>OY101436.1:18776999-20026999 GCA_956483605.1 Tuberolachnus salignus
CACGCACGCACGCACGCGGGCGATCCGCACGAGCACGGGCGCGGACACCGCGCGCGCACGGCGTACGTATGGAATACGCGCGGCCGCACGGTTCTCCGGTCCTTCCCCGGCCGTTCGCGGGACGCGGACACCGGCGGCGCCCGGCCGGCGGCAGCGTGGCCCGCCGCGCGCGTCTTCCCGGACGTTTTACTATAAAATACACCGGTCGGCCCGGCCCGGGCAAAACGAACAATTAAATTGAATAATTTTTTTTTATGTTTAGAGTCTTGTATCGTCTTAAGTCTGCGCATTTTATATCGATACAAATATAAACAAAAAAAAAATGATTGAATTGTATTCTGTTTATCGCGTCTCGGTCTCGCGGTCTACCGACACGTTAAAGCCGTTGCAAATAAAATTATATTCTTCATTTTTGGAACCCGTCGGAACCCATTCGGTTTGTTCAATAGAAACAAATAGTGATCGATATCCAACAGCATTAAAAATCGCATTGAGTATTTGTGATTTCATTTAAACCGTAATATTTTTACATATTAATTAAACCTTTTTTTTTTTTTTTTTAATTAAGACTAGACAAATTTAATTTTTGCCTTAACTTTTTTTAATTTTTTAACGCGGCCGCCCCCAGAGTCCAAAAAGGTTATGGCCGGCCACTGGTTTTGTACAGCGGTTCCCAAACTGTGCCACAGGGGCGCCAAAAAAATAATTTATATTTACAACAACCTGAACGGAGAATGTATGGGTTTTTATGTGTGATTTTTGTTTTTTCAAAACCAAAAAGGTTAGGTTAGGTTAGGTTAGGTTTTTTTCAAAACCAAAAATCTTGCTCTGGTGAACGTTTTGTCTGGATATTAGTGTCAATTATTAAATTTTTTTTTTATTAAAACACTTTTCGTTAAAATGGAGAAACCCCGGGGGGGGGGAATAGAACACAACAACGCTTTCTATTAATTTTAATTCAGTCAAAAATAATCGTGATTTGTTCACTGACCACATAACCAGCACTTTCTAGACGTGGTGCAATTTTCAAAATATTCTGGAGGTTTTAACGGTATTATATTTATTTGAAAGACTTTTTTTTTTATAGAATTGTAATTATAAAACGGCACCGCTGGCATAAAATATCGGGAACCGCTGCCTATAGAATAAACCGGAACAGCGCGAGACGGAAGACGATTTTTGTTTTTTTTTTTTTTTTCTCACGTCTCGCTGAGTTTTAGATTCTGGGCGAAGCGACGAGGCGAATTCCTTTTTTCGATTTTTGTTTTGTCGAACCTACCCTAGGACGAGTAATGTCCACTGGAAATGGTGTTCGAATCAAAAAACGACAAGCGAACCGTTAAAAAAAAAAAAAAAAAAAAAATGTGAATATTTACGCTATAACGGTTAGTTTCGATTATTTTTGTTAATTATTCGGTTGAAAATTATAGTAGAAACTCTTTTCTAGACGTTGCTAAACGTTCTGGCGATTTTTAAGCTATTTAAAATTGTTCTTTTTTCGTCTTCATTTAGATTAAATTTGATTAGCTTTTAAAAAATGCTAGAATATTTAAGACAAGGTTCGTCATTAATTTCTCATATGAAATTATCGAAAATCAAAATATAAAAAACATCGACATGGTTTTTTTTTTTTTTTAAATTAATAAGCGCTTAAAGCGCAAATTTCAACGGAAATCGTAAAAATCTCGGCCTTTCTAACTTCCCGCCCACGACAGTGGCTCGCGCCCATGAGCACCGTCTTTATTTTTATTATCTTAATAGCCGCATTAATTAATTTATTATTTTTTTTTTTAATAGCCATAGGCATCTTTTTTTTTAGACAACATTGAAATAGTCTTTATAAATACAGTGCACGCATATTAAATAACACGGGTGTAGTAAATATGTATGGATACACGAACATGTTCGGGGTCGTATCGACAATGAGGTGGTAGCCCGGGGTTCTTAGCCCGAGTCTAATGTCTCGCGAGTTGTTTAGCGGTTGCATTGGTGTGCAGCTCTAATCTATTTACATGTTTGGTTAGCGAACTTTTCGATTTCGTCCTGGATGGACGGTATCGTCAAACCCAACTCGATAATCGAAAGAAAAAAAAAATCACGGCAATAAAAGAGAAATTTGATTTAGTTTTATAATTTGTATACGGTTGGTTGTACATATGGTGACCGGATTGTACTCTTTTCCGTAGGACAGTACTTTTTTTTTTTTTTATGTATTGTCCTAGTGTCTTTAACAATAATGTAATAAGTACGTGGAATTCTCTCTCTATTAAACAAAAAAAAAATATATTACGGGCCTACCGCGTAGAAAATTGTATTTAGTTCAATTTTATAGAACTAAGGATTAACTTTTATAGAAACCGACTTCAATATCTCCTCATAATACGCCCTGTGAAAATATGTCAATGTGAACTTGATATATCAACTGGCGGTCGCAGCAGTATAAAAAATCATATCAATAAAATGTAACATCGAGTAGATCTAAATGCAGCTTTATCTAGTCAAAAGTTAAATATAATTTATTTTTGTTAAATAATTATAATCTTATTACTCAAAGAGTAAAAGACGGAACTTTAGCTTATCATACTGTCGAACGTATGCAATGTTTTTGATCGTAATACGTTTCTAATATGCAGGAAACGCATTAAAAAAAGTTTTGTATTTTTCAATAATCGCACATTAGAATATCGCTTATATTTCCAATGTATTAAGTTTCAGAGTATTTTCATCATCATCACGCACACGCCGAATAAGTTGAAATTGTAATGATATTATAATTTCATACAATAGCAATAGAAATAATAGAGTAATTAGATAAAAAAAAAAAAAATCACCATTTATATAGGTTGGAGATATCCAATTGGACAAAACAGCATACACATTGGCCAATTCTCTCTCGAGCAAGGGTTTTTATTTTATAATAGAGTTTTAAAAGTTTTAAAACGTACTGTTTTGCGGATTTTAATATCCGACCGCCGTAGTTACAACTGCTTATCACTGTTATTCGTATACGACCGAAAGTATTTTAAACGATCAGTGGAACGCCAACAAGTGTCGTAAATCTAACAATAATTACATGATATGGTATTTAGTAGATAAACTAGATTGGATTTACGGTGTGTTACGCTTAAATCGTACAGAGTGCATATTTATTTATTTTTTTTTTTTGGTTTATTTTAAACGTTATACAAAAATAGAATATGAAAACTATTCATTTTTTTTTTTTTTTTTGCCGATACGATAAAAACGTTTCGAAAATCGTTGCGTGTTGACATTGTATTGCCCTAGACGCAACTCCAATAAACTCTTACCGGTCGTGTTTTATACCCGGGTACGGGCAAAAACGTCTGCGTATTATATTTGCGCGTGTGAGGCGATGCGTGTGCGTGTGTTTTGACAGGCGTAAAACCGCGCGGCGACGACAACGGCCGAAAACCACACACGTAGTGCTGGGCCAGGTACGGCCCGTGCGTGTATAGGTATTTTTTCTTTTTTTTTTTTTTCCCCCCATCCCGAAATCTGCGTTTTCGCCGCGTGTCACTCGGATTTATATCGGCCCGTCGACGGCCCGACCGTCCGAATTTTATTATTATAATATATTCTTCGATAATCTTCCGCCTATTATATTTTATACCGTACGCTACATTATATATTATATTATCGTTTGTGCGTCAGTTTTGGAAGTGCGCTCCCATACACAAAAGGCACTGACTGACTACTTTCTTGCCGTATATGTAAAAATATAATAAATATATATATATATATATATATACAATGGGTTCGGCGTGTGCGATCGTTCGGAAAAAACGTGATGCGTGTGCGTGTGTGTGTGTGTGTATTGTAAAATACCTATATAATAATATTGGGGAGGAAAAAAAAAAAAAAAAAAATGTCCACACACACCGCATGCCCACATATTGTTATTATTATTATTATTATTATATTCCCGTGTACGATTGTCGTTTTGTGTTTAGTATTTGGTCGGTGCTGGGCTGCTGCCGTATTCCGGCGAACGGATTTCTGTTTCCGTTGTCGACATGCGTGCACCGCACAAGATTTCGGGGGCCGGCGGACGGACGAAACCGAGGAAATACGATCAAATATAATACGAATAGGTTTGGAGAAATAACCACCGACCGTTTTCGGTGCAAGTTAAAAAAGATGTCGACGTCACGGCGGTGGTCGTCTGTATTAAGGTATAATACGTACGTTCAAAAAGTACCGGGTTTTTATATTTAACGATTACAACAACAACAACAACAACAGAAAAAACGACGTTATTTAAAGATATCCTCTTCGAAGATACACTCTCCTCCGGACGGTGCGCTGTGATCTTGTCCATTTTCAATAGTCCTTTGGAACTGTTCCAAAGTTAAAGCTGTCGGTTCTGTTGCCGCGTTCGCTTCGATTTCCTATGCATCTGAAAACCGTTGTCCTTTAACCGCAGATTTTTGTCTTGGGAATAGAAAAGAATCTGGAGAATAGTCCGCGGGACCACAGCAATTTTTTTACCAGCCATAAATGCACGAATCGACAGCGCTAAATGTGCCGGTGGTGCATTGTCGTGGTGAACAATCGCCGAACGAATTTGGCAATGCGACCCTTCCAATCTGTACATTTTCCTGTAAAATTGCACGACAAGACTCCCTTTGAGATTCCCTTTGTTAACTCACGAACGGTTAATAGGCGGCCATTTCGGTTTTTTTATATGCAAATTGTCGCCACACCATCGTTTCTGGACGACGTCGACGGTCTTCCAGAACGTGGATCGTCTTCAGTTGACCGTTCCTGAAACGTTTAAAACATTCAAAAGTCACGGGGAACCACTTAATCAATCATCCTCAAATGCGGTTTTAGTAATTGCCGTACGTATCCGTTGCATCATTTTTATCAAGTTTCGAGCAAAACTTGATGCACACACGCGTTGTTCGTTAATTTCGGACATGTCGAGAACGGCGAACGAAAAAAACTGACTGTGTTTAACCACGTGTGATATTAAACTGTGATACGATAGCGACTTCGGGTTTTGTTTAAAATATCCACTTATACGCGGGGAATACGTCTATTTACAAATTGAAACGTTATCGTGCGTAGATTAGCCGTAATAACGTTTGTCCTGGTAATTTTTGAACAGACTTCGTATACGTTACAGTTAAAACCCGAAATCCGTCAAAACTAGTTGTAACTAGTCGAAACCAGTTGGCCACAAACCCCTATCGTCACGACCTTGTTTTCACTAGTCAAAACTAGAATTAACACGGAGAATTAGCTCGTTAACCTTGGAACTAGCTTGCTTTTTTTTTTTACTTCTCCAGTGTCTGAAATATATTGATGCAAAATTAGAATTATCTAATCGAAATCGATATCCAGAAGTAATTTTTATACCGTTAGTTTAATAGTTTCAATCCTGGAAAATGTAAGAAATAATTACATATTAGGATAAGTCCGTTGAGCATTTAGAATTACAGGACGGATATTGGGGGGGGGACGATGACTTTGAGGGCTTTAGTCCCCCCCCTCCGGAATCTTTTTATCTCTCGACCGCACATACAATTTTAGTTAATAATCGAAACTTTTTAAACAAATTTTCCATTAGGTTTTTACATGTCGAGTCAAGTCCCGCCCACAGATGCGACCAAATATCCGCCTATTCGCTGGATCCGATTTTCACAACAAGTTTCGACTGACTCGTTTAAACTCGCTGTTGTTTCTCGTTGTGAAGAAATGGGTTTGCGGAAAAAAGTTTCGACTAGTGAAAATTAATTTGTAAAACCTACAATGAAGAAATAACGATTTTGTATAATACTACCGTATACGTGTATGGCCACGTCCCGACGCCTGGCAATGCCCCCCGAGCCGCAATTATTTATTTTCCCGTTTTAAAAATAGAAAATTATTTTCTGTGTTTTGCATTCATACGAGATAGAATCGTGTTTTCCATTTTTTTTTTTTTTTTTATATATATATATATATATACTACGACGACCCCGAAACGGGCAACCCACTGAGTTTCCACTCGGGAATTCATAAAGACAAAATATGTGTACGTATATTATATTCCGTTCCCTCTTTACCGCCAGAATATCTTTCGTCGTCGGATAATATTTTTGTCGGTTGGTATTTATTTCGTTCCGACTATCGAGGACTAACTTCTTTTTAAAATTGATAATATCTTATTAAAGATTTAGAAACCTAAATGGCTTTTCTACAATAGTAAATTTATTAAAACCGTCAAATTTATTCGCTCTAGGATCAAAACCTAGTTGATAATTCAGGACTAAATCCATTGTCTTATTATAGTAATTATTTCGGATATAGTCTACCCAACACCGAGCTCAGACTAGTCAGTCTAGTCGTTTTAGAAAAAGTTCTTCGCCGAGTATTAACCCACCACGAAGCCGAAATCGTGGTTCTCGGTGCGGTGACTGGACACTGGACGTTCCACGTGGTTAATCTCCGTGGATATTAAAAAAAGAAAAAAAATTCAAACGGTTAATATTAAAATATTTTTTTTTTTTTTTTAAAATCGTCGAATACGGAGAAATATATATATAGAAATCTATCAATACCTACACGACGGACTTTTTTTATTTCCACATTTGTTTATTGGCCCTAAACATCGCTGAATTATTGTCGTTCGTCGATAATATATTATCTAATATACCCATAACGAATAATAACAATAATTCATATATTAGTAACAAAACGACGTTAGACCGTCCGTACGAAAATCAATTACCGTGCCCATTAATTTATACGGCGTGTGTTTTATTTCGATAAATTATGTCCTTCGCCGCGCATAACAGTGTTACGAGTGCGCAATAATGACGATTATAACCGATGTGTGCATTATTATCAATGGCATTTATCGGACACAATTTAAAGGGGCCCCGGTACCGGTTTTACACTTGATTTTTTTTTTTTTTTTTTTTTTATAATAATTTGCGAAATTATTCCCAATGCCTTATAAATTGCGAAAACAACAGCGACCGTTATAACCGTAAATATTCGCAATTCGTCCCGGACGCGTTCGCCCCGTTGTTCGGAAAACTACGTTGGAGAATCAATAAATCTAGAGCCGACTAGATCCAAAATGTTACGCGAGCAACGTTTACGACGACGAAGTTGAAAAACAAAAAAAAAAACACATGGTATTACTAGTGAAACATTACCCCGATATGCTCAGAATCGAATACAATCCACGTATAAATACACGTTTTCAATTTTATTTCGTCATTTTATTCGGCTAAACGTACGTATATAATAAGTATAAAGAAATGATTATTTTTTTTTTAATTGGTGGCAATTCTAGAAACGTTATAGGTTTTCCGCGGGTAGGTGAATTGAATTGATTTTAAAAATAAAATAGGTTTACACGTACAGTATATGAAAAAAAAAAAAAAATTAAAAAAAAAAACCGTTTCAAATATATTCGTATAATAACGAAATGTATTTTAATAACGTTAAAGGAACTTTTTTATTATTTTTTTTTTTTTCTTTTTGTCGATAAATTTCTCCGAATTCGTTTCCGTATTTAATTATTATAATAATTATAATATTATACCGACGTCGTGGCATACGTTTTAATAACTCGCTGTTGCGAGTATTTATAACTTTTTAATCGAATTGAATTTGTAGAAATATTCATAAAATCGTAAAAACGAGTAAATAATACAATCGTTGTAAAAAAAAAATGCGTGCAGTTTGTAAATGTGCATTTTTTTTTCTTCTTCTTCTTCTTCTTCTAATCGGCGTGCCCATCGTTGGCCGGTTGTAAACGAAATTTCCGTGTATTTAATTAAGTACAGTTTGGAAAAGTGCGAAAATTCGTTTGAATAAATAAATAAAAATAATGATATTAAACAGATATTAATATTACAAGTGTAATAACCCTAGGGCAAAGGGCCTCTGCGCCCGTGCGTGGTATACGGACGCGCGTGCGTTTTACGCGAGAAAATCAAAATACGCAAAACGGTATGTTTAACGCTGTATAATAATATTAAAAAAAAACTATTATAATAATGTATTGTCGAAAACGGAAATAATAATAAAAAATACACTCGGAACGAAACGGTTGAATAGGTTCAACTATCGTTTGTCGCGTTTCTCGTGCGTATAAATGAGGTTAAACAAATAATAAAAATATCGTGATGATATTAATATGGTCCCGTTTGTGTGCATGTGCGTAGGATACACGCAAGAGCACTCGTGTGTGTTATATACTTAAGTACACACACATACACACATATATATATATATATCATAATGGTATAATAGCGGACCTCGCCCAAAAAAAAAAAAAAAAAAATTAATCCCGCAAACAGAAAAAAATTAAACGCTTGAAAATTTCATCGCGTTTACATGTTATGAGTTTTGGACCCGCTGGTATAAAAGAACAGAAAAAATACAACCAAAGACCGCAACATAATTTTGTAGGCGCGGTGTCGGTAAGGATAATTATTAAATCGAAAAACGGTTCTGAAGAAAGTCCGGTTAAACGTGTTTCGAAACAGTGTTTAATTTCGAAACCGTAGTAATTTGTTGCTCGCTACGAAACAAATAACAATTGTTTCTGTTTTAAACGAATTTCCATATAAATTTGAACTTAGAAAAGCATAAAAAAAAAAAAATTACATGTATTCCAAAATTTTTAAACTCTAAAAATTGCAAATAACATGAAAAATGCTAGTTATGAAAAAAAATGTTTTGAAAACTATACCGCGTCTAAAAAAAAAAAAAAAAAAAAAATGCTTATTTTGTATGTATTGTAAGTGTTCGGTGTAAGTTGCAGTCAGGGCACCCTCACCACCATTCTGACGATTTGCTGGGCTCGAGACAATGACAAATTTCGGTACCAGAAATTGCACATCGTATCCGTGCTAACACAACGTATTTAGCGTTTAGAATGATGACGAATGAATAAAAAAAAAAAAAAAAAACAATTGTTTATCAATTCGTATGTAAAAAATATCAGTATATATATTTTTGTCAGGCGTATCCAGTTCGAAATTGTTTTTTTTTTTTTTTTATTTTTGATATTGCTCATTATACGTCTCAAACTAATATACGGTTTGAACTAAAAAACAATTTGTCAGAGCCTCGTAAAAATCACGAAAGACCGTTTCCCCTTGCCCTCCCCCCATGATATTTTTTTAATTTTATTTTTATAGGTATGATTAAGGCATTTCGGGTTTATGTAGTAATTATTCAACACAATGAAAATTGACTAGCAATTTGACGATTTATGTATTGTTTTTGCATTGATTTAATGTATAATTTTGCATTTTTTTTTTCTTTTAACAAAACATTTGTTCGATAAAAAAAACTATAGCAACGCACGATCACAATCGGTGTTTTCGTACGGTTCGTAATCGTTAGTAACCGCACGTCCCGTAATAGCTCGTCACCGGCCATACAGATTATAACTTAAGAATTATAATTTCGTCCGTCCGATAAAAAACGACCGAGTTCAGAAACGTATTATACAATTTGCGGTGATATTTACCGTCGCAGCATCCCGCGCAGGATCTAAACTAAATTCGATCGCCTATACAATATTAAAATACAATATCCTATAGTATACTATCCGCGAGCGGTATAAATTTCTTTTCTATTTTTTTTCCTAATATTATAAAATCGAAAAACGCTACTGAAGAGAGTCCGGTTGAACGTGCTACGATAGGTGTTTAAATTCGAAACCGTAGTAATTTGTTACTCGCTGCGAAATAAATAACAATTGTTTCTGTTTTAAACGAATTTCCATATAAATTTTAACTTAGAAAACCGTAGAAAAAAAAATAAATTACATGTATTCCAAAAAATTGTCTCCGCGAAAACTCGAAAATTGCGTATAACGTGAAAAATGCCAGAACGTCGCAGGATCTAAACTAAATTCGATCGCCTATACAATAGTAAAATATAATATCCTATAGTATACTATCCCGTGCAGTATACCTTCCTTTACAACTTATCACGTTCAACGGTGGCCTTACATTATCCGCGAGCGGTATAAATTTCTTTTCTATTTTTTTTCCTAATATTATAAAATCGAAAAACGCTACTGAAGAGAGTCCGGTTGAACGTGCTACGATAGGCGTTTAAATTCGAAACCGTAGTAATTTGTTACTCGCTGCGAAATAAATAACAATTGTTTCTGTTTTAAACGAATTTCTATATAAATTTTAACTTAGAAAACCGTAGAAAAAAATAAATTACATGTATTCCAAAAAATTGTCTCCGCGAAAATTCGAAAATTGCGTATAACGTGAAAAATGCCAGAACGTCGCAGGATCTAAACTAAATTCGATCGCCTATACAATAGTAAAATATAATGTCCTATAGTGTACAATCCGCGACCGGTATACCTTCCTTTACCACCTTACGTTAACCGCGAGCGGTATAAATTCTTTTCTATTTTTTTTTTTTTTTTTTCCCGCCACCACAGCGCACACAAACCCCCCCCCCCCCATACATAATACTCGTACACGGACTGCAGATTATATAATATAAACTACGACGTGGTGATAGTATTATACGGGAAAATTCGTCCCCCGCCGGCCAACACGGAGAGCTCTCGGGGTGTGTGGCGTGTGCGCGAAGGGATGACGCAAACATCTCCGAAATGCAACTCAATTTCACGTTTCGCTACCCATGTAACGGCAGCTAGGGCCCCGAAATCCCGAGCCGACCTTTATAAATATCTATATATATATATATATATATATATATTTTATCGTTTCTACACGTCCTCTATATATATATATATATTAGCAAAACTCCCTTTGCACGACCGCCGCCGCCACCGCCGTCGTCTTCGCCGGTGAGAGAGAGAAACCTTAAAAAAAAAAAAAAAAAAAAGGGGGAAAATTGATAAAGAGAGATGGAGATAAATAGAGGGACGGAGAGCATGCAAATAATAAAACCGCGTAAACGCGTGTTCAGTGTGTGTATATATATATATATTATATGGCGTACGAATTGTATACCGTGTATTATATAGGGTGAAAAGGAATTAAGTCTGTAAATCGAAAAAAAAAAAAAAAAAGGAAAAAAGGAAAAAAAAGAATAGAGTGCAAATATAGACCGAGAGAATAATTTTTGACGACCGAGAATAATTACGATAACCTCTGTTATAATATATATTTATAACGTGTGTGTCAATCGGTGTACGATTCCTTTAATTGGCCGGCAACGCGCGTAGAAATCGCAATCCGTATTTTTGTTAGTTAAAAACGCTTTCGCGCAAACGCCGAAAAACGCGTCCCCCTCTAAATTAATACAAACGAACGAAAAAAAAAAAAAAAAAAAAATTTTATATATATATACAGAATATTATTATAGGTAATAATATTACGCTAATAAACGACGAACGAATCGTTTACGGTGTTAGTTTCCCGGACATTAAACACACGTAAACGCTTCGAAAACTTTGCCTGGATTATTACACACACACACACACACATATATACAGCTCTGGTACCTCTAATATTATTTTTATACAAATAATTTAATACGGAATATATACGGAAAGATATTATAGTGTTTTAAAATCGCGAGCCCCCCCGCGCTCGTATATTACCGATATATCAGCGGCGATTGTCCGTCAGATTGTGCACTCGGTCCGAAACCGTGAAAATGCAAATCTGCAGGCGTGTACGACGGTGCGCAAAGGGTGATGTGTAAAATGAGATAACGTATATTACGGACGGCGAGGGTGGAAAAATGTTTTTTTTTTTTTGTTATTTTAATCTAAAAGTCATTGTAAATCGTAAAAAAAAAAAAAAAAAAAAAAAAAAAAACAATGGGCACGCGTTAGAATTATTGGTACGCTTATTATCAAACGCGTTAAGAATCGAAAAGAACCGAGAGGAAATTATATTATCGTTGTTGTTGTTGTTATTTATTTTTTTATCTATCGTCAACTTATACAATTATATTTTATAATCTGCGTGATATCGGAATTATTTATTACACGAGTACGTTATATTCCCGCTGCGACGAAAAAGTTAATGAAAACGAAATTCAATTGGTAGGAAAAAGGATAAGAACAATAATGATATATTATAGTCGTATAAAACGCGTATCGATAACGATAATTTTAAATACAAATACAACTTTATATATTTTATAAAACGTAATAATAATAATAATAATAATAATAGTCGCTAAATTCAATCGGGCGAGCATTAATTTTTTTTTATTATTATTATTATTATTATTAAAACTCGTCTATTTATTAGATTCCGTGTTAAATGAAGCAGCTATTCTAGTTTGTTTAGTTTAAATCAGGATGTGTTTTTTTTTTTTTTTTATCTTTCGGTTAGTAAAAATACTCCGATTTTTCCATGTAATAACTTGAACGATTAATGTTTATTTAGACTTAATAAATGATGCGGGATTTCCGACCGGTGGTACTTAAAATTTTTTAAAAATCTATCTAGATTTCTATAACAGTACTCAAAAAGCATCAAAAAAAAAAAAAAAAAAACAACTGACAACAATAAATGTCGATGTACGTGCGTTTTATTTAATGTTAATTCCCGGGTTACCTATACTCCGGGGTACATGCGGGGAAAAAAACGACCAATATAAATAAAACCCTAATACCGGTGTACCGTTCAGAATCGTTTTTTTTTAATTGCAATCATCATTTATTGTTGCTTTAAATAATACCCCGTGACACCATACACTATACTTTCCGAACTTCCCGTCTACGACAATAGTCTACGCAGCGTTCGAATTTGACGGGGACGCCAGGAGGTCCGAGGTTAGTGTTTTTATACGAAGCATCTGTCTTTATTTGTACAGCACAACTGTTTTTTTATTACGTTGTTATAGAAAATTACAATTCGTTTATCGATCTCTGGCTTATGGATCTGGGGTGGAAAGTTAAAATACCGAAAAACGTTTAATTATAATTTTCGCTTGTCGACCCGAGATTAAACTAAATGTTGATATTTTTTTTGTCAATACTCTGTGTTATTTTCTGTTTAACAAGGCGGACTCGGGGAGGTTATGTTTTGGCGCGGTGGATTTATAGGACACAGAAGTACTTAGCAAAGTATTTCGTACCTTTTTATTGCGAAATTAATTATTTAATTTGCTCGGTGCGTATAGGGGTGCCCCCCCCCTGTACGGAGGCTTCCGTGGATTATTGTAACATTTATCTGGTACGGGGACGATCGTTATTTTACAATCTACAACCGGGGTCCGCCGACCATAATTCCACCACCCTCCAATTCGAGCGCTGGGCATGCCCCCACACAATGTGCTAAGTACATCCGGATTGTCTACCGTTAATTGCATACATTGCAAAAAAATGAGAACAATAATAACACACACACGACTCATTAATATATTATGATATTTTTATGTTGAACAAAAAAAAAAAATAATAATTGCGATGTACAAAATGTTCGAGACCGCATTTGTAATTTAAATACATACATACATTATAACCGGTGTTGTATTTTTTTTTTTATTAATTTTTGTCTTTTTTTTTGGGGGGAGGGAGAGGGTGGGCGTTCTTTTTTCAGAATACTACACTAGCGCTAGATTATTATTTTGTTAATTTTATTTTATAAAAAAAATATTATTGTATTTAGTATGTTTAGTTATTTTTAGTCGAGTTTTGCATTATAGTGTAAAACAAAAATTACTATGTTTAATTATAATTATCAAAAAAATCAACTAAATCGAGTTAGAAATTATAGGTTTACAATTTACACGGACCTTTTCTTTTGAAATCTAAGAAGTGTACTCGTGCAATACGAACAATTTTAATATTTTTTAATGTTTAAATAGGTAAAGACAAAAATTGTTTTTTTTTTTATCTATCTAGATAATTACATTTTAATGCATATTTTATCTCCGTCTGGATAATTATTTTAGTAATTATTATCTAGGCGTTTTAAAATTTAATTTACAACACTGATTATAACGCCTATACGGTATACGTTTTTTTTTTTTTTTTTTTTTGTTATACTTACAAAAACGGTACGCATAAAACGAGAAGCAACACCGCGGGAGGGGTCCGCGCGCGTGGAATCCGTTTTTTTGACAAGGATAATCGTACGTAATATTATGTTGTTGACTTGAAATAAATTGTTTTTCGACCACGTCAATACGCGTATAGACGCATATACGAACAATATATATATATATATATATATATATAGGCGTATTTTCATTTTTGTTTGATAATATTACCAATATTCGGTATTCGACGAGTGGTGACGGGGACAAAACGATATTAAATTTATTGAACGTAATAATAGTTTATATTATGGAAAACTTGACGACAACGAACACCGAAAACGACCGGAGTGGTTTTTGTCTTTGGTTTAAGAAATTGTAATTTAAACAGAATTTTACTACGCGGATACATATGACGCGCCCCGCTCTAATATAATATAAACGCGTATTGTACGTACGTACCATTGCAATTGCATTTACATTTAAAAAAAAAAAAAAAAAAAAAAGATTCAATTACATACATTGTAGATTATTTTTTTTTTAGATTTTATTAGTTTTAGAAATATTTTCTTATTTATCGGTTTCCCGTACCGTTCTACTGTTGTTGTACATTCTTCGTATACTCGCGGCGGCGATTGAAACGATAATAATTATTTTAACGTTAACGTAATCGAAAATCGAAAGTTGGCGATCGAAAACGGTTTTGGGAAGACCAAAAAAAAAAAAAAAAAAAAATTAAACGACACGATATTATACCGAAGTACGAGTACATCCGTGGCCGTGCGTGCCGTTTGTTGCGTGACTCTTATTGTAATACGGTCGGTACTCGTCGCGGTCGGTTTATACAAAATTACAAACTATCCGAGAAATTCGACTCTACGAGATTATAATTTTTTCTTACACGGCCAACGCCTTGGTTTTACCGTTTTTTTTACGGTATTATTATTCTCTATACGAATTTTTTGGGTTTTTTTTTTTTTTTTTTTTTCAGTCAGATAATATTATATTTCGTATTTTATTCGTACGGAACACCGTGTAGGTTTTCTTTTAGATTATCTTCGACGTCTCGTATCGGCGGCCCGCAATACAAATCGCTACTACAGAATAATAATGAACGCTTATTTTCAGCTTCTTCGTCCATCGGCACACATATAGTTACACTCTTGACACCCGAAACGTTCAAATATTCGTCCGTCACGTCTCTCCCGGAGTTTCCGTTCCGTTGCCGGGGCGGACGGTCAACAGTCTCGTTTTTTTTTTCCTTTTCTCATCGCGCGACCCCGACGGTTTTTCCATTCAACGAAGCCTCACCACTACCGGACAGTAAAAACAGCGTAATAGTCATACCCTATACGGATTGGAATTATCGAAAAATAATTTCCATTCGACAATATTATATATTATATAAACGCTGCGTGCCATAGTAGAGGAGACAGATAGATAAATAGAGAGAGAGAGAAAACCCCGTCGGTCCGCACACATCACAAGAAGACGAATAATAATATTTGATTGACAACGCCCAACACTATACATAATATATTTATTAAAATATATGACGAGTCCTACCAACAGCCCTATAAATTGCACCCGTCATCGCGTGAAGCGAAAATAAAAATAAATATATATATATATATAGAGAGAGAGAGAGAGAGAGAGGAGCACGTGCAACAGAAATAGAAAAAAAACCAAACCTTAAAATACTATATATTCGCTTGTACACGCATATGTTTTTTTTGCGGAATATTTTCGTAGGTAAAATAATATATATATATATATATATATATACATTGTCATAAACAGTATAATAACTCGCTGCGTGTCCGTGCGTGTACGGCAAGTTATCGTTTCTGGTGCAATGGGGTAAAACACGACGACGGCGAGGGAGACGTTTGACCGTCAAAATCCGGCCGTCTCGTTGACGGGCTCGAACACGCGACGGCGGGGATATCGCGCTAGTTGTCGGAAAATTGATAAAGGGGCCGCCGGGGGCACAGTATTTCACAATTACCACTAACCGTTCTCTCTCGACATATCACTAAAACGCGCGTTATCGCCTCGCGACTTTTCAACTTAAAAACGTGACCGACACCCGACGCGGATTTTCCATCGTCCCTCCCTCTCCCCCCCCCGCGCTCACTGTTTATTTCAACCCGACGTGTTATTCCAGAGACTTTGGGTTTTATGTTTCGGGTTAACGCCTACAACGTCTTTGGACCAGTATCGGACGCGGCGTGGTATTTCCCCCGCCCCTCCCCCGACGTTACGCGGTATCGCTGTCGGCCTCTGTGGCGAATAATCGTTTTTCACCACGCACGAGCATGCGCGCGGCACAACAATATTTGTTGATAATAGATATTCGGATACAAAATGGCGGTCCGCGGGTATAGATAACAGGTCCGACCAATCGGCGCGCGTCACGCGGTTGGCGGCCTGGCTCTTCGTACCTATATTATACCGTGTGTGGCACGACTTCCCGGGCGCGTTATCCCGGGGCTGCGCGTACTCTTTCCCGAACGGAATATTCATCGAACGCCGTCGTTCGCCGTCGGGAATCGGAGCGATTTGCAAGAAAATACCATTCCCGGGACGTATTGCAATCGGGATAAAAGGCTGTTCGGGGGAAAACGCCGGTCTTTGTGGCGTACGGGATCACCCGTGTAACACGTTTTATACAGATACAACCGTATGTATAAATATATATATATATATAATAAACGCAATAATAATAACAACAACAACAACAACAACAACAATACGATTGAATCCATTGTACGCACGACGACGACGACGACGACGACGACGGTAAGTATATAATATTATAGACACGGTGTGCGTGGAATTCGTATACGCGCGGCGTCCTAAATAAAATTGCAGCGGCCGCGGGCCCATTGTGCGTGACGACCTTTTTTTCGCCCGTCTTGTACGATCATAGTGTTTCGTGCGCGACGCGCCGGCAGAGAGAAACGCGTTGACGGATTACAATAAATATAATAATATATAGGCGGCCCACCTCTATATTTATATAGGAGCGAGCAGACTTTTCGATCAGTAGGTATAAATAAAAATGTGTTTTTCCCTCCCTCCGAAAAAATACGGTATAAACGGGCCACAACAATGTTTCTTTTTTTTCTGTCTAAATTATCCGGTTATTATCGAATCACAAATAAATTTGTACATATTTTTTGAAAGGACGCCTAAAACCGGGCCATAAATTCAAAACAATACATTATCGTACAAAACGTATTAAATAAATACGATACTTACGAAATTATAAAAACGTGTACGCAACTTTAATTTTCTGCACATTTTATACCTATAAATTATAATGATATATCACTATAATAGTAAAATCTTGGTTTTTAATAAATCCAATGTACGGCGTATACAATTCGAAAACTTACCATAATTATAGTAGAAATGTATGTAATATAAATACAAATTAAAGCTAGCCTAACAACACATTCGTTTTTCGTCGTGTAAAATTAAATCTTTTTTTTTTTTGCGACTTTTCAGATACTATTTGTGCAATTTTTGAACTTGTCGAGAACAATTTTTGCAATTCAATTCGTTTTTAACATTGTTCATACCATATGAATTGTAACAATCTATATAATAAAAGGAATCGTCTGTTTGTCTGTCTGTTTCTATGCGATTCATGGCGAAATCAATTGCACGCGGAGGTCTGAACATTTACATACAGAAGCGGATGAACGAGTCCGCGTGTACTTCGAGACCGGATTTCCGAAATGCTACCCCTAAAGGGTGACTGACACAATGGGGTTTGGTATTTTTGAAACGAAAATCGAATTATTTTTGTTGATTTATAAGTTACCTTGGTGACACGGATGAAATAACAACACAAAAAAAAAAAAAAAAAAACGTTATTATTAGAAAGACACGTTAAATTAAATTAATTTTTTTAAATTCTGCTTTTAAATGGTCAAAAAGAAAAGAAAAAAAAAGGGACAGTGCAAGGAACAGCTATATAGTATTAAATAACAGCGATTCGAGCAGAAAAAATAATAATATTTTATTTTTAAGATTTATGTATACAATAAAAAGAACAGGTATTTTACCTGTCTTAACTGTAAAATATGTTGGCAATTTGTTTCCCTTGCGAAAATCAACAAAAATATGACCATTGTATCGTAACTAGAAACCACTGTACAGTATAAAATAATATTGTTACGTGTTTGTTATATTATAGTTTCAATATTTCGCTCTCCAGAAAATTACCGTACGGGTGCCCTCGTGCAAACTACCGGCGTTAATAATCGCAATCTCACCCTGAAATTGGATTCTGCGCACGCTTATAGATATTACCACATCAGACACAGTTCGAACGACTAAAACACCCTATAACCATCGCTTATTAATATATAACTATTAACTATAATCGTATAGCGCGAGAAATTAAACATTTTACAAATATGATATTAATATGTTCTCGAGTATACGTTTACTTTAATAAAGACCAATAGAAAAACAAAAAAAAAAAAAAAAACGAAGCGAATACATTTAAAATTGAAATAATTTAGTCGATATTTGGAGACAAGTACTACTACCGTAATATATATATATATTATTTTATCGGTTTCTATACGAGATCTGTTCAAAAAGTACCAGGATATATGTTATTCCAGCAAATCTACGCACGATAACGTTTCAAATTGTAAATAGACGTAATCCCCGCGAATTAATAGATATTTTAAACAAAACCCGAAATCGCTATGTTATCTCAGTTCAATATTACACGTGGTTAAATCCAGTCAGTCGGTTTTTCGTTCGTCGTTTTCGACATGTCCGAAATTAACGAACAACGCGTGTGCCGTTAAGTTTTGCTTGAAACTTGGTAAAAATTATGCAACGGAAACGTACGTTATTGATTAAAATCGCTTTTGGGGAATATTCATTAAGTGTCTGGTTCCGTGACTTACGAGTGTTTTAAACGTTCCAAGGACAGTCGGCTGAAGACGATCCACGTTCTGGAAGACCGTCGACGACGTCCAGAAACGATGGTGTGGCAACAATTTGCACAAAAAAATGCGAAATGGCCGCCGATTAACCGTTCGTGAGTTAACAAAGGGAATATCAATCGAGTCTTGTCGTGCAATTTTACAGGAAAATGTATAAATTAGAAGGGTCGCACTGCCAAATTCGTTCCGCGATTGTTCACCACATTTAGAGCTGTGCGATTCGTGAATTTTTGGCTGATAAAAAAAATTGCTGTGGTCCCGCGGATTCTCCATATTTTCCTGATCAGGGCGCATGTGATTTTTTGCTATTCCCAAGACTAAAACCTGCGCTTAAAAGACAAAGTTTTCAAGGTGTAGAGGGAATCATAGAAAACGCGGCAACAGAGAGCTCTGTAACAGTACAAAAGGACTTTTGAAAAATGGTGAGATCGCCTGCGATCACCGCGTATCGTCTGCAGGAGAGTATTTCGAAGAGGATATCTTTGAATAACGCGTAACGTCCTTTTTGTAATTGTTAAATATAAAATTCCGGTACTTTTTGAACGGACATCGTATATTTTTAAAATTAATATTATAACATTTATATTAATCGAGTTTAAAGTAGAATATTGTTTATAACGATACACGGTGTTTGAGGTGATATTTTCGTGTAAAAGAAAATAATTCCACGGGCAATAATAACATGATTAACGACGAGATATCTCCATTAGAGATTCCATAAAGACGTATTAATACGTTTGCGAGAGAGAGTTCGCAAACAGCGCCCCGTAAAATGGCGAAACGGAAATTCGTTTCTTCATCACGACAATGCACCGGCACGTTCAGCGCTGTGCGATTCGCGCGATTTCGGCTGATAAATAAATTCCTGTGGTCCCGCGGATTCTCCATAGTCTCCCGATCAGGCCCCGTGCGATTCGTTTCAATTCCCAAGACTGAAATCTGTTAACAAAGGGAATATCAATCGAGTTTTGTCGTGCAATTTTACAGGAAACTGTATAGATTAGAAAGGTCGCACTGCCAAATTCGTTCCGCGATTGTTCGCCACATTTAGAGCTGTGCGATTCGTGCGATTTCGGCTGATAAAAAAAAAATTCCTGTGGTCCCGCGGATTCTCCATAGTCTCCCGATCAGGCCCCGTGCGATCCGTTTCAATTCCCAAGACTGAAAATCTGCGCTTCGAAGGACACCGGTTTCGATGTGTAGAGGAAATCGAAGCGAACGCGGGCCAACAGTGGAGGTCATGCCGTTAACTTCGTAACAGTTCCAAAGGACGTTTGAAAATCGGCGAGATCGTCCGGCGGACAGTATTTCCAAGAGGATATCTTTATTAAAATACCGCGGAACGTCAGTTTTGCAAATTGGTAAATATAAAATCCGGTACTTTTTTTGAACGGTTATTATAAACTAATACTGTCAAAGTCCGCGTCACCGGGTTTTTTTTTTTTGTCCGTTGTTCTCGTCCAAACCGAACCGCACACAATATATTATATCATATTATAATAATAATAATAATACACGTTATAAATATTACGGTCGCGGCCGCCGACCGCTCGTGAAATATACGCTCGCGGACCACACAACGCGCCCGGCGGCGCTGCGCGTATTATAAACACGCCGTCACTCGTCCCGGGCACGAAGGGCACGACAGACGCTCGCGGGACGCGACGACGGCCGATAGATTGACACGCGGTCGCCGCGTATCGATCGCCGCGATCGCGTCTGTCGTGGCGTCACCGTGCCGCGTACACGACGGTATCGCGTCAAATATTTTATCGTATTTCGTTCGCTCTATACATACGTTGTGCATTGTAACGCGGGCGTCCGTGGGCGCGGTGTAGGGCCCGGGCCCGCGATTATTGTCGTCCGTTCGCCAATAATAGTAACGGACGCGCGGATCGCGATTAATAAAGGAGAACGGAGATATGAGCACTCGGCGGCGGAAAGGGTCGCGCGCGACGTCGTCGTCGTCACCGCCGTCACCGTCACCGTCACCGCCGTCACCGCCGTCACCGTCACCGCCGTCGTCGCAAAATGTGTACGGGGGCACCGCCTACCGCGATACGCCACGGCGCGTCACATTTCCGTATACGATTACGGCGTACAACAACAATAATAATATTATAATGACGACCCCCGATCATAATTTTTGTATAAAATATTTCAGACGTTTTCGAAACGATACGATTGCGCGCGCAGTTCGGCTCGTCCGATACGCGCCGGTGACGTTTTCGCGAAAATATCCCGCAGAGTGCGAAATGGAAAAAAAAATAAAAAAAAAAAGATGAAAATATTCTAAAGCGAACGGAATTCGGTAATTCTACCACGGCGTATTTTTCCCCGTCATTCGAATACGCCCGTGTGGTTCATAAATCTATACTATAGGAATTGTATATGAATCGCATCGGTCTACCCCTCGTGCTCATCCGAGTATCGTATGCGTGTGCGTCGGATCTTCTCGCATCGGCGGACGCGACGGCAATCCAAAATGAAACTGACCGCACCGCCGTGCACGAGGCCTAAATTTACGGCGGCAGACCGTAATCGCCCGAATACCGAAAATCCACACCGGCCGCGGTCGACAATGACCAGACCGAAATCGGCAATACTCGCAATCAAGCGAACGGCGAAAAATAGAGGAAAAGGCACGAGGACTCGAAAATAGGCCCCGGGCCGGACCGTCCGAATGCACCGCAATTTGTACTACGACGCGATTGGACCCCTTTGCCATATATAAAAGAATTTCCATTTAGTTCAATCTCGTACCGTACTAGTGCAATACTCATGCAGCGTTGCAAAACGTAAATTGTCGTATTACTCTTTAATGGATTTTCGCTCTTCTGCGGGCGAGTTACAGTACACCGTGTAACTGGATTACAAGTTACAAGTAACTAACAAGTTACGTGTTACATACAAATTATTATGAATTTATATAAATATATATATATATATATATATATTTGATGATTTATTTACCTCCATTGTCAATTTATCTCCAAAAAAAAAAAAAAACATTTCCATCCTTGTAATAATAATAATAATAATTTGTATACCTCTTATACATTTCGTATTATGGCCAAGAATATTATTCTAGATTTTTTTGTTTAATATGCAAATTAAGTTGATTTGAACATTACGAAATATTTATTATGTTTCACGAAAATTAATTTAATTATGATCGACATAATTTCGTCCACGTACTTTAAAGTCAATTTAGTGTTAACAGTAAGTGGTTAAGGACTTTTTATCAATATTTTTTTTTATTATTATTAAAATGATTTTAATATATATATATGTAGGAAAATGGAAAATACTTTTTGTTTTGTTTTTTTTTTTATATATATATTATTGAGGAAAACGAACATTGATATCTCATTTTTGGAAGATAAATGGGAATAAAACCTATAAAGTACCACGATCATTATCATGCCGGTGACAATATTATCTATACGTATAGGTATAATTCGCGCGGTTTGACGTTTTTTTCCATAAATCATATTCGTATTATCCGTGTTATGATCATTCGATACAGTCATATTGACTGCGCGATTATCGTCGAAAGACTCGTTTGATATTTTTGATTTTTTTTTTTTTTTTTTTCCCCCAAAAAAAAGCTTTGTGATACCCCGCCCTGCCACATTTATGATACGCGGAACAGGGAGACTCCCCGAAATTAGTTCCGGTCATTTTCAGATCCGCATTGTATGTGTGCGCGTTAGTTCTGCAATGAAATTGCCAGGGGTGGATTACGTTACGGATGGCAAATTCTGCAGGGGTTGACGGATCCTACACAAAAGAAAAACAAAACCCCGTGAAAATACGATTTATAATGACCGTAAGCATAGGTATTATAGTCACCAAGTACAGCGTATAAATCGAGGGTAGGTAAATTTCAAACAGTTCGATATATATATATATATAAAACAGAGCGATTGTATATAATAATGATTTTACTCTTCTCGTACTTATAACAATATCCAATCAAAAGCAAAACTATTTCTCAAAAAATAATTCCACACGGTTGTTAAATGATAAAATTGCGTTTAAAAAACAAAACGAAACGTAATAACGTATACTATGCCTAGACCCCGTTTTTATTGTTTCGAATTGAATAAAACTTTATTACAGGCATGAAATCAATATGAATACGGTAAACGGTATCAAATAGGTATTTTGTGTCTGTATTGTAGCATTCTAGCACCGCGGATACACAAATTGCCGACTAATATAAACTTAAAATAATAAAACCGACGACATACTTCGCACCATGTTGCAGGTGCGGAATTGGGCAGGTAGGATTTATAGAGTAATTCCATTTTAAAAATTGCGCCACGTTTAGAAAGTACATATTCGTATGTAAGTGTTCGGTGAAAACGTCTCTATGATTATATTACACTGAAGGGCAACAAAAAAAAACAAAATCGAAATTAACGGAAACCGCTATTGTGTAAATAACTCCCGTTTATTTCTCATTATTAATAAAATTACATAGAATATCAAAAGCCGCCTCCTCAATACACCAACAAGACAACATTTTCTATCAGAAACTACCTAGGAAGTAGGTAATCGAAAGACGATTTCCGGTAAAAAAGTTGAACCAGACAGACAGAAAAGCAAACACGTGCCGACAAAGAAAATACGGAATAAGGTCGGATTTTGTGTAAACTGTGTAATTATAAAAATAATATCGTCTCGTCTAGCTATGAAAATCTTTAATTTTTTTTCTTTTGATTCTGGATTTGATGCTACGGAGCAATTAAAAACTCTATTTTAGGGTAATTGTAAAACGGCGAATTGCTTAATATAAAGTGATGTGTTTTTAAAAAAAATTATAATTTTACTATAGTATTACAAAGTCATTTGAAATATTAGCATAATGAACAAAAAATTATTATCTGCGAAAATACTATTATAAAATTATACCAAGAAGATTCGATATTTCCGAAACGGATGCGAAAAAAAATTAAAAAAACAGTATTGACAATTTACACTTTTGTAAAATCGTTTAAATGTTTTAAAAGACCGTGTTTTTTTTCGCCTTAAATATACTTAAAATGTCTGAATTTTTATTGAGTTTAATTATATTTTCTGCGTGACTTATTTTTGCCCGAATAACGCATTGTAATCTTATAAACCTAAATTGTCCGCGCCGTCGCTCGTTTTTAGAGTATGTCTTGAATAGCGAATTTCAATTAATTTTATCGAATGTGAAGTTGTTTTCCTGGACCATTTCGCTTTAAACTTACCGAATGTGAAACTATTTGTACCTAGCTGTATTATAAAAAAAACGTCAACGGTTTTGAAATCGATATAATTTTCGATATGCGATATACGGTAATTAGTTTTTAAATTAAAAAATTAGATGAAATAATGTGACTAGCTGATTTACCCGAGTCACCTAATAGTTTTTTAAAGATATAAATGAATAGAACACATTTTAAAATTGAAACTTATAAATAGATTTTATTGAATTCTAACTAAAGATTCATTATGAGTTTAAGTGTAACACAAATCCATCACAGATATTAATAATAATTTTACATTTGAAATTCAAGTTTATAGAGAGATTTTATTGAAATATTCAAGAATTTTCACTTGAAGATAGGGAAAAACGTTCAACACAGATACCGCTAGTAGTTTTATGAATTCGAATACTTTTCGGTACATATAATACGAATATATAATACTTCTTGGTACACAATATTGTTCGGTTTTTGAATGTGTGCATAAATACATAAATTATTTTCCGAGCCAACTCGGGAACATGCGACATAGAATTGCCCACGAATGACGCAGCGATCCGAATTGTCGGACTAGGCTGCTAGTTTTAGTGTTTGGCCTTTGCAAACGACAAAGCAAAGTTTCACGAGAAACCGAAGGCGTTTGAATTCGAAAGGATATCGTAGGGATCCTCGGGATATAAACAATAGCACCTCGCGCACAGCCGGTTAAAGTTTTCAGCTTTAATCGGATACTTTCGCAAAGACTTTATCCGCAATATTGTGGCGGTCCATATTTCCGAATGGTGTTTGGCGGCGGATCGCCTGTTTCGTTTCGTTATGATTTCGAGCTCTAGCGTATTTGCCGATTATTTATGAAAAAAATCAATTACTCGATTGTCTGTCGAGTTGCAAAAGCGGAATTAGACTTAAAACTTTCTACGCGCCGTACTCTTTCATTTAAAAAAACCAAAAAAAAAAAAAAAAGAAAAACGCGACGTACTGATAAGTGGTTCCCGAGATCGTTTGGCATCGGAGTGTCTCATTTTCGCATTTATCTGTATAGATAGGTACGTCGTAATAATATTATTTTCGGAAATAATATAGCGCCGCGCCGTGCTCGTCGTCGTCGTCGTCGTCGTATTATTATTATTATTATTCTGTTTTCAAATAACGAAATATTATTAACGATGATGATTAATTTCGACAATCGTTTCGTTCTCGATACGTCTCTTTTATTAAGTAATAATATATATATATATATATATATTTCTTTTTTTTTCCCTCCCCCTTTTGAACGTCGGCATAAACGAAAATCAATTTGACAAACGTTAAAAAAAACTTTTACGGGCGTGTCCGCGTGTATATATTGGCGGGTACAGTGTTTGTATGGAGCGTGTTGTTTGCTCTGTGTGCGTACGCGTATCGCGTATATATTTGTCCGTATTATAAACCGAAGCTTTTGTCTGTAGGTACGTATAAATAAAAAATAAATGTAAAAAAAAAAAAATATTAATACCTATAGCGTTTGCGAGTAATTATTACGGTCGACAATATATCGCGGCGTTTTACGTGACGATATACCGTGAAAAAAAAAAAAAAAATAAATAAAAAATAATATTATGCGGAAGCCGGTACACGGGGATACACTACGATAATACGTAACCCGATCGAACGAACATCAGACTTGTTAGAGTATAAAAAGTATATTCAAATACAAAAATATCGTTTTTTTCATTCTCCTACTGTTTTAATAATTTTTGGAAATTGTTTTCCATATTATTTTCGTTTTAAACGCGCCGTCAATACATTTTTCTGTTACTATTAAACCGGTGAGTTGTGCAAACGAAAAAAAAAAAAAAAAAAATCAATCTAAAACGAACTTGTTGTACGAATAAAATACGTACAAAACGAAAATATTGTACAAGTACTGTTGTTTTAGTAAAATACTCGATCGCGCGGTATTCGAAATACGTTCAAAAAATAATATCCGCATTCGTACACGAAATACTTTTAGAAAGTATTATGAAATTACAGTATAATTATTATACTTGTAGTTACATATTTTCCTGTTTTCATAATCTATACACGATTTTCGCGGCAACATCAAGATAATGTAATTTACCTACCTAATACGTATAAAAACGCGAAACAATAGGCTATAAGCATTTTTTTTTTTTTTTTTTTTTACTTAAATTAAAAAATATATATATATATATATATACCTAATGGAAATAGAATTTAGACGAAAATTGTGATTAGATGTGGAATACAGTAATAACGTTTAAACATTATAAAATAATTTCGAGACGTTTTTATTGTTTTTTGAGGTTGAATTATATTATATATTTTTTGTTCTCCCCGTCGGGAAAGTGCCGTTGTACACCCATTACGGTTAATTCGTGTTTCCGCTTTCGGGACGAGGGAAAAAAAAAAATAAAAAATAAATTGGTATACACTCGTTTTGTGTTATAAAGATTATAGTTTTGCACAAACTACGGGTAAAATAAAATCCAAAAAAAAAAAATGTGGACCGTTATAGCGGGGAATTGAATTTATATCTGTACGCAACGTTAAATCATTGGTAACGAAAAATGATTTTGATCGAAAATCGATTGATCGTGTTTTGAAATACGATTTTCATCAAAATTTGAACATTAAGCGATTATAGAAAAAAAAAAAAAAACAATATTCTAGTTTACCAGTAAGTACAAGTTTAATATGGTGAACCCCGTGTAAACATTTGTCTGCAAAAAAATGGCAAACATATTTAATTCACGTTGAGCCAAATATAAACTAAAAACCTCTACGTATACACAACTCGAAAAACGGTAGAATAATTTCAAAAATTTATCTCTTTTATAAAGGCGGTTAAAATGTCGGATATTGTTAACTGGATCACAAAAAAAAAAAAAAAAAAAAAAAACAGAAAACCGTAATATTGCGTATATTATTAATTCGGGTTATTACGGAAACTGTACCGGGGAAAATGGAATTCGATCGGGACCACCGCGGCCACGCACCAATACCATAGCGCGGAATCGGCAAAATTATCGACCGGGGCGGACAATTTTTCTGGCGGATAATCCGTTTGCGCGCAGTACATGTACAGAGGTGTCTACAGGCGGTAACCCGACCGAGGATCTCGGCCGAACGAGGAGAAAAAAAAAAAAAAGGGAAAACGACTTTCTAGCCGACGAATTATTTCTATATCGTTATTATCCGTAGACGGGTTTTTCTTCTCCGTGAATTTTACATTATAACGCGCGTGTTTGATATATAATACCCGGTACCCGGTCGAAAATAAAATCAAAAAAAAAAAAAAAAAAATACTCAAATAATATACCCGGCGCATTATTGTAATACGGAAAACAACGCATTATATACACGATATTATGACGGGCACCGCCGATATTATAAAACCGGCGTAATAATATTATATCATTAACTTTGGTCACGTCCCGGCGTAAAGTCTATGCGGTTTTTGCCGCCGACGGACAAGAGTAATAGTTACTAGTAGTATTGCAGCCGGTCCGGGGTTTTTCTCTCTCTCTCTCTCTCTCTCTCTAATACTCTCACTGACCCGAAAAACAATATAAATATATACCTCCTAATGTACCGCGACCGCTGTCTCGATATTCGTGTTTCGTATATAAAAAAAAAAAAAAAAACCCCCGTATACGCGTGTTTTAATGAACAGTCCGGGCTTCCGCGGTAGTAAAATAGTAGTAGCTATATAGGTAGTAGAAAATCGTGCGCGGTGGTGTACGGGGGCCTCGTCGACTGCAGACTGCAAGACAATTCGTTCCCTCGGTACGTATTAACTCTTTTCGGATTTATCTTGTTCGACTGTTCAAAAAAAAAAAAAAAAAAAAAAAAAAAAAAACCAGTAGAGCGGCTCTCGACATTTTCGAAGGTGAAACCGCCGGCCGCGGCGCAGAGGGACATTAGTGGCGGTGCGCTACCCGAACGCCGCCGGCACACAAATCACGGCCTTCTACTCGTCCCGTACCCACAACGAAACCACTAACTAGAAATTTACGAGAATTCACTTGAATTTATTTATCACTGTGTACTGTGCCTATTGGTTGCTATTCGAAAATCAAAAGCGGTTTCGCACATCGAAAATCAGAGCGACAAAAAAATATCGGTAACGTTTTACAGCCGCTCGACACTTAAATTGTATCAACAAAAAAAAAAAAAATAACAATGTCGTGGTCCGTGTAGACACGAGAATTGTTAGACGATATTATCTGGTAGAGAAGAAAATTAAAAAAAAAAAAAAAATCTAGACCCTTGAACCGAATTTATGAAAAGTATAAGTACACTTTTGTTATCGGTAGAAATAATTTCAGATTTTCAAAAAATAATTCATAAGTAACATAATATTGTCCTATCGCCTATCCCACACGGGCACCACTGCCAAATGCTGGCAACACCGACCAACAAGACTACCAAACCTCAGTAATAGTACAAAACACAAAAAACCATAAACAGAAAACCATCAATAAAAATGTCTTCTTATTATAGTGTGTTTAATACGTATGTACAGTCATAGAAAATTTACGTTATTTTTAATTCACCTTTTGGCATTTGTTGTTAACTGTTGTTGTCTACTCTTAAATTTGCTCATTACAGACCTGTAAGAATATCGGGGCCCGGTATATTCTTAACGGAGGGTCATTCTTGGCGGTGTTGGGCACCTCTGCCACCCCCCCCCCTACACCGCTTATTATTTCATATGACGAGTTAAAGGGTTATTTTTAATAAAATAGAATAAAATTCAACATGACATAATATTAATGAAAAACAAAATTAAATAATCAATGATAATAAAATGAAGAGCTAGCAGAATCCGTGCATAAGTAGCTCAGAGAAGACAATATAAATCAATGTCCAGATTTTGTATCCATATTCTGATATTCGCTGAATGGATATCCTTCGGAGTGCCTTTAAATCGGGCAATCGGTTGCTATATGTTAGATTGTTTGTGATTCACGTCCACAGTCTTAGGAAGGGGTATTATGTAATTTCCATTTATTTACCACGTGGCCGTGGCCGGTTTGCAGACGATTTAAAGTCACTCAAGTTTTTCTCGGCACGACGAAGTCTGACTGTTTGATTGTTGGACGAGTAACAATGTTTTGTCCGTCAGGGTTCCCCGCTATCTAATCCTTATGCCACTTAGTATCTCCCGTAGAATTCTCCAGTAATAACCCATTTGTAGTTGTCCAAGGGGGTTTTCGAGACTTAAGTCGCAGTCCCCTCACCCTCCTCAAATGCCCTTAAGTCCGTATATATCGGTAAGTTAGGATTATTGAGACTACCTTGGTCCATTCTCGGGTGAAGGCTCGTTCTCTTCGGATGCCCGGAGGAACGATATTGCTGAGTACTGGTAGCCATTTAAAGAAGGTCGATTTTAATGTTCCCCTTATATAATCCTCAATGTCGGGTTAAGCTGGATATCCAGAATGTTAGCGAGAGCACTATATATTCAGACAGGTGTGTAGTATTCTGATGCTGAATACACACGTTCTTGTGTCGAAATAAACGATTTTTTAATTTCGGATACGCAATAGCGCGGGAAAATTGTAATTTAGTATCCTAAATAATGGAAAAATAATAAAAAAAAAAAAAACATTCCAAGTGCATATCTTCAGTTCGCGGATCGGGCTTAAAGTTTGAAAAAATAGTCAAAGACAGACAAATTTAAAAACTTCATAAAAATTATAAAATTAATATGTTTAAAATTGTACAATCATCGAATAATTGTATATAGCTTGGTGTTAAATTAAAATCATTTGGATAATTAATTTATATTGTACATTTATATTTATACCTTTAGTTCGTGCATGAACTCAAAAGTTGGCCAAAATCCCGAAAATATAACAATAGCAATGGCAGTAGACGAGAAAGTCGGTGTAAGGGAGCTAACCTTTCAGAGTTTACTAAAAAGCTAGGCGGCAGAAATCCAATGGAAAATCGGTGAGAAATTTTCTACCAGCAAAAGTTAACTCTGAGGCTTCAGACTACACTGAACTTATTTACCGGACATACAGCAAACTCTCGCCTGCTCCAATGATGGAGCATTTGTCTACAGAGAGCCTCGAAAAGCTTCAAAGTACTAGAGTTATACTAGAGATTGAGTTTATTATAACTTTTCATGTCACACTCAAAGTGTGAATCCAATCGTAAAGCTAGTTACGACCGGAGTCATCTCAAAAAATACGCGGAGAAGAAAACAGAGACGGTTTTATAAGAGCAACGTTGCTCTCGAGATCAGCAATGCCGCCATTCGATTGTAAAGAATAATTTAAAACTATGCCAACACTTTCTGAGAATGTTTAAAAAAATAACATTCCGCGCTGTATACTGTTATTGTTAACGATTGTACAATTTCGAACATATATTAATTTTATAATTTTTCTGAAGCGTTTTCAAATATTTCAGTTTTTTTTCTCCAAAACTTGGAATTTTTTTCGATCGTTTTCCCCATATCCAGAGGATACTCTGAACTACAAATTTCCCGCGCTATTTGCGTTAGGTTAGAAATAAAAAAAAAAAAAAAATCGTTGTTTATGGCCCACGCCAATACACACCAGTTGCCGGTATTGTACAATAATGCGCGGCAGTGTCTTTGCGCCCCGTTCCCCGGCGGATTAGGCGGGCTAGTCGCCGGACACACCCCGCTGACGGGAAAAAAGAAGAAGACGAAGGAGACGGAAGACCGTAATAATACACCGGCGGCGTGCGTATTACCGTCCGTACGACGATTGTCGTAATTATTTGATTCCCCGGGTTCGTTATTATATACTGTATTACTGTACGTACGCAGAACCGGTGTACTATTATTATTTGTTATATTAGACGGCAGCGTTCTGCGGCTACTTGTGCGCGGCGGTACCGCACACGCACGCCGACGAATATATTATAGCGCATAGGTGTAATACCGTGTGCGCTCGAAGATTTTTTTGTATTTTTTTTTTTTTTTTAATATACGCATATGTGTATTACTATGCCGAGCGCACAACGCCCGCCACACGCGGACGTAATTACGGCCGGTTGCGCCGACACGTAGTGGTCCGCCGGGCGCGCGCGTAGTTACGATGTGTGTACGGGCGCGGCGCAGGAGTACCCCCGGGGTCGCAAAGTTCATCGCCGTGCCGTCGTTATTATTAACGTCGTTATTATTGTACGCGCTACTTTTTTTATTCTTTTTTTTCTTTTTTTTTTTTTATCTTCCATTTTTTATTTATTTTTATTTTTTTTTTTTTTTCGATTCGGCGGCACGCCGCCGACGTGCGTATTATAATATCGTACGTGCCGCGAGTCGCCCGTACGTATCATAATAATACGTAAAAATATATACCGGGCGCGTAATTACGGCTGTGCTGGGGGACGGGGTATATGTCCCCCCCCCTTCCGTACACAGCCCATAAAAAAAAAACGGCGAACATTTTATTTTATTGTTTTTGCCAATACGTTCGTTTTAAATTCACGTTACTCAAAACGCGAAATCGAACGTCCGCCACACCGGTGTTGCTTTGCTGGGCGCGCTGTTGCCGTATTGTTTTTTTTTTTGGTTTTTTTTTTTTTTTTCATTATCCTAGAACCCAAAAATGTATTTATTCCGATAGGCGGCGACCGACGTTTTAGAGCCGTACGCCGTCTTCGCTTTCATTCGGTGTTGTCATTTTCGCCGACACCCCCCCCCCACCCTCACTACTATTAAATTTTCGTGGTTCAAATCGTTTAACACGTATGCGGCTCTATAGTGATGACGACATGAAAACCAGACATTCTGTTTTATGTCCGGGGTTCGGGACCTAGCAAAGTATTTGCATACATCTGTTATTTATTGTAAAAAAAAAAAAAAAAATATAGCAGTAAGCGAAATAAATCCATTTCTGGTTACCGTGATAACCTCACCGTCTGAGACATGAAAGCGCTTTTTTTTTTGTTATTCAAATTTTAAACAATAATTACACAAATCGATGCGGATCAGTGATATTAAAAGAAGCAACTCATCGAACAACAAATATCAATGCAATTTTATGGTTTTGATATCTACAACTCGTAACTCGTCATAATTTTTGTATCGTGTTATAATTTTCCTGTCAAGCAAGATACTTGGTAATAATAGGAAACAATACAGATTTCTTTAAAACTTTATGTCAAATTTTTGTATTTTTTTTTTTTTTTTTTTAATTTTCAATGTAATAATTTTACTTACATGAATAATATATATTTTAAATGTATATTTAATTTAGATTTTTATGATTATTTTACGGGTTTTTAGTGCATATTTCTTAGCGTTTATTATAAGGTCTTTTAGAGCTACAGGTCCCGAACCCCGGTTATAACATCCATAAAGTCTTTTAGACTTTGGCACACATATTTTGTACGATTTGGGCGGAAAGTGTGTGCGGATGGGCGGTGCCCTCGCGGGTCCGTCGTCATGAAGTGTTCGGTATCCACTCCCATATAAAACGTTTGTAATAGTACGCCACTGATATATGCTATATACGTACAAGTCGGGTGTAGTGAGCCTAACACGTAGGACACTTTTAATAACGTGTTGCGCATTTTTGGCTGATAAAAAAAATTGCTGTGGTCCCGCGGATTCTCCATATTCTCCTGATCAGGAGGGCGCATGCGATTTTTTGCTATTCCCAAAATCTGCGCTTAAAGGACGACGGTTTCAAGATGCAGAGGACATCAAAGCGAACGCGGCAACAGAACTCGTAGCTTTAACTTTGGAACGGTTCCAAAGGACTTTTGAAAAATGTCTAGATCGCCGCCGGTGATCACCGCATATCGTCCGGAGGAGAATATTTCGAAGGACATATCTTTAAACGATACGTAACTTCATTTTTATAATTATTAAAAATAGAATCCTGGTAATTTTTTAACAGACCCTGTATACTGTAATTAGGGTTATAAAATTATACATCGGTTGAAATCGATATAATCTTGAAATATACGTATCGTGCGATTATCGTCAAGTTCCATGGAAAACGTGGAAATTATTCAATGAAATTTCGCTTTTAAATTACTATTTTCGGGGTGCGTACGGAACAAGATTCTACGTGATTCATTCGTGATTTGAATTCACTACATCGCCTCCCTTTGAACATTTTTGAGCGCGCCACTGTGGGTTTGGAGACGTAGTTTTTTTTTTTTTTTTACATAATCCAAAAAAACCGGCACGCTTTTCCCGAAAATATAGATTTTGAATAAACATTATTAAAAAAAAAAAAAAAAAAACCCCTGATATCCACGACGTCGGACGATACTCGCTCGCCACTGCTTATTATGTATTATCAATTGGACAAATTAATATTAAATACACGATTCTCGTATAATAATAAATAATAAAAACGTTTTCCACGAAACAAACTCGGTACGAAAATAATAAATAAATAAACGAGCTGGATGTAGCGAAATTATAAAATATATCCAACTATACCTACTTGTGTAAACTGTTTTTTTTTTCATTTTTTTTTTTTTTTTTTTTTTCGCGACTCCCCTAAAATATACTTATTATTTTTGATTGGATCGTCTCTTGCCCGCGAGCACTTCAATTTTCTTCAATTTCCCCTCGTCCTATACACACCGTAAAGTCTACAAAGATACGAACCCTACGGCTATATAGACTTTAACGTTTTTTTTTTTTTTTTTTGTTTTGTTATTTTTTTTTTCCTCTCCAAAATATAAATAATATATACGTACTATTGCCGAGCTGCAACTTTTCGTGCGACCGCGGGTCTCTTCGCGCGGCCCCGACATTTGGAAAACCAAAATTTCACTTAAAACTTGTTGAAACAAGAACGTTTACGCGACTTATGTTTGTACGTACTTACTTGTATTATAATTACATAAATATGGGGGGAAAAAAAAAAAAAAAAAAACATATCAAACGACCAGTCGGTGATTCGGTGCCGCGGTGGTTCGTCGTCGCTGTCGATCGTTTGTCGCGCGTCAAATTCCCCGCGCACACGGGTGCGGACGTCGTGCGGTTCGTTTTGTATATAAAAAAAAAAAAAAAAAATTAATAATAATAAACGAATAAATAAATAAAAAAAAAAAAAAAAAAAAACCGGGTGTTGAACGGTAAAAATAATAATGCAATACAATCCGCGGTTAGCAAGTAGCCGATGAAAGTTGTCGCGGGACGCATGACTCGGCGGACTCCGATGAAATAAAAATGACCGCGCACATCGAACAATACGATACAGACATATATGCGTACAGTATTTACAGGCACCTTACCATATTTGGTACGTTCTAAAACAATTATTTTCCTATTCGATTTTTTTTTCTTTTTTTATCTATCGTCGAGTTGGCCACAACGGGTCAAATTTAGCTACAGAAATTGGATCCCCTTCCCGTTATCCTAAAATGTGTATATATACACGATATCAAACCGACAGATTTCGCACACGGTTATAGTTCCGATGCTAAAACAACGTAGAAAAAAAAAAAATTAATTTTAAGACTGTATCGAAAAAATATATATAATTTTTCAACATATTTAACCCCTTGCCGTCGTCCGCTTATTGTATTTTGTAGAGCGGCGACGGAATCCGTTCGGGAATTCAATTTTCCAATGTTTTAAGATTTCCATTTATGTTTTAGATTCCGAGTGTGTAGCAGCGATGGCACATAATTCGTTTTTTATTTTTAAATGCGTTGTTTTTTTTCTTTCTTTCTTTCTCGGAACACTTTTTCGGTTAAGTAAAAACGCTGGCAATTATTCGCGTCGTACGTTAAAAGGAGAATTTCCGCCCGGCGGCACTTGATATATTTAAAGAATTTCTATATTGTCGACATTGTTTTTCTAAACAATTAAAAAAAAATAAAAAAGCAATTTATTTTTGTTGATTTCCAGGACCATCCAAACTTCCCAACTACTACACAATAACGACCTAACAGCGGCGCGAAGTATGTCAACTTCGTCTCTATTTAAATTTTCGATTTCTTCTTTAACAGAACGGATTCTAAACGTTTCTCCTAATTTTGACATACCTTAGCGGGGGGTTGGTGAAACCAGAAATTTTTCACCGGGTTGGGGCCGGTCTCTCCTCCTGCGGTCCGTGACTGTATCGTAGCCTAGTAGATGGCATATATATAAACGCACTAACTGTTGACTATCGATCATTTTTTTTTTCCGAAAAATAATTTCGCATATATCACTAAAGAAGAATATTGGACCTCGCAATGTTTGTATATTTAAAAAAAAAAAATTTGTTTGTCAATAAACTCCGTTATAGCCGTGTCAACCGGTCGCGGCAGTGAAACGAAATATTATATAAAAGCGTACAGAAGAACAGAAGAAAAAAATAAAGAGAAGAAAAAAAAGAAGAAAAAAAGGCGTCTCACCCAACAAATCAAAAGTGACGGGCGTTCCGCGGCGGGTTCAAAGGACCTCACACGCGGGAGCCGCAAAACCGACCGCGCTCGCCACCCCGCGGCGACCCGGCCGAACGCCCCGGCCGTCGTCCGTACCGCCGCGTACCGATATATTTTATTATATACGCACAATATGCGTATTTTGGGCGCCGGCCGGCGTCGATATATATATATATATTTTTTTTTTTTTTTTTTCGCCGTCCTAATGCCCGACCGCGACCATTGCGAATAACGATAACACCGGTGCCGAATCGGTTTCGTCTTGTGTGCCGACCGATAAATCGCCGTCGGCGGCGTTATCATTATTAAAAAAAAAAAAAAAAAACTATTCGCGTTTGTTATAGCGCAACACGATAGATTATATTGTACTGCGTCATCCGTCGTCACTACGATATACATCGGTACTTTGTCTCGTTTACTTGCGCGCGAACAACGCGCGGCGCGCCGGGCTTTATACGGCGGGGCGGACGCACGGCGAAACCTTGTACGGCATAATCCCGAACGACATTCGCAACAACGGTAAAATGTCAAAAGAATAATTCCGACAAAATCTGCCGTACGGGCGAACCCTTCTTGAACGCTACACATCAGGACCCGCCGCATATATTATTATATTTTCTAATAAAACGTCGGACGACTTCGTATATAAAAGAAAAATCGAATAAACGCGAGCCGTGGGTTTTTTATTCGCGCCCGAATCCGCCCGGGAAAATATAGCTACGCCGAAAAAATGAATATTTTTTTTTTTTTTTACGGAGACGTTGAAAACGACTACGGGCGGTATTCCCTCTGGGGATTTGTTATATTCGTATAAATTAGCCGAGTAATGAAGTGTCTTGTAGAAGACATTATCGTCATAAATTGTCGGCCGGCGGACTGCTACGGTTTTCTTATCTCTCGGAAATCGGGCGGTATTTGTATTATTATCAGCAGGAGCCGCCGCGTGTACATTATTATAATAAAACATCGGGAAAAAGCGAATAAACATGGGTTATATTTGCGCCCGAATTCGCCGGGAAATCCGCGGGAAAAAAATAGCTACGCCTATATGAATATACCTAAGTAAAGAAAAAAAAAAAAAAAATCTTTGCTTCGAACCACGGGTGGTCCACGGGAAGCTGGTAAGACAGAATATGATTCAGTTTAGAAATTGTTCAAACGCGTTTATATTCGTTTGTTACTACAAAATAAACTACGACTGTACGTGTTTTTTCGTCTCGGATTTTTTTTTTTTAGTGGCAAATAAGTTGTATCCGCATACAATCGAATTGAAACTAAAACTACTCGCAAATTTCAAATGGCTACTAAGAACCGAAAAACCGGCTAAATAATTTGAAAATTGCACCACGTTTAGAACGCGCAAACAACAAAAACAACCAAATAAACAAAATAGAAAATGACGTTCACAATAGGTGAATTATTATTTATAGGCAAACGGTTTTTTTTTTTTTTTTTTGGATTATTGGCGAGCTCTTCACTGACGGCGATGGACAAATACACCGGCGAACACGTACATAGAATCGAATGTAATAACAATTGTCGTAGTAAAACACGTAGCGAGTTACAATACATAAAAACTATTATAATTTATAAAGTGTTGCGATGACGGAAGTGCGTTTCATTTGTCGTTCATAATGTACGCCTTATGTTATACGCACGGCCCGTTGAAAAATTACTTCGGACGACGCATATATATATAGTCGACGGTATATTATTATTTTTTTTTTTTTTTCGAAAATTAAATAATCGTTTGGTATATATTCATAGTTTTTTTTTTTTTTTTTTTTAATGAATAAATAACGGACGGGGCGTTGGTATTGTCGGAGGGAAAGGCGAGTGGTGCAGGACGATGGCCGAACGCGTTTTATTACAATATAATAATAATAATAATATAATGCGTATTGCTGGAGAGGAAAAATAGAAAGAGAAAAAAAAGAAATAAAAAAAAAAAAAAAGCAACGATGTACACTACATAATAACTCCGGTCGTAGTCGTCGGGCCACGATAATAATAATAATAATAATAATAATAATAATAATAATATACACAATTGAATTACGCGCGAACGAAATTGGAAAAATAACGAGGACGGGGGGCGCGAGTCGTCGCTGCCGGTTGACGGAAATTCTCGCCGGGACACGACTGCGTCGACGACTACCTGTGTGCACCAGTGTTCGCCGGCGCCGCAACATTCACCCGAGCTAACCGCACCGGGCCGACGTCCCGGGAGAACGTCTCCGCGCCGCCATCTTTGGCCCCGATTTTGGTCCCCGTGCAGTTACTCGGTTTTTTTTTTTTTTTTTTGAGAGATAATAATTATTACGCGGTTTCAATGTAAAATCACATAAAAAATATTTCCCCCCCCCCAAAAAAAAAAACGTTTTCAATACAATACAATTGTGTTTTATGGTTAGACAGGCCGAATTGACATTTCGTACATTATGGTGTACCTGCTACTATACACGATGAATAATTAATGAATAATAACTGCCCAACTTTCGAATCAAGTACAAACATTATTGTATGCGGTCTAAACGAAAAACGATTTTTTGCTCCCCGTATAGTAATGTAATGTTAATTTAGATTATAAAATCGATTGTATCTGTTCACGGTGCGGAAAACGACGACAGACAGAGATATTGTTTAAAAGAAATGTTTGCGCTCCGTAATGATTGCCGACATTTCAATAACTACAATTTTCTACCAGCAAAGGTTAACTCTGTGGCTTCAGACTACACTGAACTTATTTACTGGACAAACAGCAAACTCTCGCCTGCTCCAAATGAGGGAAAATATGTCTACAGAGAGCCATGAAAAGCTTCAAAATACTAGAGTTGTACCAGAGATTGAGTTTATTAACTTTTCATGTCACACTCAAAGTGTGAATCCAATCGTAAAGCTAGTTACGGAGTCATCTCGAAAAATACGTGGAGAAGAAAACACAGACGATTTTATAAGAGCAACGTTGCTTTCGAGATCAGCAACATTCACCCGAGGTAACCACACGGGGCCGACGTCCCGGGAGAACGTCTCCGCGCCGCCATCTTTGGCCCCGTGCAGTTACTCGGTTTTTTTTTTTTTTTTTGAGATAATAATTATTACGCGGTTTCTATGTAAAATCACATAAAGTATTGCCAAAAAAAAAAAAAATGTTTGCAATACAATACAATTGTGTTTTGTGGTTAGACAGGCCGAATTGACATTTCGTACATTATGGTGTACCTGCTACTATACACGATGAATAATTAATGAATAATAACTGCCCAACTTTCGAATCAAGTACAAACATTATTGTATACGGTCTAAACGAAAAACGATTTTTTGCTCCCCGTATAGTAATGTAATGTTAATTTAGATTATAAAATCGATTGTATCTGTTCACGGTGCGGAAAACGACGACGGACAGAGACATTGTTTAAAAGAAATGTTTGCGCTCCATAATGATTGCCGACATTTCAATAATTACAATTTAAGACGAGATATAATCTATATTATAATTATTGCGCGTTATATTCCACTTTAGGAAACTTTCCGGTGTATTCCGATATTATTTAATTAACTTAACACCCGAAAAGTCAGAAACGCCTGCAATATTATATCCGACATGTTACATAATTATGATTGCTAATTCAACAGTTTGTAATCTTCGTGTATTTTGCACGCCACGTTACAATTAATAATTACTAATATTTCTGCATTAATAAATGAATACCACTCTTTTTATTAAATAAAAAAAAATCCCGGGCTCGAAACCTGTTGTTTTTTTTTTTTTTTTTTAAATTAGTTAAACCACGGTTTTTGTCAACATCTCAGCTTACGAGCTAACAATTTTTTAAACACCGTTCCAAAAACACAAACCGAGGAATTTAAAAAGCCGTTCGGAATACCGAAACCATTAAAACTAATACAGTGTTTACAATTTTTGACAAAATGAGTATTATCATATAAAATAATACGATTCCATTTTTTAATAATAAGTCTTAATAATAATAAGACTTAAACTTATTAGGTGTTATTACCAGCTGGTTAGTGACTATTGCTAGCTACCAGCTAGCAGTGCCAATACATATGCTAATATTAAGTATTCGGTGAAATTTGCAGGTCTCTACGATTAGTTTTTCTATTGAATTACAACAAACAAACAAAAAAAAAAAAAAAAAAAAAAAAAAACAAATCGAAAATAACAGAAACATTTTATTGCGTAAATATTCCTGTGATTCTGGCGTTATTTCTTGGTTTCCTCCCCCCCTCATTGTTCAGAAAAATATAGGAAAAATCAAAAAACAATTGCAGGCTTGTAGTAATAGTAACTTTTTACTTTAAGTGTTTTGCGTAAAACTACAGATATTATTTTGAAATGTATTTAAAATACGTATTTGAGTTATTCGCTAAAAATATAATTTGAGTACGAATACAAAAAAATGATTAATAATAATATATATTTATTTAATTAAAAATACCGAGTAGAGTTTGCGTATGGGCATTTCACGAAATACGTACCGGAATAAATGCAGAAACATTCGGATGTTCGTGTTTGAATAATTTTACTAAAATATTTTTATTATTTTTTTTTTTTTTTGTTTTGTTTTACATGCCGTCCATGTGTGGTTATTGCCGTTGTTATAATAAATTATAATATACGGCCACGGGTACGCGAAATTATCGTAACTTTAACGGCCGGTCGATCAAAACTGCCGTACGGAGAGTCGCGGCGCACGCGCGTTCGCCGTCGGCGTTTATTCGAATTCGCGTCGTTTACATCGCGTCGGACTTCAAAGTCTCGATTGTACTTACAATACGCATACATAACGTGCAAAGTGCATGTATATCGTAAATCTAAATTGTCGCCGAAACCGTACCAACGCGAGAAAACGTACAAAACGCGAGTTCCCGCTTTTAACGGTATAATTTATATAATATATTGTTGGTTTTTCTTATATAATATTGCTGAGATTTCCTCCTCCTCCTCCTCCTCCTCCTCCTCTAAACCTAATATCCTAACCCAACAGAGTACGGCAATAAATGCGTACAAGCTACACGGAAAAAAAATATTTAAATCGTTTTGGTCTTTGATAAAAAAAAAATAAAAAAATATCGTCTGTTAATTATAAATTATTACATTTTAAACGAATTCAGGTCCGTCGGTCATCTTTTGATGTATCAGTTTTATCTAAAAACTGAACATTTGTGTCACGTGCGAGAACATACAAACGGCGGTGATGTGATAGAGACATTCGGTGTTTTTGTCATTTTGCATCGATATGTGAAATGGCCCACACTCTATGGTTTTTTTTTTTATTATTATTGTTCGGACATTGACCGAATTATACGTACAAAGAGAGATAGGGGGGACGCTACCCTTATCGTATTTTTTTTACTCTAAAACCTATTGGGCTCAAGTAGCCCTGTGTATTTTCACATGCGTTTGAATCGACTAAATTAAATTTCTCGCCGTTAAAATCAACCGTTTTATTGTCAAAGCAATAGGCAAGTCAATAAATTTGTTAGGGTAGTTTATCGTAAAGCAGAAAAAAAAAAATTAAACACCGAAGCTAAGTTAAAGTGAATTTCTTAAATATAAATGAATTTGATTGACTAAGTCAAGTTCGAAATTGTCAGGAAAATAATAACTCGAGTTAAGTTAAAAGTTACTTTTAAATGAAAAATAATCTCCATTAACTACACCACATATTTTTCACTCTAATATTTAGACTTTTGTAGACTTATTAAACAAGACTAGTGTGGGTATTTATGATAAAACTTTTTACTATTTACACAATTGTTTGCTCCTATCAGTAAACACATTTCACTATACAGTTTTCGTAACTATTTAATATAAAAATTGCAATTTTCACGTTTGTGGTGATGTATTTTGGATTCTTCAGGGTACTTATAAGTTTTTTAGAGGACATCGCCTTTTATAACCTCAAGCAGCATATTCACTCGAGAAATACTCCCCCTTCACTCATCGTTCAAAATGTACGTTTTTTTTTTTTAACAATAATAAATTCGCAAGTAACTTTTCAGAAATAAATTAAAACTTTAACGAAACAACCTAGTTATTATCTAACATTCAAATTTTTTTTAACTAGTTAAATTAAAAGTTATCGTAAAACGACGCTGTGTATGGCGATGTTTTAGTTGTATATTCAATGAGTTTCGAGAAAAAATAAAAACGTTATTTAAAAATGTTTTACAATACTAATTCGTTAGCTCGTGAAGGTTTGTTAATATTTTTTGTTTACGTGTGGCAAGTGTGAAACAATCTTTATACGCGTAATCTGTTTTACAGTTTAGAAATTGTCCTCCGATTGCAGTACCTAATTGAAAACAAGGCTCCGTATATTATATTAAGGGGTAGGTATCTATGTGAAATAATTGGCACGAACGTTTTTTTTTTTTTTTTTTTAACGTAACATACGTATAATTCATATATAAACCGAAACATAAAAAATACTATACATTTTTCAAACGCGTAACGCAGACTAAAATCGAACTATACTTATGTATATAATCTTGAGCGTTTTATTTGTTCAAAGATCTTATTTAGTAATAAATGAATAATAATAATAATAATAATAAATAAATAAAATCGTTTTTTAATATTTATATTGTACGCAGGGAATAGAAAACCATTATATACGAGGGGGGGAAAAAAAATAAATATAATTTAATTTCGCTACTGGGTTTTATTATTATTTTTACTTTTTTTTTTTTATTCGTGTTCGGTAGATTTTTCGGGGGATTGACGCGGGAAAAAAAGTGTATTTTTTTTTTCTTTTCTTTTCTTTTCAATTTCGCATCGATTCGTTTCGGCGACGAGCGGAAGATTGCAACGACGACAACGTCGAAATAAAATTAAACGAAAAAAAAAAAAAAAAGGCCCTATCAATACACGCACACAATACATACGCATATAGATATATATATATATATATATATAAATACAAATAGAACGAATGAACGTTGTCACTATCGTCAAAAGTTTTCAGTCAACCCGCCGCTAGTGGATTTAAAAGGTGCGGGCGAAAAAAAAAAAACTTTATTTCGATTTATATACCTTAAGATTTTTTCGACGACGACGACGGCTCGGGGTTATACAGTGGATTTAAAAAGATTTAACGAAAAAAAAAAATATATATATATATATAAATATCTACGTATGTATACGCCGACACGATAATAATAAACCTTGGAAATCGGGCCCGCGGCGTGTACCAGAATCGGCATTGACGGTGATTATTTGTGTCCCCTCTGGGGCATCCGGCCGGGAACCCTGCAATTTCGGAGACCGATTTCCCTTAAACGTGGTCAAATTGGGGGCCGAGGGTTTTTTTTTTTTTTTTTGAGAGAGATACCGCGCGTCGCGACTTCCTGTAAGAAAAATGACGGGGGAAAGAGAGTGAAAAATATATAAAAAAAATTATTATTACGTCCGAATATTGTTATTATATTGTATTCGTGAAAAAAAGGGCCGGGGGAACAGCACGGTGTCGGATAAAACGAGAGAGAGACAGATAGGGCGAGGGCGGTAGATGGAAAATGATTATTTATTATTGTAGATTACATAGGCCAGAGGGCCGCCGCCGCCGCCGCCGCCGCCGATCCCCGGCGTTCGGTCGCGTTAATTTGGGGGTTCGGAGAGACGACCCGGAGCAGCAGCAGCAGCAGCCGCCGGAGGACAGTCAATCATCCGGTTGACAGTCGCCAACCGACGTGAAATATCGCTCTCGACAAATTATACCTAGGTGTATATATATATATATATATTTAAACATAATATATACCTACGTGTACACCCCCCCACCCCCGTATACTCGTGCTGGCCGACCACGGGGTAACAGAGTAAAATCCAAGTAGAAATCTATTATTTTTATTTTATTTTTTTTTTTCACACGCAAACCCATAACGCGGCCGATAGGTAATTATTGTTTTGTTTTATTAAATACAAATGAATTTGATTGGCTAAGTCAAGTACCGAAATTGCCAGCAAAATAATAACTCATGTTAAGTTACTTTTAAATGAAATATAATCTACTTTAACTACATATGTTTTACTATAATATTTAGACTTTTGTAGACTTATTATTAAACAAGACTAGTGTGGGCATTATGATTAATTTACGATGAAACTTTTTACACAATTTACACAATTGTTTGCTCCTATCAGTAAACACGTTTTACTATACAGTTTTCTTGGTTTGATATCTTTAATAAAGCTTTGGATAATTTTGGATAGGTAATAATACTATCGTTATTCGGATAGTTCGGATTTCCGAGTTTGACAAAACAATTATAATTATTATTATTATATTTTTTTTAATCCATTATTTCGTTACTAATTTTACGTTTAATATCATATACGTGTATTGCCGGATACAAACTACACAGTTACACGCGCGGAGTAACCGGTGACCGGTCCGAAAATGGGAATTTTCCGGATGGCCCTCTTGACCGTATTTTGGCCCGGAGTGGCCCCGGATCGTTTTATGCGTTTGATAGGAAGTTACATTGATTTTAACAATTTTCGTTTGTCTTTTATTTCTCTAGGAAAACTGTTGGAAATCTTAGATACGAATTGTCAAATTAAATACAACCACCGGATGGTGAAATTAAGTACAGCCAGAAAAAAAAAAAAATCAATTTTAGGTTTTTTTTTTTTTTATTTGTGGGAATACAAAAGTGGCCTGGATAAACTCCATTCTCTCGGCCTGAATTCGGTTCCCTGGTTACACGTTTAGTAAAAATTATTCGAAAAACAAAAAAAATATGATAACATAATAAAAACCTAACGATATCAAAAAATACAATCCGACGTTAGCTCTGGATCTTGTCGATTTTATCTTTTCGAATAATATGTGAGAACTGGTTGGCATTACAACATAAAATACTAACCTTTCAAATGCGTAGATATAATTTATTAATAAAACGAAAAAAACTCCAAAAAAAATAAATTTAGGAGTGAGAAAAGAGCTAAAAAAGCCTAAAATAGTAAAATACAACTTCGTGCACTATTCTTATATATATATATGAAACAAATGTATGGCTGACGTAGCTTCATATTGGATCAATAAAAGAAAAAAAAATTGAAATGCCTACAAAATCCGAATTCCAATTATTACCGATATATTGTGCGTTTATTAATATTGAATTCGATTTTGAAATGCAAGGCTGCGTATTTCGTTTTTGATTTGTAATATTATTTGTACCGCAATACATGCAATCTAAATTGCCTACCCAAGTATTTACAATATTATTTGTATGAATTATCTTTATTATTATTATTATTATTATATTTTTTTTTTTTATGTTATTTTTTATTTTTATGTCTTGGATAAAAACTTTAGTCGTAATTTTGCGATTATTTGCAGTTAATCTTTCGCAACAAATCGCGGTGATTTTCAATGTTTTCCGCCACAATAAATCGCTCGTCCATCGACAACTGTACAGATCGTTAGAGGTTTTTTTTTTTGTGGGATATATTATAATATAACGTTTTTATTCGCGCGAATTGTTTTCTGCGGACGACTTGAAAAATAAAAATGTTAACGTCTTGATCGTTAAATAATATTATACATATTGTATTTACAACTATATTAGGCTAATGAATTATGAGGGAAGATTATTTCACTAAAACAGTTATTTGTTTTTCGGGAAAACGCATTTTACATTTTGCACATAATCCGCACGCAAATATAGCAATTTATATTCTGTTATATTTATCCGTATAGTTTTAAAGTCGAAATTTCAATAAACATGTAGGTATACGCATGTAAAAAAAAAAAAAAAAAAAACCAATAACTTTAAGCATACACGTAGTAAAAATGGTAATAAATATTCCAAAATAGGGCGTTTCGTGTAGTTACGCATACACTATACGAATACATACATATTTCGTATTATTAATTACTTTTAGTATTTACCGTAGAGTGTAGGTGATCTGCGATTTCAATAACGTATTTTTTTATTATTATTATTATTTTTTTTTTTTTTTTTTAAACAAATCCCGTCAAAGATTGTATAGTCGAGAGTTGTGTTATTGTACAGTCGAGTTATATGTGTACCAGCTATACATAAATAATAATATAAACCAATCCGCCGCCGCCGCCGTGAGTATAATAATATACGAGAAAATTACTTTATTTCGTAGTGTTATTAAAATCGTTCGTTTTCACGTTGCAACAATGGAACATTGTACACCGCGGCGTTAGGAGAAATGCGAATGTTTGTAATTAATGTGCCGTTTCGTTATGAAAAACATATTACTGTAATAATTATTCAACGCGTACGTTTTATCCCCCATCCATTACCCATTCACCGTTTCGGAGAAGAAAACAAAAAAAATGAATATTTTTTTTTTTTTTTACGGAGACGTTGAAAACGACTACGGGCGGTATTCCCTCTGGGGATTTGTTATATTCGTATAAATTAGCCGAGTAATGAAGTGTCTCATAGAAGACATTATCATCATAAATTTTCGGCCGGTGGACTGCTACGGTTTTCTTATCTCTCGGAAATCGGGCGGTATTAGTATTATTATCAGTAGGAGCCGCCGCGTGTACCTTTATACATTATTACAATAAAACATCGAAATAAAAAATCGAGAAAAAAAAATACCCGACATACTTTGAACCACGGGTGGGCCATTGAAGGCGTAGGCGGGAATGTCGATAGTGTAGAATATATAAGACGATTTAATTTATCGATTTCAATTGAAAATGGTATTAGTTTTAAACTAAATTACGACTATTCGTGTTTTTTTCGTCTAAAATTGTTAAGCATTTTTAGCGTAATTATTCACGTATTTTCAGTCGAGTTTTTCCTGTTATTAAGAAAACTACAAAAATAATCACTCCAACTCGGCAAGTATACAAAATGTATTTCTAAAAGACTATTAACGTTATGTCACACACGAAATAACAATGTACAAATAAATTGAAATGAACCAAAAGTTTAAATAAAATAATTTACAGAGATACTAAGTGTACAAAAGAAAAAGTCACGGGTGTGCCACTGTTGTAGATGGGTATAGTTGGGAAGTTTTTTTTTTATCTGTACGCAACGATAAATCATTGCAAACGAAATACGGTTAATCGCTAGTTGAAATTTGTACGGTTTTCATCAAAACGCTTATAATAAAAATATAATTGCATTACGCTCAACGTAATTTCTTTTCGCCACCGCATAGTACGACATACGTTGTGTACAACTTTCGAGCGTATCGGCTCGGCCAAAACATTTTTATTCGCACGAACCGCAAAATAGTACAACGCATCGTGGTTGAAAACCCCTAATAAATCCACGCGCAAATCGTAACAGCAGCCCTGACGGATAGCGTAATAATATATTTTACCGGACAACGTCGATTGGCGTATTTATTATTTTTTTTTAATAAACCGCCCGAAAGCTTTTGCTATAACGATCAAATATCTCTAACAATACATTTCAACGGTGTCCGTGAATACTTGTTGGTGTATTAATATACAAAAAATAACAACATGTGGAGTCTAAGAATCTTATACTAAGTCGTATACGGTCTTGGGCGTTTGGGACGCCTAAAGTCTTGATAGTTGTCGAATAGTCGAATTAGGTTTGCTGGGTCGGCGGTGTGTTGATCCAGGCGTTGTCTCGCGCTTACCGGGCAGACTCGGTAATCCCGTCCAAAGACGGAAACGATCGCCGCGGATATTGTCATAACGGCGAGCAGCGACAATAGCTCCGGAGACCGGTGTTCGGGTACCGTTGAATAATCTCAACCCCGCAGTTGTATCCCACAAGTCCCGCGTTGGTTTAATAAATGCGATTACGCACAATTGCCGTTTACTTGTAACGGAATGTTTTCCGGCCAGCCGATATAGTCGTCGCTTTTTCTCTTTATAAATGTGCAGTCTTTGGCCGGCGAACACGGCGCGTCCACACGAGTCGAGCCGCACTCCTAGACATTTTGCCGGGTCGCAGTCTCCGCGAGACGATCTGCCGAGATCCGGCAACACTGGTTTATAGACGGTTGTACGTAATTCGCGTTTTATGTGATTCGCCTATAGTGTTGTCCAAAATAAATATTTAACGTATACAAATAGATAAATAAATAAATAAATAAATACTATAGGTGCACGCGGTAATCCGTAACGGTCCGTCGGCTCGGCGTTCCGCCGGGTCGCCGCGCGCCGTGGCGGTGGCGCAGTTCGCAATAATTGGCCGCGGTAAAATAAAATAAAAAAAAAAAAAAAACAATTTAAAATTAAAAAAAAAAAAAAAAAAAAAAATCTGCACGTTCGCGAATCTCTACCGCGTACTCACACGACGGCGACCATATTGAATTCGCACGCGTTAATTATTATTATTATTATTCATGGCCCCCGACAGCGGGCCGGGCGGCGGAGTGCGCGTACCCACCGGAGGCGGACTGGAAGGTACTCGTATATTATTATAATATTATATTATCGTTATTATTATACCTATATACTATACACGCGGCCGCATAATATTATTATAAATTATTATTATTATAATATTACAATATATGTATATATTTATAGGTAGGTACCGCGGTCGATCTCAAGGTCGTAATATTATTATTCTGCGGCTGCACCACACGTATTAGGCGTACGCGCCGCAGCCGCCGCAGCCGCCGCCGTCGCCGCCGTCGTCGTCGGCGGCGGCGGCGGCGATTGCCATCGATCCGTCGGTCCGTCCGGCCGGCCGGACCGATCGATCGATCGATCGCCGCGGTAACACCCATTTACGGACGCACACATCGCGAGACTACGCGTAATAATTTATACGATACGCGGATACTGTATACGGGTATCTATAGTATTTGTCGGTAAATAGTAATTACGGTAAAACGTATTAAAACCGGGGTGCCAGAGGAGAGAACGGCGTAACAAAATCGATGCAATACGTGTTTAAATGTCGGAAAAATTCGACACAAAAGTTCCGGAACCCGGGCGGTATACTTACGTCTAGGAAATGGCCTTTAAAAAGTCCCCACTGATTCATCAACGCCCAGCCCGAACCCTTGGAACTGGCGAAAGCTGACATTTTGCACAGATGTGTTCCCTTTGTGGTGTAAACGAGGAATTAGGACGGATTTGTTTTTTTTTTTTTTTGAAATTTCCATGGGATAGGGAATAAAAAAAGGATTTATTTCCGCTTTATAGTTGCTTTATTTTATTACCGTAACTATAATTACCAGATACATCAAATTTGTCATATAAGTTGGTGACTACAATCACCCGTAACGATTTTCAAAAATTATCATAGTCATAACCTGTGAATAAGTAACCTGAGTAATTTACCCTCGGTTTCCGGATTTCACAATCAAGGTGGTGGCGCTCGTGTAATTTAAAAAAAAAAAAAAAAACGGTGAATACGCGGGCAAACAACTCGTACATACAAAAAAAGAAAAAAAACCTATCAATTTCCTATACAAATTCGTCAATCCCGTAATAATAGGTGTACGCGATCGTCGCGCACCCACCTTTTTCTCTCGTGTTACGCCACCGAATCGATCGGTTTTTATTCTCGCTCGGCGCGGCCGGTAGCTGCGGCAGTCACGCGACGACTGTACAGCGTATTATTATTTCGGATAGGTACACGGGAAACGTATAGGATACATCGCACGACGGCCGTTACACGTATGCCTCTATATATCAATTATTATTTTCGTACGACCGAGGAAATATTTCCATAATATAATCGTGTGCCCGGCGATAGTCGCGAAATTCACTACCGGCGACGCTGGCGATAGTATCCGCCGACTGTCGGTGAACCGTCGTCATGGTAACTGCCGACAACCGTCGTTTAAAGCTGCTTGCTGCCTCTATAACTAAAATAAATAAAATACAAATCTTACAAAATAAATTCTTAAGGATATGTCTCAAAGCACCGTGGTTCATGAGAAATCGCCAGATCCATAACGACACGAAAATACCCCTGATAAATACATGGATTAAAACCCAATTTAAAAATTTCCACGCCAATCTAAAAAACTTGGACAGTGCTCGTCATTACAATATAGGAAAAAAAAACACTCAATAGACGTCTGCGGCCTCGACTTCCCCAGGACATTCTTTTAACAGACACAGAAGACTCATCATCAGAAAATGAAGATCATTATTAATATACTAGACCTCATCGTTATTATTATATTCATATATGTAACACATTATTATATCACTCTCACTATTAATAATTATGTCATTAAATAAATTATAATCATTTAAATTTGTAACAAATAAAATTGTAAAAATTAAAAATTTGTAATAGCACTAGGTGTGCTGAAACATTTTATAATTATAATAAATAAAAAAAATAAAAAAAGCTGCTATCGCACTGTCGTACACGCGTGGCGGTCTATGGATTCTATCAACCGAGAGCGATACAGTAACCACTGTACACGGAGACTACTTGGCCATATCCTCCCTACCCCCCCTCATGAGATTTACAAGACTTAGTTCTTATTTAATCAAAAAAAAAAAAAACATTCATATCCGCGTCACGTACTTTTGCAAAATATTAGCTTTTTTTTCAACACGACGAATTAATAATAGTAATGAAAATTATTAACCGAGAAAGACAATCTCTTTTTGTTGATACTGACGAAAGAAAAACTATGATTAGATAATATGTATGGATTTTGGTATTTAACACGAAAGATAATAACTTGTTATCACGCCCAAACTGCAAATACATAATTCGCGTATTATATAATTCAGCGGTTCCCAAACATTTTTTTTATGCACGCCTCCCTAAAATTAGAAAAAAATACCTCCCGTGGACAATGGGAAATTGAAGAGGTTAAAAATGACCGTTTTAACGTATGAATGCATCACCAAACATTTGAAAACACACGCGTTTCTTTCGGACCAGATATTTGGATTTGAGCACGGCTACTGCGGAAAATCACGTTTCACGCTAATTCGAAACTTTGTTTCTTATTTCGGAATGTACATCTGTTATGTCATTATGTGATTCCGAAATCCTAAGAGTCTAATGGTCTAAAAATGGATGTATACAATTTTCATTCCGCGCCTCTCCCTTTAAATGCTCGTGTCTCCTGAGGGAGGCCGCGCCTCCAAAGTTTAAGAACCGCCGATATATTTTATTATTATTATTTGAAAATTTACAATTTGTACTATCAAAACACAATAAGCAAATGTGAAAAAAAACAACAATAATGAAGACAAACAGAAAGACACGATAAGGGAGACCATCCAGTGATAGAACCCTTCAGATTTAAATAAAACCTAATTTATAGATTTTTTTTTTATTTTTATTTATTACAAAATATCCCGACACCAGCGCCTTTTAAGGCGACGAGAAGGGTTTTCGGGTAGTGTAAGTGAGGGTAGGTGGGATATAAGAGAATTTCGATGTTGCTGTAATTTTTTGTGAAATTTAATGTAATACTGTTTGGTAAGTTGCATTATTTGTGACATACCATGGAGCAGAGGCTATGAGACGGAGCGATATGGATTGGAATGCTTGAACGGTTTGTAATTGGGACGGTTCGGCGTTTCCCCAGATTTGTGAGCCATAAGTCCAAATGGGCCTATATATATTTTATTAAAATTAAAAAGCAAAACTTGAGTATGTTTTTTTTTTTTGCAAACTTTTTTGTGCGGCCCACATCGATTTTTACAGATGACCGTTTTTTTGTTCTTATAAAAATTTGTCTTAAATTGTTAGCGCGCCCCCCCCCCTCGCCCCTATGATAATAACTGTCGTATAGTGTTCTGCTGTCGTGACGGGCACTTTCGCACAGATGTTTCTAAACCGAAATTCACACAACAATGAATAATAATTATTATTCGGTTCTTCAGTAACTATTGGTCACGCGATAGCCGACTACCGTGCACTATCGCGGCGGCAACTATCGCGTTTAAATAACAAAACCACGACTTGTCCTATCGATTTGTATGTAAACACACGGAATACATAAAATATATTGTAACTGTTTACTACTATACCGTACCCGCGGTTCAGTATATAGTTCACTTAAAATATTATCGTAAACGCGAACGAATTTGCATACAAATATATATGTAATATAATCAGTAAAAAAAAAAAAACAACACTACACACAGAATACCGATACACCCGACCGATTTACCAGTAGACTACGAATAATAATAATAATGTGTTTTACGATTAGTTTTCGAAAAAAAAAAAAAAAAATATACAATATACGTACGTTGGGTTTACGACCGAATTATTATATTTAGACGTTCGGTCGGTTGTGTTGTGACTTATGCGTTTTATTGTTATTGGTGTTGGCTGCGGGGAGTGTATAATAATATTATAGTCTCGGTAAACAATAAAATTTATACGTTCGGAAAAAATTAAAAAACGAGTGAAATAATAATAAAATTTCACGCCGCACAGGTTATAGGTGTATAATTGATGAAAAACGAAATCGTTCGGTATGTGTGTGTGTGTGTGTGTGTGTGTAGGCATTACTCGTAAGTGGTTTTCTGGAAATTCGCATAACCGCGTACAGTATGCGTACTGTAAATGGAACAAATGTTTAACCGTAGAACGTCTCTTTGGACCGTAATAGTATTCGTCATGATGGCGGGCGTCTCAATCGCCGGCTGTGAACGCCGAACGTACTAATAATAACATATATACGTGTGTGTGTATATATATATATATATATATAATACACACGCCTGTAAAAAAAAAAAAAAAAAAAATATATATATATTTAATATATACGTCTCGGTTTTAATCATATGGCTAAATTTCACGCGGCTAATAATTTTTCGGTTTTTTTTTTCCCCCTGGGCCGCACGCGGGCACCGGCCGATAGATACGACGAGCGACGGAAGAAGCAAAAAAAAAAATACAACAACGTAACAGAGATTTCCGTGCGCGGTGTAATTTTCGAGAATCACGAATTCGAATCACGTACGCGGCCCGTCAATATTATTCGTCGGCCAGATAATATTATACACTCCGGACCGGATGGACCGGGGATATGTTACACATAATATACGGGGGATGTGTGTGTGTGTGTACATACATAGGTATTATATTATAATACCTTTAAGGTACGACGACGACGACGACGACGGTGTGGCGGAAATCACAGAGTCTCCGGGTTCCCGGTGAGTATACCATATATATATATATATATATATATATAGACGGTTTACAGGTACTGTGTAATTATACACGTGATGGAGTAGTGGTAGTAAAACGTGGAGGAAAAATATAGGGGGGAAAAAAAGTAGTTCGGCGGCGGTTCATTCAAGAAAAAAAAAAAAAAAAAAAAAAAAAACAAAAAATAATAATCTCGGGTAATATAATTTTCTCGGCGATCGGAGGTCGAAAAAGTGGGAGTCTCTTATAATTCACGTATAATATAATAATATCTCTCTCGCTCTATCCGCGTGCCGCGAGCCTACGATATTGTCCGTATACGCCTCACTCGCTCTCTTGATAATAATAATAATAATAATAATAGTATATAATATATATAATAATAATAATAATTATTATTATTATTATTACCTATTATCGTCGTCGTCGTCGTCCGTCCGGGTGATGCGGCGACGCCGGGGCAATGCTGTACGGGCGGGTACGCTCTGCCACAAACACGCGGCCCGTATACGACGGGGCCAACGGTATTATTACCACCCGTACCACACGGACGGACGAATGACACTCGTACGCGTATAAATATATGTTATTATTCGTATTATTATGGTAGTCGTGTGTGTGTGTGTGTGTGTGTTATTAGGTGTGTAATTATTATACCGCGACTATTATCGGCCGGTCCCCGGACGCGACTTCTGTCGCCGTGTTCGGTTTGCCGCCACCGCAGACTCTGAGATTATTACTATAAGTGTATAATAAGTGTACAAGTACACACGGAAGACACGGAAGACGCGCCGAGACACGCGGCGAGACGGGAGACCCGGGGAGAACGTTTAACGTGCCATTTTTTTATTTTTTTTTTTTTGTCTCTTGTACGCCGCCCCCCCCCCCCTGGCTTTACGACACGGCATTATATTTCCGAAACGTAAATATAATGCGCCGGCTGAAAAGTCCCGGGCCCAGACGACGCATAGACGACGCTAGTAGTGTTTTGGAATTCACCTCGTTTTTAGTCGGTACTAACGTGCAAAAGACAGCTGATCAAATCCCATGACAATCTGTTCATTGGTGTGTGTGTGTGTTATTGTGCTAAGAGACGTGACGCTACTTTTGTTATTTTCGAAATACAAAAACAATTTCGTGTTTCATATTTTGTTACATTGCTTCCCGATGCGAAAAAATGGCTCGAAAAGTGTTATGGGGACTCCGATCCGTCAGAAACAAAAATAGAACGTTGGCGTGCTCTGATTTCAAACGTGGTCGGTAGAGACGTGCAAATGAGACGGTAACGCCGGAAAACGTTGAAAAAATATCCACAAAATCCTTTTTGAATGATGGCGAAGTGAAGGTGCACGGGCTAGCCGACACCCCGTAAATGATATCTATTGAACGGCGTTGGCTTTATATTCCCCTTAATTTGTCCACGAGAAAGTTCTGTTCAAAGTGGCCGCCGCGTTCGCTAGCTGTTGAAGACGACGCCCAGTGACGTGCCGTCGTCGGTATTATATTTCCGAAACGGACGTAGTAAATGTATACCCCCGTCCCGTTTTATCATAACCGTAACCGCCTCCGGTTCTTCGTCGGCGATTATAAATATTATTATTACATGCCCGGGGGGGGGGGCGGTAATACCGTCGCCGTAGATATAGTAGTGCATCGCGTGCTCACGGAGCCCTCCTCGTATCGTTATCGATTCTGTACATTTTTTTTTTTTTTTCCCCATATTCTCCGCCAACTTTTCCCCTTTATTTTTTTTTTATCGATCGCCCGTCGTCGCGACTCCCATACGCACGCCGACCAAAACTTACCCGCCGTAACCTGACGGAATCTAAAAACTAAAACGCACATCCGTCCGCGAGACCCTGTAATTACGCGCGCGGTACGTGTGACCGGTATTACAATACCGTCGCAAAAATGCGCTTGTCCGCCCCGTCCACGTTTACGGCCGCTTTATACGCAGGATCGATCATTCCGCCGTCCGGTTGGAAAACACCGGGAATGCGTATCCGCCGTACGTATCAAATCTTACCGGCCGAGACGCCCTGCGCCCACTCCAACCTCTCCGCCGGATTGCTCGGCGGCCGCCCGTAAAAGCTACGAGTAAAAAAAAAAAATAAAAAATTCCGCTCGTTATAGTCCGATCGCAACTGGTCGCCGCTGAACATCCACCGCCTTCCGCCAATCAACTTTATCGCAACTCATCCGTCAAACTCTCCGTATGGACATCAAATACAATTGGCCATTTTCCACTGGTAAGATTTCGAAATCATATTGTCCTTTACGTTTTCCCATTGACCGTGTCCTGTCATCGTGCAAAAATAATAATAGTCAAATGCGAAAACAAATTCGTCCCGTCGACAATTAAATTGAGCATGTTGTTATCAAAGTAAAGTTTTAAAAATATTAAACGAAAAAAAATTGTCAATTAATTTCCTAAATTTTATCACTCGTCTTTGGTTTTTTGTTCCTTCCACTCCGATTAACATTCAAAAATCACGCTTAACATTATCGTATGGATATAATAATATTATTCAAATTTAAATATTATTTTTTATAACAGTTATAAAATTTACTTATCATTTTTTTTTTTTTAATTTTCTCGAACATAAATTTTGTAAAAATTACTGCGGGTTTTTATTATTGAAATTTCCATGAAAATATAAAAATTCAAAGCAAAAAAAAAAAATAATGTAAACTAATTTTATATCACAAAATGTATTTTTCTGAAATATATATTATACAATTAATTGTTCAACAGCAGGGCCGGCAATTGGGGTGGGAGTGGGGGGTGAATACTGAATTTGGGCATTTTATTCGGCGTAAATGAGTTGAAATAGTAAAGACAGCAATGTAGTCATATCTGTGATAATATTTTGAAGTTTTTGATTTTGAAAATTTTTTTCAGTCGTAATAGTTAACATTAAATGGCTTATCATTAATAATAAAATATTTACAACTGTGTTGATAATATTTCAAAATCAACTGTTTTGGCTGATTTAAGATTTATGCATAGAACTTGTAAGTAACCAAATAATCACAAAACAACGACACAATCGATTTAAAAAGGGAGTGTTGAAAAATGGGTGTTAGTGAAATAACAAACAATCAATGTTTAATTATTAGTATATTTTTCTTTTTCTTTTTTTTAAATATATAAAATATTGTTTGTTTTTTATTACTGTTGGGATAAATACCAGGGATCGGCAACAGTCAGCCGGATTCGGACCGCGGAGTGAAAATAAATGGACCGTTAAAAATATTTAAATTTGGTTTTTTTTTTCGATAATTTATTGGAGATGCAATAGAAAACTGAATATTTTTCGACTATAAGCATGTTTTTGATAAGTATACAACCTGTAGAAAACTGTCCGTAAATACTAACTATACTATGTTTGGCCCCTCGTATAAAACATGTGAAACTCCGTTCCCCAAAATGGCCTCTTCGAAGAACGAACATCGTTCAAGATCGACTGGTCACACCGCATTGAAAACACATTGCGCATTAATTATTTTCCGAAAGTATCAAATTTTTTATAAAAATTGGCTGAACACAAACGGTAGCATTTCTCGGTCATTAAGCTAATAGTATAAATTTTTATTATATTCTATTAAATTATTTACCTTGGATTGCGATTTTAATACGAAAATAAATAAATCTAAACTTATTAACTAATGTTTAGTTGCTTTTTTTTTTTTTTTTTGTTTCTGTGTGGAAGTGGACCTCGGGAATTTTTTTTTTTTAAATCATTCGGACCACTGTAGAAACTAATTGCCGACCCCTGCACTATACTATAATTATTAAAATTGATAAAAATAAAAAAAAAATAGTCGGCTATTTTGTTCTATACCTATCCTCCTTCGCACCATAAAATACGAGTTGGCGCTCGGCCTACTAAAAGTATAGGCTATATTCAATAGGTATACAAATCCATCGTTTTATTTTATCAAACGTGCGTAATTATTAATTGCTGTAATAAAAAATAAGTTTTATTGTTATAAAAATAACAACGTGGGTATAGGTATAGCCGGTACGCTTAATTTGCATTCGTATTATATAATTTTCGCGGTTGATAAATAAACACAAGGGATTATAAAGGATTAACCGGTGTTAATGCAGTTTTACTCGTATATATGTATGAAAAAAAAAAATAAAAAAAATAAAAAAAACCCCAGAGGGAATTGTAATATAAACGTAATCCGGTATAGATATCGGCCACAACGAAATTCCAGGGGCCGTATTATTATAAAATTCACTCGTTATATATATATATATATATATGTATGATGCCAATAGTCGACAATTCACGACAAAAAGAAAATTATTATTTTGTATACGTTATTGAATTTTAAATCGTCGATGTGATGAGCGAATGCGAGCAAATAATTTATACCCTTGTAGACTATCTTGGATTCAAATTGAACGCGTGCCACGATTTATAATTGATATTTGTATCGTCATTTGAATATCCATTAGTAAAATACCATTTTTAAATGATTGGAATTTATCGAGAGTGTCGCTAATGGGATGGTTGTTTCTACACATACGGCACATGTCTACTATATGTACGTTGGTTTTTTTGTGAACATTTTATCCCAATCGCTTTGTATTAATATATAAATCCTCTTTTGTTTCACGTTTGCTTATTGTGCTCTTGAGGTATGGACTGTAAATTGCATATAAAAATGTATACAAAAAAAAAAAAACAAAAACGATTGTAATCAAATTGGCCATATTTGTTTTCGTTCGATTTTTTTATTTTTTTTTTTGACATTCGCCCCTTTAGTTTCCGCTTTTTAACCAATTTCCGTTCTATCGCAGACTACGGAAAGAAAAAAAAAAATAAAGTAAAAATAACGCAGGAAAACGTCAAAACTGTTTACGCTCTGTGCGTCGGACGTTGTTGAAACGGACAAATTCGGTCGCGGGGCCGTAGGTCCGAACCGTACCGTCGGTTAAAAGCTGAAAAAAAAAAAACGCCATTTTCTCTAGACTCGGAAATCCGGATTATTATACGTAAACATTATTAGGCGTACGGGATGATGACGGATACCGAGAGCGGACGACACCCGGCAAGTCGTTTTAAGTCGATTACGTTTGGCGCGCGCGAAATCGCCCTGGGCGGCCGAGAGAGAAAACCGTATTATTGTTTGCGCGCAGTGGTTCACGTTGCGAGTAGGTCGGCGGGAATGGGTAGAAACGCGTAACCGGCGACGCGACAACGCTCACGACGACACGGTAATCCAATAAAAATATCCCATTTCGGGAGGAGAAAAAAAAAACCATTATTATTGTTATTATTATTACAATAATAATAATAATAATATGACCGGCCGGGGGACCGCACGGCGTATAAATAATACGATTTCGGCGTCGATCTCCGCGCTCTCGGACAGAGAAACGATATTACGCGCCGTACGCCGCCCGCCCGCCCGCGGTATTTTCGCCCGAGACGGACCCGTGGAGAGAGTCGTCCGCGGTAGTCGCACCCTTCCCGGGTCTTTTCCCCGACAACTGGCGGCGCCCGTAACGAGGTTTGCGTACCTACTCGCGTACAATATAAATACGGTGGCCCGCGGCCCCGGGGCGCCGCCGCGAGCTCCCTCGCCGCCGCCAGGACCGCGATAACCGTACCGCGGGTCTGTTCGAAAAAGTACCGGGATTTTATAATTAACGATTACAAAAATTAAGTTACGTATTATTTAAAGCAATCTCCTTCGGAATTACTCTCCTCCGGACGGCACGGGAGTGATCCCGGCCATCTTGCCGTTTTTCAAAAGTCCGTTCCAAAGGTTAAAGCTACGAGTTCTGTTGCCGCGTTCGCTTCGATTTCCTATGCATCTGGAAATCGTTGTCCTTTAAGCGCAGATTTTTGTCTTGGGAATAGAAAAATCTGGAGAACAGGCAGAGTCTGCGGGACCACGGCAATTTTTTTATCAGCCAAAAATTCACGAATCGACAGCGCTAAATGCGCCGGTGGTGCATTGTCGTGGTGAACAATCGCGGAACGAATTTGACCGCGCGTCCCTTCTTGTCTGTACATTTTCCTGTAAAATTGCACGTCAAGACTCCCTTTGAGATTCGCTTTATTAGCTCACGAACGTTTAATCGGCGGACATTTCGCATTTTTTCGCAGATTGTCGTCACACGATCGTTTCTTCAGTCTTCAATTGACCGCCGACTGTCCTTGGAACGTTTAAAACACTCGAAAGTCACGGCGACCACTTGATGAATCATCGCCAAAATCGGTTTTAGTCATTTCCGTACGTTTCCGTTACATCGTTTTTACCAAGTTTCAAGCAAAACTTGACGGCACACGCGTTGTTCGTCAATTTCGAACATGTCGAAAACGGCGAACGAAAAACCGACTGACTGGATTTAACCACGTGTAATATTAAACTGAGATAAGATAGCGACTTGGGGTTTTGTTTGAAATATTCACTTATTCGCGGGGAATACGTCCGTTTACAATTTGAAACGTAATCGTGTGTAGATTAGCCGTAATAACATTTGTCCTGGTACTTTTTGAACAGACCTCGTATAGAAACCGATAAAATAATTTATATATATATATATATATTACGGTAGTAATACTTGTCTCCAAATATCGACTAAATTATTTAAATTTTAAATGTATTCGTTTCGTTTTTTTTTTTTTGTTTTTCTATTGGGCTTTATTAAAGTTGACGTATACTCGAGAACATATTAATATCATAGTTGTAAAACGTTTAATTTCTCGCGCTATACGATTATAGCTAATAGTTATATGTTAATAAGCGATGGTTATAGGGCGTTTTAGTCGTTCGAACTGTGTCTGATGTGATAATATCTACAGGCGTGCGCAGAATCCAATTTCAGGGTGAGATTGCGATTATTAACGCCGGTACTTTTTGAACAGACTTGTATATCGTATACACTTCCTATCTCCTATAATACACCGGTTATACGTACTCCCGTGTGCCGGGATATTATTATTTTACGGTATACTCATACGGGAAACCGAATACGAGCCGGGGAATTGATCATTGTCCAGGACTTTTTACCCCAATATCGAAAACCCAACGCCGAAATCCAAAATCCCGTCGCCCGGCGGTACAAATTAAACGGCGTGTTCGTTTCTTCTAAATTCTCAAACAGTTTTTCTCAATTATTAATTTTGTATATCTTTAATAATATATTACAATCGCAAGTTTTCCGGTCGAAAATTCGTTTACGAGTATAAAAAACATTAAACACACACACCGCAAGTGTCGGTATATCTAACAATTCTGTTGAACATTTTATTAGTCAATTTTTTTTTCTACTTCTTCAAACTGGATAATTCTCATTTTCGGACCAGTCACCCCGCAAACTTTTACTTATTACGTCCGCGTACTTGCCCCGCTCGCCACATCCGATTGATTACAAAAATGTTTATACTCAATAAAATAGCAAATCGATTATAAAAAAAATAACAAATCATTTCAGCGTTTTATACGATTAATTTTCTTATTAGTGGACCGAATTCACGTATGCCACCTACTTTATCCGATCGACATCAAACGTATGCCGAAAACGAAAAGCGAATAGTTATCAAATTTTAGCAAATATATTTTCGAAATTAGCAAATCGTTCTATCGTTGAAAATCATATTCCTATAAGAAATGTGTAAATAGATTGTTTCAAACCTTTTACGAATCGCGAACTCCTAATTTTTTTAAATTCATTTTTTTAGAAGGCGATTCCTTCAAAATTTGTATTAATACAACTTACATACATTTTACTAAATATTATATACGTTATACATGATACTTATGTTTTTTGGACAACCAGTAAGTATCACACGGGGGGGGGGGTGAATCGAAATCAATTAAATACCTGGGCGTTCACGTATAGACTCCGGGCTTATCCTTGCCAGAGATTTTAAATCGATCGCCAACAAAACAAAAGGCTACCGCTAGGAATATTCCCCGAGAAAACAATCGGAAAATGAGTAATAAATCAAAATTGTTCTTGTAGGTATTATTCACACGTATAGTGATGCGGAGAAAAACAATATTTTCGAGGAGAGGCGTTTATACCATATAAACTTGAAACGCACAGGGATTTGTATCCGGTTTAAAAAGCAATTTGTTCATAAGGCCCGGTACTCCGATTTTCTTTGGACGATATCCGGGTGTATCGAGTTAGGCCCCTTGAATTGTGCTGCTCTGACGACGCTTGATATATATATATATATATATATATATTTCTTACACGGCGATATAATTGTATAACAGTTTCGGTTCTCGACGCGCGTTATAATATATCATTACGAATTTATAACGGCGCGCGCGATTTCGGTTCGTTTCCGCGTTTATATCGAGTTTTCAGTGAGGACAATAATCTTGCATCTATCCGTCTGGGACGGCCGCGGCGCGGTTTCCGCCGGACAGCTCGCCGGCAGGCAATGATTTACGTCCGATATAAAAAGGCCCGCCAAGTTCGGGGGGGGGGGGACAGCCCGCGAAATTAACCGCAGCGCCCGCCCGGGACGCGGCAGAGCAATCGCGGCCGGCATACAAAATACCCTCTGGAGGTTTGACCCGAGGGGTCGTCCGCCGACGCCGACGGCGTCTGACGTGTAACGCGCGCGCGACGGTCCGCCACTTGACGTATTTTCTCGATCCCCGCAGTAGTCGCGGTCCCCCGGGGGTGACGATGCCATTGGTATACCGCGCGCGCGAGCACATAATATCGTGTGCATGTATATACGCATGCATGTATAACATGATATTCGTATTGTTATTTATACGACCTAGTTTCGTCGATAATATCGCGGGTTCGACATTATGCCCGGTGTAACGGTGGCCCTTTAAATTCGGTCCACCTCGTAAATTTAACCTCGTGGGACCCGGGAGGGAGTGAAATTACGCGACGCAAAATTTCACTACGGTTAATTATTTATCGGTACTAAACTACGGATATCGCAGTATATCGGTACAGAGATATGCCCGGGATCGACCGTTCAATCAACATAGAAACTATTATTATTATTATTATTTTTTTTTTTTTTTTTTTAATAACTCATTTAATTACGTTTTACGAATTTCCTATAATATATATTTTTGGTTTTTATTGTTGGCCGTCCATAACGATATGCCGATTATTAAACCCGGGCTCAACGAAACGGCGAAAAAAAACCCCCACATGAACCCGGTTCTGTTTATTACACACGATCTTTCAAAGGACGTGCGTATAAATAATTAATCAATACATTTTTACATAATTACAAAATTATTAAATACAAAATATACTGTTTGTAGGTGTACTGAGTATTTTGTACCGATTACTACAGGAAAATATACGTATGCTCAATGACATTATTACATACTGTGACTAGTTAAATTCAGATTTATTGGCCCCCGTCCCCCATCCCCCCGTCATATGAAAATGCAGTAATAATAGTAATTTTGTCGTCGAAAAATACTATTTGAATGTACCGCGAACACAGGACAAAGCTAATAATTGTATAATAATATACCCCATAATAGTATTTATTAATGTATTTAATGTATATCCAAGCGAGATGCATAATACAAATTACCGAAATGTTATTTTTGTCGAAAAGTTAATAATAAACATTAATACTCAATAAAAAAAAAAAATTTCAAAAAATCCAACAAAATACAAATATACCAATGAAATCACGAGATCCTACTGAATAATCCCGTGTAAAAAAAAAAAAAAAAAAAAAAAAAAAAAGACACCGACATACTTGACTTGGCATCAGGGACTACCGTCGCAGGTAAAAAAGTTGGGTAAATAAGTATATAGAGGGCGTATTTAATTTTTTATCTGTACGCTACGATTAAACGTTGTCAACGTAAAACGAATCCGACCGAATTTCGGTAAATCGTGTTCTTTAATGCCGTAATTGTTCATCAAAATTTGTACTTTAAACGATTATGAAGAAAAATCATTAAAATTACCCTTGTACCACGTCTAGACGAAAGAGGAAGGAGATAATCGGTGAAAACGTCAGGTTTCTACGATTATTTTTAACTGGATTACAAAAAAAAAAAAAAAAAAACCAAAATCGAAAATAACATAAAACCGGTGTTGCGTAAACGCTAAAAAAAAAAAAAAAAAATTTCGTTTTACGATTGGAGCCAAATTTCTGGTAGGTAAAAGTTGTACGCGGACAAAAAAAAAAAGAAAAAAATGAGAAACCACACGCACACGTCATTGCGAAACCAAATACATTTCTCGTCGTGTGCTCGGAAACTAAAAACACTAAAAATTAGAAATATTTTACGGACATGCTAATCGCCGGCTAGGAGAGTAGGGGGAGGATGAGGATGACGAGGAGGAGGGGTGGGGTTTAAGAGAAAAAACAATAAATAAATAAAGAATAATATTATGGTAATTTATTGACGTTTTTTTTTTTTATCGGGAACGGTGCAAGGGGTACCCGGGTTTCGGCTCCCGGTTTGAATTTTCAAAAATATACAATATAATAATATAGTCGACTCGGGCTGCACTTGCGGGTCGCCGTGTCACAAACCGTATTGTTATTTATTACCGAACGTATTACGCAATATTATAATAATATTTCGCCCGATACCTATCATTATAAACCGCGGTGTTTTTTTTTTTTTTTTTTTTTTTTTTTTTATTATAATTTTTATGGAAAATAATAATAGTATCCGAAATCATCGTTGGACACATGATGGATGCGATGCGATGCGGTTGCGCGCGTACGACACTTTCCGTTATAATAATGCCCGCCGAGCATTCGGCTACCTATCCGCCGATAATGACCACGACAACCGGTCGGCCGAGCCCGCGGGGCCGAAATAAATAAAAAATAAAAACAAAAAAAAAAATTTAAAAAAAAAAAAAAACGAGAAAACCACCGGCTTTCATTCACCGCGACCGGCCGGCCGCTAGAGAGTAATAGGCTCGTGTATACGTACGTACCAATATTTTATAATTTAGGGTGTATAATAATATATTCCCCGGGGTTGGGTGTTTTAAATTTAAACATTTGTTATAAATACGGTTCATAAAAAAAAAAAAAAAAACAACAATTGTTTTTTTTTATAAAACATTTCTTTAAAACGGGTTTTAAACAAGATTTTTTTTAAAAAAAAAACCTTTATTTAAATTATACCATATCCTTATTTAAAAAAAAATTTGATCAACCTTTTAATTTTAATTTTTTTTGACTTTCGAGTGTTAAATAACCGTTTGTTATGAATCCTATAGAAATTAATAGCTAGTACATCAGAGTTGTAGACGCGGTTAAATTATCGAATATAGTTTCTTCAAAGTGTATACTTACGTGCAATAACGTATTAACGGAGTGTATGTTGAAGGTATGGTAAATATTAATTTTCAAACTTAATTTTAAAACAATATGGCAATATACTATAATTGGTTTGAGTTAAAATAATCATATTGTTTAAAACCGTTTATTTTTTTTATGTATGTTAAAAAGAAAACCTTTAAAACATAAAAAACAAACTGGCTTTTTCAAACCGAAGATCGTGATAGTCGAGAGTTTTAAAAATATTATCGTTGTGGATAAATGTTCAAAAAAAAAAAAAAAAAATAGTTAGAAATTTCAACCGTGATCAGAAATGTTCTCGACTCGTAGTGTTACCAACCTCACGGAAAAATTCACATCTCCGTATATGATTTAATTTTACAGTAAATTCGTTCGTCGCGGTTTTTTTTTCTTTTCTTCTATTCTACAAACAGAAGGTGTTATTATTTGTAATTATTTTAAAATACGATTAAATTTACGCGCAGATTTAAATTTTATACATTTAATTTCGTTTATATAGGTCGGACCACAGTGGCCACAGATATAATAGGATTCCGTCGGACCCTCAAAGTACACGATTTTCAGCAAAGGTTCAGTTTGGACGTGTGTCTAACGACGGCCGATCTATAAAAGCCATACGATCTATAAAATCAATACGGTCTATACAAATTCCCGACCATCACGGCACTAACCGTAATAACGCACGGCGATCGTATAAATAGTATAGACACCAGCTTCGTTTTTTTTTTTTTTTTTTTTATAAGTTAAAAAGAAACCCTTTAAAACATAAAAAAAAAACTGGCTTTTTCCGACCGTTACGTTTCCGAAGATCGTGATAATCGAGAGTTTTAAAAATATTATCGTTTGGCAAAAATAGTTAGAAATTTCAACCGTGATCAGAAATGATCTCGAGTTCGCAGTGTTACCAACCTCACGAAACAATACACATCTCCGTATATGATTTAATTTTACAGTAATTTCGTTCGTCGCGGTTTTTTTTCTTTTCTTCTATTCCACAAACAAAGGGTGTAATTATTTGGGATACGATTGACTTTACCCGCAGATTACGATTTTGCATTTAATTTCGTTTATATAAGTCGGGGACCACTGCGGTCGCCACGGATATAATAGGATTCCGCGACGGGCCTTACCGGGTACCTCAAAGTACACGATTTTCAACAAAGTCTCCGTTTTTCTAGGCGCGTCTAACGACGGCCGATCTATAAAAGCCATACGATCTATAAAAAACCATACGATCTTATAAAATCAATACGACCTATACAAATTAACCGACCGCCGCGGCTCCGGCCGTAATTACGTGCGGCGGTCGTATAAATAGTATAGGCACCGGCTTCGGAAGTCTTGTGGCCGAGCACATACAAATATACACACGGATAATAATATTATTATTATTATTATTAGCGTTATTACGCGTACACGTTATAGTAATTATTCGAACGCGGTAGGATTTAATAATGACGTCGACCTCCGGATTTATAGGTATACGTACGTTTAATTAGTTTCGGCCGACGACGACGACGACGACGACGACGACGACCGCGACGACCACCGGACGACTTAATCGACCGATGTTTTTTTTTTAATTTTTTTTTATCATTATTATAGACGAGATTTTTCACGCACTGCGAATTCTCTGTCGGGAATTACCGCCGCCTGGCACCCGTAAGCCGTTGTGCTGCGTTTACAAATGTGTTTTCGAGGAGTCAACGTTGAAGTTGGGCTATTAGTTACACCGGAAAACGGATGAACTATTTTCTAATGGTTTCATAACGAATAATTTATATACGAAATAAATAGAAATAGAAAATCACGTGTAGAAAATTAAAAATTAAAAAAAAAAAAACTAAACGATTATTATAACCGATTAAATAAATCGAAATCGACCGGTATACAACACAGTCTTGGTTTTGTTTTATTTTTATTACACACATTTTATACATGTTTGTATTATTGCATATATTTTATTATTATTATTTTTTTTTTTATGATTGTTAGTTTAATAATACTCGTACAATAATCTTGGTATGTTTTTGGAAGATTTATAATCAATTAAAGTGAATAGGGGTGAAGGGAAGAGGGTGATCGGTACATAAAAAATCGTGACTCCTTAAGCAAACGCAATTCAACACGCCACTGCCCGTGAGTACGGCAGGTTGGGATATGCAACACGTGTTTATTCGACGGGGACACCCGGGTAAAACGATTTTTATTATAAAATATATATATATATATAATTATATTTTTATTTCTTTTTAAATCCCACGTATAAAAATATATAATAAATATAAATTAAATAAACGTCATTTTTTTTTCTTCTGTTATTATTATGCGTAGACAAGATATATATTTTGTTTTTATATGTTATCTAATCCAGATAAACGGGAAACGGAAAACGTTATCCGAATCTAAGAGAAAAATAATTAGGACGTCTATATAGATAAATCCTTTTTTTTTTTCCAATCGGATATCATAGGTTTCTAACCAGCAATAGCAATCTCGGCTACGCAAATAATCAAAAATTAATGACATAAACGTAGGGGGGTACAGAACGAAAACGTCCGAAATCCAGACGTAAATTGCGTGATATATACGTGATAAATACCGAAAATACAACGTTTATACTACTGATCCGCCACAATAATTATGGGAAAGCGTTTACCTATGTGTACAATACGAAATACACATCACGATATAGAAAGAAAAAAAAACGCATTTCGTCGATAGGTAGAGATTACTGTAGAAGCGTATTTTAGTAATAGTAATTTTTTTTTCTGTTATTATTATTATTCGTAGACAAGATGTATACATTGTTTTTATCTTTTATCTAATCCAGATAAACGGGAAACGGAAAACGTTATCCGAATCTAAGAGAAAAATAATTAGGACGTCTATATAGATAAATCCTTTTTTTTTTTCCAATCGGATATCATAGGTTTCTAACCAGCAATAGCAATCTCGGCTACGCAAATAATCAAAAATTAACGACATAAACATTAGGAGGGCACAGAACGAAAACGCCCGAAATCCAGACGTAAACTGCGTGATATATATACTATGTATATGCTACTGATCCGCCACAATAATTATGGGAAAGTGTTTTTTACTGTGTGTACGATACGGAATACACATCACGATATGGAGAGAAAAAAAAAAAAAACGCATTTCGGCAATAGGTACAGATTACTGTAGACGCGTATTTTAGTAATAGTAATTTTTTTTTTTTTTTTTTTTCATATGTCGGCGGTGGCGGCGGACGCGCCGCGGACATGTGCGCGTCACGATATTATATTGTATAGGTATACACGCTCGACGACGTGAATATATACGTTTTTTTTTTTTTTTACTTTTTTTTTTTTTTATTATTTATTTATTATTATTATTTTTTTTTTTTTCTTTCGTTCTTTCTTTCTTCCGTTCGTCTTCCCACGATAATTCCGGAGTTGACGCACACACGCGCGCGGGCGCGTATATTATATTATTACGCTCGGTCTTTTACGGAATATTATTAACCCGACTCCGTGCGGCCCGTACGGGGTAATTACGCGATCGTATTAAACGGGCGCCGATCGTCACGTACAATAATCGACAGCGTCGACCCGATCGATCGACGGTATTATTAACGTTCGACAAACTCTTCTTAGCCGCCACTACCGCGCGCGATACAACACGATAATAGTAATAATAATAATAATAATAATACGGATTGTTATGTATTATTTTATCGTTTGTTCATTATTATTTTTTTTTCTTTTTTATTCCTAAATTATAATAATTAAAAAACGAAAAATAATACCGCGCGGATTGGGATACGGGACCGTATCAGAACCGTTTGCCGAATCATACGAATGCGAAATTGTGTTTGGGCGTTTCACACGAGATCGCGCCTGTAAATCGTACTTGACTGACCAAAAGCGAACCTGACACGAACCTGTATACATCGGACTTGCGTCCGACGGATTTCGATTTTTAAAACGTAAATTGAACATTTTCAACAACTCTAAAAAAATACCGAAGCGATTTTCGTTATTACAAAAACGAATACGGCGCACTTGAATACACAAAATGCGTACATTCTTGTTTTATTAAATTGTCAGTGTATCATTTTATCGTTCAAGATTTACAGATCATGACCACCCCCCACCTCAGAGCTCTGGCTAACACGGCGACTAATTTAAATCCGTCGGTTTTAATACCACCTTTTTTTTTTTTTTTTCAATTTAAACTATTTTATGGTAATTATACATCGACACGTTGGTAAAAAAAATGGTAAAAAAAGTTGAATTGTAAACGTAGTTATTTTCCAAGCGCGATTCGAGGGGAAATTTTAACGGAAATTGTAAAAATCACGACGTTTCAAAACATATTATTTATTTACCGAAATCGATTTTCGTTAGTAATTTAATCCCCTCTCTCTGTCTGCATTCCTACCCGACGACGATACGTACAAAACACCGGCTTTTTAATATTATTATTACACAAAAAAAATGTTCTTTTTAGCGTCGTACACCACAACTGCCACCGTCACGCGGTATATTATAAATTATTCTAAATTTTAGGTTTTTCTTTTTAATTTGAATTCGATTAATATGTTTCATACGTGAAATATGTTGCTCGACAGTTAATTTTTTTAACAGCTGCTGCGACTTTCGCCTCACATATTTTGTAAAACAATACTGTACCGTCAGTTGAAAAACTACATTGCCGGACTGTTTTACAAATGAATTTAATCAGCGCGTAGTCACTCCCCTTGTATTTAGGCATTTTTACAGAACAAATTTTAAATTAAGAATATTTACAACAACATATATAAACACATATAAAAATAATTCCAAACAGAAAACAGAAATAATATATTACGGGCTTGCGATAAGATAACATGAACCGACGCGTTTCCGTGCTAAACATAGACGTATATTTTCTTTATTATCTATAGTTTAAACATATCTTTTTTTTTTTTTATTAGGAAAATAACATTTACTATCTGTAAAATATTGGCACAATAAGCAAATTTGCAAAAATAACATAAATATAAACATGAAAACGGTGATAAGGGAGGTCATCCAGTGATAGGACCCTTTATTAAGTACAATTTTTTAAAAAATTTTTTTTTTAGACTTGAGTGCCTAGATCAGTAGATCACGGCACCAGCGTCTTTTGAGATGACGTGGAAGGTCGTTCGGAAGCGTATGAGAGTATTGATTTGAAACGAGTGGGTTGGAATGGAGAAATAATCTGGAGTGGAATTTTTCGTAGTATGTTTTGGTAATGTTATCCACTGTCTCAATGGAGCAAAAGGAGCAGAAGTTATTTGGCGTAGGCAAACGCATTGATATAACGTATGCGTTCATATAGTACTGTGGGTCAGATATAAAAACTGGCGTTTGAACAGTTTTGACGCGAAAAGTACGGGAAAACGCGCTAAAACGGCCGGAAAAAATGTAAAAAATGTGAAAAAAAAAATATACGCAAAATACCATATTTGAACGGTGCGCGACACGAGCGTGGAATAATTAAGCGTTCGGAATATAGACGCGAACGCATCGGCTATAATCGTAACCGTGCCTGTCCCGAACGACCCAATCTAATGTCATTAAGTAATTATTATTTCACGTATATATATATATATAACGACGACCGCGGTGTGCATATACAATATAATAACAGGCTTAATATCGTAACCGATAATACAGAGTCGGGTTTTTTTCGTATTATTATTACTATATATATTTTTTATTTTTTTATTATTATTATTATTATTCGTCGACATCGTCCGCGTGCTCGCGCGCGCGCGCCTTCCACATTACATTTGTGCTCGTGTGGTGTGCCCATTGATTATACCGGTGGTGCGCGCACACGCACACGCACACGATCGCGCCCATTTATAAATACGGGCAAACTGCGTACGTACGTTGAAATTATTATCGGACCCCCCCCCCCCCCCCCCGCCATCGCCCCAGCCCGACGCAATTCCGTGGTCTTCCACCGATTATATAATAGTAATAGTAATAGTATTATTATTATTATTATTATTATTATGATGATTCCGGGAGTTTCCGATTTATAATTTGCCCGGTAATAGCGCGCCGGTGACCGGGCCCCACCGCCCCCCCCCCCAGAGAACTGCCGCCGATTTCTTTTGTGAACCGGGCCCCGGCGTAACCGATAACGTTTCGACAAAATGTACACAACGAGCGCAATTATATCTATACACGGTAGGTATATTATAATAATAATAATATTTTCGACCGGACAGCGTGTACACGTTTTACACGGGAAGACGATAAAAAAAAAAAATTAATATAAAAATTAAACTCGGACGTTATTATAATACTATTAATACGGGGATAGACGTATCGCGGGCCGTCCGCTCGCCTATATAATAATAATATTATTATAATAAAAACGACAATTACGTAAAAATAAATTTAAAAATTATGTTCCTCGATATTACTCACAAAATATATTAGATCCGACCGTAAGCTGCCGCTTTGATTATTAAAAACCCCACACGTTAAGTAAAAACCGCTGCGCACAAAGCGATTTTGGGCGCCCAGACAGAAAAAAGAAAGAAAAAAAAAAAACACCACCGGGCGAAAAGAAAATATTACGTTCTAGTGATAATTGACAAATTTAACCGTTATAACTAATTGCACCTACAATTTAAATCTAAACGTAAATTGCCAGTGATTAAAATTAATCGGTGTACGTATTAATATTATTGCGTTTACCCCGGGTTTTTACGTAGCATGTACCTATATATATTTTTTTTTAACTTTGTGTCACGGAGACATTTAATAAGAAATTGATATTTATTTGTTTGACCCCAGTGTGATCAGTTTAATTGTTAAAAAAAAAAAAAATGTTGAAAACCGCTTAATCACGACTGGGCTAGGTTTTTTTTTTTATTTTTTAAACCCACGGATTTTCTGAACCCTGATCAACCGTATGCGCGTAGATATTTTGGCGAGGACACAGTGATCAATCTCGGACAGAATATTCGAATCTACTCGTAGGTAGAAAAATACATATTTTGTTTTTCAATTAAAACCTTCTTTTCAGGGCCCCTTTTTGCTAAAAAGTCGCATTCGGTCATTTTAGAAACGGAAATATAGAATTCAACAGCGCAACTGAATGCTACTCGCAAAGAGGAGTCCTTTTTTTTTTTGTATTAATTTTAGATTCTAAGCGGACCGAGGGGGTCTTTTGGTTTTACAATGAAGATTATTTTTTTTTTTTTTTTTATTTTTTTTTTCTGTAAACACTTTTTCTATCGGAAGACTTCGTCCGATTTATACAATCCTACACTGTTTCCGGTAGGAAATGTTGTCTAGTTGGTACTTTAAACACGGCATGATTTTTCGATATAACAATAAGTTTTTTAACGCGGCAGCAAAAAACTACCGACAAATGACGTAAAAACGGCCAAAACACGATTTCGTTAAAATCGTGCGTTTCCGGGTTACCGTGGCAACAATGGAAAAACACGACTATTTCACCACTCAGAATGGTTTTCCGTTTGCAATTTATCGTTGCGTATAGATATAAATTAAATTCCTATCTGTCGAATATCTTTATAAAGATAAACGATTTGGCCCGGGTTTGGTGGCTCGTACCCGCAATTTACACAATGTTTTAGATTTGTACGTTATATAATAAATAGTAAAAAGTTAAATTTGTTATCAAACACGTATTTCTACATGTTCCTTGACTGTGTTCAACTGACACGTAAAGGCCTCCCCATACACGGTCAGTCGTGAATGACAATCAACAACGCGATTGGCAGTCAAGACTAATGGAAGCGTGTGTACGTAAATGATAATGACTGACGGAATTCAAACACGTTCGAATTTTTATCGTCAACCGAGATGATTGACATTCGTGATTGACCGTGTATGTCTAATGAATATACAATTTATCAGTCAATCGAGTCGAATTGTGTGAAGCAGTCGTGTCTTTTTGTCTTTTGTAGATTTTATATCTTCGTCACAAAATGGTTTTTTTTTTTTTTTTTGTTTTATCGCGCGCAAGGTAAATAACAATACCAACCAATACCTTCTTCATTCATTTTAATGCAAAGTTTAATTTTAAATATAACATATATAAAAAATGTTTTTAATTTTTTTTTCAATAAATATCGAATGACAACACAACCCGTCGAATGCCACACTTTCAAATAGTAACAATTGTTGTTGACTATAAAAATAAAACAATCGAACGGCCGAGGATTGTCAGTAATTATCAATCGTCAATCGCGTCGATTGCCATTCACGACTGACCGTGTACGGGGGCACGTAACACTAGCGTGTGACTAATCCCGTCGAATGATCGATCCGGCGAATCGTTCAGAAATTCAGATGGATAAAATGCACGGCGCAGTCTCATAATAACCGATTATTTAAATTATAACATCGAAATTTATTTATTTTTTTTTTGTTTTTTTCATCTTGTTGTTGTGCATTCCGAATAGATCGATTCGGATCGCCCATGGCAAGCGTACACCACGTGTATATATTATATCCACTGGGCCGGGGTGGGAAAAAAAAAGAAAAAGGAAAACGGGCTGCCCCGGATTTTCGCGCCTTGTTACGACAAATGCGGTACGCGAGTAACGAGTATGCGTATGCGTACGCCGTGGCGCAAAACAAATCTAGTCGCACGTCCCGCGGCGGCGGCGGCGGCGGCGGCGGCGGCGGCGCATATCGTACGTACCCGCGGGTTTTCCGACGTGGCGATGATATTACGGTGCCGGGGTCCGTCTCGCCCGCGCACATGAAATCGGTCGAAAACTTTTTCAACGTCGAGCAGAGTGTACGTTTATTTTTATATAAATATACGCGTACACTAGATGGATATGTACAGTAGTTGGAATGGGAGAGAGGGAGGGACTCTTCGAGTAGTACGAGGGGAGGACGATAAAGAAAAAAAAAAAAAAAAAAAAAGGAGAGAAAGAGAGAGAAACACGCACACAGATGGTTAATTTAATTTCGGAACCGTCTTGGCGCGAAATGAGAAATTCGTACATATTATACATACATATATATATATATACGCACTACACACGCGTGAATTTATTTATATATATATATAGGGTACACCTTGGTATCGTATACCGCACAATATCACTCGGGGGAAATACGTATATTACATATTATACGGTATAATATACACATCTACAGACTCTGCGTTGTACACGCAGAGTTTGGATTTCGTAAACGCCAGGGTATTCCGAGTGCCGGTGCGTGTGCGATGGCAAGGAGGGGGCGCTGCGAGAAAAATATATTATATACATTTTTTTTTTCCGTTTTCCTTTTCCTCGAATCCATATAAAACGCCCGGGTCGTAAAGTATAAAACTGTTTTTTTTTTTTTTTTTTTTTTTTTGTTCAACGATTCCCTCAAACCCCAGTCCCGATATACCGACGATAAAACCAACGCCGAGATTTATCGAGTACTTTTTATACCTGCCTGCTGTACTGGAAATGTGTCGTCGTCTAGTTGCTGTTTTATTACACCGTAGACAAACGCCACGTCGTATTTATTATACGGGATAGATACGGTTTTTATGGTTTTCGGTTTGTTGTTACGTATAGTCCGATTTTTACACGGCAAATATTATTATTATTATTGCACCGTATTTATATACATAGAGTTTGAATGTTGAAGCTTTTTAGAAAACAAAAAAAAAATAGCAATACGATTCCCAGTGCACCAACTAGACCCTTTTAATATATAAAAGTTCTTATAAAGTTTTTAATTGGAATACGATTTCTGGTCGTGTAATGTTGTACACGGACAGAAAACAAAAAAAATTATAGTAAAACCCAATACCTACGCTCGGAATCTAAATAATAATAATAAAAAAAAAAAACCGTTTAAATGGTTGTTGGTTTCTTTAATCTTATTTGTTTCGGGGGGGGGGAGGGGTTGTATGCTATAAAATATAAGAGATAATCGAACACGATTTTGTATTGTGTTGGTATACAACGAATAATATACTCGGACGTATTCACTATAAATACAGCCGGTGTAAAATATTTTAGAAGCGCCTAGACAACACCCGAACACCCAATAATACGCATTGAAAAAAAAAAAAAATAATAAACAAATGTACCTAACCTAAAACGAGGAGAAAAAACCGAAAAGATCGAAATGTAACAAAATTAAAGATTTAAAACTCAATTCGTCGTTGCGTACACATAATATTCGTACTGTGTACCGAGAAAGCGACTTTCTTTTTTCTTTTTTTTTTTTAGGCCCCTATGATGACTAAAAATTTATATCATTGACGACATTCCAATGGACAATATATTTAATTCGATTGTTTCACTTATTTAAATGGATCGAATTTAAAACCATTGTATTCCACGCACTAGTGTATTCACGCGTAACAAAATACAAATAACAAACATATGGCGTTTAGTTTTCGTTATAGTGTTTAATATTTATTTGGACTCGCACTTTTGCGTTTTTATTTATCGTCATGTAGTGAGCTAACAGCACATGCTTTTTACAGTTCAAATGTACGATCACGGCTCGTATAATTTATGTGGACTTGCCCGTCTAAACCGTGTTAATGCTTCACTTCCAAATTCGTAATTGCGCCACCGACACCGATAATTCGGAAATCATAATTGATCTCTCGTGCACAGCGAATGATTGTCGACGACTCTAGTAGTATAATCTTCCAAAAACAAAACAAAAAAAAAAAAAAAAAGACGGTCGTTTCCAAAACACCGTGTAACGGGTATCCCCTTGTATTATAGATTGAGATTATTATTATTATTATTATTACGGATATTTTAATTCGACCGTTTTATTTTCTCCGAGACGTAGCTATACGAAATAGGTAATAAAATCGCCGATCGTAAATTTATCGGCGGTACACAACTTATCCTATCCGTACCGCTTATTATTATTATTTTTTTTTTTTTTTTTTTTTTCGGTATCCACATATAAGATTGTAAATATTCATATTCGGCGGTCATTATTTTAATATTCGGAACTTAATTTCGGTGGTTTTTATTTTTTTATTTTTTTCTTCATCGATAAAAATATGATCTTATATTATTATAATAATATTACCTATACAATATTATACTCGTTTCTCCGTTAAATACCATATAATGATTTAATGACAGAGCACATCGTATTGAAACAGGTCTTTCCGGCCGTAACCGTTCCGTTCGTAGCGTTCGTAATGCACACACAATATTCAAACGTACGTATATTATATTATTATATTATTATATTAAGGCGATTGGTTTATACCGATGTTTTTCATTCTTTGTCCGACACAATTTCAACATATATATACACACGGAGATAATCAATTTAGACCGACTATCATCCGATCAGTGCCCCCCCCCTCTCCCTAAAACGATAAGAATCGTTCACTTTGCGCATTATTTTTCATTATTTAATTTGGCAAACTATTGCTATTTATATATATATATATATATATATACTATTACGATGTAATAGTTTCAGCAAAATAATAAACAGATTTTGCTCGAAAAGTTTTCCGAAAATTTCCCGATTTTTTTTATTTTTAAATTATTTACCTAAAAAAAAAAAAAATTTTTGTGCGATAACAGCGCCGGCGGCCACGTTAGGCGATAGATATTTGTGTTATCATATTGCGTGAAATAAATTCCAAAAATCGTTTTGAACAATCGGTTGGTTTTAAAACTGCACGGTAGATCGTTTTTAAGCGTTTAAGAAAAAACTAAATAAATAACACGCCTATTTGAATTGGGCGCTCGTCGTCTAAATCGGTTTGAAGTTAATTTCTAAGCGGAAAAATGTTGGACGCAAAGTCCTCATTCCGAAAACGGTTACGATAATAAATCGTCCGCGATATCGGTCGGAACTTCGTATTGTGTTGTCGAATTTCCGTCATTGAATTTCTAACAAAAATTCTATTTAAAAACGTGTTCTAGAAATTCGCATCCGAAAAATATCCGTCTGAATTCCCACTGTCGTGTTAATCGTGTTGGATAAAATACAATCCTCCCGTTGTGTTATTATTTTTTTTACGAACGAACAGCTTGCACGCGTGTGCGCAACGATGTCCGTACGGATCTATAACGATACGTTAATACAGTGTAATAAAATATACAGGGGTACTACACACGAGCAATATGGACACCGCCGGCACGGGAGTATTATACGATGACGATAACTAATCGAACATAAAACGTCAAAAAAAAAAAAAAAAAGTTAAAGAGGAAACAACAGGATAATCCCGCCGTTGAAGTTTTTACCGAGATATATATATATATAGGGGACGAAGGCTAATGGATTTCGGGTCGGAGTTTAAAGAGTAATGGTCAAGGTCGTCGTCGCAGAGGTAAAACACACGCTTGCCCGTACCGATATAACGATAATAATATATTGTAATGTTTTACCGACATTATCGGCATTTTAACAATAACTCACACGGACGAACAATAACGCGAACGATCGTTGTCCGTATCGCATCCGCTGCGGCCAAATATTATTATCTATGCCAAGTGTCGTTTTACTCAAAGAATTTCATTTAGCAACACGAAACTCTTTAGGTTTTTCTTTTAGCGTCGGACGACCCGTGGTCAAATGTCGTTCTAGTCGACTTGGCCGGAGAGCATCGTTACTTAACGTGACAACGTGACAAACGACACACTGGTGGCATTTGGATACCATCCGTTTCAATGGACGTGAAACCAAACATTAAATAATCGACGTTATACAGGGTGCGGCAGAGCCGACTGACGGGTTTAATGAGGTCATTAGCATGTGATAATATAAGAGCAGGCCTTAATAAGTGCTATATTTTGAATTGTACGGTAATGCCGTTTTTATTCGTAATCGTGGTCTGGACACGTGTACATCGTCGTTTCGTCGTGCGTGCGTATTACGAAAATAATCGTTCTGTGATCGTTACACAAAGGGCTTTTCGTCGTATACACTTCGGCAGGCATTCCACGTGCTGAATCTGTTCTTTCTGCTAACACTATCAAATTGTGGATACGGCATTTGGAAGAAACTGCAAGTACCCTAAGTAGACTTGGAGCACGGAGCACCCAGAACGGTAAGAACTCCCGAAAATGTGCCGTTGGTTAGAGAGTCAATCGAGCAGTCATCAAGACGCTCAGCCCGGAAACACGCTGTAGCTTTGGGAATCTCAGACCGTTCTTTGAGGAGAATTCTTCACGAAGATTTATCGTTCCATCCATATAAATTAATGCTTGTCCAAGAGTTAAATGCTATTGACTACGGCAACCGAACATTATTTGGGAGATGTATGGTTTCAGCAAAACGGAGCTACAGCGCACACAGCTAGGATTTCACTTGCTGTCTTGCGACAAATATTCCCTGGGCGGATAGTCTCTTTGAGATGAGACATAGGCTGGCCAGCACGGTCCCCAGATTTAAGCATGTGTGATTTTTTCCTCTGGGGCTATCTTAAAGATAAGGTTTTCAGACATCGCCCACATACCATAGAAGAAATTAAACAGAAAATCACCGTGGAAGTCGAGGCCATACCATTGGAAATGTGCCGAAAATCATATGAGAGCTTCAGAGATCGTCTACAACAGTGTATCAACGCTGTAACGGCCGCCATCTTGGAGATATAATTTTCAAAAAATAATTTTTAAAAATGGGATTGAATACTGATTTAAATAAAAAAAAAACCTTTTCTCTAAGTTTTACTGTTCGTTATTTATAGCCCATCAAAACTCGTTAGTCGGCTCTACCGCACCCTGTACAATCTTATTTTTTCGTGGAGCCATTATTTTTACGTACGTACACTCGCGATGACTACGTACTTACGACACTACGGGCACTACTATGCAACTGCAAAACGAAACTAAACCGAGTCTAAACTAATCTAATAGCTTTTTCCCCTGACATCCTTTTATCGTACCCCATTAATTTACAGATAACGTGGCATAAAATGACTAAGTTACACGCTGCGGCCAAACACTTATAGTCTTTATCGGTTATCCGTTACTGATACCCGATAATGGATAAACAGAACGGGTTAATTAATTTTTTTTTTTTCTACGTTTTAAAATAAAAATTGTATTTCGTAATAACTGCCTGCGCCTCCCCAGCAATGCGTTCACGGGCCCCCCAGTTTGGGAACCAGTGATGTATGGAAATGTGACCAGAAGCGAATTAAATTTTGTTCGTTTCAACATTATTCTTCCGATATCCGGGACACCCGTTCATATGTCGTAATATCACGTCGACTCCTTCCTCACCCCCGCCACGGGTACATTGCAATTTATAATGAAATATTCAATGTTTTTTCGAACATAAATCCGGATATAACTTTTGATTTTTGCCCCGCGCCGATTTATAATAGTACAGTGTATTATTGTTTTGTGACTTTACACTTTACTTGCATATTAAAAAAAACCGCACGAAACGCTCGTATTCGGTTCTCGATGATGGAAAATGTCGAGCACTTCTGGTAACCTAACCAATTGGTTTACGTTTGACCAACCTCGAGTTGTGCTGTACGAATCAATTTCACGAATGGCACTGAATATTATAAATCTTACGAACAAATCAGCGAATTGTTACTTAATACGTCGAATAGCATAGTAAAATTACCGTACGATACAACGGTAATTATAATAATTATCGTGATGTCGTCGACAAAATGAATCTGGATCATAATTTGAATAACGTTATGCCGCGTGTTTAATATAATATAATAATAAAGTAATTATTCCGGAATCAATTTTTGTCCAGTTTCTGTGGAAACACTTCAAAACCACTGTGCGGGCGGCGTTTATTATCGGTGGTGAGCCGATACGACTTTTGAATCCGATATTCCGAAATGGGCTATCGATATCTTACCTTCGATATCGGAAATAGAAAACTGATATGTCGGTTGAAAACCCTATTTTTTTTTTTTTTCATATTCCAGAGACATTAGTGATGTATTTTTTTCTCTAAAAATATCGGTTTTGAAAAAAAAAAAAAAAAAAAAAACAAAAAAACTCCGTTATCCGATAGTCCGATAAGTCTCAATATCGGTCAATGCCGATACCCGCCACTAAAATTATTATAACCGTATTCGTCTAACATTGTATCCGCTGGAAAAAAAACAACGTACCTATGTACACCGAAATAATACGCTTTGTCTTGCGTTACGATACCTACACATAAATCACAACATTTGTGATCTCAACTGATTTATGATCCACAGTTAAATCAATTATTATGAAATATTTGTATTTACGGTGAACGTGCGTTGGTGCCGAGGAGAAAATCGCCACGTAACGATTATAAATTTTAAATTCGCGTTGCTGGGCGTCTAATCGATTTCAACGTGATTTACACGAGATAAGCAGCAATTTCATGACCAACACCCGTAGATAATAATATATTTAAAGGTCCCCCCCCACGTACCCATACGCGAAGCGATTTGTCGACAAAACTGTTGTCAGACAGGTGTTCGTTCGATTGGTGGTAACCGAACGTCACCCACTCGACACACGAGATGACTTTGCGACGACGACGGCAGTGATAGCTGATAAAATGATAATACAGAATAAATTCATTGACCGGCACGCTGTTGAGCTTCGCGTGTTTAGTTTTAATAGGCAGGTGTTTTTTTTTTATACACGAGTCTGTACAAAAATTTCAAAATCCGGTTAGAGGCAAAAGAAAATAGCATTGATTACAGTGGAACAATTTTCGTTGTTGAACAAAAATCGTTTTAAATGCTCAAGGAAACCTACGTAATTTAATAATCTAAAAATTATTTCAAATATCCTTTTTTAGATAACTGAAATAAGTATATTATAATAATCAGATCTAATATTAATAATACAACTTTTTTTTTGTTGTTGTAATTGTTCCAATTTTATTTGTCAGTCTTTCACAAAAAGTTTATTTTAATCATATTTTTGGTTCAAATCATTTTCCCATGTTGTTCACTATGTGCTCTATTCCGATGGTTTCAAGTTTTGCTTCAATATTCAGCATAAAAGTTATAGTTTATTACTGTAACCTATATATTTTAGCAGTAAGGGCTTAGCCCCCATTTCCCCCTGTTGTACCGGCGTCCCCGAATGATTACCGCAGCTTTTGTTTTTTTTTGTGCGCCGACGAAGATTGAGAAAATAATTTTTATGTCCCATTAGAGCTGGACGGTTTTTGTAAACTGACGGATAAAATCACGGATAAATTCATTATCCTAGTCGAGAGCCCGCAATGTATTTTGTTGTTACGGTCTATACAAATGCGTTATGAAAAAAGAGAAAAAAAAAACAAAACTTTTTCTTTGAGATCGCTGAAACAAAAGAACTAATGAGCATTGTTGGCGTTTATGTAATATTAAAATGGCGTGCTGCCATTGACGGTAAGCGATAACTAAGCATGTCCGACCAGCCGGCCAGTTTGCGGTCGTGCTCTGCGGTCGTGCTGCGGCCGTCAGGTTGGTATCCTAAGGGCGTGTTCTCACCAAAAGCGACTGATGACGGCAACGCGATAGACATTCGAGTTTTAGTGTTTAGTTGAGTGGTTGCCCGGTTGTTCTCGCCTGAAAACTGAAATACAACTGTGCACTTTTCAGTTTCACATAATTCGGTTGTCGAAATGTGTTCGTCGGATGTGGAGGATTCGCGAAAGTCACAAAATCAAGTTCGACAAGTAATAAGACGTTTAACAGTGGCAAGGACAAATCGGGGAAAAATTATTTTATGTCACCGGCCGGTTCTATTCCATATTAATGGAACACTATAATATAACTTAGTTAATTTAATACCTTCAATTCGACAAATTTTTTTTTTTTTTTTTAATTTAATTTTAGTTACTGATGATATACTATTTATAAGTATAAAATATTTTACGCATAACATTAATTAATACATAAGTTATTAGATAATAAAAAAAAAATCTACTTACTAGAGTCGTGTGTTATTTTTGAAATGCCATTCCGCGGTTTTTCTTTGATACCTTGCCGTGTATAACTGGACGATGTTCTATCATATAGACACACGCGTGGTTTTCTATAAGCGGTATAAAATTGACATTTCCCCCCCCCGTTCATTTGTCATTTAAAATAAATCAATATAAAATATACAATAAAACAAACCAAAATCATTACAATTGCGCAAGCGAGCGACTGGTATATCGGGCTGCTTAAAAATTTGTTTCCAAATAGTCGGGTTGATGTCTAGTCCGGGTTGCTACCGGTGAGAGGTCCTTGCCGTGTCATCGGGTGCTTTTGGTGAGAACACGCCCTAACAGCGCCGACCCGCAAACGCGACGACCTGTTGTCCCGGTCTAATCTGGTCTGTCGGACCCGGTTTTAGACAAAATGTACGACCATAGGGAAAAATCCAAATTTGCCGTCTTTCCGGCGTGTACCTCTCTATTTACCCGGTCGGGTTTAACTCGCGAAACAAAATATTGTTTTCTTATTCAACTAGACAAAAAAAATTAATTACTCTGAAATTAATCTAAAAGATTAGAATTTTATTTTTTAATACATTTAAATAGTCGTTGACGTTTGGCCCGCATATCCGGGCATTGCGGTTCTATTGTTATTTTTGCGTCTAGGGTACTAATAAGAGAGAGTGCTGCCGGGCGCTCGCATCCACATGGGCGCTATACGTTTTGACGAATAACTCCCAAACACATTCTAATCGATATGCGGCGTTACACTTGTCAATAAATCAAAGTGTGTCCTAGAAAAAGGCAACGGCATATATTATTATTCGTCTTTATTTATCTGCTGTGTATTCGTTGTGCCCCGCCACAACCCTGCTATACAATTTCCCTACGCCTTCGCGGCGCGGATACAACGATAGACACGGTGAAATTATCCGGCAGCACAGACAACAGTGGCCTGATATTTTTATCGCCACTTTTCGGTATACGCCGATAACGACAAATTGTCTAGGAACACCGTTAGATGTAATAACACGATGGAAACCATCATGGGTAGTAAAAAATCCAAACGGTTGGGAGGGGACAATCCGCCCATCGACCCCTCGTCAGATACCTACCGCCGGTAATAATAATAATAATAATATCCGGCCAACTACTATATATAAAAAAAATAATGATAACAATAATCGTTACGACGACGACGACGATAATAATAATAATAATAATAATAACAATAATGACGGTAATCTCCGCCGGCGCCGTTGTGCGCAAGCGAATTATTATACCCGCGCGTCTTTTTTTTTTCCTTTTTTAAATTCGTTTTCGTAAACGATATATAATAATTTCCAATAACAACCATTTTTTTTTTTTTTTTTTTTGTCCGGAATTATCCCGCTAATTTACCCTCGAAAACGATACGCGCACTCGTCGTCGTCGTCGTCGTCAACGCGCCGTGTCGTATTACTGCACAGCACACCTACGGATATTGTACGGGGTCGTAATAACGTCATAGGTATTGTTTAAACCCTTTTTTTTACCGCCTCCCCACCGCCCGTGACGGGGGTTTTTTTTTTTTTTTTTAACGGGCGACCATCAATCAATAGGCCTATAAAAACGTCACTATACACATAGGATATGGCGTTCGGACCCGTCCGGCGGATCTGTCCGTATTTTCTATATATATTTTTTTTTTTTCGTTTCTCTCTCTTCGTGTATAATATAATCGCGGTAACCAGATGGCAGGCTGTGCGCTCCCGTCCGTCCGGCGGGTGTTTTCGGATTCGGGTCGTCGACGTCCCGACGCCGAGGCCCGGTGCGAGCCGGCGCGAAGTTCCGACGACGGAGGTGGCTGAGTGGATCCGAATTAGCACCCCCGCCCCTCCGTAATTAGCCGTATTATTATTATTATTATTATTATTGTTTTTTTTTAATATTACGAATCGTATCAATAGTTTTTAATATCGGAACGGGCGCAAACGATTTTATTGAAAACCGATCGTTTCCAACACCGAACGTTCGCGGCACGTTCAGACGTTTAAAATCGTATTAATAAGAAATAGACACGGAAGAACGTCCCGACGGATTAGCTATAACCGACATGGACACACACACACACACTCGACAGCAATTGGAATTATCGAGACATTTGCAAATAACTCACCGAGACTGGACAATATAAAAATGAAAACCGTATTAAACCTTTTTTTTTTTTTTTTAAATATTTATTTTCAACAATATTATAACTAGGGCTGGGATTTCGATTCACTTTGCATTGTTTTTCAAAGCTTACTGTGCAATGCTCGTCTTGTCACAAATTTGTTTTATGTACATTTGAATAAGAATAAGAAAGTTTATTTTGCATTTTTTGGCATTTTTTAGTTTTTAGGTCATTTTCTTAATTTTTTAGGGCATTTTAGAGTTTTTGAAGCATTTTTTGAGTTTTTGGAAACCAAGTGTATGAATTTGAAATTTTATTTTAAGATTTTAAGAATTTTACACCAACATGGTTTTTAAATAAATATAACAGATTATAAGTAGGTACTCGTAATTCGTATTATATAATCGGACAAGGTTTGAGTAACCTCTACCCACATTTCTTGTTAAATTATCTTTAATCAGTAAAATCGACGTCCGATGATATTATCGTTCGACGTTCAGTACGAGTTTTGTCGTCGTTAACACCGTTTTATTACTCTAGTTAATTTTTTTTTTAGCACATTTTTCGGGGTTTTTTAGGGCATTAAAATCCCAGCCCTAATTTTAACGATTGTCATTTATTTTCCAGCCACCCTATTGGAAAATCGCGAGTACGCTACTGTACGATGACTACGGTGAGAATATGTGATCGAACCGTTTTTCACGTCTCGTGGGGCGCCAAAAAAAAAAAAAATGGGGATGGAAGTGTTTTTTTGGTCGTGCAGTGTGTGTATCGCCGATTTTGCCGACACATGGAAAATTCGTTACGGGAATAAAATTATTACTAGTGAAGATAGTCATAAAACTACGTGTAATAACACGCGTTTTAATTTTTTTTTTGAAAAATCGAGACACGTAGGTATTTTTTTAACTTTAAATTCAAAAGCGGGCAGTTTTTGAATTATAAAAAAAAAAAAATTTTCAAAGTTAATCGTAAAAAATAGTTTTATTGAGAGATTTAAAATGTAGATAATTAGTAGCACTCTCTTTCTGAATAAAAAAAACGCACATTTCGATATACGGTCCAACGATTTTACAGTGCAGAAACACACTGCACTGTAAAATATGATGGTTCTCGATTACGTTGACGTTTTTTTTTTTTTATCGTTTTATTGTAAAATAAAACGCGCAATAAATATGGAATACGATTGTTGCAATTTATATTTAATGCTATCCCATGTAATACATTATTACGCTATTAAATCCCCGGTACGTTACACGATAATTGTAACTATCGTGATTGCAAACCATCCCGACAGCGAATAACGCAGAAACGGCGTCCATACACGAGCGTATTATTTACACAGCAGAGTGACGAGTAGAAGACATGCGCGACAGTAGAGCAAATTTCGATAGGCACGTGGAGTTATACGATTACTGTCACAGTCCCGCGACAGTCAATCGTGGGACCGGTCCCCAGTTTACGCGACGACCATGACAGTTTATGATTGCTGCAATTTATATGTAATGCTATCCCATGTAATATGTTATTGCGATACTAAATCCCCGGTACGTTACACGATAATTGTAACTATCGTGATTGCAAACCATCCCGACAGCGAATAACGCAGAAACGGCGTCCACACACGAGCGTATTATTCACAGCGGAGCGAGTGGGCGACGAGAAGAAGACATTGGCGACAGTAGAGTACATTTCGATAGGCACATCTGTGAGAGTGCACGTGGAGTTATACGATTACTGTCACAGTCCCGCGACAGTCAATCGTGGGACCGGTCCCCAGTTTACGCGACGACCATGACAGTTTATGATTGCTGCAATTTATATGTAATGCGATCCGATGTAATATGTTATTGCGATACTAAATCCCCGGTACGTTACACGATAATTGTAACTATCGTGATTGCAAACCATCCCGACAGCGAATAACGCAGAAACGGCGTCCACACACGAGCGTATTATTCACACAGCGGAGCGACGAGTAGAAGACATTGGCGACAGTAGAGTACATTTCGATAGGCACGTCTGTGAGTGTGCGCATAGAGTTGTACGATTACTGTCACAGTCCCGCGACAGTCAATCGCGGGGCCGGTCCCCAGTACACGCGACGACCGCGACAGTTCACGATATAGTAATATAACTGCACGGGCGGGTTTTTTTTTTTTTTTTTAAGCCAATTTGCATCATTATACGGAGATTTATTTTAATATTTCGTCGCGTTAATAAACAAACCAAAAAAGTCCCGTATAATTGTCCAAAGCAGTTTATATATAAAATATAGTGACTAATCTGTTGTTTATTAATGTCGTTTATATGACAGTAAATAGCTTAATCGATGATGGGGTGACATGCATTGAATCGCAACGATCCGTAACGACAGTGCCCGGGCGTTGTTATTATTTTAACCGTTTATTTCCGATCGTGTGCGTGTCAGCGTTGTTTGGGGAATATTTATACGCGACCCGGGCATTTTTTTCCAATTTTTTTTTTTTTTTTTTTTTTTCTGTCAAAATACTGGATAAAAATAATTGTAAAATATATTTTTCGGTATTTTCAGCCGACAGCCAAATAGTATAATAGAATACGTTTAAAAGTCCGTTTTAAATCAACGCCCATCCGATTTGTTGTGCCGGATTGCTTTGCGGTCCCGTCGTAGCATATTTTTATTTAAAAAAACTCCCGAACGTACGCGTGAAACACCACGTCGGTTATTTTCATACTCGTATATAATATAATAATACACTGTTGAATGTTAAAAAAAAAAAAAAAAAAAAAACCGATTACTATTTCGTAACAGTTGAAAACCTGTAAATTTGATTCACGACAATGTATAGCATTCGATAACCATTTAATGGATAGTTTTTCAATCGGTCCCGCCGAATTTTTATGTAGTTAATAATAATAATAATAAAAACACCATTTCGATAAAATATTTCTATTCGCTGGGTTTAATAACGAAAATTCAAATTGAAAATCTATCGACAGCTGCGTTTTATGCCTATCGATTCTGTTTTATCTCTCGACCAAGTTTCGATTTTTTCAAATCGATCATTTGTGAACGTTACTTTTATAAATAGATCTAAATAGATCTTTATTTTTCGATCTAGATCGGTTTAAAAGATAGATCCGCTTCCGAGACCCGCCCATCGCTAATATACGCTATACCTATGCATTATTACGGTATGTGGAGAGAAAAAGATTTTCGTTCCTCAACGAGGGCACGAGGAAAACGACGAAGGTAAAAAACCGTGGGCGGAACAGCGGCGCCGGAACGATTTTTGGACCACGGGTTAGGGGTGTAAATCATTCATACCGAAAATAACGTAATTTAATAAATCAAAAATGATTTTAGAAATATTTTTGATTTTGATGGATAATTGAAATAAAAATATGAAAAAATTCAATAACTTTTTAATGGATAGTTTTACGGTCAGTATCAATGGAGTTCTACGCAGTAATAATAACGAACAACGATAATATTAATTTAAAAAAAAAAAAAACATCATTTTGATAAAATATTTCTATTTTGGATTTGATAATGAAAATTTAAATTGAAAATCGACCGACAGCTGCGTTTTATGCATCCTATCGATAATCGTTTCAATTTATCTCTCGACTACGTCAATTTTGGACCGTATGAATAACGTGTTACTGTAAACGAAAATTTCGTCTATTTAAATACTCGGCGTGAATATACAGTTTTCTAGAAATTTCTAAAACGGGGAAATAATTAAAAAAAAAAAAAAAAAAAAATGCCGAACATACTTCGTATCGACGATTGGGGTCACTGTTGTAGTGTATAGATAGGAATTTAATATATATATATATATATACGCAACGATAAATTGCAAACGAAAAACCATTCTGAGTGGTGAAATAGTCGTGTTTTTTCATTGTTGCCAACGGTAACCCGGAAACACGCGGGTTTGACGAAATCGTGTTTTTGGCCGTTTTTACGTCATTTGTCGGTAGTTTTTTGCTGCCGCGTTAAAAAACTTATGATTATATCGAAAAATCATGCCGTGTTTAAAGTACCAACTAGACAACATTTGCTACCGGAAACAGTGTAGGGATTGTATAAATCGTGTCTTCTGGTATAAAACGCGTTTACAAAAACAAAAAAAAAAAAAAAAACAATTAAACATCATTGTAAAACCACAAGAGACCCCTCACTGCACTCAGAATCTAAAATGCTCTTATAAAAAAATGATAAGACTTTTTTTATATTGTTCCGATTTATTTGTCGAAAAGTTTATGTTAATAGTTTCTGTTTAGGTGTTTGTTTTCCATATGGTTTAGAGCGGTGGTTCTCGACCTTTTTTTAATCCGCCGCACCCCTTTAGAAGGATAATATTTTTCAACGCCTTCTAAAAAAAAAAAAAAAACCAAAAACGATATGCTTGAAAAGTGTATAATTGAAATTAATAAATTATAACGATCAGTGGGGGATTGTTGTACTCGGTGCTGCATAAACCCATTTATTATTTTATTTTTTTTCTTTCGTCTGTTTAGCTCAGCACAATATCTGTATTTCAGTTTTTATATTTCTTCAGTTTTTTAGTTTTAATGTAAATATAATATATAATATTTATGCTCAACACCGGCCTACCCGCCCGAAACAAGTTCACCACCTCCTCAGACCTTCTTCGCCGCCCCGCCGGGCGACGAAATCGTTCGCGTTGACCAACCACCGGTTTAGAGAATGTCAACGATTATTCGATTGTTTCAATTTTCAACATAAAAATTACGGGGTACAACTGAAACCTAATTTTTTTTTTTTTTTTTTTTTTCAGCAGTGGAGCCTTAGCTCTCGTCGCATTTTTCCCGCGAAACCGATTGCCCCTATTGCCCCCGATATTCCGTCATCCAATCCCAGGGGGTACTTACGAATAGGCGTTATATTTTAATTTAAATTTCTTTCGATTTTTATTTAGGTATGCCATATAACAAATAATATTTCTTTATATTAATCAAATCGTCAATTGGGCTAGCTAACAGGAATTCAGTTTTTTTTTTTTGAAATTTAAATTCAAAAAATACTTCGAGATAACCACGTTAGACCGAAAAATCATTGAAATATTCATAAAAAAAAAAAAAAAAAAAAAAACAATTAAACATTTTTGCGAGGAATAAATTATTATTATTCTTTGGTGAAAATCGGTAAATTATTTTTCCTCGTAAAAAGTTTTCAAGACTTAAAAATTATATACTTTTTTTTTTTTAAATAAGTTTTACAAACGACTTTAAAGCTCGTTTTAAGTAAACTTTAATTTCTTTTTCTTTTTCTGTCGACCGATCGAGATAAAAAGTTTTTATTTCACATATTAATATAATATAATAATATAAATATTATAAGAAAAAAAAAAAAATTGAATTTATACACACTACGTATAGTTTATTGTTATAAAAAAAAAAAAAAAAAAAAAAAAAACGTATTAAATTATTATATTTCACAACGTGTTATGAGCCCGAAGTCAAAAGTCGAACTCACCTATGAGTTTTCAGGGAAGGATCAAAAAAAAAAAAAAAAAAAAATACCAAAAAGATTCATTAGATATAAAATTTGTCAATACATTTTTATAAATTATAATAAATATAGATTATTTTTTAGTGGGATGTCACGACAGTGGTGTCCCCTCCACACACACATACACACTCATGAGTGCTCATGAATATATTTACCGTCCATTATTATATGATTTCTTCGTATTCTGTCTATATAGTGACAATGTTATTTAAATTCATACGAACATCGATTGAAACTGAAAATATCCGATTGTTTACCGTGTATAATGCAACGTGAAGGTTTGGACAAAAAAAAAAAAATCAATAAAAAATCAAGGAGCACGTGACACACGGTAGCCGCACGCGGTGTAATATATTATTATTTTTTTTTTTTTTTTTACAGGACGGTACAGAAACGGTTTGTTTCTGGGAAAAGACAATAAGAGAGCAAGTGACATTAACGCGCACGTTATAATATTAATAATACGACGGCGATAAAAAATTATACTCATTTTGACATTTTACAATCGAATATCGGCTAGGAGCGCGGCTGGTCGTCGGCCCGGCGACCGATTTGTAGAGCCGATAATTTTATCACCGTATCTCTTCGACAGAGATACATAATATATTATTAATTTATAATTTATTATGATTGAATATATAATATTTTTTTTTTTTTTAAACATAATAGTTTTTACACGATTTGCATACATTTAAATCCTGACGCGTAATATTATAATACCGAGTAAATGCATACATAAGTGCGTGTAAGTACCTATACCGTTAAAAATATTATTGCTAGTCCAATTAAATGCGAAATTATCGAGAATCTATTTTTTTAAAAATAAATTAATAAAAATACTGTCGTTTAAAAACACACAAAAAAAAAAAAAAAACCAAGAACAATAATTTACGAGTAATACACTTCGGAAGAAGTAAAATCCGGACAATTACTTCTTGATATATAAGGCACTGGAATTTTAGAAAAAAAAATAACCTCTCTCCAGAGACATCGGCTCTTTTCCGATTATCTTACCGCCGAAAAGTTGTTAAATTAAACTTTTCGAGTGGTTTTTTTTTTTTTTTTTTTTTAACTGTATAATAATAATAATAATAATAAAAGAATCCAAAAAAATCAATATTATAAAATAAAACAGAATCCAATATAACAGAGTGTTTAAATTTAAAAAAAAAAAAATAACAGAGGCACGCGGAGGAATTGACACAAAGTAAGTTTTGATAAATCAACTCTTAAAATCAAAAATTCACTTAAAAAATTTAGAATATTTAATTTTGGAAAAAATATAGCAGTGGATTTGTTTATTTTCTTCTGGTAATTTTCGATATGATGATCATACCTTAAAATTGTTACAAAATACGAAAAATACAGAAAATACTAAAAACGCTGATTGCGTCATTTAAATAATTAAAAATAAAAAATTGCTGTGGTCCCCGCGGACTGTCCTTTTTCTCTTGATCAGGACTCGTGTGATTTTTTTTTTTTTCTATTCCTAAGACTAAAATCTGCGCTTAAAGGACAACGACTTCAAAGATGTAGACGAAATCAAAGCTAACGCGGCAACAGAACGCATAGCTTTAACTTTGGAGCAGTTCCAAAGGACTTTTATTTTTAATTTCGTGTTTATTTAATAAATATAATTTTATTGTTAACGGTTAAATGTTTTGCAATTCGGACGTATTAAAACTTGTTGTCTGAGGTAAGTGTTGGCTATTTACTTACGTAGGTTTAAGATTTATTTGTCAAGTACATATAGGATTTATTTTGAACTTTGGTATTAAAATAATAGTAAAATATTATCGACAGTCGTATTACCCGTATTGCCCATATATTCAGCATAATGTTGTTTTTTAAAAAAAAAAAAAAAAAAAATAATAATAATAAAACAAATGACTCATTTGGGAAATTAACAGTTGAGCGACATTAATAAAATTACTCGTTTAAAGTCATCTTTAAGTTTTGAATGGAAGTTTTTAGTAGGGAAAAAAAAAATCAAAATTAAATTAAACTTTGGTGGCGATATAAGCCGCGTGGGGCATTGAACCCCCCGCCCCCCCGCCCCCCAAACGTTATATTTGTATGAAATCTTTACACATCAACGATTAGTATAATAAAACAAGATATATTTAAAAACAGTGGCGTATTTACAACTTCTATTTTGGGAACGGGTAAAAAGTGTATAATAATAATAAGAGATACGAATTGATATACATACTCAACATTTAATTAATTAATTTTTATTTCAACATATTGTTATCTCGCCAATACGTTTTATCAGTTGTCAACAGACAACAGTCAACACATTTAACTTAATGACAGATTAAAATTTGTCTTTGTTGACGATTTGACGGAACACAAAGAAAGTCCCCGGGGAGGGGTGAACGCCTTCTCAATAATTTCTTATATCATAATGAACATCTATTTATAATTAGTTTCTCAAACGAATTTATGTACCGCGGGAAACGGTCAATATAAGCGTAATATCAATAATAATAAAATACCATTAGTGACCGAAAAACAAAAAAATTATTTATAGAAGCATGGTATTTCTGTCGTTTTGTGTCAAGCCTCGATTACAAACCTAAGCCTCGATTTAATAGCGGCTTGTAAACTCGCCCGGTGTAATCATCTTTCTATTGTAAACTATCTGCGAGTAAAGTTATAAAGCCGGGCTGCTTTTAACTGCTTTTTAACTCGCTGACGTTTGGGATTGTTAACTAGTAAACTAGCCGTGGTGTCGTCTCATAGTCGACGGTGGACTAGCTGCGAGTACCTGGAGGTACCCGGGGTCTCAGTGTCTATAAAATGTCGACGGGAACAGTCCCGTGCGCGGGAGTCATTGTTTTAGCTCGTGCCATCAAAAAGGAGTTGGAACAAAAAAAAAAAATAAAGAAAAACAGAAAAGGCAGAGGAACACGCGGGCGAAAAAGTGGACAAACAGACGTGAGAAGGGCGTATGTACGAGGTGTGATCAAAAAATACCAAAAAGAACAACGTGTGTGCGTACAATTTTGTTTTAAATTCGGGAAAATAGAGTATTTCAACATCGTACCCGTAAATCCAAGTTTCAGCACCTGTTATAATAGTCACCTGTTTTAAAAGTCTAGGTCAGTTTCTGCTCTTTCAAAAAGACGGGTTGGATTAGGTTTATAATTTCATTTTCATTGTATTTTTATAATGGAATTTTTTTTTTTTTTTGATTATCATTTCAAGTAGCCAATCAACGTTTTCTATAGCGAAATTTGTTAATGTTGCGGAATCGAGAGTAAAAAAAAAAAAAAAAAAAAAAAATGTTTAGTAGGCCGGCATCTTTTATTATGCAATTTGCATCCAAAGCGAAATCCGATTCTGTCCATACGCTCACACCGCCCCGGAAATCGTACAATAGGCTAAAAAGCGCATTCGTCAAAAAATCGGCGGAAAAATGCGGTTAGACCGTAGAAATTTGATAAATTTATCATAGTTTTGTAGGCATTGCCCTGTCGGTGAATACGGTCAATTCGACATCAACGTGTGGGAATGCAATAGCCATGTAGTTGTTCTGTTGTAAAATCTATCATTAAACAAAAAGATTTGTTATACGAATTGTAAAAAAAAAAAAAAAAAAAAAAAAACCGTATGCTCAATATATCGAATATAATCGAGAACGACTGTGGACATAAATGCGCCGAAAACGCATTAATATTTGAACCCGGCGTGGCGTACGAACAGAGAATTTCGACGTGCTGGAGGAGTACAACGGAGAAAAAGCAACAAAAAATTGCAAACGCAAACGGTACGAAAATTCCTCGTAGGTCTCACCTGACATAACCGTATCGTTGGGCCGCGCGCGTCAAATCGATGTACGCCAAATCGCGCGTACCCGGCCGACCGTTGTGATAAAATTCGAAACGGGCGGCCCGCGCGCGGTATAAACCGCTTACCGCTTATTGTAAACCGATACCGGTGTGACGGCCGGCTATCGCTAATTACCCGGGCCGCCGTCTGGGTTGTACTACACCCGTCGCGTACGCGCTTTATGCATCACGCACGTACTCTATAGAGGCGGAGACGTCCGTAAATGCGGCGGCGGCGGCTGCGGCGACCTTATCGGCGGTGGCCGGTCTCGGAATGGGAAAACGTGACCTAATAACGGTGATCGGCCGGCCGTGACTTTCCCGCGATAAGCGCGCGGCCGACACGCCTCCGCAGCGGAAAGCTGCACACACGCACGGAAATGAGTCCGCGGACACACGGGAATAATAATATCGTGCCGTGTCGCGCCCGGGACTCTGCCGTCGTCCTCCTCCCCGTCGACGCTGTCCGAACCGCTGCGGACATGGCCGTATCCGATAATACCGGATTATTAATGCGTACGCGTACGCGTGTGTTAGTATACGGCAAGTAATCGACTAAATAATAATACGTACGTACGTACGTAAAATATAAATATAATAGATGGATAGATAATGCCGATACATCGTATCTTGTAAAAATATTATATTATTGTTGGGGCAGCGGTGGAGTACCGTCGTCGTGCGCGCGCGATATTTTCATCGGGGGTTATTCAGTTTAAAAAAAAAAAAAAAAAAAAAAAAAAAAAAAATAGAAGCCGAAACAAACACACGGCGGCCGAGGGAAGAGGGGAAATAAAAAGAACAAAAAAAAAATAAACCGAAAACCTAATCCGCCGTGAAAATCCGGGAGTTGCTCGGGCGACGCGCGCGCGTACGCCTACCGCCGGACCGCGTAAAAGGGTCCGGCCGCCGCCGAACACGTTCGCGGTCGCCGAGCGTCCGTTTCGACCGGTCGGACGGACGGACGCGGCGCGTTATACGAGAAAACGTGACCGCGCGCCCGCCGCCGGTATACCCGCGCCCACGCCCACCCCCACGCGTCGTCTTACGCGGTTCTCTTCTCTCTCGCGATTACCATTGTACAATGTATTATATATTAGTATTGGAGATCTGTTCAAAAAGTACCAGGACAACTGTTATTTACGGCTAATCTACGTTTCGAATTGTCAATGGACGTGGTCCCCGCGAACGAGTGGACATTTTTAACAGAACCGCCAAGACCACGGCCTGACGGCGGTCTCTTTTCTCGGCCGGTGTCTGCAAAAGCTCCGTCCGCAAATTTAATCACGAGTCTGTTTTATTTTTTTAAGTAACCGACTTTTTTACTTATTCCTATCCGGAATCGATTTATGTTTTATAAACGTGTCTACCATCAAACCGTTGTACTATTGGTTCTCATACCGCAATACGTGCTTCTATTACTACGAGTAACGAGGACAGAGCCAGAGACAGTTTTTTTTTTTTTTTATTATTATTATGCTCCTTGAACGGGCGCGCACGACTATACTAACTCAATTAGAATTAGTTCAACACTCGACCCGTGTCCTGAAAAAGCTTACTTACGGTGACGTCTATACGAACCGCCGAGTCCGCGGCGGTCTCTTTTCTCGGCCGGTGTCTGCAAATACTCTGTGCACAAATTTAATCACGAGTCTGTTTTATTTTTTTAAGTAACCGACTTTTTTACTTATTCCTATCCGGTATCGATTTATGTTTTATAAACGTGTCTACCATCAAACCGTTGTACTATTGGTTCTCATACCGCAACACGTGCTTCTATTGCTACGAGTAACGAGGACAGAGCCTAGCCTTCGAAAAGTACCAGGGACAAATGTTGTTACGGCTAATCTACGCACGATAACGTTTCGAAACTGTAAACGGACGTATTTCCCGCGAACATGTGGACATTTCAAACGAAAACCCCAAGTCGCCATCTTATCTCGGTTTAACATTACACGCGGTTAAATCCAGACGGTTTGTTTTCGACATGTCCGTAACCGTCCGAAAACAACGCGTGTGTGCGCATTCAAGGTTTGCTTGAAACTTGGTAAAAACGATGCGACGGAAACGTACGGAAATTAGTAAAACCACTTTTGGGGATGATTCATCGAGTTCGTCGCCGTGACTTTCGAGTGTTTTAAACGTTCCGAGGACAGTCGGCGGTCGACTGAAGACGTTCCACGTTCCGGAAGACCGTCGACGTCATCCAGATACGATGGCGTGGCGACAATTTGAGAGAGAGAAAAAAAAAAAATATACGAAATGGCCGCCGTTCGTGAGCTAACAAAGCGAATCTCAAGCGATTTCTGTCGTGCAATTTTACAGGAAAATGTACAGACTAGTAGGGTCGCGGGTGCCGAATTCGTTCCGCGATTGTTCACCACGACCATGCACCGCCGGCACACATTAAGCGCTGTCGGTTCGTGAATTTTTCGCCGATAAAAAAATTCTTGTGGTCTCGCGGGACACTCCCCATTCTCCCGATCAGATCCCGTGTGATTCTTTTTTTTTTCTATTCCCAAGACTATAATCTGCGCAGAAAGGACAACGATTTCAATGTGTAGTGGGAGAACAAAGTTCCAAAGGACTTTTGAAAAACGGCAAGATCGCCGGGATCACTGCGTATCGTCCGGGGGGAGTATATTTCCAAGGAGATATCTTTAAAAAAATATGTAACTTCATTTTTGTAATTTTTTGACCGGGTAGTATCGCCGGTATCGTCCCGTCCGAGGCAAAAACCGTTTCTGCGGTTCTGATTATTATTCGCGTCAGGAACGTAACGCATTTGCACGTGTTTGAAACGGGATTCGGCTAAAAATCGCTATTCTATTCGCATATACAATTCAATTTTAATATCGTTACCGTCCACTGTTTTCATATTTCTTTTGCTCTTTAAAGGTTTTATTAAAAAAATATACGTATTTATTTAAATATAAATCGGAATACCACGAGTAGCTGACGTTAATCACGTTTGGGCGAAAAATCACACGATTATGTCCGTATCCACTGATAAAAAGTCGTTCTCTAATCGCAGGCTCTCTAATTGTACATACACTACGGTCCTTGATTTTGAACGAAATAATTTTTATCGGGACGCCAACCAATATTTGTAGGAAACGTATAAAAATATCATTTGCAATGTTCGGCCGCGATAACTTATAAGTATAATTGTACAATGCAATTGGACCGTTAAGTGATCAAGCCGGTCTTCGATTTGCTGGAATGGCTTTCCGATACTGTGTGACGCGTTTTTCAATAATCGGATTTATCATTTCAGGAAGTCCGTTGAATGTTTGTAAAGACATTCTTGTTGAAAATGCGTTTCGTCGTTTTTTCGCAGACCACCGAGCAAAATCACTGCCATCATAAATATTTCTACTTGTGTACAACGATTTCATCCACCAACGCCCATGTCCAAGGTTTCTCTTTCTTTTTCTTTGAAAGTGAATGTAAAATTATAAAGTTTGCACGCGCCAGTAATAAATCGTGTTCGTCGCTTGACGGTGACGTTGTACTCGTAAAAGAAAATATTAATAACATTCGAATTAAACGTATTAAAAACGTCTTAGGGGGGCACCGCGGGAAGATACCGAGACGTTAACTAATCGATCTATTGAGATAAAATAATTTTGAATAAAATAAAAAACATACCAACGAATACTATTCGTTGGAATTCGTTGAATAGCGTGGAAAAAAAGATTAAAAACGTAACCGAACAACGTTCGAGCCTATTCGCCTCCGTCAGCGCTCGTTGCCATTCTCTGTATAGTGTGGCCGGGTAGTATTTTGTACTTTTTTTATATTTTTTTTCATCTTAGTTTTTCGAGTTTTACGTAAAAACCACAGTAGTGCACACTCGGCGTAAAGAATAGAATTTTAGGACATTATACAGTATACCGTGACCGCAGCAACACGCGGATTCGTGGTGTGCGCGGCATATAAGGTACCAACTACTGGTTATAAGATATTATTATTTTTTATTTTTTTTTTTTAATATATACACGGTATAGGTACGCGCTTTCCCGTGAGTCCGCTGGTATATTATTTTTTATTATTATCTGGTAGCCGAGCCCCGGCACGGTATTTTCGACTATTTGATTGTAATATTATCGTTATTATTGATATTTCGTCGTCGCGAAGACCGAAAGAGAAACTCCCCGGTGTCTGTAATATACACGAAACACTGTCGACTAAGGGTGGCCTGTAAACCGTCGAATAAACGTAGCAACCAAAATGGACATTTTCCCAATTATTTTTAGAAAGAAAATAAAAAAACCGATTCGAACCGTCGCATACGAAAAACGATTGTGGCCGGGCCCCGGTTAAACCGTTTTATGCAAAATTTTATTCGTTTGTAATCGCATTGCGAATACGACCGGATAAAGTGACTAGACGATATTCTCGAATAGCTCGTAAACAATTTGAAAAAAAAAATAAAAAAAAATAGGAATGTTTTGATAATTATACCAAGTATCCGACGAAAGTCTCGTGTTTCTACGATTATTTATGCAAAACTGAATTGCAAAACATAACTGAAACCGTTATTGCGTAAGAACGCGAGAATTCCCCTGTCGAATTGGAAACCGGCAAGGAAAATGAAAAACATGAGGTCAATTCGCGCCCCGATATATCGACTAGATTCAAAATGCTACAAGAAACTTCTTTTTGAAGTTATTAATTTCGGTGCAAGATTTCTGGTGGAAATGTCGTTAATCGATAAAAACAAAAAAATAACACACGCATCGTATATAGCTCTGAATCTTAAACGAAATCGTATATGTCCGTCGCGTTTATTTTCCACGATTCCCCGATTATTTCTGATAGTGTTTTTTTTTTTTTTTTTTTTATTTCGTCGATTCTTTTATTTCCTCGTCGTTTATTATATTTTCTAAGTTATTCTATTATTTTTCCACCATGCAATCTGGAGAGTTTTGTTTTCCGAAATTCGGGCGTTCTGCTCAACAAGAGTTTTCCGTTTATACTGACAGTGTAAGGTGTTTCGAGAACAATAAAAGTAGATTAGATCGCAGGTGATTATAAATAATTCGTCGTACCAACAGATAAAACAATAGATAAAATATATATATATATGTTTTTCTCTTAGGTTCTTATAGATAAGTATTTTTTTTTTTTTATTTTTTTTATAACAATATATTTCGGTAAAGAAATATATTGAGTATGAATTATTATTTTTCGTTTACTCATCCCGACAACGCACGTATAGACCCTTTAAATCGATTTATAACCTTTTTTTTTTTTTTTTTTTTTTTTTTTAATATTGTTATTATTAATTACGGCGCACATATATTAGGCATATACGATGGATAAATTTTTATCCGAAATAATAATTATATTTACCAGTCGGAATAAAATATCCACCGACATTAATAAATTGCTAAACATAACCCCGTTATAATGTTACAAAATAATCACATAACCCCCCCATTAGGTCCGGCGTAGGCGACCGCTTCACTGCCCGCCGCAAAAAATTCACCTCTCTTCCCGACAAATTAAGTAATATAAAACTGATTGTTAAAAAATGGAAATCATATCACCCAAGTTGTTAAAAGAGCAGAGGAAGTACTCAATACCCGAGCCCAGAATAGGCCGCCGTCACGTAACCCGCGCATACCTTATCGGTAAAGACCCTGCCCACAATATGCGACGAATGCAACGCAATGCAACTGTCGATCCACCGCCATTGCAACGAGCCCTCGAAACACAACAGCAATCTACAAGTTCACGTATTTTATAAAATAAACTTGAGCCAACTTTTGAAAAAACTCACGAACATCGTGTCAACGTGGCCTGTTTTCAAATGTATTTTAATGTCAAGTTAAAGTAGGCCGATGACCTTTGTAGCTGGAGCCTTAATACATTTTTTTAAAAAATAATTATTTCGGTACATAATCGAGGTTTACATTTCAGTTAACAAAATTATTGAACCGCCCCTCCCTCCCCCCTCCCGAGTTTTACTATTTCGTAAAAATAAATCAAACGATTTTATTAATTTGCCTGGATACGTCGACAGCGGCCAACGGATGTAACAACAAAACCGATTAGTTTTGGATCAAAATTATCTAAGGAGTTTTAGATTTTATTGAGAGAAAAAAAAAAATGTTGAACGCGTCATATATTTTTTATTAATATCGTAATGAAAATGTATAAATTTTTTTAAAAAAAAAATGTACTCCGATGACAGTGGCGGATCCAAAGTTAGAGAGCACTGTGCGTCAGCGATTATTGAGACGTTACTTTTTTGGTCTAGAAATTAGAACCGTCTAATATTTTTTATAGTTATTATTATTGAAAACTCCGAATAACTTCCATGTTTCTATTACACAAAAGACAACAACACGCACTACCGAATTCCGAGGCTTAACAAGAGGCCAAATTTACCGAAAATAAAAAGTTAACCGTCGGGTCAGGTGACCTTCTGAACTGCATCTCTCCGCTCTTAGATCCGCCACCGCCCGGTGTGTTTTATATCGTATTACTATTAAAACCGCGATTCTTCGGATTCTGAGGGTTTACGTCTGTCTTGGCCTTTCCGTTGTACGTTCGTAATTACTGGCTATTGGGCATACGTTTTGGAAACGGATCGTTCGGCGAAATATTTAAATCCGAGACGTGGTACCGGACGTATTGCCCCGTCTGTCGGTTTTAAACCAAAACGGATATTTTAAACGAAAAACCGATCGGCAAACATATTGTTATACTGCCGTACGCGAAACGACAGGGCCGCTAAAAATTACAATTAACACGAAATATCGAATTTATGAGAAAAGTTTCATTTTGTTTAGACACGGCAAAAACCGTTTGTATTCGATGATAATCGGCCGTCGACGGTAGGCGACTAAAAAAAATTACACTCTGTTTAACGTCCGGAGCGTAATTAACAATATTTAAAACCCACCTATAAAACGCGATGACGTTGAATATTGAAAATGTTTCCTTTTGGAAAACCATTCGTGAATTGTTTGCTACTTTTACCGATGAATAATTGCAAGTGCTGACGATCCCCGCGTATAATTATAAAATTTACGTCTACACGTTTGTTTGGTCGTTCGGACGGATTATTATTATACGTTACGACCGGAACAATTATTTTTATTTTTTTTTTTTTCAAAGGAGTTATGAAACATTTCCTGTTTTTTTCTTCTTCTTTTTCTTCTTCTTCTATTTCGTGCGCGTGTGTATTTGTAAATACAAATTAATAATTTAAGATTTAAGCCCGTACGGGCGTTAAGATTATTCTACCATACTGTACAAACGAATAAAAATACACTTTTACGCGGTAAAATCGGTACTTAACGATTATGATACGAACACGTATTTTATATATTTTACTACTTGAACCGCATACTGCAAACGTGAGTTTGCAAAAAAAAAAAAAAAACACAATAATAATAATAATAATCCTAAATATCTTTTAGTATGAAGTATATTTTTTCAAAGAGTACCTAAATGATCGTATGTAAAGATTCAGCGACGTAGACGATAATATTTGTATGCGCTACGAAACTCGACAGTTTGCAAATATTTTATTGTTCCGGTGTGTTCAACGTTAAATTAACAATGAAATTCCAACGTCGGGTCCGATACGTTTGTTTTACCGATTGTTAACTTCTTATCCGGTATCTTTCGAGTGGTCCGGATTATTATCCGGGTGCGGATAACGCGAATTCCGTAAAACAGCGTATAAGTATAGGGTATCCACACGAATGCGAGATAAAAAAAAAAAATTAACAAAAAATTACGTGTGTTTGGTTATAATTGATTGGTGTGTTTGCACGCGACCGGCACATAATAAGATATGACCGCAGTTATCGAATTAACGAGATTTACGACCGTGGACATCATTTTTTTTTTATTTTTTATTTATTTATTTAATTGTGCCAATACACCAAGTATTTTTACAATATTATTCCGATTTATAATAATTGATAATGCAAATGTTTACAACAGTGTTTACAGTTATTACAATATCTTTAAATTTTGGTTAGCTTATGAATCTAGGTCAGAATCAGAGGTTCTAGTTGGATATCCTGAGGTAATAGAGGTTTGAGTCTTAGGTTGGTGGATCTTCTGCCAGTTTTGTAGTAAAGTGCTCCATCAACTTCCATGGAGTTTTCCATGGAAATTCTGAAATTGTTGTGTTATCCGGGTAGACATGTATGGTAGGCTTAAGGATAAGGTTTTCAGGCATCGCCCACATATCATAGAAGAAATTAAACAGAAAATCACATGAGAGCTTCAGAGATCGTCTAGAACAGTGTATCAACGCCGCCATCTTGGAAAAATAATTTTCAAAAAATGGGATTGAATACTGATTTAAATTTAAAAAAAAAAAAAAAAAACCTTTTCTCTAAGTTTTACTGTTCGTTATTTATAGCCCATCGAAACGAGTCAGTCGGCTCTGCCGGAACCTGTACTATACACACATTTAAGTACAAAGTAGTGATCACGGTTTTTAACCGGATACCGTCGCCGATCGATCGCTGTTCGATTATTCGGCATTCGACCGCACAGGAAAAACGTGCAAATCGAAATGTTTTTTATAGGTCTAGCGCACACTTACCCGTCCTACAAATCCGCCGTTCAGTTGAGTTTCGGAAGCCGAGGCTAATTGCATTTAAAACGCCGAGACGCGCGTCGAATTTTTACCGTACAAATAAAAAATTATCATAAAAGAGCGATTTTTCAAAATTATTAATTCGAGATACACACACACATATATATATATATATATATAAGTAAATATCATACACGTCTTCTTCGTGAAATACTATAAATTTTAATAATTACTAACCTTATAAAAAATGTTATAAAAGGATTATATATTATAAATAAACGATAGAAAGGCGCAGTGTGTAGAGTGGATGGATAAATGCACAAACGGATGGTTTGTCATTAATAAGTTATAAATTTAAAAGAAAAAAAAATCATCGCCTCGTACGCGAATCCCACGCAATTATTTTTATATTTAAATAAAAAAATAATTTTATAAAATTACGTGAAAAATATGATTAAAAAAAAAAAAAAATAAAAAACACGTCAACAATTTGACCGTTACATAAACGGAACGCGGTATTTCAACAAATGATTTACAGTTTATTTAATATTTTTTTTAATCAAAAACCGCGTACAACCGCATGCAAGGTAAAACTCGGAAACGATTTACCTAGGCATAGAACCGAATTACCGATTTTTCCATAGAATATACTTTGACGTGTATTTTTTTTTTTCCTTCTAATATATATTTATTAAAAAAAAACACTACAAATGATAGCCGCGGTAATATTTGGGGTTTTCGTTTTGTCGTAAAATAATTGGCCGACGATGAGGAATAAAAAAAAAAAAAGACAAACCCCGCGTTCCTTATACCGATATAAAACGAATTCGCCGTTTTCTATTAGATTATCAAAGTTAATAATTTTCGAGTCCTTTTACGTACCTACTGCCGAAAAGCACCGGTAATGGTATTTTACCGTGTAAAACTAATAACTCGTCCTACAAGCTGGTTTGTTCTACGCGAATGTAAAACAAAAAAAAAACCGTGCGGTTACACCCCGTCAATGTCGTTATTTGCATAATATTATAATATTTCCGTACTCGTATTGGCCGTTACGGGTTTCATTTAATCGCCTTTCGTGGCTTTGCGCACCGGGCCATGGCCCATCTGTTTCAGCCTTTGTCCCGGATACACGGATACATAGACACATACACAGATAGATAGATAAATAAATAGATAGATAGATAATATTATTATATAATATCGCATAAAGGCTAAAATTTTAGCCGCCAAAACGGGAGACGTGAAGTGTCGGACGGAATTTAGCAGCGACGCGCCCAAATATATAACAATATTATCCGCCCAATAATAATTTGTACGAGATCGATTTTAAAAACGAAATCGATGGAATTTATTTATTTTAACATATTTTTTTATTATTGTAAAAAAAAAAAAAAAAAAACGGACGTTTTGTCCGATATCTTTTATGCGGTGTAATATGACGCGCAAACCGTGTTACGCGTAACGTTACGGACACAATTGCTCGGATCGCACTCACGCAGACGATTTAGTAAACGTAAACCGAGACGTTTTTATGTTAAATTTCAAGTTTAAACGCGAGGAATATTTTTTCGGGGCTGCGCGTTTAAGGTTGTTTGATTTTTTTTTCTTCTAATAACTTTCGAAAGGTTTAAATTACCGCGGTTTGCGTTGACATTGGTAACGCAACGAAACTCAAAAAAAAAAAAAAAAACATAAATAAATATTAATTTACAACCTACGCAGAACTTATTTAAAACCCGTAGATTTTCGTGTTTTTTTTTTTTTTTTTTTTTTTGAGGTCCTATCAAAATGTTTACATTTAGATAACAAATTTTTTTTTTTTTTTAGAAAACTATTATTTAATATTAATTTCGAAATCGATTTTGGTAATATTTTACCGAAAAAAAAAAAATAATAAAAAATAAATATCGTTTGTGTACTATATGCCTTTATGTATATATAAAACTACTCGTATAAAAAAATGAAAATCGTTTACCGAATCTCATCAATATTTTGTTTGTATTGTATACTCGTCGATATTGTAGCGTAAAAAATGAAACGAACATTATTTAAAACGGTTTATATTATATATTTTATTTTTTTTTTTTTTTTTTTTTTTTTATTCAACCGGAATGGAATAAAACAATTTAAAATAAACGCGAACGTGTTTGTTTTCGGTACCGGACGGAGTATACCTCCGCGATTCAATTTCTCAGTCTATGCGTTTCGAGTGTACTACTGATGGTTCCCAGCAACAGCGCGTACGGTTATTTCATCTCGATATTTTAAACGTAACATAAATATAATAATAATATTTTAGACGATACGAGTGAACTGGGGGCTTTTTTTAAACATTTTTTTTTTTTTTTTTTACGAATAATATAATAATAGTGTTATAATAATGTTCAGGTGTTGGCGCGTTATTTTGTTGCGTACGGACGCACGTAATTATTCATGACAATAGCAAATTAAATCGGCGGCGGACTTTTCAAGACACTGGGTACGGCCAGTAATTATAATATTACCGGGGCGATATCGATTTGTATTTTTTTTTTTTTTTTTATATATATATATATATCCTGCTGACTGTATTATATTATTATAATAATACCGTTCGCCGAATATTGTCGAATAAAAAAATTAATAATAAAATAATCGCAGCGCAGTTATTATAACTCGCGCGCATTAATCGAGTCTATAAAAAAAAAAAAAAAAAACGTTAAAAATATCCGCACATCATATTCGTTTTAAGTTCGATTCGCCCATTTTTACGTAATATATATTCGTATATGTATATTGTATATCACCGCGAGTGACCTTTAGTCGAGTAACACCTCTTATACGCAATATTTACCCGGTGTAAAATATTATAATTTGCGTGTGCCTGAATGAAACATACGCCTGTTGTTCGCGTGATGTATAATACTCGTCGTCGGTTTCGTGTGTATATATATATATATATATATATATATATATATATATATATATATAGTCTAGTATGTAAATTCACGTTACAACAAAATATTATACGGCCCTAGGCTATGGGAAAAAAAAAAAAAATATATATATGATTTAAAAAACTGTCCGTCGTCGTCGCTTGTAACCGACCGAAAGACTTTTTTTTTTTTTCTTTAAATTCTCCATACTATATATATATATATATATATATATACAATATTATTAGTTACACATATATAGATAGATAGCCGTGTGCGTGTCACTTATTATACGCGCGTAAGACGTACGAAAAAAAAAAAAAAAAAACTATTACAAAATTATTATTATTTTTTTTTTTTTTTTTTTTTATCTAATTATCTTCTTCTTTTTTTTTTTTTTTCATGGTATAAATATATTATTATGTAATATCGAACCACATCGCCGCGGACAGCTATTATTGGATATACACTGTACGCTCGCAGAAATTCGCCGTTTTGGAATGCGGTGCCGGAGTAGAGAGCTCTGGTTGTCCTTACGGACAGTGATAATCGGCAATGATAACTTATCACTAAAAAAATTTGACTTTTAATCGACATTCCCACGGATGACAAACGACCCGTATATCGTAAACCACCGCATATCATACACGCAAAAGCCGAGGGCGACCGGGGGACGCGGTTAGGGAATGGAAAAAGCGGCGGATCGGACGTTTAATTGCGAGATAACGCAGGTAAATAATCGAATGAAAAATTGACGGAAAGTCGGGAATGGCAAGCCCCCGGGGGGGGGGGTCTTGATGCATACGTGATGGAACGATATCTCTATCTCAGTGGCGTGCCCGAGAATTTTCAACGCGAGGGGATATATAGTACCATGAACAATAATCTTAGATCCTATTCCTCTGCCCTAAGCCCGAGACACTGTGAATTTCTAGACCGGATCCAAAAATGCCAATACTCCATCTGACGAGTGAAAGATATTATCCATATTTAATATATACATTTTAACGATAAATGACGAAACAAATACTCATAAATTTTGTATTTTTGAGCCAGCGGGGGAGAGGATATAACCCCTAACATTCACACCCCCCCCCCCCGGGCACGCCACTGATCAATATATAATCAATATGCAGAGGTTAAAAAAACTATAATCAATCCTATATAGGATGAGAAAAAAAAAACCGATATTGGATACCTGTATCCAATTAATTACACTGTTCGATTTCGTGTTTTCACCGCGCACGAATACAATAAGTCCGGGGGAGTCGGGAAGCATAAACTTCAAGACAAAAAACGAAAAATATCTAAAATAGATATAACTATAGTTATACAGGTGCTGGAGTAGTAACGGTTTATTTATTTTATATCAATTTAATTGTTGGAAAAAACATCACTGTTAGTAGTACGTATAGGTTGACTCATTGAAAACAAAACGGAATTGTACAAACTCGTATATTTATGTCGGAACTTTTTAACGATGTCCTCTATATTTATGTATGTATATTGTATATATAAAAAGTTCCGATTACAACTGAAAGAGGATATATGTTTTAAATCCAGTGTCGGGTAGGTAAATTATTTTTTAAAAGTGACCGTGTTACTTTACAAGTTACGGTATAAAAAAAATAACGTAATTACTTTTCATTTACTCAAGTACGAAATTAACGCGTATACGTTACTTTATGTTTACTCGAAAATAACTATAGTTACAATAATAGTTACTTATATATGTTATTATTATAAAAGAAAGAAAAAGAAAAAAAAACTATACACAATAATGTGTAATTCGAATTTTATTTATCTGATTTTATATAAAAACGTATCTTCGACATTTCGGTTGTGCGGCTGTCAAATAAGAGTCGATCGTTATCGTTCCTCCCCCATCGAATAAAAAACTTGTGATAATTGCGAACCGGTACCTGTATACCATACGTACGGTATCGCGATTTTTATCAAATTAAATTGTAACGCAAAGTTATTATGCAAAGTTACTTTTACATAATCAACGTATGATTATTTTTGAGTTACCCAAAGATATTAATAACAGAGTTACTAAAAAAAAAAAAAAAAAGTAACTGCGTCACTACCCAACAGTGAATTTATAATAATATAGAAAATATATTTTACTATAACAATTAATAGCAATTGCACCGCCAGTAAACGATTTTTGATAAAAATTGTATTATCCCCTCCCCCCCCCGCCACGTAAAGATGAATACGGTCGAAACACCGACTGGTTTTTTTCGTTTTAAACGAATCACGTGTTGGGTTTAAAAAATATATTTATTTCAACGAAATCCTAGCTAGAAATAGATTCGCTCAGCAACGCAATATATTATTTACATGGTTAAAAATTATTAAAAAAAAACGTTTGATCATTTTTTTTTTTTTTTCAATTTCTAGGAAAACGATTTTCCGTAGCAGTAAAAAATGTCAATACGTTCATCTACAAAAATTTGTTTGATACGGGTATATGGTAAATAAAGACCGTTTATTATAATATAAGTATACTCTTTAAAAGGACGATTTTTTTCCAATTATATATATATATATATATATATATATATATATATATATATAAGTTCGCGTGTCTCGATGAAAAACTGCAAAAACATGTTATATTAACGAGAAAAAAGTTCAACCTAACGTCAAAGAAATCTACTCGGTTTTTGAACGAATAATACATTTTCGTTAAAAAAAAAAAAACACCACGCAGTAATAAAAAACGTAATAGGAAACGAGCAGAATATTCATCTTGCGGACCACGGGTAACCGAAAAAAAAAAAAAAAAAAAAATCAGTTTTTATTAAAAAATATTAAATTGAAATTTCTACGCGCGGGAACGATGGAAATGCCCTGAACAAATGTAATTACCGAAATACAATAATACAATTGCATAACTATTCAACAATTCCGTATAAAACTTTGATGAGCGACAAAAAATATTATTACACGCAAATCTCCTGTTAAAATATGCCTTGCCAAAAACTGCAAAATCCCGTTTTTACACTTGCGTTGTTTCCCCTATTATTATTACCTTTTATCTTTTTTTTTTTTTTTTTCTTCTATCCATTTTTCTCTTAATACATATTATTTGTCCGTCGCCACTGTTATATTATAATATACCGGGATAGGTGTGTGTGTGTGTATATATATAATACAATGCGTTGTACTTATATGTGTTTTTTTTTTTTTTTACATTTTTAAATTGCCCAACAACACGAATTTATCATGTCAAGAAGGCCAACCTGTGTTTTGCTACCGTGTGGCCCCAAGGGCTGTGTGTCGGTGCTCGCGCGCGCGTTTTTTTTTTTTATTTTTTTTTTTTTTTATCTACTTCTCCTCAATAAGTGGACGAATTATTATTATTATTATTATTATTATTATTATGACCGTATAGCGGCCGAGTGGGCTACAGAAAGACAGAGAGAAAGAGAGAGAGAGAGAGAGACGAACGCACGCGTTTTGACACACTCGCATACATCATCGTTGGAAAAAAAAAAAAACCTTAGTCGTACACGATAACATTATATATATATATACATATACATGTTTATCTTCTCTTTTTTTTTTTTCTTTTTTTTTTCTTCTGGTCGGCGGCGAAGAGTAGTGGTGGTGGTGGTGGTGGTGGTGGTAGTAGCAGAGTTATAGCGGCCGGGGCGATTGATAGGTTTTTGACATCGTCCGGCTACCGGATAATTATTTACTACAAGAGTTGTCTGCCCCGCCGCGCGAGGCCTCGGGACTACCGCCGCCGCCGCCGCCGAAAAAAAAAAAAAAAAAAAAAACATGATCTGTTAATAATTATCATTATCATTACTCGGTCGTTATTATTATTATTATTATTATTATCATCATATACATATACGAACGCTCGCCTATATTATTATAATATTCCAAAGATAATATATATATATATATCGATGAAAAGGCGGCGGTACTTGTGTACGCGCGCGCGTACATATATTAAAATATATAATATGAGTACTCGTCACCGTAAATCACCCGAACGCTGTCAACCCGTAATGACCGGCGCGCACAACAACAACAACAACAACAACGTCGCCCGTCGCCCGTCGCCGCGGTCGTCGCCGTCGTCGACGGTCGCCGGTCGAGCGGCTCCGAGGCAATCGTTTCGTCGTCGCTTCTTTTTTTCCTCTCTCTCTCTCCCGCCCGCTCGCCCGCTCCCTCGCGCTCTTTCGCTCGTCTTCCCGACCCCTTCCCGCCGTTTTCCGTCCCGGGTCCGAACGTGCGCGCTTCTGCGCCGGTTGCGTGTACGTGACCTCCAGAATAAAAAAAAATATCAAATAATAAAAAAATCGCGCAACACAATATTATTATACGCGCGTGCGATATAAACGAACGGGGAAAAAAAAAAAAAAAAAAAAAACAAAAAAATATCACGAGAAAATAGAAAGGAAAAAAAAAAAAAAAAAAAAAGAGTACAATATATCAGCCTATAATCTATATGAATAGAATTTTTTTTTTTTTTTTTTTTTCTCCTGTCTGCCCGGGGCGCTCCCGAAACCGGCGACCATTGTCTTCCGCGAACGCCTCCTTTCCGGATGGCACGGCGGTGCCTATCAGCACAATACGGTCTCGATAAAGCCCTCGGTCGTCACACGTGTTTCGCGTCCGAGTACCCGGTCGAGTTATACCGGAACGAACTGATAAAAAAAAAAAAAAAAAAAAAAAAAAAAAATGTCTTGATATCGGCCGACCACCGGTCGGCGGGGAAACCCGCGGAGATTCACGGGCGACGCCCGCCGAAGAATTTCGGTTGGAAAACAATTCGGGTGCCCGAAACGTACCCGTGTAAGGGGTACCCTGCTTAACTAACAATTGAAGGGATCACTGCAACAAATGTATTTGTTTTTTTCTCTCTCTCTCTCGAAAATGGCGTTTGGGCGGTTTAAAATTTAAAAAACAAATTACGAGTATATCTGTGTGTATGTATCCAATCACACACTCCACACTGACCTAAATATTAAAACTATCTCAGAAATGTCGTCAATTATACATAAACGTTATCGGTTACGACTAGAGAACCACCCCAATCCGCTAATCGCAGCACTTAACGCGCAAACAATCCCTGGGAATCCCCAAAGGAGACTTAAGAGAAGATGGTGCCGTGACCTAAACTCTTGATCTCAAAAAAAAAAAAAAAATAATAATAATAACCTAACATAACATAAAACATCAAACCAATAATGTGTAGTCGCTGGGTTACTTCTTTTATCAAGAAAGTCATGTTAATTTTACCATAGCCTATATTCTTATTGTAAAAATAATTTTACAATTTGTATATTTCTATTAAAATCAAAAAAAAAAAATATATATATCTGTGTGTGAACGAGGCAAATCCGACCAGGAGATATTGTGAAAATTGAATTGTCTGGTTTTCGCTCGGAAATATTATTGTTTTTTTTTTTGGTATTAAAACAATTAATTATGAATATTGTGTCGTAAAATGTACGGTAATATTAACTCTCGTCTCAATGTAATTACGAAAATCAAATCGAATGCGACAGACTATTATTTTTATCGCAGTTTAATGTATCTAAATTAATTTTATCGTTAATACAATAGTTTTTCGTCTCTCTTGAAAAGTTTTGAAAAAAATGGATTTATCTCGTTATTGTTCCGTTCGATTGAAAAATGTTGTTTAAAAAAAAAAAAAAACAAAAAATGTAGTAAAAGAACAAAACAACGCCAGCGTATTGAATAAGTTGCGCGAAATTGTTTTTCGTTTACGCTGGTTGTATTATCTGATGATGATTTTTCGAAATCGAAACCGGTCGTACTTACACGCAACTTATATTACAATATTCCAGTTTTTATTGTTTTTTGTTTTTCATCTCGTACAAATTTATTTTTACAATATTTTTGGTTTTGTTATAAAAAAAAAAAAAAAAAAACAAAAACCTAAGTAGACGGTCAGTTCGGAAACCATAGGATACAGGATAGGTAATTTAGTTTATGTACTGGAACCAACGATGAATAATTGCGATAAAAAAAAAAAAATTGATCGGGTTTTTTCCCTTTGTAACCCAAACAAAACCAATAATGTACCGACGACACATTTGTTGTCAGTTTTATTTTTTAGATTTGTTAGGAAATACTGTTGGTAATCATTATAATCATTTTTTTTTTTTTTTTTTTTTCAAATAAAGTACCACCGGACGAAAACCCCGCCGCAACGTTTTTAAGGTTTGATGTGAAAGTATAGGATTATTTTTACTAACCGAAAAAAGAGTTTTGTCCGATGATAAAAAAAAAAAAAAAAAACATATCTGAAAAGAGATAACCAAATCCTATCATAACATATCCGGCGGAGTACACCCCCCTCCTCCCGCTATAGGCCGAATTTTTTTTTTTTTTTATCATAATAATCGTTTCGTGTTTATGTGGTTTTATTGTCGTATTTCAAGAATACCGTAGATTTTCAAACGTAATTGTAAGGGCGAAATAAACGTTAAAGTACGATTTTGATTTTGATTTTTTTTCGATTTTATTAAAAATCTGCCGCACAATTGAGAAATCCTGGGGCTACGCTATTGTAACGGCTCTCGTGCCCGGCCATATCCGCGCGTGTCCTCGCGGGTGCCAACGTTTTTTTTTCTTTTTTTTCATCATTATTATCATTGTTTAAAATATATATATATATATATATTATTTTTACTTTCCGTCGTCTATATGTGTGTGTATATATATTATAATAAAATATTTTCTACCGGCGAGCGCGTTTATTGTGACGTGTAAAAAAAAAAAAAAAAAAAAAATCCGTCGTCCTTGGGCGTGATGGGCGCTCGAAGGTCTACGGAAAATACAATAATATTACACGAGATTATTGTACACAAAAATATATTTGTATAGGTACAATGGAAAAATACCGGAAAAAATATTCGTCTTGTCGTTCGTTTCGCGAACGGTACGGGCCCGCGTGGTAAAAAAAAAAAAAACCGACGGAAAAAAAAAAAACGTAAAAAATTGTTTTGTACACAATAATTGTAATATAATAACCCGTAGTTGTGTACGTGTCGGCCGGGATTTTGGAATTTTTTTTTTATTTTTTTCGCCGATTTTTACCGTCAACACATTTTTCAAATATGATCTAACTATGTTCGTCGCGAGATATAGATAACATCGAAACATAAAGTATTAAAAAAGAAGCCCACCCACTCTCTCTCACACTCTCTCGCAATTGCCGTGTATAATCGATTGTATTTTTCAGAAGGTTCGAGGCTTAAAACAAGTGTGTGCAATTACGTTGTACACTATACTATGTATAACGTACATTAAAAAAAAAAAAAAAAAAAACGTAGGTGGTAGGCAGTGCGTAGTGTTAACGGACATAGTTAGGTCAAAATACATAAAATGTGGTTTTTTATCTTTTTTTTTACTATACAATTTAACGGTATACGAATTCTATTCGTGTACAATGTGGATATATCCGTCAAAAGTAGTTTCCACAAATCCCTTTAGTAAAATCTGGCATTTGACTAGTTAAAACTGGTATTAACCTTGGCGCTAAATTCAACTTGCTTGAATTCAGTCAGTGCTAATCGTGTCCGAAATATATTGGCGAAAACTAGAATTGTCTAGTGTATAGTAGTTATTTTTATATTACTAGTTTGAAAAACTAGTTTTTACCGGGGAAAAGTAAACGCGTGCAACGCGTATTAGGAAAAGTATAGGAATTTATTATTTGTTGTTTCGGCAGGACGAACCGTCGTCGTGCCATTTAGAACTGCGTAGAATTTGATTTTTACACGGACAGCGATTTGTTCCGCACGATTTTTTACAAGTGTACTACTACCTAAGGTGGTATACGAGTTCGAGTGCACACGTTTTCATCTGGTTCGTCGACTCATTCGAACCTGTGGTTTATTCTAGTTTTAACTAGACAAAACTAGTTTTAACGGATTTCGGGTTTTAACTGTAACATATATTATTATATATATTTATATATATATATACAATACGGATAATCTTTATTACTCACAATCAAAATCAAAAGATGGCAAACTATCGCTCATTTTAATTATTTCTTCATTTCCCAAATAATAGTTAACAACACAAAAAATTACGATTAATACTGTTTTTTTTTTTTTGGAAAAGTAAACATTACAACAACAATCGATTCTTGGTGTCTGTACAATTTTAGTGGATAATCCCAAAGAACTAAAAACCAAACAATTTCCATAAATCGCGAGAAATGATCGATTTTTTTGTTTTTTTTTTTTACGAATGAAAGTGTAAAATTTAAGGGAGGGGAAAGTATACAGAGACTATAATTTGTCAGTACAATTATTGGTCAAATAATCAGTTTTACAATTGCGTTCAATACTATTTTTACGTAATAATTAATATTTAAAGAAGTACGCGCATAGAAACAATAGTTTTAACTCTGTCATAAAAACGTTGAGCTTAAATCGCGCCCTGTCGATAAGGTTCGGTTTTTCGAAATTTGTTCGGACCCTATTTTTAAATGTAACGGAATGTATTATAGAGGTGTGCCGGGCCAATCCTTAAAATTAAAAAAATTATAATAAACACTTTTCAGTTAAATCCCGCGTATTGTATTTATACTGTTGGGCCAATTCGCAATTCGATTTTTTCATAACTTTGATATTAAATTTAATCGGCCGTGCTGCGAATGCGGTAGTTGGGCAAGAGCGGGCGATCATTCCTATCCATTTCCCCGTCCATAAACGACGTAAATTAATAATTGCAGTTGTGTATATAAATTTAGTATGCACACGCTTATCGTCGAATAGTTAATACGAGTGCAATATTATTAAACCGGCACGCGGCAGATAATCGCGACACGGAGACGATTAGCTCGCAGCGATCGTAACAGCAATAAAAAATAAAAATAAAAAAAGTATAATCGATATAATAATTGTCTGACGACGACGACGACGACGGTAAAAGTCCGGACAAATAACAAAAGTTTACTCGAAAAGTCGATAATAATCGTTATAGCAATACTATTATAAGACCTAACCTAAGAAATTCGGAGAGTCATCCGGGAACTCGCCAAGGGGAACTGTAGGGCAGTAATCGCCAACCTCCTTAACCGTGTGACAGTGTGCCAACAGGCCAGGGAGCTGGGGGGTCACACGAATGATTTAATATTTCATACCTAAACGTTCTCCTGATTCCAATGGTGTCATTTTTTTTTTTTTGTTTTTTTATTAAATTAAAATGTTATTTTGGCATTTTTAAAAAGAGCGTCCTATTGTAAACACCCTTTATATATATATATATATATATATATATATATTTTTTTTTAGGATAGAGGTCTCTGGACCATTTTCTTTTTAATCTACGAGTTGTACCGGGTAACTCGATGGTGGATAGATTGGCGATGAGGGGGTTTGGGTGATGAAGTAGTTTTTTGTGAAAACGTTTATATAATTTTGAGGCTTGATCAGAGATGGGTGATATGTGAAGATCATTATGGAGAGTTAAATTACTTACATACCAGGGGGCATTGGTTATTATTCTGAGGGATATTGATTGAAATGCTTGTAGATTTTTTATGTTGGAATTTTTGGCAGCTCCCCAAAAGTGGATTCCATAGGTAGCTATAGGATTGAGGAGTAGTTTGTATATTAGTATTTTTTTTTTTGAATTGGTAAGTTGGATTTTAATAAAGGACGCAGTTGATGTAGTCTGTGATTTAATAATTTTCTTTTTGTTTTGATGTGAGTTGTCCACGCGAGACGTCTATCCAGATGCATCCCCCCTAGATATTTTACTGGTAGTTCAGACGGTATTTGTCTGTCATTGTTGTAAATTGGGGGGGCAGTCACGGGGGCGTAAAGCAAAAGTTATGTGAGACGATTTGGATTCGTTAATTTTTATTCTCCACTTTAGAAACCACCCTTGGAGTTGGTTAAGGTGGGTTTGTAGTAGAAATGATGCGGTTTCGGGGTTTGTATCAGAGGCGATAATACCAGTATCATCTGCGAAGGTTCCAAAGGTAGTGTTATTGTTGTGTGGGATGATATCTGAGGTGTAGATATTGTAGAGGGTTGGAGCAAGGATGCTTCCTTGGGGAACTCCAGCGATAATATATATATATATATATATGAGTACGAAAACTTGGTGCATACTCGGAGAGTATCGAATGTATGTACGTACATATGTATTTTGATAATATTTTAGCACCTGGAAAACGAAGTGTTACGACAATAACGATCGTCGTTTTGACTCTATTACAATTTTGGTTCTATTATCCGGCGCGCACACGCTGCAGATAAAAAATAATCGTTTTGCGAAGAGCTTATGGGGCGCGCAGCGCGTTAAAACTTTCCGCGTCTTTACCCGGACGCGTTTACCGCAATCGGACGGGATATAATATATTATTTAATTTCATTTTTTTTTTTTTTTTTTTTTTTTTCTTTCCCCCGTTGAGAAATTTTATAATACAATACAATATAATACGCGGCCGAACACCGTACGAAAACGAAATTCGTTTTATATTTTTATATACCAGTACGTATATTTTAACCGTCTCCGGGGACAACGTATTCTGTACGGATTTTATTATTATATATTTTTTTTTTTTATTCTTCTTCTTATTCTTCTCTACACGAGTCGCGGCATTGTATCACTGTATTTGTACACGGTTCGCACAAATTGCAGTATATATCGGTAGGCAAATATAATTATTATTGCTGTTAATGCATCGTAAAACTCGGTTTATTAATCGCCGTGTAAAAATACCTCTAATATAATACCCACGTCACGCCGACGTGTTTAAATATTAAACTCCTTAAACAATAAAAAATAATAATAATAATAATAATAATAAAAATTTAAAACTCAAACATCGTTCAACAACCGCGATGGACGTTTAATCTATATTGTTTTTGCTTATTATAAAACACACCGCGATCCACAAGTACCGAAGTATTCTACTTGCATTTCAACGGCAGAAACTTATTCATTTATTTTTTTTTTTTTTTTTGAAATTCAATCCGGTATATTTATGGTATATTTACAGTTTTCATTTAGGGAAAATCACACCGTACTCGATACAATAATGTGTATCAGTGGCAAAACTGTGGTTTTTTTTTTTTTTTTTTACTGCTGGTTGCGCCGCCGATCCGTATTGAGACTGTACAATAATATTTTTTTAACAATATCACAAGTCTACAATGCGGTAACATAATGACGGTGATAATATCGATGAAAAAATAAGCAATATTGAAATTGTGTTCGTAAAACAAATGCGATCTTTGATTTTACGACACGCCGCGCATTCCACTGCAATTTTTTTCCGGTAAATTATTATTTTTTTTTTTTTTTTTTTAAGGATCGGTTATGTAAACGTTCAGACAATATTTACGTAGTGTCTAATTTAAAATTGGGTAATAATACCGGTATTGTATTTAATCTAATAAATCCTTAATTGTATATTGTATACGATATAGTTTCGTTTGGGCATATCATTTTGTATTTTTTTTTTTTTACAATTTTCGGAACACTGACGGATTAAAATAAATAAATAAAAATCATCGTCCGATTACATGAATTCTCAAGTGGGGCCCCTACAAGGGTGTTTTAACTGAATAAGAAAAGAAAAAGAAAAAAAAAATCATACGGCGAGAAATAGAGAACTATATAAATATATATATATATATATATATTTACTATGACCAGTAACCGACTTGGGCATAATGACGCGAATAATTTACCGTCAATCCTATAGCCAATATTGTAAAAACGAGATGTGTTTTTACCGAGTGCGTTTTATAAAATGTATTTTTTTGCCTCGAGTAATGTTTTACGATTCGTAATTTTACGTAACCCTTTGAAATGGCATCTATGCAGAATTAACAAACCCCGTTAACCTTCGGAACGACGACACATGTCAAGTACGAAATACGCACGCGTAAGAGGATCCCATTAAAGAGCGTGAGATTCGTGTTTATCCCCCGGGGGACCACTCGATACGTTGTTCACATTTTTATTTTTATTTTATTTTTTTTTTTTTGCTGTTGTTGTTTTTTTTTTTTTCCTATTGCATTAGTGTTACGGTGTTACGTAGGACGCGAATAGGTTCGAGCGTACGAAACAATTACAACTTGTTTAAACATTTGGCGTTTTGATATTACCGAAATTACTCGGTATTATATTTGAAATAGCCTACGGTTTGTAAACTGCAATTGTACTTGTCCCGTTGGGAATTTATTGAATTTTTTTTTCTTAAATCTTCTGTGAAATATAATAATAATACGCGTATCGTTTGCAGCTTTCCTAGTTTCAACCAACATGTAAACTCTATATATATATATACACGATTTCAGTAAAACGCAAATATTATATAGATTTAAACAAAAGAACACTCGACAACTATATTGCGGTATTCCCATCGCGGTTGCCCCAAAGAAAACAATAATTTCAAAACGTGCAGAGCCATTCGCCGCAGTACTCCCCAGTTGGCAATTCAACGAAAATTATTTTCATTACATCAGAAAGAAAAAAGAAAAAAAAAAAACGGATCGCATATAGCAACTATATATATTATATGTATTTAGGGTTGTCCGGAAAACGAATACGTTTGTATGTTATAAATCGAACGATGCGTTTATTGTCTCAGTCGACTTTCGTTATATTTTTCGTATTGAGTATAATATTACTCTTGGATCCTTTACTATCGCGTCCGCCGAACGTATTCCGTAAACGTTAAACGGTTAAAAATATTAAAATTATCACTTTAAACGAATATTATATAAAATTTAATTTAAAAAAAAAAAAAAAAAAAAACGGGCACGCTTTACACCACTGTTGTATAAGCGGAGTAGTGGTATCGGGGTGGTAGGATATAAAGAGTAATTTAGTTTATACGCAACGGTAAATTATTGTATACGAAAAACGATTCTGAGCACAGTTCGCCCGAACAAATGTTATCCCAAACGTAATTTAAAATAGCTAAAAACCACTCGGAAACGCCAAAAAAAATGTTTTGAAATTTCTACCACGTTTATAAATTGCTATTGTAAGTATTCGGTGATAGACTCTCCGAGAAAAAAATCAATAAAAAAAAATCGAAAATAACACGAAACCGTCGTAGTTGTCGTAAATTTGCCCATGTTGTTTCCCTAAACAAATGATTTTCACCGACCAGACGAAATTCGCTACCGGGAATCATACGTCTAAAGAAAATTTGTTTGCAGACGGAAAAAATATTAAAAAAAAAAAAAACCCACACATCAAACCAATACGCATTCCTCGCGGCGTTCATAATTTAAATGCCATATAAAATGTATACGGCGTATAATTGTCCGATAAGGGAAACCCATCGCGTGTACACGAGACGCTGGTGCGGTTCGGAGTGTGTGCGTATACGGAACGGTTTTTTTTTTACGCTTTGAACCTTTGAAGAGGGCGAACAAAAAAAAAAAAATTAAAAAAAATATATTGTACGAAATCGAATAAAACGTCGGTATATATACGTGTATTTAGAGAGAGAGAGAGACTGAGAGGACTTAGGGACGATAAACGGTTTTGCGCGGAAAACAACCCTTTGGCCGGCGGCGGAGCGTGTAAAGAGCCCGTGCGCGAGTACGACGGCGAAATCGAATTACGCACACGCGGGCTCGCGATTTTAAAAGGGACTGGGCGACATTGGGCGGGGGGGGGGCGTTTGGGCCGGAATAAGAGACACAGAGTACGGGAAAACCGTTAAATTGCCCCGGCCCGAAATCATTACGACGACGACGACAAAGACGACGACAAAGATGACGACGACGACGACGACGATGATAATACTAATAATACTAACGCGACCCTTTCGCGAGCGCACATCATCCGCACATCTTATTAGTATAAATAGCGCGTTACGCCTAGAAAAATTTCAGTGGTGCGAGGGGGGGAATAAATTCCGGAAAAAAAAAAAATTCTAAAATGTCCGTGGCTATTACATAGTTACACACTACTCGTACCTATACATTTTTTACATTAATATAAATTTAATTTGTAAATTACGCACGGCAAACTTTGAAATAGCTATTAAACTGCGCGGGCCGGGTTATTTTGATTTTAATCTCAGTCAGTGTCTCGATTAGAAACAGAATACAAATAAATACCATACGTATTTGTCCAGTTTTTAACGAAACATCAAAATAATATTTATTTATTTTTTAAGAAACCGAAAAACCGGCATCTGTAGTCATCGACAGTTCTATAGTGACTTCACCGCAGTGTACTTTACAATATGGAACTAAGCTAAATAAACGATGTTTATTTGGATAAGATAAATGAATTCCGGTAAAAATTGTCAGAGAAATAATAATATAAGTTATGTTTTAAGTTACTTTGAAAGAAAAAAAAAAAAAAAGCTCTTTTAAATCATAAACGTATTTTTTACCATAATATATTTACATTTTTATGGACTTGCTAAACAAGAATAAAGCGTGCGTATGCCCGCATATATTAATGATATATTCTAGTGAAAATTCGTAATTTTCTTCTTCTTTTTTTTTTTTTTCCTAATCAGTCATAGAATATAACTTTTTAACCAGTTACTGACCCATTTTCAAAAATAGCAAGTGTACATAAATTACACGTAATTCAATATATATATAACCGTAGATCGTAGGCTAACTTGGGCTCAGCATACTAAATCTAAACTCCCGTTTTCGTTTGCTCGAAACATTCATTAGCAATAACATACACTCTAACTTAAACACAAAACTACTTATCTATAAATCCCTAATCAAGCCAGTTTGGACATATGGTGTCCAGTTATGGGGTAATGCCCAAAAAATCGAACCTAAATAGAATACAAACATTCCGAAATATAGCCCTCGGGAAACTACTCAACGCTCCACCTTACGTCTCGCACAGCACTATCCATACCGACTTAAAAATGAAAACAGTCCATGAAGAAGCAAAAGCGCATTATAAACGCTTTTATAACCGTCTGTCCTCTAACAACAACCCATTAATACGCGATCTTGCAGTCGCGACCATTCCTGGCAATCCACCTCCTAGACGTCTCAAACGCAGCTTCTTGATCCCATATAAATTCAGATAATAATAATAAGAGAAAAAATAGATTCTCTTTAAAGGAAAATTAAAAAATAAATATAAATTAATAGTGAGTGTCATTAGTGGACGGCTTCTCATATCACGTGTGTCATGTAAATGTATGTATTTATTTTAGTACTCTATTTTTAGATATATTAATTTATAATGCGTAAATGTATTTTTTTTTTTACCCTTATCACATATACTTATTGTGCCCATTAGGTATAGATTGTTTATTCCAAATAAAGAGAGAGAAAAAAAAATTCAATATATATATAACTTTTTCGAGAAGTAACATAACTCATACCGTCAGACTCTTGACATATATACCAAAATTGATATACGCAGTACAAATTATAAAGATAACTAAATCTTTAGTTGGCAATTGGGCGTCGTAGATACAGACGGATACTGTAATTATTGTGTTGCCCGGTAATGGCGTTGTTGTAAAGACCATTAACGGACGAGTACGAGTATCCACTCGTCGAAAAATCGACGAAAACGCAACAATTATTGTGCAACCCGACGATTATTCAGCGTCTATGCGATATATTATATTTTATTTTTATTTTATTTTTTTTTTGCTTGTCAATAACGAATAACGTAATCATTTGCTTCTGCTGGTCCACTGTAATAGGCATACGAGGTTAATTTTGTTTTTTTTTTTTTTTTTGTGGTAAACACGATGGCCAATTTTACCACTCTACTTGCTTTAGCGATTGGCGGGCCAAATGTATAATGTAACATTACGGGTTTAAACGTCGTTTCGGGATTTCGTTTTAGTTTTCCGAAAATGATTCAATTTAGCCAACGTGTGCGGCGGTGCACGCGCCGATGCACATGTCGCCCGCCGATTCACCTGCGCACCGTACAATTATATTATTAATAGAAGACGCCCGTAGATATTTATAATTTAAGAAGACGGACGTTATTTTAATGGCCACCGTAATTTTAAATATCGCGCGCGCGCGTTCGCGTTTTGTTATAATATAACAAAATAAAAACAAAATGTCAAAACGTATTTTTCAACCGAAATTCTTCAGTAGAAATCAAAAAAAAAAAAAAAAAACCGTTACCGTGCATCGCTAAAACTCGAAAATATATTTGACCATTTCGTTATTTTTTTAGATTTCAAACGATTACTGTATACAATGAGTGGTTTTTATTTTCCGTCTAATAAACATTTTTTCTACCAGAAATCTTGCTTCGATGTTTAGTGAACTATGGACCTAGTCGGTGTTTTGTTTTTTTTTTTTTTTGATTTAACATGTAGTTTTCTTAACAACGGAGAGAAAAAAAAACAGGAATATTTTTGTAATTCATTTTAAAATAATCGTGGATACTTGACATTTTTTACTGGATACATGTACCAATAATATTATAGACTTATCTGGCAATTATCGTGGTATTTATTTGAAATTGTCGATTTTTTTTTTTTTAGTTTTTATTTGACTAACTATTCCTGGCGACCACCCAGAGACGGCTTAAAAAGTCTTGGTGCCGCGATCTTCTAAATGAATAGTTAAAAAAAAAAAAGTTAATAAAATTTAAATAACAAAATACGAAGTTCCTCCACTGGGCGGTTAGGTTAGGCTAACCTAACCCAACCTAACCTTTCATCAAATTATTCACGCTGTTATTCATACTATTATCAAATATGCTTATTGTGCCCGAGGGCCACAGATTGTATATATAAAATAAAGGGGGAAAAAAACCCAAAAAGTTTTTATTTGGCGGATTAAATTGTTTCGGCTTTTATCAAAAATGCTCGAAAATTCGACACGCGGTTCGTCATAAATTGTACGTGACGGTGAAACAAAAAAAAAAAAAAAACACCATTGAGCGTTGAAATTTCGATGAAAAAACGATTAACCGCTGAACTCGGCTCGGAATCGTTTTCCGTTCAGATAATTTTTATTTTTTTTTTTTTACGTGATATATACAATCTGTGCCCTAGGGCACAATAAGAATATGTGATAAAAGAATATATGTATATAATATGATAATGTTTGAAGGAAGAAGCCGCCCAGTGATGACACTACCTGACGTATGATTTAATTAAAGATTTGGATAATATTTTTATTTTTTTTTTTTTATTATTAATTACTAAGGAGGTCTCTACACCACTTCCGTTCAGATATAACGATTGTAGTAATCGGGTTAAACCACGACCACTACTTTGTACATAGTGTGTGTGTGTGTGTGTGTGTGTGTGTGTGTGTGTGTGTGTGTGTGTGTGTGTATAGCATATTGATCGAACTCTTTTTTAATTATTAAGAATTACGATTATTTAAAGAGTAGTTTCAAAATGCTTTGTTAAATATTAATTAAGCGCTTTCTACTTTCGCAAGGCCGCATTTTGGAGAGCTGGGTATATATATATATATACGGGTATGGGTTTCCATAACTTTTTAGACTTAGTGTCGGACTCGATTTATGGCCAGACCGTTGGTACCATATCTTAAATTTTTGTGAACCGCGGGCTGCCAAGTCTCGGTCAATAAAATAATTTTATTGGCTAGGTGAGTGTTTCTTTATTGTCTTCAAACCATTTTTTTCTATTCGAAATCCGCCGAGAAGCCGTCAGTCAACGGTGACTTTGTCTATATATATATATATATATAGTTTTGAGTCGTACTACCCAGTCCGGCTCACTACACGATTAAATTCCTCTTTATATCCTACCTTTTCATTTTATTATTCTATTCGCCTACATTTCGTACACGGCATTCACGATAATAATAATATTATTGTTTTTTAGGTGCGTTTTCTTCCTATTTTTTTTTTTTTTGTCTATGTGTACTGTAGTAATCAGGTTGAACCGTGATCACTACTTTGTACATAGTGCGTGTATATTGATCGAACTCTTTTTATGGTTACCGCGTGTATAAATATATAAATTGTTTATTATTAAGAATTGCGTTTATTTAGAGAGTAATTTTAATGTGCATTAATTAAGTGATTTCTACTTTGGCAGAGCCGTATTTCGGAGAGTTGGCTATATATATACGGGTATGGGTTTCCATAATTTTTTAGACTTAGTGTCGACTCGATGTATCCGGGCAGACCGTTGGTGTCATACCTGGCATTTGCGTGAACCGCGGGTTTGCCCAGTCTCAGTCAATAGAGTAACTTTATTGTTTATAAGTGTTTCTTTATTGTCTTCAAACCTTTGTTTTTTTCTATTCGAAATCCGCCCAGAAGCCGTCAGTCAACGGTGACTTTGTCACTATACACTACCTATACACTACACGATTAAATTCCTCTTTATGTCCTATCTTTTTCTTTCATTATTCCATTCGACTACATTTCGCACGCGGCATTCATAATAATAATATTATTGCTTTTTAGGCGCGTTTTCTTCCTTTTTTTTTTTTTTTTGGTCTATATGTACTCGTATATTATATAACAGTTCTAAACTCGCTCACTAGAGCGTCGTCGATCGACCCTTATACCAGTGTATATTTGCGCCCCTTTAGACCATCGCTCTGGAAAATAATATTATATAAAACGGCTTTGCACACGCACATACGTCCATATAGTATACATATATATATATATATATATATCTTTGGCCCGGAATAAATTTACCCGGAGGCTTAATATAATAATTTCTGCACGTCTGTTGTCGACGGATTTTCACATGAGTGCCGTCGCGCTGCAGCCGAGAAAAAAAAAATAATAATAATAATAAAAATAAAAAATAAAAAAAAATCCCGCACGCAAGAGTATTATTATAATATAATATAATATAATATATATTATACCCTAGAGAATTATCCCGGCGATGTGACCGCATTATTATAACAATAATAATAATAATAATAATAAAAATATTATTATTATACGGTGGCACGGAATGAGTCAAATGGCTAGTCGATGGCTATAGGTATTATAAAGTAAATTTTTTTTTTTTTTTTCCTTTTCTTTTACTTTCAAAAATCTATAAATCCCCGAACCACGGGTTCGCGGTAATAATTATTAAAGTTCGCCGAACAAAATTATTCGACCGCGCTGATGGTTTTTTTCTTTTTTTTTTTCTTTAGTAATAAATTATAATCGATTTTTTTTTTTTTTTTTTTTTAACCAGACTGGAAAAATCGTTGTTGTTATTTAAATGTCGTATTTATTTATATTTTCTTTACGACAGTGTATATATATATATACATACGGAATATATAAATAGTAAAATAACCCGCGGTAAGAGTTTATAATGGTTTTTTTTTTCTCATTAAGGTTAACTTACAAAAAAAAAAAATGACTTTAAGATGTTCTTAAATTAGGTACATAATAGGTACGTTTTAAAAAGTTGTAAAGAATAGGCCTACAACCTATAGGGACTAATATTTTTTTTAACGGCCATTTATCCAAAATAAAATGGCCGGTTACAAAAGTTAGAAACTTACAGATATACAGAATACTATATAATTATACGCGTTTGACGCGTACGTTACAATCTAATGAGAATTTTTTTTTGTTTGTTTGAAACACACGCATAGATTTTTTAAACAGAATCTGAACTTTTGAAGTATCCGTGCGCAACTTATAATTTTAGATAATTATATAAAAAAAAAAAAAAAAATATAAAAAAATAATGCAATTTGTTTTATTAACATAACTACATACAATAAGTAAAACTGGTTACACTCATAGGTCACCGTTCGTTTAATGTGCGCACGAATAATCGGACGTTAATATGCATTTTTTGGTGCAGAGTTCATCACAAACACGAACTGCGGGTATGAATAAAAAAAAATAAAAAACCAGTTTCAAATTATATAATTCTAATAATATTCCGTTAAATAATTTACACGCAACATTTATCTATATTCAGATTCAATTATTTATGAGCTATATATTATGTATATATATATATATATATATACGTTTTTACAAAAAAAAATACCGTAAGTATATATTTTGTGAATGGGGAAAAAATACATATATATATATAGGCAACATAAATAAAATTGAATCGAACCATAAATTATACCTATAATCGGTCACTAAAAAAAAAAAATGAAAAAAAAAACCATCGGTAGAATTAGAATATTACGGAGTTTATTATTCTCTTAGAGAAAAATACACAGATACACTTTAACGTCTACAAAACGTCCGGTCCGTATAAAATATTATTATAGTTTTTCCATATTCCTGTATAGTTATGATATTTGTCGTATAATAACACAAAATGCGTTAAAAAAAAAAAATAAAATAATTCTAGCCTACGAAGTATTGTTATGTTATATAGATATAATCTTAATGGCGTATTTTTTTATTTATTTACTTTTTTTTTTTTTTTTCCAACGAGTAGGTAATAATAATAGTATTAAAATTTCAACACTAAAATCAATAATGCCTACGCGTAAAAAAAAAAAAAATAAAATAAAATAAAAATTAATATTTAATTCGTATTAACAAGTATATCTCGGCGTAAGCGGCTCGACGATAAAAGGAATACCGGTTTCATAAAAAAATTTCATAAATATCATTTCAACTAGTCGTTTTAAATGTATAAACCTGCGACTTGTGCATACATTTATTCCGTAATTTATTATAATTATACGACAACCCTCGAACGAAACCGTCGTTGAAAATATTTATCGTTATTTTTGTGGAGGTTTCAAATGTTTTTTTTATAAAATATAATATAATATAATAATACGATACGGAAATCGGTATTTTTTTTTTTTTTTTTCGAATTTTTATCTAAATTTTTTTGAAAACGTTTGAATTACCGCTAATCACTCCGCAAAAATCTATTGCTCTACATTTCAATTTTCAAAATTAATGTCCGAATTAGCGTACGGCTAATTTGTCGGTATTTTACGTACAAATTAAAAAGATCAACGAATTAGATTTTATTTTTTTTTTCATACATATTACGCGGTTGATTTAAAATTAATAAACATAAAATTAAATATAGTACCCGCAATATTATTACATTGGTTTGAAGCCAGAAAGAGTGTATATTTTATGAATTTTTATTAATTTAAAAATATAATTTTCGTTTGGTTATTTTTGTTGAAAATCTATCGGCCGGCGTAGGTACGAATCGCGAACTATACCGCGCGGGGGTACTCGTTCTGTAAGAATATCAAAACGTTAACAAATATCGATTTTTAACAATTAAAATCCAATTGTTGATACACTACAATAAAATAACGGTTGGCCGTACACAGACGATCGGGATTATTGACTATAAAAACCCAAATGCAGATGACGCGTCCGGCGCGTATAATTTATCGTTTTATAAACGGTTTTTTCCATTAAATATATTATTTTTTCTCGCGGTTTAAAATAAAAAAAATAAATCGTTATTATTTATAACTCGACCGTTACACAATACAATACTCAGAAGTCCCGCCACGAGTTTAAGTCGCAGTTGTAAATATGAAAAAAAAAAAAAAAAAAAAATGCAGCACCGCCGTCGCTGGCCGCTGTTGCGCTGGTCGTAATTTTCGGCCGACGTTGTCTGGCCCGTGGCTACGGCTTTTTGTTCGGTGCCCAGTAAATCGTATGGCCTACCCGACTATTTTGGATCGGACACGTTACACCCGTTGTGGCAGCGTCGTTGTAAATATATTTATGTAGATATAATTTTATCGTACGATTCTGTGCGATGGAAAGAAATTCTTGGTGTATTCCTACTTCGGTAAATAGGTACGTAAAATGAACAAATATAATAGTACACGTGTAGGTGTCACCGTCGTCGTCGTTTAGTTATTTCATGGAAAAAAAAAAATAAAATATCCAGTATTATGTTTTATAAATCGTTCTGCATGTGTTTATTTGGGGACGGGGGGGCGTAGCAAGTAGGCTTTAGGTTAGGTTAGGTTAAAAAAAAAAATGTAATTATGATATTACTATGTAAACTACACGTGGATTATGCGTCGTTTTGTGCGTCTCGTAGTCGACTATTGTCGAATAAAATGCAATTCAAATGCACCCGTTTGATATTGCGCAGTATTTTCTAATGTCAAATAGTCAAACACGGTGTACCGCGATCGGTTTCATAATTTATCCTATTATATCGCGTGACGAAATTTGATTTTACTCTTTAGATGTACCTTATCACCGGGGTTGGGATTTTATAGCATTTGCATATTTCTTATGAGGTTCTTAAGAAATAGCGGAGTAAGCTCAACATTTGTATCAAGACTCAGAGAACTAAAATTTAAAATTAAACCTTGCATATTTTTTTTTAGTTATTTTGCGATTTTGTTTTGATTCTAGTGCTATTTCTGGACTTTTTGAGATATTTTTGCATTCTTATCTGTTTTTAATCAAAACTGATCATATTTTATCTTATATAATAATAATAAATAATAATTATAATTTTTAATAAATTAATATTAAAAACAAAATCTTAATATTTTTTTTATTAATAAATTACAAACGTTTTAATGGACGTTATTCGTTTATTTTAATAAACGATAGTGATAGTGAATAATGTTCTGTTTTTTTATTTTTTTTGCATATTTTGTTATTTTTATTGTACATTTGTAGCGGATATTAATCCATATTTAAGGTAATATTATAGCGCATATTTATTTATGCAATTTTTTAGTGCTACAAAATCCCAATTCTGCCTGTCACGTAATAGGCAATGTTAAAACGTAATTTTAAATAAGTCTTGATCGTATCGGCACCGGCAACGGCCAATAGTCATTACTCACTATGGTCATAACTGCAAAACAATTGTTTTTTCTGCTGAATATTCCAACGAAGCTTTGATCTTCTTTAACTATCTCGTCAATTATTTGCTCCTATGGCATATCATAATAATACCGCGATAAAAGATCTGAAATAATCATTGCGTTCTGCGCTTCTCGTACAAGATATATAAAGTGTTAGTGAGTAGGCCACTGATAATGCAGGATATAGAGATGAATTAAATCGTTGCTTACGAAAAACGATTCGTAGTTCGGTTAACCGTGTCTTGAAATGCTTTCAAATGCGTCTCTAGTGTTTTCTAATTGTTATAAAAATAATTCGAAAATCGCCAGAACGTTTTGATATGTTTACCATGTCTGGACAGAGGCAAGTAGCTGGATGCAGTCCGTTGTCCGGATATAAAATATCCGTTTCCATCGAGTATTAGTACTGTTTATTATTGTTTCGTTTACGCACAATGTAATTTAAGAAATTCGAGGTGATTTTTTGTAATTTTTTTTGTTTTTTTAAAGTCAACGTCGTATTTATTGTAAAATGTAATTTTAAATTCGCGTAATATTTGAAATTGTTGAAACTCGACGCTGACGGTACCGCCGAGTTTTCATTTACGATTATTATACCACTGGAAATAAAATACGCTGCACCAACATAAATATTGTTGTCGTCCGCCTTGATTTCAAGACAGATGTTCGGCCAACTTTTAACGCCGCAGGACTAAAATATTACGACGGGTTTTATTTTGTTCCCCGTCACTTTGTCTTCACCGTAATCTATTCAAGCTCTCTATTATATACATGTACAAATGTATAGGGCTAAAGGCTTCCCGCCGTGCTCTTGTATGGTAAACATAACGAACAGACATCACACCCACATCACGCTGTATGCGATGCGGTGATGCGGCCTGCGTAGCTGCTTTGGTGTATAATGTGTTCTGGAAACGTCGATCGGATAATATTTCCGACTAGAATCCGGTAAAAATATCTATAATAGTATACTAATTCGGAGTAATAAGAACAGAGTGCCGGTACTAAAAGTCGACGGAACACCGGCATGTTCGTTATCGCCGTTTTGTAGGAAATAGTAGCAGCCAGTAGCAAAATCATGACACCGGTTTTGAAGTTGTCGCGAAACGTACCGGTGCCGGTGAACTTGACGGACATTTAGTAATTGTGTAATTTATACGATTGTATGACGAACAACGTTCGGTCTGTCCATCGCGGTCCGCGAATTGGTAATTCGCTGTGACCACGAACTATTATAGCCCGTAATATCACGTTGCCAACACCACAAGAGTCCGCGCGTGCGTTTATACAGCCGAAACGAGATCTGTCTGTTAATGGGAATTCTCGTGGGGGAATAGATATACATCCAATCTCGTCTCACGAGCAACGGAGTTCTTATATATGAGATCTGGCGAGATTGACGCTTTGCCGCGGTGTAAAAACTTCGTATCGCTCTTAAACTCTTGGTAGTAAACTCGGCGAAAACTCGTGCGAGTTTATTGCTCTGCGGCAAGCATTGGAAAGTGTCAGTTTCGGGCGGAGCACAAGAATGGCGCCGCGAACTGGGCAGGCAGTTCCAACACTAATCGGTAGCGTAAGCAAGTTTTCGCACCGTTGCGATTGTTTGGAATTTAATTTTTTTTTTTTTTTTTTTCTGAAAACGTGTTGTTTTTTTTTCCATCTCGAAACCGATAGTGTTTTCAAAATTAGTTTTCAAAGATACTTTGAAATAGGTACACAATTATTCAAGACCTCTTTTCTAATAGTAAAAAAATCGACGTGTAATAATTTGGTTTATTTTTTGTTTTGTAAGTTGCGCGTGTCTGTACGTTTTTTTCTTTTCGGTGGATATCGTAATATTTGCGTAGTGATTTGAATTGACGATGATGGGCGAAATAAAAATATGCCGACGGCAGGTGTCCGGTTTCAACCGGTTAAAACGATTTTGTAAAATCGTACGAATTCGTTGCGATGTTTTTTTTTTTTTTTTTTATCATCGAAACGGTGAAAAAATACCGCGGCAATTGAGTGATAATATCGTTCAGTTTTGGCGGTCTTCGGGGGTGCTTACTTAATAGACGCGGAGAAAAAGACTGCGGGTTAAAAAAAATACCAATCGTTTTCATTTTCCGCCTATAGTGACACTAGGGTTTGTTTTTTTTTATATATATATTTTTCGACGAAATTTTTGTGAAAAATCGTTTTTGTAACTGCGCGCGCGTTGCGTTATTGATGACCCCGCGCTCGCTCGGGATATTCGATAAATATATATATATATATATATATATATAACAATATACAACGACGATAAAAAAAAAGACGAATCGTCTAGCTGTAGTAATACGGGTAATAGTGTCTGTATACAGCTGCGGGTACGGAGTAAGGTGCCTCCATATAATAATACGCGACCTGAGCCGGACCGTATTATATATATATTTTATTTTTTTTATATATATATATATATAGTTGAAACAACGGCGGCGACGGGCGCAAAAGATTAATGGTTTATTTTTTTATATTTATTTTTTTTTCGGTGGCTTCTCCGACGATCCCGACAATATATAATATAGGTGTATATACATATATATATATATATATATATACACCACACACACACACGAGTGCGGCGGTTATAAGTCGTTAAAACAGACAGACCTTGTACAGCGTATAAACCGAACGTATGTTCTCCGTGTCGGCGGTGGACTTTAGAAGAAGAACAAGAAGAAAAAAAAAAACAAACGAAAAACGCCCCCAACAGAGCGACACGGTGTGGCGTAGTCGCCGTAGTCGTCGGTGAGACGATACGACTGTTTTTTTTTTTAATACGACGACGGCGACGACGACGGCGACGGCGACGACGACGACGGCGACGACGACGACGACGACGACTACGACGACGACGACGATGATGATGTGATAGTTTCTGTTGTTTCGCCTCTCGCGCCAAACAATAAACAAAAAAACAAAACAAAAAAACAAAAAAGCTATTGATAAAAACGCACTCGAAGATATTATTATTATTATTATTATTATTATTATTATTATTATTATTATATACACACGCGTGTAGGCCAGGTATACATTTTGTTATTATTAGTTGTTTTTTTTTTTTCTCTTCTTTTCTTTTCTTTTCTCTTCTCATAGTATATCGTATATTATTAGGCGGTACTCCACCCGGATCCTTTATTTTTATATATATATATATATATATTTTTTTTTATTATTTTAAAGGCCGCGAAATTAGGTGGGGATGACTCGGCATTTCGACCGAGCCGCGGACGTGTGTCGAATCATAAATATATATCGGGTGTACAAAACCCGCCGGTGCGCCCCCGACACGACGTCGCGCGCGCACCTACTCATACTACCATATATATATATATATATATATTATATTTAATATCGTCGATAAAAAAAAAAAAAAAAAAAAAAAAATAATAATAATAATAAAATAATACGAGGCGCTTGGGCCCGCGTGTGGGGCACACACGTACCTATACATTCATATATATATATATATATATTATATACGTACCCGAACACAAAAGGACACCGTGAAATTAGCTGAGAAAAACCGTCGGACCGTCGAAGACGGGGACGATGACGACGACGACGACGACGACGCCCCGGGGCCGGTAGCGGCGGCGGCGGCGGTACGGCAGCGCGCCGCCGACTCGGCTGTTTGCCACTATACCGCAACGGTTACAATAAAAATATACAATAATAATATACGCTATACGGTGTGCGTTTGAATTTAATGGTAACGCGGAATATTTCGATGGAGCAGACGAGCCCGTTGTATAGGTACACGGATCGACGTTTCTCCGCGCTTGATTAAGAAAAGAAAAACACAATTTTTTTTTTCGTTGAAATTATCACAATAAAAACATTATTATTCGATTTGTCCGGTTTTTTTTTTTTTTTTTTTTTTATAAAATTCACCGTATCGATGGTAGTAATAGTATAATTGCAGCGGTACGCGCGTCATTTGACGGTTTTATACGAAAAACGGCCGGTGGCCAATGCAAATGCGAAGATAAAACACCGAAAGAATAAAGACAACGGCGTTTTTGAAAATACCTAGCCGCGGGGTCGGGTTTCAATCGGCACGTTTTTGTTTTTATAACTTATCTTCTGATATTAGCGTGTTTGTACTGGTCGCACAACCAACTAATATTACTGCGATTATAAATCGTTTTCTATTAAAATATATGTGTACACATTACGAACCGGGCGAACGCTATTGTACTCATCAATACGTACATGGATTAATATTAAACGCTTGCGAGCCACGTTTTTAAATTTAAAATTTGTACCTGTAGTCGTACGCATGTGACTATGTCCAAAGGACGTGACATTGCGCGCAATAAATAAATTTGTATTTATTTGCCCGGCGGGTTTTCCGCTGCGATTCGCAATGCCAATCATTTCGAACACTGCCGACTTAAAAAGCGCCGTAGGGACAAAGCGGAAGAGCACACGGAACGACCGGGTGTAAACGACCGAGAACTGAGTACGATCCGAGATAGGGAACCGCGGAGGAATTTTGTAGCGCAGACGGCAAAGGAACTCGAACAGCCGTATGCGCGAGAGCAAAACAAGTAGACAATTACGTGTACTAATTTCTGTACTTGACATTGGGTTATATTAATTCGTACGTATAATAATAATAATATATTGTCGTACGGTTTAGAATAAGTTTTGAAAAAAGATTAAAGTAAAAACAAAAATCTTATATAAGTATATACGACAAATAAAGACGCGAAACTTTACCGAACAAAATCTTATCTCAACGGGTCGGCGGCGGCGGGAGGTTTATAATACTGACGGCACCGTACATGATATAAAACAGTATATAAAAAAGTTCTTTGATTTTCTTTTCTCTTTTTTTGCTCGTCCATTGGCATTTCTATATAGGTAGTACCTATTGTATACTGCACCGCGGACCATCGTCGGCCTATACGCTAACTGCAGTTAGTAGTCGTCTGCGGTACTCGCGCTCGGTAGAATTTTTAAGATAAAAAAAGGGGAGGGAAAAAAAAACCCAGTGGCTCTCTAATAGTATTTTTTTACTCTTGTAATAAGTTCGTGCCAAAGACATTGGCTCGAAATGCTCCCTCCGGGCCACCGCGCCGCAGTAGTAATTTGGCATTCATTAGCGGTGTATTTTTTTTTATACCTCGACAAGGGCAATTTGGAATCGGCCCAGGCAGGTCTTAAAACGTAGGTACGTGTATTATATCGCGGAAATCTCGCGGCGATTTCGTTGTTTTTTTTTTTTTTTTTTATCTACTTCGCTTTTCCGTCTTTTATGCGTTTACTGTGCCGGCAACGGTTATGTTACCCTTACTGCGTTTATACGCTTTTTGGCAGTACGTTTCCCGTAAATTTGTTAAAAACGGGTTGGGTTTTACTATGCCCCCCCTAGCCCGTAAAACAGTACGAAAATCAGTGATGACGTGTTGGCATCGTATACGAGTGCAAAGCTGGGTAGTCCATTACATTAGCGATGTAGGCCCAAATTGTTACGGGGGGGTTTTTTTTGTTCTTCACTGCTTTATCTAAAGTCCGCCGTGATGGATTTTCGTCGGCTTTAGATGGTAGTAGACCAGTAGGTTTCGAGGTTTACGCTCATAAAGAATTCTTATTCGTTATGAAAATCATCGTAATTCGTCTTTCGCGATTAGAACAAATCATAATTACAATTTAGAACGCGGCATAAAATATCATATAGACAGTTTGTCGAATTCGTGTAAATCATATTCGTAACGCACTGCAAAAGCATCGTCGTGAATTTAAACAACGACGGTTTTTTTTTTTTTTTTTTAAATTTAATTTTGAATATTTGACACGCGAGACATGTTATTTCGCGGCGGGCCGCGCACTCGAACTAATCGCCGCAAACATATTTTATTTTGTGTTCCTTCCGAGACGGACGATGATTCGTTTTTCAGCGCGTGATATTTATTATTATTTTTGTTTTTTTTTTTTTTTCTTTGCCCCCCGTACGTATTATTCAACTTATTACACGGCCGACGGACACTATAATCGAAAACTGCGGCGGCGGGACCGGAATGCAGTGCGCGAACGATGACGATTTTTTTTTTTTTTTTTGTTCCCTTTGGCGTCGTAAAACGACGTGTAACCCGGCGGCGGATGCCTTTCCGCGCAGTGCTGTTTCGATTACTCGGCGGCTCCCTCTTTGGCCGGTTGGCTGGCTGGCTGGCTGGCTGGCTGGCTGGCTCGCTCGCACTCCACTACGTTTCGCCGCCGTGTACACGGTTGAAAAGACACGCGATAATATTAATACTACACGCATTATGTACATCACTACTATTATTACTATGTGCGTATTACCACCGGCCGCGGGTGCGATTTTTGCATTATCGGTGGCTAATGACGCGGCGGGCGACTCCTTGCCGATTTTTCACGGTGCGTAAAAACCGTACGCGGTACGACGTCGACCGGTCGGTCGGTCGGTCGTCGGTGCCGGTGGTGGTGGTGGTGGTGGTGCTGCCGGTGCGGCCGGTGCTGCCGCTGTCGTGTTCGTTGCCAAAGGGTCCGCCGGGAACGCGGGGCTAGTGGGGGGGGGGGCGGAAATAAAAATATATATAAACGATATAATACGGGGCGAAACGAGAGACGAGAAAAGCGTAGAAAAAAAAAAAAAAATAATAATAATAATATATATATATATATATAAAAAAATGTCCGGGATAAATAATGAAAGCTGTCCGGATCACACGGCGGCGAAATCGTCTTTATTACCTTCCGGATCGCTGGTAGCAGACAAATTACGACAAATCGCCCGGCCGCCACCGGGCCTCTTCCCCTCATCGCCGTTATTATAAATTTTGGAAATCCCTCGACGATATTATATAATATTATATATACGTATATACGATCGACCCGGTGTATTTTAGGTAGGTATTTTAGGGCGATTTTTTTTTTTTTTTTTTTTGCGGTTTTTTTGGGTTTGTTCCAAATCGATAAACGGTCGTACACGACGGCCGGATGTGCGACTATAATAATACATTATTCGTTTCGTAAAAAATAAAAAAAAAAAACCAAAAAAAAACCCCGCGACGGATACTAAACGAGCCAACAAATTAAATAATATCGTATAAATGAACCGCGAAATCCGTTATATAAAATAATAAAATTATACGTGTCTCGTAGGAATTTATATTATTATTTTATTTATTTTTATTTTTATTTTTATATAGAGTCTTGTACTCAAATAATTCCTATGGGAAATATGGTACATTTCAAAACTAAACTACAGGTGCGGCTAGCCGTATTAAACAATACGGATGTCTTAAATTTCACAGATTATCGATACTATACGATCTTCTACGTAGTAAATAAAATGTGTCGTGAAAAATGTATGTTTAAATCGTGTTGTGAAAAGCGTATAATAAAAAATATAAAAAATATTACACATTTTCATTACGGTTTTGCCCCGGTTTAAGTTTTACGCCGTATTTTTATAAGATTTAAAATAACATTTTATCTTCGAAATGTGTTTTATTTAGTATTAAATAGTATTATAAGTTATTTATTCCATATTTTAGTTTTGTTTTTTTTTTTTTTTTTTTTTTTGTTATTACAATTATAACAAATATACTAAACAATCCGCGGTTGCGGTAGTGGTTCGACAATAAAATTAATACGAAAAATCTCCAAAAAATACGCATTTCGAATATTATATTATTGTATGCAAATACGAGTTTAAGCCGATTATCGAACTAATATAATGTTTATACATTCAGTTTTAAAGCACTTAATTGTGAATACATTAATACACGGGATTTGTCAACGATACTCAATTAAAATATATATGATGGATAAACATGCAATTAGTATGAATTAATCCGTTATTTCTATTCTGCTATTTTCGGTAGGTCGATTTCAAACATTAAAACCTATACGAAAACGAATTGTTAAACTGTTTGTGTCGAGTGCGTAATATTATAATAGATATTTCATCAAAAAATACCTAACGATTCACAATATTATTCGAAAATATTCTAGTTTAATATAGTTTTTTTTTTTAGATACTACGTAATACATTACGTTACGATTACCACGTAATTTTAACCTAAATTAATAAAAAAAAAAAAAACAAAAAAATATCCATATAGTAAAATAGCGAAAAAAAAATGATTTGTTTTTAACTTTACGCGTATTTCGAAATACCAAACTAATTTTTAGTTTAGAAATTCCCATATTCCCGCGGGTTTCAATTAAATATATTTTCGTTTTATTTACCAAATTCAAATTACACCGGCGTATCAATATTTTTTTGTTCAATTTTCACACATAAAATCTACACACATCGATTCTATTCTTCTACCATCGAAATGTGCAATATATTTGCGCCTACTTAATAATTTCGATCCGGCCGGCCGGATCCGAGAGTTCAAACGGGGCTTGTTCGAAAAAACTGACATGGTTTTCTTCTTTTTTTTTTTTTTTTTTTTGTTTACGGTTCATAGGAGTAGTGTACGTAGGGAAAAAAAAAGTGAAATCACTACGACGGCGAACGTTTGCGCGCGGCACTTCCCGTTTCCGGCGAGCGACACGACTTTGAAAACAAAAAAAAAAAAAATAAATAAATAAATCATTACACGAATCGTCGCAAGAGTTTTGTCGACGTCACTTATTTTGTGTTTTTTGTCTTTCACTTTTTCATCGAAAGGCGCGATTTATTTCTAATATTGTAATGAAAAAAAAAAAAAAAAACGTAAATAAGCGGCACTCGGTAAAAACTCACGAGGGTGCAAACATTTATTATGAATGACAAACCCGTGCGGGGAGGGGCGGCAGGAGGGCGGCTTTGCTATATCCGACTAATGTTTCATTACTACTACCACAAAACTAGTAATATTAATGTTTTTAATTTTTTTTTTTTTTTTATCAAATTAAAATTCCACGTTGTTTATTAGTAATTATCGTGTAATTTATACAATTATAACAAAACACAGTCCTGTCTGTGTCAGTGTTCACGGGTTCGTGAATTATTGTAATCACGAAATTAGCCCGGTGGTTGTAATTATCATTTTGTCGATTGCACACACCAGATATAATTATGTAAAACACATTAGACGGCTGAAACTTGTTATGCGCCGAGTAGTCTGCCGCGGTGGTCCACGTTTACATTTTTTTTTTTTTTTACATTATATTATCGTTTTGTTATCGTATATGTTTTTGTCATCGCACACGAGTACATACGGCACAGTCAACTATGCTCAATTTAAAACACGAAAACCCAAACTCAAATGCAATGCTATTCGTGTATACCTCGCGGTTTTTTAATTTTTTTTTTTTTTTTTTATATACATTTTTAGCGATGTATTCCGTGTGCTCGCTCTACACGTGACCGGACGAATCGTGCTCGAGCCGGTATCGACTTTTTACCATCAACAGCTATATTATTGATAAGACAATTATTACGTAAACATTTGTTCATTTTTTTTATCGGCTATGCACATCGGTCCCGGGTCGAAAACATCTTCAGTCGAAAATATGTCACGGTAAAAAATATCTCTAATATCTCTTGTAAACAATTGTTGTACATTAACAATCAACTCTGATATTATTTATGCCGCGACTGATGAATCTCTGATGGTGATTTTCGCGTGTACACCGTAGTGTGTTTGTTACAATAACGGAAAATAATCCCACAGGCAACAATAACTATATTATATGTGCACTATTAAAAAATATCGTTCACGATTACGAGTACGGTACGATAAATATAAATATGATAAATCGCCCGACGCCCCGAACCCGGTAAAATAAAAACGGAAATTGTGTAAAACACATTATTTTTTTTTTTTATAGGACGTTTTATAAAAAGGTATTATTTTTTATAGGAGATATTTTTGACCGGTCACGCTGCACATTATGCGTTTTTAGTTGCAATGAGATAAAAGTTAATGGATATTCTTTTTTTTTTTTGGGGGGGGGGAGGGAAAGAGCAACGAGATTCCTATAGTGTATAGAATATATTACAGGATAGCGTGGTGACGGTGTTGGAGCGGGTGGGTTTTTTTTTTTGTTTCGTTTCGAAAAAACTAAATCGAGCGCCGATAATTCGGTGCGAGTACCTGCTGCAGCGAGACGCGCGCGTCATTTTAGTGTTTTTTTATTATGCGTAGAAAAAAAAAAAAAAAAAAAGAAAAAAAAATTGTGAAAATATGCGTACACACTTATACGGCCGGGTATTCCCTCTACGTAATATATACATTATTATTATTATTATTATAGCAGCTGAAAACCGCGCCGGTAATCGTCGATTTTTATGGCATATTTTATATACGCGAGTATATGTGTATAATCGGTGCATTGTTCGGTGGAAAAAAAATTATCGCGCGGACAAAATTAGTATTGCGAATCGCGTTGGTTTTTTTTTTTTTTTTTTTTTTTTTTTTTAATTTTATTTCATCCTGCAACCCGCCCCCGGCCGGGCATTGTTCACCGTGAAAACACGAAAATCCGCCCAAATTAGCCGGGTGCCCATCTGGCGCATACATATTTTATTTATATCCACACACACACACATTGATGTCATACTGCCGCGCCCACCTTTTTATTGCGCGGTGCACCGAAAAAATAATAATAATCTTAGACTCACTTAACTCGCCACATGTACATGCGTTATTATTATAATCGTATGTAAACGCGGGGAAAAAAAAAAAAAAAAAAAAACCATCGCTCTTGTAGTTTTTTGTGTCGAATTCGCTACGAGAGTACCTGTGTGTGTGTGTGTGTGCTGCCCGTCGTCGGCGACAATACGAACGATTCTGAGCGAACAATATCAATACGAACAGTGTACGACGCCCGTACACTTTTTGTGCGAAAAATTAAATTTATCCTTTTTATTTTATAGGTACACCGCGAGATTTATACGTATACATTGTTTTGCACACTGTAATGGCATAGCCGTGATTATACATTGTGGGCAGAGGGGGAGGGGGAATGTTATTTTTCCAATTTTTCCAAATTTTTCCAATTTTTCTAAATTTTTCCAATTTTTTTTTCTGGGGGGGGGGGTTTTTTGCTCAAATACTCTCAGTGCACCGGTGCTGTCCAAAAAACCGTGACAAATGATAATAACAATTATTATTATTATCGATCCGGCGGTCTCCGGACGAGTTTTCAGACTCGACCGTTATGCTTTTATTTGTATAAATCTGTAGAAATTGAGGGTTTTGTTGAGGTAAAGCTTGCAAACTACCAATTAAATGATACACCTGATCACCTTTCACTTTGAATGTGGGCATAAATCCATCTTCGATAATTTGTTTCGCTCCAAAAGATGTCATTTGGAAGCAGTTATTGTATATTCCAATACGGTCCATGAAATTTTTGTGATCAGGATGGAACCCCATAATCAAACTGTAAAGAGGTTCAGGAAGAGGTAAAAAAGACGGAAGTTGTACTTTACCGGCACTACAACACATTCCAGGCGCCTCTTCTTTGAAGAATTTAAGAGTATACGCATTTATGACTTATAGTACCCAAAGATATAGTTTTATCCGTCTCATAAGCTATTTCCGATTCATATTTCATGCCGGAAAAAGCTTTTATTTTCCATGGAAGGATTCGCCTTTCTGATCGTCCTCCTGGATATATATATATATAAAAAAAAAAAAAAGGCAACGCCACTGTTATTATGAAATTCGTCTACACGCGAGCATATAAAATTGCAATATTTAGTCGGTTAACGTTATATTATATGCGATGCACACACGATGCACGGTTACGAACAGATGTGGGGACACTACAAACAGACCGTATAATAAATATTATATCGGATCGTTATTTTGTACTGTAGGGGGACCCAAGGTGTTATGTGGCATGTGGTTTTTTTTTTTAAAAAAAAAAAAAATTGTTCAGTACCGTTTACTCGGTCGAGCATATCGGCCAATACCGATGATCGTTACACCTATCTATTAATAAATATTGTTTCTCCCCCGCCGTAGCGTAACGTCATCGAACTGTAATTTCTAATATACAAGCCGCGATAATTGGTCTCGTCGACAAAAACTACGGATCTGCGAGTGCTACTGCTACACAGCAGTTATGACGTGTGTGTGTGTTTTTTTCTTTTTTCCGTCCGCGCGAACCTTTTCCGAACGAATAGATTCGAAAATCCGGTCGGTGCGTCGGGGAGGTCAATTTTTTTTTTTTTTTTTTTTTGATTTTCTCAAAACAATCCGGAGGGAAAATGTACGGCGTAATGCCGTTTCGTTGTTTTCGATTGTTGGTTAAAAATAATCGTAGACGCCCGACGTTTGCACAGTATATTAATATTGGTTTTTTTTTTTTTTTTCATTCTTTTAATTTTAAAATTTTACGATTAACCGTACACGGGATTATATATAAATCGTATTCCCCTCTTTTCTCATACATTTCTCACCTACACACCAGTGGCCATCACCCGCGGTGCGAAATATGTCCGTCAAGTCTGTTTTCTGAAAGTTTTTGTTTTGTTTTTAAATATTTATAATGTACACCGTAAAAATATAAAACCGACCTCGTAGTCGAAAACGGCAGTAGTTTAATAACATCACCCGAAACCCAAAACGCGCACGGTCGTCGTCGGCGCAATAATCATAAGGCGCCCGACGCGGAACGACGGTTAAAAAATAAAAAAAATATTTGTTCCGAGGACACAAAATAATAGTAATAATAATAAACGCTCGCATACCCGAGAATACTCGTATAGAGGATACGTATACTTGTATTTTTTTTCTCGCTACTTTTTTTTTTTCTTCTAATTTTTTACTCGTAGGATTGTTTACTGCGGTTTCGGCCGTTTTGCGGTTTTGCGTTCGGGTATTATTATTATTATTGTTATTTTTTTTTTTATTTTTTTTTCCGTTTCTTTTCGGTCTTCGGATACCGCCTATTATAATATAGGTACACACAGCCCCTAATAACCCGCGTAAACCTATATACCTATAAAAAACAAAAAAAAATGACCGGCGGCAATTTTAATGCGTGTATATACATATAGGGTACGGTACGTCTGTAATTTGTTACGCGTTCGCCGCCAACGGGATCAATATAAAAACTGTACGCGCAAAAAAAAAAAAAAAAAAAATACGAAACGGACTTTTATCACGAGACGATTATTATCACGGGTGGGTGGAGGGTTTTTATTATTTTTTTATTATTTTCTCCGTATCGTTCTGTGATTATAATAATCGTTTTGCGTATTGTGCGCCGTGCGTTGTTGGTCCGGAGGACTGTTGTGTCGGGTCGACGACGCGGGAAACCGCCGGACGGAAAACCGCTAAAAATTCTTTTACCCTTGACTCGGATGCCCAACAAACCGCGCGGTATCGCCACAATGATTTTTTATCGCATCATTTTTTTTTTTAATATAGCATTGACATTTTTGACAACGCCCCGCCGACGTGTTTGCGCGGCGCCCGCTACCGGGCCGTGTCATTGTCGGACGATTTTTATTTCTTTTGCTTTTTTAAACTAGTCGTATAAATTATTATTTTTTTTTTTTTTTTTTAATACGACCTGTAATGTATACATACACAATAGTAAACAATACGCACGACTATCCCATTTTCGCGACACGCCCTTCCTATCTTTTTTTTTTTTTTTTTTACATTATATTCGTATAATATACACACATTCGACACCGGATGGCTGTTGTTATAATATATTATTATTACGTTCTCTTATTTTATTTTTATTTTTATTTTTTTTTTTTTTTTGTTATAGGTACCTTCCCCGCAACAATACTACAATTATTATTATATTATTCGACGAGTGTACAGACAGGCACTCTAGGTTTTATTCTCCTGTGTATCCGCGATGTCTCAATAATCTTCATCTCGAATCCATCGCTGCTGCTTGTGGCCTCGGAGACGGCATGACGATATTTTGTCATTGTGCCTCGGACGAGGCTTTGTATAAATTATTTTACGAATATAAAAATGGTAATACGTTGTACGTAATATTATATTATCAGTGGCGTGGATTGGCGGATGGGTGGTAGGGTAAGGTGCTTGAAGGCTCAGTTTCGCCCACGAGAAATCTTCCCAAAAGAGCCTGGGGGTGGTAAGGTTAGGTTAGGTTAGGGGCGGCAAGTATCGTTTTGTACCCACGGCGACAAACGTATTAAAATAAATTAACTATATGGGGACATCGTATTTTTTTAAAATTCCGAATTATAGTGTAAAATGGAAATTAAGTGATAACCAGTGATATCGATAATCGGGTACCCGTAAGTAGGGCCGGAGTGGCCGGTCTGGAAACGGGAATTTTATAAACTTTGGTAGAATATGGATTAGTTACAATAACAATAATTAAACCATTAAAACGCATTATATTTAATCGCAATTAAAATTGTTTTATGTTTTATTATTTTAGTTTTTTAAGGAAAAAAACTATTGAAAGTCTAGAAATAATTGTCAAATTGGCGGTGGAATTAAATGTGACTAGAAAGCTTCTTTTTTTTTGTTTTATGAGGGGGGAAGATAAACTTCAATCACCCGTCCTGAATTTGGTGCCCACTCCACCTCTGCCCGTAAGTACCTTATACTACAGGGTGCGGCATAGCCGACTGACGAGTTTTGATGGGCTATAAATAACGAACAGTAAAACTTAGAGAATAGGATTTTTTTATTTAAATCAGTATTCAATCCCATTTTTAAAAATTATTTTTTGAAAATTATATCTCCAAGATGGCGGCCGTCAGCATCGATACACTGTTGTAGACGATCTCTGAAGCTCTCATATGATTTTCGGCACATTTCCACTGGTATGGCCTCGACTTCCACGTGGAGTGGTCTTTCATGAAGCTGCCGTGGGTTATTTGTAGCCCAGTATCGGAAATTTTGTTTATTTACAGTTCCAGAAAGATGAAAATGGGCCTCATCGCTACAGAAAAACGTTGATATCGGAGGAATGTGCAGAAGAATTTGCTGACAGAGATTTTTACGGTTGCCGTAGTCGGTAACATTTAACTCTTGGACAAGCATTAATTTATATGAACGGAATGATAAATCTTCGTGAAGAATTCTCCTCAAAGAACGGTCTGAGATTCCCAAAGCTACAGCGTGTTTCCGGGCTGAGCGTCTTGGTGACTGCTCGATTGACTCGTTAACCAACTGCACATTTTCGGGGGTTCTTACCGTGCTGGGTGCTCCGTGCTCCAAGTCTACTCAGGGTACTTGCAGTTTCTTCCAAACGCCGTATCGGCAATTCGATAGTGTTAGCAGAAGGAACAGATTCAGCACGTGGAACGCCTGCCGAAGTGTATACGACGAAAAGCCCTTTGTGTGGCGATCACAGAACGATTATTTTCGTAATACGCACGCACGACGAAACGACGATGTACAGGTGTCCAGACCGTGATTACGAATAAAAACGGCATTACCGTACAATTCAAAATTGACCACTTATTTAAGGCCTGCTCTTATCTTATCACAGGCTAATGACCTCATTAAACTCGTCAGTGGGCTCTGTGCCGCACCCCGTATTAGGCACTGTTGTGTTGTCTAAATTCGTCTAAAATCGTTAAACCGTAATAGTTTAATAGATAATATAATGTACGCACTACATTACACGGGTTAGGGGATTAATGGTTTTGTTGTTTTTTTACCATTATTGTTATAAAAATGCCGATATAGAAAACTCTCGGATGGACCCCGCGAACAACCGTAAACTACTTACAAGTCCGCGGGTAAAATGAATGTATATCCATTATATACCCCACCTAATAAAATGGTTTTTATTTTTTTTTCTTGTCTTTGCATTATTATTTCTAGACTAAACCAGAACGAATCCACCGGTTTAATTTCTATAGCCAACCCTTTGTGTGCACTTTTCGTGGGTTATCCCGACTAACCCGGTTCCCGTAGTCTATAAATGCGATTCCGTGAATATTCCATTTCCGCCACACACCGCCGCCGCGTCTATCTACTGAACCCGCAATTAAGCAATTATGCTCTGAGGTCTACGCCGGAATATCGCGATAGCCATATATTTTATTTAGATTTCTGTTTACCGGATTCGAATGTTCGTTTTGAGCACTACGCACGAGTGAAAAACGACTGGGCGTGTAATATATACAATAACGATAATAATGATATCGTTATCATTATAGACGTTAACGATAATCCGTATACCTATACGGGCCGAAATTAACCCGGTCACTCGCGGTAACGGAGCCGGGGGAGGGGGCCGTTAATAACGCGAGGCGGCAGACGATTTATCCGTTCCGCCACCCTAAAAAAAAAAAACAAAACCAGACGGTAATAGGTGTGGGTGTATAATAACGATACAATTATAATTCAGTATATAAATAAAATAATGATTGCGCACGGTGGTCGGTTAGGTTAGGTACGATGCCGACGGACGTACACAACGGTAAAGAATAATAATATAATTATTACGTCCGTTGGTTAATAACACACATCGCGCGCGTAACAGTGTAAAACAATCGTCACGGTTCGACGTCGGCGTTTTCTTTTCATTTCAGTAATTTTCCCGCGAGCGTCCCTAGGAAAATCTCTTGTCCGTTATCAGTGGGCGCCGGACACTATGACTAACAACCGGCCGGCCCCTTTAGGGTCGAGCCTTGGCGGCCATCCTAAAAAAAAAAAATATACCGACCCAATTGTAATTATCCGCCGACAATCAGTGACAGTCAGTGGCACTATCGCTATAGTTATTATAAACGCAATTCGCTTTCGTACAAACCGATTTTGACCTTGTCACGTTACAAGTGGATACTAAAATTCGGTCTTAAGACTGAGGCGGTGGTCGGTTATAGCAAAAAATAATAATAATAATAAATCGAAAAACGGCATAGAAATTAATAAAAATGTGATTTTTTTTTTTTTTTTGATTTTATATCGATTACATGCGGGGGGGGCGTTGCGTTTTAAACTCCTGCCGCTGTTAGTGTTCGAACCTTTTGTATTCGTCCCTAGAATGATTAATGAATGCGTCTACCACATATTTCGTACCAAATGAGTATTTTTTTTTTATTTTTTTTTTTAAATACTTGTTGAATACACGCCTTCAGACTGTTGCAGAATACGGCGTGCTCGCGAATGTCCGTATAATATTTTAGACGATTTACAGGTAAATTTATAAAATCGGCATTCCCTCGATATATAATCGCACACAAACCTCTCGTCTATAGAACCGAAAATGAATTTTTATATATATAAAAAAAAATGCACAGATTATGATACCATTTTTGATAGAAAAATAAAATATATTATAGCAGGGTGGAAACGTATAATACGGTTATAGAATAAAACACATAATTATATACGTTTTATACCGTATAAAAATAAAATCGCTTATAAACAAAAATACATTTATAGTTTTATACATTTTTTTTTTTTTTAAAAAAACTAAAGTAAGTATAGTATATTATTTAATATTATAGTTCATTAAGCGCAATAATATTGTGCATATTGCGCCCGTATTGAATGAAAATTGTGCTTGTTTGAAATAAATTGCGCAATATCGAACAGTCTGGTTAGGTTGCAGGCATAATATCGCACAATAATCGATTTTGTCGGTTCAGTCGAATTCGAGTCACCACGGCGAAACGCGTTGAAAACCGCGAATTTATTATGGAACTCGGCTTTTGTTTTATTTTTATTTATATAACATATATCATTTTTAACCGTCTAATAGATTTTTACTGAGTATACAAATTAAAAACCTAATTTAATATCCGAAATAGGAAATATTTTTAATTTTTTTTTTTTTTTTTAAGAGTGAATTTCAAAAACAAAACATATTATACGTTTTATACGTGCGGTATTATGCGTGTAACGTATAAAACGTTTGATATACACGTATATTACCAATCCCGTATTATAGTATATAATAATAACGCTACTGCGTTTAGTATTTATTTTAGATATTTTCGATATTAAACTCTATTATAATTAATAATCGTTTATGATGACCGGGGGATTTAATCTACGAGAGTACATTATAATAAGAGCGAAAAAATTGACCGACTGGCCCCCCATCGCCCCGTCATCGGTACCATCATAACAATTTTGAAACTATACGTAGGCATGCATATGTGAGTTATAAACGGTATAACGGGATATAGATAATACCGTATACAGGGCAGGTATACCGATACATAATTAGATGGAGTTTAATAAATAATTATATTTATTTATAAAATTAATTAAAACAAAACGCCCGGTGCCTATATGAAAACGAACCTAGTTTTTTTTTTTTTTTTTCCAATTATTTTGTTGGGAGTTGAATGTTTTATGAGCTAATACACGATGATGAGTTATGACAGTTGACTGACACCAATAAAAACGAAAAAAAAATAATAATACAAACAAATAGTATTTTTCATATTAATTGAATAGTTTTTGTTTTTGGTGTTTATTTTCTTTGCGAGGGCAGGTATACATATAACGTCGAAACATTTTTATAGTTTATAAAATATTATACGATAGCGTTTTACACTGAAATACAGTGAAATTCGCTTAAGACGTTCTCCAAAGGACCCGCTCTCTAGAGCGTCTTAAGCGGGAAAGCGTCTTATGCAGGAATTGAAAAAAAAAAAAAATTATCTATATTTGTTTATTTTATTTATAAATTAGTTATAATTCCATACGTATTTTTTTCCAATTGAATTTAATTAAAAAAATAAATACAAGTACATTTATGCATACACATTTGAACTATTATTATTATTATTTCTATTTTATTATTTTTAATTTATGTTAATAAAAGTATCCGTTTGTGTTTGATTCGACTATAATTTATGGGTTCCGGTAGAATTCGTACACACTAAAACCGTGAGACGTTTTTTGCTCAACTTTCCAGCATGGCGTGTATTATTTTTTTTAAAAACGAAATACATATCTGGCACGAGATAATAAAGCATACCGGATTCGTCAGCGTTGTATACAAATCTTCAGGAGCGTAATCGCGCAGTAATGAAGACAAGACGCTATCCTTCCATAAAGCATAATATCATCATTAGTAACAGATCCAGCCTCACCTGAATCCGTCATCCGCTGAACAAAAGAGCGTCTTATCCGATTATATATAGAAAAACCGTGCGTTTTATCAGGTGGGTTTTACATTGACTAGTTATGGGAAATGTTCAGGGACGGAAAACGGTGTGTAATGCGGGAAAGCGTCTTAAGCTGGTTTTACTGTACTATAAATAGGTAAGTAAAAATATATATAAATATAATTATAATAAAACAGTTGTTCGGAGTTATATGAGTAGATCGTATTGAGTTGTACTTGTGGTAGGTATTCGAAATCGAGATTCGTCAAACAAAATAAATTAGTTTTATATAAAAAAAAAAAAAAAAAAAAAAAAAAAAAAAAAAAAAAAAAAAAAAAAAACGATAGATGATGATGTTTGTCACTTATTGTCGGTTGGTGTGCACGGTAATAATTATAATAGGTATACTAGCTAGACGATTTATTTATACTTTCAATTTTTTTTTTTTCGTTTAAACCGGTATTTTTTGAAGAGCGTATACCGAAAATACAGTTAGGATATATTATTATCTACAGTCACTCTTATAGAATAATGTAGGTATTGTTATTATTATTATTATTATTATTTTAAACACGTGTGCGTTTAGTTTAATAATTTGACGTGATAGCCTAACCTAACTGCGGTAACAAGTCCACCGATTTTGATCGTACAGTATTATACGCACACGCGATGGGTTTATCGTGAATTTTTTTTTTTTTTTTTTGTAAAAATTAATATAAATTATTAATTACTAAAGTCAACATAATTAATATTAGGCGTAGTATGAAGTGCATCCGAGCAAACGCTATTCGATATACGTATTTTATACGTACACGCGCGTGTATGTAACGTGCAAAACCATTAATATATATTGGAAATTGAAAATTAATATTCGGCAACATAGAAATTGAGTTTTATTGTAAAAACGAGATGTTTGAAAAAAATGAAATTATTTACAATTTCATTTTTAGCAACGGTGATTTATTAAATATCTATCGATAATAGGAGAATAGTTTGCGTTGAAAGGTTCGGTTAGAACAAAACCGCCTCGAGTACAACGAAAAGAAATGTCTAGTGTTCCAGTCGCTACCAGACATGAAAAAGAAGAAAAACAGAACCGTTGTAAAATGATAAACAAAAAAAAAAGAAAACGTTACGATAAAAATGCGTACAACATAATATTATCGGACGGTGTAAATCGATAACGGATCAAACAATTATGATTATTAAAGTTTAGAGCAAGAACGAAGTACAATACGAATAATTATTCCCCAGTTTCTAATTTAAACTCGTAAAATGTTAATAATTTAATATAAACTGTTGTAGATGGTTCAAGATGGTTCGATATCACGTATCAGAAAGAGTAATCAGAACCATGAGTATATATTGTACTACAAAGAAAAAACAAAACTTGGTAAGGTTGCTTTGATGCTTTTTGGTTAGTAAAAATAAGACGTAAAATACGAAAAAATTGGCCGACAAAATGGCCGGATCGTGATTAAAAAAAAAATAAAATAATAATAATACTAATCGTATTCGATCGACCTCGTTTGCCCGCCGTGGAACAAAAACGGCCGATCGAGGCCAACGAGGATTTTTCATCTGTCGGCAGCTTTTACTCGCAAAATTAGAATTTGTTTTCAAATACTGTTACATACAGTAACATTATAGCTCTGTGAATAAAATAATTTTTTTTTTTTTTTAGTAGAATATAGCGGTAAAAAAAACCGTCTCCGTAACGATATTTATTATTTATTTTTTTTTTAATTTCGGACGATTCCCTGAATACATATATAAGTATACCTACTTTTTATGGGATTTTTTTTTCTGCGGTTTACGACGGTCGCGATCACGAATGAGATTTCTCTTGATTTATATGTTTAATAATTTAGTTTGTTTTAGTACATATTATAGAAAACCACCACTATATTTTTTTTTTTTTTTTTTTTACACGCGAAATACAGTCGGTTTTCAGTTGTTCACGCGGCATAGGTAATCACAATATTATTATCGAAATTCAACTGCGTCTATTATGTACAAAAAAAAAAAAAAAAAAAAAACAGTTGTATAACTGTTTACCGTCGTAATAACGTTAAATTAATTTAAAAAAAAAAAAAAAAAAAAAATACGAACGCCATGTACGCATTATGTATTATAACGTTATTATAACAAATTTCAATTTCAATATTTCCACAGCTACACGGTTAACACGGGTATTTTGGTCCATTATTGCGAATTACACAGAAATGCGTATTATATTTGTCGAGATATTATTACGTTTCCGTACGGCACCTGTGTGTTTGCGTTGTGAAACTATTTTTGGATTGATAAATTATTTATAGAGAGACGGCGAGGGCATACAATTTGTTAATATGGCTTTGAATTGAACACAAAACACACTAAATGCGTCCTAAAATAACTTAATGTACCAAAATGGTATTAATTTTAGACACACACACACACATAACCATTATGAAACCGTTCACAAATAATGTAAAAAAAAAAAAAAAAAACACAGAAACAAAAATCAATAATTTCTGTATAGCTGTTACTTTGCCATGTAATTGGTGAATATTAACAGGATTGGAATGGATACCGACCGTTAAATAAAGAGTCCCTCGTGTATAGGCAATTTCTTGTTTTGTACGAGTTACGCAGGGTCTTTTTGTGAGCAGTAAATGATTAAAAAAATAGTGTGTATCTGTTACCGTACAAATTTTTAGAAAAAAAAAAAAAAGTCCAATTTTAAATTAAATTTTTAACAATTAAAATTTAAAATTTTTAAAAAAAAAAAAGTCGCTTCCTGACTTCCGTACTCGTTGCCGAATTCAAATTAGTTAGTTTGAACTCGTATCGCTTCGCTACGTCGATCGGACCGATTGCGAAAAAATGCGTAATTTTTACCCTAAAAATCAGTCCGGTATCCACTGTCCAGTCACCTTAATAACAATCGGCTACGCATTAGAATATTTGTTCGGTTTTCTATTCGACGTAATATATACGTAGTAACGTCGAAACGATAATAATGAAATAATATTAGTTAAAATCACAGAGACCGGTAAGTAGTAACGGTAGTCACGTAGAAAGTTAAAAATTTTTCGAAATTTGTTTTACGCGCCAACATTTTTAACGTTTCATTTTGCCGTTTCGGGGTTTTTGAAATACATTTTTTTAATCGTTAAATAACAAATTGTACGTTGTCCTTACGTTTGACGGCCAAACCGTTTCCGACTTTTGATTTTCAAAGGGCCGTCTGCATTATACGAATTCCCCCACCGAAGTTGATAAAATTCCGACGGTAGTTTTCAACACGTGTTAATTCGAACCTCTTTTTAAAATATTATCAGTATTATTAATAAAGCACCGCGTTGATCACTCGCCCTTGCACACGCTACTATACGCGTGTATTTTGGACGCAAATATTATTATCCATAAAACCGAAAACTGCTGCAGTGTAATTCAGCAGGGTACCCCGGGAATATTGTAAAAACGATATATTTTTTTTTTTTTTTGATAAACAAACATAATAATATTACGATTATTTTCGCTCACGTCACACCTGCAACGAAACACACCGCCGGCAGCCGATTCGGAAACTGTCAAAACGTATACGATGAGAAGATCGATGTGGAGTTAATGAAATGTGTGTTGACACTGATGCCGCGAATGTCATAAAAAAAAAAAAAATAAAAACCAGAAATAAATTTTATATCGCACGCGCTATATTCGTACTATATAAGAATCTCGATGCATACAGGACGTGATTGGACCGAGGTTTTCCCCCTAAAAGAATTTTCGTCAAATCTACCACGTTACAATTAAAAATGCATACATATTTTTGTTCTATGATGAATATGATATGATAATAAAACGCCAGAATTATAATTTTACAACCGCGGTTATATCTTATCTATAACTGTGAATTGTGATTGTAAACACTACCGACCACGATCACCACCGTCTTAGAACATAAGATCCTCCTTATCGGTATTTCGTTCGATTGAAAATTATATATATAAAATGTTGCCGCTATACAAATTAGGACTGTAATTATATACGAGCACCGATAATCATCATGGTCAATCTGAGTTTGTCCAAATTTTCAGAAAGAACAAATACTTATGGTTTATATCATTGACAATTTCAACAATTTTATGATCGACCGTGTGAGGTTGCTCGAACTTGTGTGGATTGTGATTGCTCCGGAGTAAAAATTTAATCGATCGGTTCCATATTGAACAATCAGGAGCGTCTCGCCGCTCGGAGATGTTTTGGATGTGGGAGAAGCAGAGATGGTATCTTGAAGCTCGGAGGAAGAGGATGTCGGAAATGTGGACTGTGCGTACATACGAGGTCTGTTCAAAAAGTACCAGGAAAAATGTTATTACGGCTAATCTACACACGATAACGTTTTAAATTATATATAGATTTATTCCCCACGTATTAGTGAATATTTCAAACAAAACCCGAAGTCGCTATCTCATCTCAATTTAATATTACGCGTGGTTAAATTAAGTCAGTTTGTTGCGTGCGCCGTTTTTGACATGTCCGAAATTAACGAACAACGTGTGTGCATAAAGTTTTGCTTGAATCTTGACAACAATGCATTGGGCCACGTACACAATGATTAAAACTGCTTTTTGGGAATAATTTCTTAAGTCATTCCGTGACTTTTGAGTGGTTTAAACATTTCAAGAACGGTCGACAGTCAACTGAAGATGATCCACGTTCTGGAAGACCGTCGACGTCTAGCAACGGTGATGCTGTGGCAAAAATTAACGAAAAAGTGCGAAATGACCGCAGATTAACCGTTCGTGAGCTAGCAAATGAAACAGAAATCTCGGTTGGATCTTGTCAAGAAATTTTAACTGATAATTTACAGATGAAAAGAGTAGCCGCCAAATTTGTTCCGCGATTGTTAACTTTGGAGCAAAAGAAAAATCGTTTAACGATTTGTCAAGTCCTTAAAAATCGGATTGCCGATGTTAATTTCATAAAAAAAAAAAACATTATCACAGGTGACGAGACGTGGGTTTATGGGTACGAGACTAAAATCTGCGCTCGGAGGACAACGATTTCAAGGTGTAGACGAAATTAAAGCTTTGGAACGGTTCCAACGGACTTTCAAGGTAATAATTTTTATTTTTCGTAATTTTTAAAAATAAAATCCTGGTAATTATCGAACAGACCTCGTATATCGGAAATAAACACACGTAAACGTAATAATTTCGGGTTTGTTGAAATTGGCCGCGATGATTGTCGGGCGACGGTATAATATACTATTGAACGTTTGCTACGTCACGACAATAGCCACCGGGATAATATTTTTAGATTTTAAGTTTCGGGTGTTTCTCAACACTCGACGTAACGGCGAATTTTTTTCAATCTCATTTGTGCCACCCCACTCCCACACACCTACGTCGTAATCGCGTCCGCGCACAAACACTCTGGAGACGCGATGGGGGTGCTGACGGTTGCAGGTGACTCCTCTCTTCAAACAATATTATACACTTCCCTCTAGGCGATCCCTCTCGAACAAATCCACTTAAGCGTTTATCCCCGTTAACTTTCAGTGCCTAATGTGCCTAACCTGTCTGTGTACGCCCACTCCGCCGGGATGCCGCCGTCCCGTCAACGGCACGTGACCGCCATCCGAGTGTTTATTGTTTTACTGTAATCGACGTGATCGGCTTCACGTTGGGGCGGTTCGTTCGTGATCTTTTGCCAAAAATAATTATATAAACAACACCTTTCCGCGGTTCCACGGTAGTACTCGTGTTCGCGGCACTCGGAACGGTCGTATAAACATATGATTTTCACACCCAAATATACCTATATAGAAATCAAATGCATTTCACTTTTATTTTGTTACGAACAATTTCGTTCGATGTCCATTAGAACAAAAATAGACGGCGTAGGTACTATTGGAAATGCCAAAACATAGTTTTTAGCATTCGTATATTATCGTTACGATGGCGTATTCTTAACGTTCGGGATCTCAGTTGATTTACCGGGTCCCGTTTCGAGGCCTAAATTTCGAAACACTCTGCTTTAAGCGGTCGGCTTATTACACGTTCGGGGGGGGGGGGCCCGAGTGTTTCAGAATTCGGTTATTTTCACATTAAAACACGTGTAAACGCGAAACAGAATAGGGAAAACTAGTGGGTTATCCGCGAACGTTTTTCGGAAAGACAACGGGAAAAATAGAATGTTTTTTTTTTATTTCGGCTCCAAGACCCGCAACCGTCCAAACACGTCGACTGCTAAACCGTGCCGATCCAAATCTGGCCGTATTTCCGCCACGTCTCTTCTCACGCAGTCTTCTCGGCGAAGACGATGTTCCCCCGAGGGTCTTTTATTATTTACCCTGTTTTCTCCGTACAAGGTCTGTCTATTGTACACTTCTCTTGAATCTCTCTTTCGCCGTTTGCGGGTCGCGGTAATATATGTTTTCCTTAAAATCGGTCTGAACTACTCGGTGGTTGTCGAAAGAGTCCCCGGCATTTCACGTCCGCGCGCAATAGATATTAGTTAAATAACATCATTACGATTCTTATACGTTATTCTCCCGCGTCCGAGATCGTATAATGCAATCGTAAAATAATGGATAACTATTATATTGAGTAGATTGTTTCCGACTGTCTCCCTCGGTGTTTTCTTCTTCTGTTTTTGTTGTCAAGAGTAAACCGAGAGGCCGCCCGCCGGGAGGTTCGGGTGTGTGTGCGCGCTCGCGCCGCAGACGAGTCCGTGTCGGCGCTGCGCATTGGCCGACGAAAGAAGAGGCTGGAAAAAGAAAGAAAGAAAAAAAAACACACACACACACACACACACCACAAACTCGATGGGCGCCCGGTACGGGGGAAACGCGGGCGGGGGGGGGAAAGAATAATATAAGAATCGCCGACAGCCGGGACCCCCTCGTAGTGGGACCGCAGCGGCGGGGCGGCGGCGCGGCACGTCACACGGTGCGAGGAGAGCGGCGAACATTTTATTACATTATACGAAACGGTCTGTGTGTACGCCGCCGCCGCCGCCGCGTGTTAAGTTGAATGATGACGACGACCGCGACCGGGAAGAAGTAGAAGAAGAAGAAGAACGCGGCCGCGAGCGAGGGGCGAACCGCGCGCCGGCCTCGCAACGCGGCGGGGCGCCCACGCGGCCCCGGGCACCGGGAACCGAAGAAAGGACGACGTCCCGCGCACAAAGGGTTAACGCCGGCGCGTAAATCACCGGCAGGACGTGGAAAAAACAAAAAAAAAAAAAAAAAAAAAAAATGGGGTTTTTTTTTTCGGGTTTCGTCAACTCTCCTCTATAGTGTTACATTATACGTATTAGTATATATCTATAATATTACGGCGAGGAGTACGCGGACCTTGTAAACGCGCACGCACACAAATTGGATTTTAAAACGACCGGTCGGTTTTTTTTCCCCTCTAATAATACCGACTCTCCGGATCGTCGTCGTCGCCGTCGCCGTCGCCGCACAGTCGCGGGCGTAGTCGTGTACACGGACCATTAACGCCGTTATTAGGTACAAATTATCGACGCGCCGCGCGACAATGGGCACACACATGTTCCACGTTCGACAACAACTATAATATACACACGTATATTATTATATATATACATTTTTTATTATTATTATTATTATTTTTTTTTTATTTTTTTTTCCCTCCGTCCGTAATGACCCCCACACGCGCGCGCGAACGCCCTATTTGTCGTGTTTTCGGCGAGCGCGCACAGCGGGACTGCCCGCGAAATATTTTATATGTAGTCCGCACAATATAATATAATACCGTAGCCAAACGTGTCCGCAAAAGTTTACAATAATAATATAACGCGACAACAGATGTGCGGTGTCGACGACGGAGAATTACGTATATCGTAAATATCGGAGCAAGTTTATCAAAAATAACAAAATAAGACGACGACAACAAAAAAAACCTCCCCCGGCTGAATAAACTCGCGGAGTCTTGTCGTAGTGTGCAGTACGAAAACGAAATCAACCGTTAACCGTTTATTGACAAATTGCGGTTAAATAGCAACAAAACGAAAAATATATCCCTTGCCATCGGTTTTTGGCGGCAATCGAACCGTCTGGTGTCTGACCGGGTTTCAAGTACCTTTTTTTTTTGTTTCAACCGGCAAACGCCGTGAGGCACTACTTCGGGAGGATGTCAAGAACCTTGTCGTAGTGCAGTACGAAAACGAAATCAATTGTTAACCGTTTATTGATAAATTGCGGTTAAATAGCAACAAAACGAAAAATATATCCCTTGCCGTCGGGTTTTGGCGGCAATCGAACCGTCTGGTGTCTGACCGGGTTTCTAGAACGGACCCCTCCGTGGTGTCCTTATCAGTAATGGTAATCTTGTACACCAGGTGTTCGTCAATTCACTAGCTGCTAGTAAACTCGCCCGGTGTAATCGTGTCCACAAGACACAACTAGCGGATTGTAAACTATCTGCGAGTAAAGTTGATAGCCGGTGGTGTACTTTATTCGCTTTTACTCGCTGACGTTTGGGATTGTTAGCTAATAAACTAGCCGTGTGACACATCTCACAGTTGATAGTCCTAACCAGCTACGAGTTCCTCGAGGTACCTCTGGGGTTTCAATGTCTACGAAATGCCGACGGCAATAGTTAGTGCGGTATAGTCATTAATTTTAGCTCATGCCATCAAAAAGGAGTTTAAAAAAGAAAGAAAAGCGGATAAAGCAGGGAAACGTATGGGTTAAACCGCGGATAAACAAACGTGAGATGTATTTATATATGGTAAAGAATAAAAAAAAAAAAAAACGCAATATTATAATAAAAACGTGTTCACGACACGTGATTTTTACTCGCTAGCTAGTTGGCTACTGAACGAGTGGAAACATTTGCGTACAAACATCATCTTAGTAATGTTCCCCGATTTTTCATCTGATTATTTTAAATTATTATTTTTTTTTTTTTTTTAGGTCGCGAGCAGCGTTTTTAGGAAAATAATGGAGGTTTTTTTATATATATATATATATAATTTGTACGGTAAGTTCATCGTGTCGAAAACCATCAGAAGATTAATTAAACAAATACGCCGTTATTTTGTCGTCTCAAATTAAATAATCTGAATTTGGTCACTCATTCTAGCCTTTAAATAAAAATGTTTCGATAATTTTGAGGTGGAACCGTAGGTCGATTTGGACGTGTCCAACAAACGCGGAACACAGGAAATTTACGTACAGTACGACCGATTTTGCGGGCCGGTTAGTTTTGATATTTAGAATTTTTAGAAATATTACGACCCGGATTGTTAAACTTAAACGTCTTAAATACGTGCGGCGTTCTCTTTTAAGCGAAAAAACAGTACGGTTCGGATATATCGTAGTGAAAATACGAGCGATTTTTTATTTTTTTTTTTTGTCGGTTGGTTTTTTCTTCTTCTTCTTCTTCTTCTTCTCCAATATCGAATTTATCGTGTTATACCGAAATAAAATATTATTATTATTATTACCCGGGCGGTGGTATTCCGAACGATGCGATTTCGAAAAACCTCGTTAATGCCCGCCTATTTATCATGCACACATATTATTATTATAACCTATAGACCCCCGGTACGGGAAAAATGCATTTTAGTTTTTGTATACAACGCGATTATTATTATTATTATTATTACGCCGGGACGATAATAATAACGCGATAAAATATTGTTTTTTTTTTTTTTTTTTTTTTTTTATCCATATATTATTATGATTGTGCGCACGGCCGATCGAGCGTTGGCATCGCGTGGTAAAAAAATTAAACACCACCGAGGAAAAATAATAATAATAATATTATTATTATTATATTGGAAGAGGTCATCGGCTGAGACTGCGCAGGTTGAAAACCATTTATATTATTATTTCATCGGCCGCGCGCCGTTAATAGCGTTTGGCGAAAAGGATTTTATCGTATTGTGCGGCGGCGGTGTATATTATAATACACTGTTATACGTGCATGTGTAGCGATGTTAAAAAAAACCTCCCCGATAAAAACGATTTGTTACCGAATCCCACGAACAATATAAAAAAGTACAATTTGTTGTAATGGTCGCGTCCACATATCGTATAATCGGCGGCGGAAGACCACCGCGTGTCGGTCGTCCCGCACAAAGGTCTTTTTTTATTATTATTATTATTTTATAGAAGAAACTTAAACTCGAGTCAAACCAGCCAGTAGTATGTTTTTTTTTTTGCTCGGGGTTTCCAGGGTGGCAGCTGCTATCCCGGGGTTTTAGCCGGACGGCGGCGGTGGTGCGAACACTCGACGTATTTATTTGCACGTTGTCTTTTGTATATATATATAAAAAAAAAAAAAAAAAAAATGTATTCAATAATAATTAAACGGATTACTGTTTTTAACCACTCGAGAATAGCTAGCCCGCAGTTCCCTGACGACTCCGGGATCCGCCGCGCTGGCTGGGTACAACGGATACAATTGTCCCGGGCGTACAATTTTTTTGAAGGGCTACGACCGGGCGGTCGCTACAAGTGTTTTTCATAATTCCGATAATCCCGATGGAAAGAGAAACGTTCATTTGCCTTATTAAAAAATTGTTGTTTATTATCATAAATAATACGATATTTGGACAGTGTAACGTCCACACTTGTACAGAATACCCAAGTCTATTAAGTTTGTCGACGAGTAAAATCACGGTAGCAAAGTTTTGGTTTATAAGGCAAGTGTCTAAATGGCCGTTTTTTTTTTTTTGATTATTTTAAACATTTTTCATAGTACGAATATCTAAAACAGTCACAGCTATTCACTTGTTGTTACACACTGTACAACCACAATTAATAAAAGTTATAAATAAAATTATAATCATTAATTTATGTCCCGAGGAAAATTATTGATAATTAGTTTTTTTTTTTTTTTAACGTAAAAAAAATGTTTAAGATATTACTTTTAACTAGCCGTTTTTAACCTCCGACTTCGGTACTTGTAAATTAACAACATTTATCCACATTTAAGCCTTTTTAAATGGAGGGAAGAAGTATATAACTCGTATATATATATATAATTTGTAACATTTTAAGCGTTTTAAAATATTTTTCGTCCACCTTATGAAATACATATTTTTTAAGTCAATTTTACGGCCTTCATTTCTTTTTTTTTTTTTTCTTAAAAATGCGTTCACGGACAAACATTTTTACTTTACACAAAAAAAAAAAAAAAATCGCTTTTTGAAATCAACATCATCATATTCAACGAGCGGTTTTGATCTATCCCTTGTTTAACCGATTTAACACAAATTGTACACATATGTATCACAAATGTTTTACATAAAATATGTAACACTATTTAAAATAAAAAACACTTTCGGCAATAACATTAATAACATATCGTCCTGTAAAACGTGTAACCAAAATCGAATCTGTATGTTACAGCCACTTACAGGTCATATTTGCGATAATTGTTAGACTCAGTAACGATTTCACATATACAAATAAAACGGTAACGATCGAATGCTCAACAATTATTTACCTATGGGTTCGGGGCAGTTTGAAACAGTTCGGTAGGAGACCGACGTAATTTTATATTTTAAATTACTGTCGGAAATTCATTAAATTCATAATTCCCATTCGATATGGAAAATAATTAAAAAAAAAAAACATTGTAACACGAAACTTTGTATATAATTGCGATTAAATTGAATTACGTGTAGTGCATACAGTTTAAATGTTTTCAATAATTTTAACAATTTTTTTTTTTTTTTTTTTGTCAAATAGTTGAACACAGTTAAAAGCGTGAGATTTGGTTGTTTAAAAAAAAAAAAAAAAAAAAAAAAAAAAAAAAAAAAAAAACAAACAAATTACATCCAAATAAATTGAGCGGAGCAGCCGTACACACAAATAGCTTATTTTCTCGAAGTGGGCAAAACGAGTTCGATAACTCCAAAAAAAAAAAAAAATTAAAAAAAGACATTTTACGACACACTGTGCTGAATTACAGCAATCTTATTTATGCCCGGCGTCAAACGAACGACGACGAAGACACGTTTATCATTTATTTATTATTATTATTATATTTTTTATATATATATATATATATATATATATATATATATATATATATATATATATATATATATATACGTACACCAAGCAAGAAAAAAAAAAAAAAAAATTCTAAAACGGTATTGCTTGTTGCAAACGGACGGGAAATACATCAATAACCGTTCCGACCAACGATGGCCAACGACGACGCCGTCTCGAGGAGAAGATGAAGGGGAAAAAAAAAATTTAAAAAAAAATTAATTTAACCGGTGTATCATAAAAATAACGATATCGTCGTAGTACGGAAACCTGCACATCATTTCTATTTGTGGCTATGATTATTATAGTCGACTGCCGCGAAGAAAGTTCCGACGTACAGTTAAGCTCGGACGATCCGGAAAGCCAATATTGTTTTTTTTTTTTTTTTTTTCTGTCTATACCATTGATAATCAACGGGCGACGCGTCTTGTTCAGTCTACCGTAATCGTAAAATCCGAGGGCTAGATAAAAAAATAAAAAAAAAAATGATAATATTCCGATGGTATTATTATTATTTTTTTCATTTATATTATTTTATATATTACAGCAAATATTCCTGGTAAGCCTCAAAAGAATAGGTTTATAAGGCGGCGGTGTCCCGGCTTACTTTCCATAAAATGAAAAAATACCCAAATTGTATATATATATATATTGAAAATAATTGTAACTACAACTGTCAAAGTGCCTTTGACCTAACCTTTGACTCGAAGGTTTCTTTGTTCCGTCATTCGTGACATAAAATCCTTTATTACTTACACGCATTGTTCAAGATGTAACAGATTGTGGGAATACATTTTTAAAGTTATGAAAAAAAAAAAATTGAAAAAATATTATTTTATACATTTTTCGAACAAGAAACGAAGTTTTGCGAACAAGAAACGTACCCCCTGTTGCTCCGATATTCGACCACAGTATAATAGTATACCGCGGCTGATTAAAACGACGACACTTTTTTTTTTCCGTCGCATATTTGCGCGATAATTTATTATCGCGGCGGGCACGAAAAAGTTATAGAAATTGCATATTTGTTTTATCCGTGTCTTTTTATTCGTTGGCCGGGCGAGCCACGCCAAAATCCGTTCTATAACAGATTGTAATTATCTCTTCTTTTTTTTCTTTTTTTTCTTTCCATATTTAGATAATTTTCTTGAACGTTTGAAATATTAAACACAATGTACCCCCATAATAGCGTTCAGACGTTTAATAAATAAACGGAAATTAGAATAAATACTTATCGTAGGACGCCGTTAAAAATCAATTCGCAAATTAATATTTAAATATATATATATATATATTAGGTAAAGAAAAAAAAATAGTATTTTTAATAGGAATATATAAAAAATATATATTTTTTATCATTATTTTCAGGGTTAAAAAACTGGCGCGCGACGTCGATTACATAAACGTTTAATGAAACACGAAATTAAAAAAAAAAAAAAAAAAATACGAAAAAATATAATTTTTCAACGCGACGGTTTATTTTTATTTTACGCGTCCAGTCTAAATATAATATCGTTTTAGATTCTTAGTGTAGCGAAGAAGCTAATTTTAAGTTTGACTAAGAAGAGTTTGTGTTTCTGTTATAGTAAAAATGTTCCGATACGCGCCGTACGCGTATTTAAAAAAAAATGCACGTTTTCCGACCGGTGGTATTTTATTTGAAAAATGTTTGAAGATTCTTAACAGATTTTCTCGAGAAAAAAAAAACCACTACGAATTAACGTCGGGTTCGGTTTTTTTTTTTTTCGTTGTTGTTGATTTCCAGGTTACCTTGGCTACTAGAGGATATGACACGGCATGACCTTACCGGTTTACTGAGTTCCGCTCTGAATAGGTTTTTTTTTTTTTTTTTTTTTTAAGTTATTATTGCAACGAATTCTCGTGGTTTTTAGCGTATAAACTACGCATTTAGGTGGTACCTTCCCGACTTTCCGACTACCCGCGGTCCGAATAGTGTTTCCGACTTTGTTTCGCTTTTGGCTTGGCGCCTATACTAAATATTCGAGTTTGTATATTATACCTAAAACGTTACGTTAAAAAATCTATTAGAATCGTTCGTAATAATATATATATATATATAATGATTATCGTATTTCCGTTACGCCCGAAATGAGGATAATGACGAAAATCCGGATTTCATCACAATAATAATATTATACGGCACGGCGAGCACGTTAGGGATATTTAAATCCATATTGTATTTTTATGATTTTAATTTTATTTCCCCTTTGGAAACGACGTTAAACATTAAATCGGCGTAAAATTTACATATTATTATTAAAAAAAACAATTGTTTAGGTTTATTTAAACAGTTATAACAAACCGCGAACAACCGGTACAGATGAAATTCGAATTTATACGGGAAATCCGCGAAGTAAATGTGTTTGCCAATGACTCATATCGATAAAATTTATATCGAGATAATACGATACAATAATACGTATCGAATAGCGATTTTGATTTTTTTGATTTCTTAGTATACTCGTACAATAGGTTTTATTAATGATTGTTATCGTTTTTTTTTTTTTTTTTTTCATTTCTAACTAAATCCTAATCACCGTGGCCGTATATTATATTTGTTTTGTATGCGCGCCGATAGAATATTTCTCCGGGTTTGACTATTAAACATAAGTGTTCGAATTGGAAAAATAAAAGAAGAAACTTGGAGAACAAACTTCGGCCTACCGTCCTACGCCCCACAACGTTTTCCACTTTATATGCGAATACCCTAAATTTCAATACGTAGACGTTATAAATACAGTTTTAGGCTAACCAAACCTAACCTAACCTCAACGAATAAACCTACCTTTTTATATTTCATTATTGTTATTTTCAATTTGTATTGCGTTATATAAATCGATGATTTACGTCGTGTTTTGTGTATTTAATATGGGGGGTGGAATCCTGTCTCTCCAATCCTGTACAACATTTATGCGTCTGATCAGCCTACCTCCCCAAACACAACCGTAGCTGAGTTTGCGGACGACAAGGCAACTTTTACGATTCATAGTGAGCCATTTACTGTCACCTTAAATCTCCCAAATCACTTGGATCTCATGTCGGCATGGTATACGAAATGGCGTTTCAAAGTCAACCAATCAAAATCCACACGTACCGCATTTACTCTTCGTATCTCTCCCTGTCCAGAGGTAGTCCTAGACAATGTGCATATCCCCCTCATCCCAAACCGTAAAATACCTGGGTCTAGTAATGGACCGCCGCCTCGCCGGGTCACGCCATATTAGAACCAAGAGGCTAGCTTTAAACTAAACGCACGTCTTCAAATTCTAATAACACTGATCTCCGAATAAGCACACTAAACTAAAAACTTCTTATATATAAATCCCTAATTAAGCCTATGTGGACCATATTATGGTCTTCAATTGTGGGGTAACGCCAAAAAGTCTAATGTTAACAAAATTCAAACATTCCAGAATATTACTCGTCGCAAAATCGTAAACGCTCCTCCATTTATTTCCAACCAAATGCTCCATTCGGACATAGGAATTAAAACTGTACATGAATAAAAGCGATAATATATTATAAACGATTCCACTCCAGACTCCCTTCACATTCCAACCCTCTCGTTTCAAATTTAGGATCACTAACTATTCCTGGCGACCCCCGTAGACGGCTTAAAAGGTCTTGGTGCCGTGATCCTCTAAATGAATAGGTAATAAAATTTAAATAACAAAATAGGGAGTTCCACCACTGGGCGGTTATCTTCCATCAAATTATTCACGCTGTACACTATTATCAAATACGCTTATTGTGCCCAAAGGCCACAGATTGTGTGTATAAAATAAAATTAATTTTTTTTAAAACTCGTTACCGTTATTATGTCACGGCACTACAACGACACGACAAATACATTTTCTGTCCGTGGCCGTCGACCGTGATGCGGATTCATTACGAGAAATACCGTTTTTTAAAAAATGTTTTTTTTTTTTTTATCAAACTTGATATTAAACGGACGCGAACAAAATCGTCCTGCGTTATACGATTTTATTGTTGTCGACCCTGAGGCTACAAATAAACCATTATATAGGTGCCCGCGTGGAAATTATCCACAACAGCCGGAATCGTATAAAAGTGGATACGTTTCGCTGCAGTTGGCAGACGACGAACGTCAAGACTGCCGGCCGCCGAACGCGGCGGATAATGGGGGGCGGCCGCCGCCGCCGTCGCTGTTTCCCCCCCCCCCGGCGCGCCGGCTCGAGTTTAAGCCGCAGGGATTTGAGAAGGGGCGCGAGGATACGCGACAAATCCCCGGGCAACCCCTCTCCGCCGCGGAATTAAGCTCGCCGCGGTGACTTGAGTTATAACTTTGATTTAATTGGTTTACTGTACATTTGTACATAATACGTATATTTTATTTTTATTATTTTTTTTTTTTTCTTCTTCTCGTCCCTTCCCTCTTCTATATTTCATATATTTATATATTACCCTACGAGGTCGGTTCGAAAAGAACCAGGGTTTTATTTTTTGAAAATTACAAAACTTTTTTTTTACGTGATATATACAATCTGTGGTGCCGCCCTAGGGAACAGTAAGAATATGTGATAAAAGAATATATAACATGATAATGCTTGAAGAAAGAAGCCGCCCAGCGATGACACTACCAGACGAATGATTTAATTGAAGATTTGGATAATATTTTTTTTTATTAATTACTAAAGAAGTCACTACACCACTTCGTTTTCAGCCGCCTCGGTGGATTGCCAGGAATCGATAGCGTGCCTAGATTAGATATAAGAGGGATGATGATAGAAGGTGCTAGCTTCTTCAGAAACGGTCTTGGTTTTTAAATCCGAATGGAGTGAGAAGTTGGACACATACGGTGGGGCGTTGGAGATTATGCGTAGACTAATATTTTGGAGAGTTTGGATTCTATTAAGGTTTGAATTGTTTGCATTACCCCAGAGTTGGAGGCTCTTAGCTTTGATGTGGGGAGCTCAGGTAAGACGGCGATCAAGAGTTAGGCCAAGATATTTTACGGACCGGGATGAAAGTATTTGAGTGCCAAAGAGGACATACATTGGGACACTCGGATTTTCTGAGGGAGAAAGTAGTGCTGGAAAATTCCGATTGATTGACCTAAAATCGCCATTTCGTATACCAGTCTTCCATAAGAAGAAGACGGTTTTGGAGACAAAACATGTTACAATTAAACAATTACAAAACATGAAAATTATTATTATTTAAAGATATCTCATTCGAACAACTCTCGTCCGATCGATATGCAATGGTCCCGGCGATCTAGCCATTTTTTTGAAAGTCCGTTGGAACTGTTCCAAAGCTTTAATTTCGTCTAGAAAAAAGAGAAACATGCCCACAAGTTACAATGAACAATATTTCAATCCCTGTTTGCTCCGAGGTAAAATACTTAGGCCTTATATTAGATAGTAAACTAACTTGGAATTCCCATATTAAAAACAAACGTAAAGCCCTAAACGCCCGACTTCATTTATTAAGGCCTCTCCTGCGATCTAAAATGAACATAAATAACAAATTATTAATTTATAAGTCTCTACTTAAACCACTATGGACATACGGTATACAGTTATGGGGAACCGCAAAACCCTCCAACATCAAAAAAATTCAAGCCTTCCAATCCATCTGCCTCCGCCTACTTTCCTCTGCACCCTGGTACATAACGAACAATAATCTTCACAAAGATCTTAAAGTACAAACTTTAAATCAAATTGCCAAAATGTACTATGCTAGATTCCACAATAAACTTCAGTCACATACGAACCCATTGATTATTAAACTATCAACAAAAACTCTACCCGATAACCCTCAACGAAGGTTAAAAAGAAAATGGTGCAGGGACCTTTTGTCTTGAAAAAAAAAAAAAAAAAAAAAAAAAAAAACCACATTAACCGACAGTAAATAACGTATCACGTGCTGGGTGTTACCACTGGGTAACTCCCCAAAATCATAATATTCATTGTTATTTGTTTTGTATTCTTTTATCTCATCTAATTAATGTGCATATTTGTTGTATAGATTGTAGATTCTCTTTTTACTCAATAAAAAAAAAAAAAAAAAAAAAATTTCGTCTACACCTTGACCAATCGTTGTCCTCCGAGCGCAGATTTTAGTCTTGGGAAATGAAAAAAATAATCACACGGGGCCTGATCGGGCGAATCGGGAGAGTCTGCGGGACCACAGCAATTTTTTTTATCGGCCAAAAATTCACGAATCGACAGCAGCGAAATGTACCGGCGCATTGTCGTGGCGAACAATCATTTTAACGTGGCAAAGCTTTTTTTTTCCACGCCAAAATTATTTATTTATTTTTTTCGTACACTCATTTGATTGGTTAGGTCTGTTTTACCAGGGATCAGGAACCCGCGGTTCTCCTTATAAAAGTCGTGTATACGCCACTGACGGTCGTGGCCAAAAACAGAACGTACGCCAGACGTTTAACGTTTGTTGTTTTGTTTCGTGTTACACGTTTTTTTACTAACCGTAACGGCATTCGTAATCGCGATTATTATTATTATTATTATTATTGTTCGGCTCTCGATACGTATCGCGATTAATATTACAAAACACACGTGTGCTTGTACAAGAATATTGTGGCCGCCGTCGACTTGTAAAGTTCAACGCGCCGAATATGTTTCGCGTTATTATTGCGCGTGCTGTATCGAAACCGGTTTTCTAGTTTTTTTTTTAATGTTTTTTTATTGTACCAGACCATGGCCGAAACCATTGTACGCTATACTGGTGTTATTATACGCGCGATCGTATTATTATATTGGTCATAATTAATTGTCGAACTGAAACGGTTTTCGAAAAGTAACGGGGAAAAAAAACAAAAAAAAAAAAAAACCCCGGAATTCTATTTTTTACGCACAGGCGGGGAAATTTCCCATAATTTTCTACGGTGACGGTGGGGAAGGAGGTGTGGTTGACGACGTTTTTTAAATATTTTACTGTATAAAAAAAGCCGCTCGCCGCGTTTACAACAATTGTCTTGCCGTGCAAAGGCGTACCTCTGATTTATTTTGGACGTACCTTGAGAGGAGGGGGCCCACCCAATTTCCGCATATGCTTGGGGCACTCGATACAAGCGCAATTGAGGGCGCTTGACCTCCTCAAAAATCACGGCCAGTTCGGTAAAACGGTGCCCAGTTTCGGTCCTAAACGTTTTCCACTCTGTTTAGTGCCTTTTTACTTCTGTATCCATTCCCCCCGGGACCTGCCGTTGGTTTTACGTATACGAAAAACACGTCTCGCAATGAAAAACGACTCGTTTAGTGATCATCGGGTATTTTTGAAGTTTTTCCCGAATGCCGCTGCCCATCCAACATCGATTTCTCCCGCTGGTCGGGTAGCTGAATCCACCAGAGATCTAGTGGAACTTCCACTGATTTGGCAACACTGGTTGATTGCGTGTACGCGCGCGACGCTGAGACCCCGGGGATGCGCGGACAACCCGTCGGCAGTGTGCGGGAAACGGCTGCAGCGGCCGCAGCAGCGACAACGATTACAACAACAACCACAACAACAACGAGGAATAATAATAACAATAACGACGGTAATTTTTATTATTTTGCTCCCCGGAATAACGGCGGCGGCGTTGACGTGAGAAACGCGTCAGGTGGCACACGCGAACGTGGCCGTCGGTTTTCGGGTTCTGCGCGCCGCTTTCGGGCCCGTCGACGCTTTTCGCACGCGCGCACGCAAAAACCCGAACGCCCGTCGGCGACTGCAACAACAATAGACGGACGCCCGCGGCGCGTTTATTGCCGTCCGTTCCGACCGCGACGATTTGTTTCGCGGACGGCGTACAACGGCCGCGTCGCTCCCGTCGCTGCCGGATGGGTTCCACGCCCGCGCTCGCCGTTACAATAAAATACCATTTACTGTTACACTATTTCCTCTTCCCCCTCGGCCGGCCGTCCGGCTGGCTGGCTATTGTCGTCGTCGTCGTCGTTTGTCCGTGCCGCGGTCGCGATAATTGCCGGCCGTCGCCGTCGCCCGCCGGCGGTTATCCCCGACAGTTGTCCACGGCCGCGGGGCCGTTCCTGGACCGAGCCCTGCGCCCTCCTCAAGATGGATACGTTAAAAACAAAAACAACTTTAAAAAACCTATATTATACGGTACCTCCTCCTACTCGAACCCTCTTATTTTTTCGTCACCTTTAAATACCCAAATATGTCACTGTTAAATATATACGAGATCTGTTCGAAAAGTACCAGGATTTTATTTTTAATAATTACAAAAATGAAATTACATTATTTTTTAAAGATATCACTTTCGAAATACTCGCCTCCGGAAGATACGCGGTGATTCCGGCGATCTTGACATTTTTCAAAAGTCCTGTTTCAAAGTTAAAGCTATGAGTTCTGTTGCCGCGTTCGCTTTGATTTCCACTACACCTTGAAACCGTTGTCCTTTAAGCGCAGACTTTAGTCTTGGGAAAAGAAAAACAAATCACACGGGGCCTGATCGGGAGAATAGGGAAAGTCTGCGGGACCACAGCAATTTTTTTTTTATCAGCCGAAAAGGTAGCGAATCGATAGCGCTAAATGTGTCGGTGCATTGTCGTGGTGAACAATCGCGGAACGAATTTGGAAGCGCCGACCCCTCTCGTCTGTACATTTACCTGTAAAATTACACGACAAGACTCAAATGAGATTCGCTTTGTTAGCTCACGAACGGTTAATCGCGGCGGCCATTTCGCATTTTTTTTCGCAAATTGTCGCCACATCGTCGTTTCTGGATGACGTCGACGTTCTATCGTTCGATAGAAGTTGACCGCCGACTATCCTTGGAACGTTTAAAACACTCGAAAGTCACGGCGACCACTCGATGAATCATCCCCAAAAGCGGTTTCAGTCATTTCCGTACGTTTTCGTTGCATCGTTTTTACCAAATTTCAAGCAAAACTTGATGCGGCGCACACGCGTTGTTTTCGGACGATTTCGGACATGTCGAAAACGGCGAACGAAAAAAAACTGTCCGGGTTTAACCACGTGTAATATTAAACTGAGCTAAGATAGCGATTTCGGATTTCGTTTAAAATATTCACTAATTCATAGATGTATTCATCTATTTACAATTTGAAACGTTATCGTGCGTAGATTGGCCGTAATAACAATTGTCCTGGTACTCTTCGAACAGACCTCGTACAATCGGCGAAGAGTTTTGATAAAGCTCGGTGTGGCCGAGGGGAAACGAGCGACGAGGAGACACGCTCCTCCCTGCCACCCCGAAGAAAACTCAAGTCGGCAGCCGGACTTCTTTCGTTACGGAAGATTTTATTACAATAGCCGTCAGTGCGACTCGTAAATATTATTATTGTTGTACAAACCGAGAACGCGCGGTAATTCGAATTTAAAATACGAAATTTAATATTCCAACAGGTACAACGTTTTATGGAAATAGGGTTTCGCCCTCTCCCCCGGGGTTCCGGCGTTAATATTCTTAGACGACCGTTCACTAGGAAGACCACGTGGTCGGCATTTTCCCGATTGCTTCCCACACGATATTCGGGCGGCGGAGTGTAATAATATTATTATTATTATTATTATTATCATCGAACCTCGTATTAAATTTATTACGTTAAATATATTGTACGCAACATACGTAACTTTGAACACTTTGAAGTTTGCAACGATAAACTTTATCTGTTTCACACCATTATCGTTCATAATAATAATAATAATAATATTACGCGTGCAGTTATTGTTTCTCCTTATTAACACGCCCGTTGACTAAATATTATATTATGTATACCGCCGTAGTATCGCCAACGAAATAATTGAATCGTTGCGAAATATACACCGAACCGATCGTAATAGAAATTTGATTGTATACCATGCCGACAGAGCCGGGTTAAAATTGCCCCAAAAAGGGCTTTAGCCCGGGACCTCTTTGAAAAACGGGCCTCTAGATAATCGTAGGAATTGTAATTTTTCCAGAATAACTCCATCAAAATAATAACAATTTTTATTAAATTAAACCTAATCTACATTGTTTAAAAAAAAAAAAAAAAACTATACGGTTATATAAAATATAAACGTATTAGAAAAGTGTATTCATTTTGTTTTTTTTTTTTAATTTGGTTCCCCAGAATGGAATAGCCCCGGGCCACTAATTTCATTAATCCGGATCGGATTATCGATCACAGTTTTACGTCATTGACAATTGTAGTAACGATGACCATTACGGTATTTTATGCATTACGATCGATTTCAATATAATTTTTATTAAATAGTATTATTTTACGTAAAAAAAAAAAAAATAATAATAAAAAGTGTTTCAAAAACATTCGACCAACTTGCAATGCATCTTGCCACGCGCTGTCGACGAAATATTTGTTTCGTCAAGTGTACGAAAAATATTATGTCACGTTTTTTTATTTTTATTTTTTTTTTTGTTTTCATCTGCGATGGCGAAAAAAAAAATGAATTATAGTCACGTCCCGCGGTCGACTTTTTTGGTACTCAGCTCTGCAGCCGCGACGGTTATCCGTGATTATAACACGGGAAACTAGAATATTTTTTTTTAAATTTTTCTTTTTTCCCGTGTACAACGGAATATATATATATATATTTTTTTTCTTCTATTTTTTTTGACATATATAATCGGGCGACGGAACTATTATTATTATTCTTTTTTTTCCAATAACAATCGGATATACAGTAAAACTTCCATATAACGAAGTCTCGTGGGGAACAACGAAAAAAATTCGTAATACAGAGAAATTCGTTAAATAGAATTAAACGTGTTTTTTTTCTTCATATGTATCAATTTTTTAATTTCATATTCTATATTTTATATTACAAATAAACATAAAATTATCATGTTATACCTACATATATTATATATTTTTTAATCTTAAGAAATAGTTTCGTTTGTTTTTTTTTTTTTTTTTATATAAATTGTACTGTTTTCGTAAAATGTTCCGAGTTAAAAAAAAAAAAAAATGTCATCCGGAGCATTTGCTCGTTGTGTAAAACCGTTTATCGCAACAGTCGCAAAGTCGTTTAGCATCTGTTTTTCTGCGAGTTTGGGTAAATCATCGTGCAGACGATTCCTCGGATTTCGTCACATTTCGTACGATTGCGTTTTACGTTCAATATTGGAACGGCGTGCTGGTGGCCTATCAATAGTTCGTATCTTTATCGGAAACAATACGATCGTAGGCGTTTCCGAACGGTATTTAATATCCGATAGCCGCAGAGTTTACGGGACTAGGTTTGTCATCGAATAGTTTATTCGTTGTACGGAAACATCAACAGATTCGTCGTGCAGAGATAAAATGTACGCGCGGTTAAACAACGCAACGCCGTGGTGGTTCGTCAACAGAAAAAAAAAAAAAAAAAAAAACAATTCGTTGCACAGTGAGTATCGTTAAACGGAAATCGGTCGTTTTAATAGAAGTTTTTACCGTATTCGATTAGAATTATTATTTACTCGGGTCGGCGTAGTCAGTCGCACGGTATACCCGTCACGATAATAATTAATAATATGATATTGTATAGGACACGGCTGGGCAGGGATGGGATACACGGACAAATAGGTGAAAAGGGTCAAAAAAAAAAAAAAAAAAACGAAACGCAATTATTCGTCCCCGGGACGGGTTGTACGCATATCCGTTATACTGTACACTATTTACGCGTAATAATGCCGAAATGCGAATTGGAAATTATCCGCTGGAATTGCTTTCGTGCCGTCGCATCGAAACGCGATTTGTTCGGAACCGTACCTTATTGCCTATTACCTATTTATAATAATATATTATTGTTATTGGCAGTCGTTTGTGGCTGATATAAATATATCGCGTGGCCGTCAAACGAATGACGGACAATGGAAACGGGCCCGGCTCTATACACATATATAAATAAATAATTATTCGTATCTAGGACGTACAACACGAAATTCGTTAAAAAAAAACAAACAAACAAACCACAACGTGTGCGATGTCACCGCAAACCTATTTGCGCATCATACACCCGGTCTACAGCCAAAACTAAGGCTTTGCCGGACGATGCGAACCCGTGGCCCTATAGCACTTCCAAATCTGGATATCTGCACAAATTTCGTTTGATTCAGTCAAAATCGACTTTTTAAATATAAAATATAGTTTCCCCTAGGTTCTCTTCGATACGGCCTAGAAATGTCGACACGAAACGGTTTTTGTCGATTGTCTCAAAAATGTGAAAAATCTAGACGTCGGCGGTTTATGAAATAAGCCGGTTGACTAGACAACAAGCCTCGACTTTTTTCACCTATCCCGTCACGATCAACGGCGAAATTCCACTTTCGATTAATTCCAACAAAGCTGTTTTGCATCTGTACACCTAATGCTTACGTCCCATTCTGACCTATACGCCAGTTCGGCATAACTCCAAGTGCATCTGATCATCCACCGAAGCCGCTCGATCCGTCGCGCATCGTAACGACCAGCACAATTTTCTTGTACGCGAACAATCGCACTGTTCGGAACATCCGGCCCGTGTCAGAATTCATACTCTTTCTTTACATTAAAAGCTTCGAGAATCGATCTCGGCACGGAACTTTCGTTGCGTCCGAAACGTCTCTAAGCGACCCGGCGGCTCTAAAAGAAACCGACCATATGGATTTTAACGCACTCCGGCAGCAATCACAATCATCGCTCACACACTTAAACGACAGTAATTCATAAAAACGTGATTCTCCTTGGAGCACCTATACGAGGCAATAAGGGTAAGCGTATCTATACTAATATATAAAATGATAGCGTTTGTTCGTATGTTCGGGGAAAACTCAAAAAACTATTTAACCGATTTAGCTGAAATATGTATTTTTATTAGCCTGTTTACGACGCGAGAAGTGACATAGGCTATTCAACAGTTTGAAATTGTTAATAATAAAACACCGATAAACAATTTTTAAATTCAGAGCGACTGCTGCGAGTCGTAATGAGGTATGCGTCTTACCGCACGCTACACTAATGACCATGACTCCTTAGTGATCGTATCTTGCGGTTGAAAGTTACGGTTTTGCGTAATAATGCGAACAAAGGTACAATTCTTACGGGTCCAGCCACCGGGGAGCTTGTTTTTATCCCGAGAATTCCTCGGATTCCTTCAAACTCGACGATTGAGTTCAAAAGAGTGCAATTTCATGTTAGGGTTTCTTTCGCGGTCACCATCAATATGTCGCAAGGGCAGACATTGACATTTTACTGCCGACGAACGGATAAAACAACAAATATATTGTGTATACAGGTATTTTGTACATTACATTTTTTTTTTTTTTTTTTAATAAGGTGAACTTTTTTTTTTTTGCTTAAGATACAGTACATTATTACATTTTTTTCCCGAATAATTTCTGCGTATTCTAGATTTATTTGCAACCCACTCCTACCCGTGATAGCTCAAACTCACGTTCGGCCGGAGCCGTGACGGGTATGCTAGTATATATATATATGTAGGTATCACATGCCATAAGTTTAAAACAAACAAAAAAAAAAAAAAAAACGAAAAAACCTTTTAATCTTAGACCCCCGTTGAAAACTCTACACTTGTACCGTGGACGCATTCGCCGTTTAAAAAGCTAATTTTCACCCTCTGCCGGGTGTATATACGGCTATTATTATTATTATTATTGTTATTTTATTTGTTACGGATTATTCGACGGTACGGCGGAACAAAATACGAAACGGCAGTGGTCCCGTCGTCATATTGTTATAGTCATAGTCGCTGCCAATACTATCGCTTCCGTCGTATAAGATGAGACAGCAAACTTTATATATATATATATATATTAATAAAAAATCGCACCGAACCGATAATAATAATATTATTGTACAAGGACATTGGGTGCGCGCTCTCGAATTCGTTCTGCGATTATCGACGTGTCGATAAACTTGTTTTTTTATTGTTTACTATTTCAAACAAATAAAATAAATTAGCATAATATATCGATACCGGTTTATTAAAAATTCGCACCGCGAGACCCTCGTGGTGTGACAGGGGTAACAAACGAAAAACGGAAAAATATGTTCGAATTTAAGGAAAATAAACGACTGATTGCGGAATTACAATGTATATCAAAAAAAAAAATACTATGATGGGTAGTATACTACACCGTGGCGGTTTGGCGATGCCGATTTCTGTTGGTGGTTATGTAGAAGGTAACAGGGCAGAGAAGCACGGAAAGCCGCTTGCAAACCGATCTAAACCGATCGAGAATAAAGACCATCAGAAGGAGATTTCGGCCGATTGGCCATAGTCTGTACACATTGCATATTATACAATATACAGTGTGTTTACAAAAGGACGTTCTTTTTGAATTGGCCGTCGTTTTTTTTTTTTTTTGTGGTTCAGTTAGTAACACTGTTGTTATGATATCTGTTATCTAGTATCACTCCGGTTTATTCTTCCCGGCTTAGTTTCTTTCGATCGATCACCATGGAACGGCTAACCGCGGAGATCCGTGTTTTAGTTGTGAAAACATTTTACGGAAGCGGCGAAAGTTGTGTGGAGACAGCTCGTCGTCTCCGTACGCAACTCGGGCGGAATGCGGCTCCTGCAGTTTCAACAGTTCGTCGGCTTGTGCTGAAGTTTGAAAGAACAGGTTGAACAACAGGTAACATTAAAAGTCCGGGGCACCCTCGTTCACAACGTACAGCTCAATACGTGGCAACAGTGCGAGAAGATGCACGCGTACAAGATTCAACTTGTGCAGGAGTTAAAGCCAGCAGATCGCGGCAAAAAAAAGAATCTTTGTTGTTTGGATCTTAGCTAAACATAAGGAGGACGATTGAGTTCGTTAAAAAAATAATTTTTTCTGATGAGGCACATGTACTATTGGTAATTTCGTAGATTATTAGACGAGTTATAATTGAAGATAATTGATAATGCGAAATATGATCAAATTAATAATGCAATTCAACTATAGACGAGAGAACACACGCACTCGCATACGTCTCTGTGTCTCTTTGCATTAAAAAAAAAAAAAAAAACAACCAAGTGGTTAATTATATCCGTCAGAAACCCCCGTTTACAATTAACTCGTCGAGATTTAATTTGTATAAAAGAACTGTTCGGTTTTATATATAAAAAATAAAAAATAAAAATAATAATCTCGTTTCAACCGCAGTAGAACGCGTTATAAAACCGAAACGCGGCTAAACATGACTATTAGTTTTTTATTATTTTCTTTCAAATTCGTATCGGCTGACGTTCCGAACTAGACCTCACAAGCAAACGCCTCTTGTATCGTAATCGTAATTAAACCGATATGGACTTATGGAATTCAACTGCGGTATTGTTCCAGCAAGTCCAATATTGAGTTTGTACCACGGTGCCGGAACATCGGCTCCCCGACGACCATTGTCGCAGCTTACCGGTATGACAGAAACGGCATTATCCACCGACAAATGATGATCGCCTTCGTCCAGGAAGACGAGATTACCAAGTTTGCCCGCCAACACGAGAAAAGGCTGAATCCGCATACCGATCCAGCAGCAATCCGACTACTAGACGACTCTCTAGACATTAGGCGTCTCAAACGCCGAAGACCATACTTAGACTCAGTATAAGATCTCAGCCTAAGACCGGGGACACCCCGCCGAGAGTGGCACTACGCACATGTTTTTTTTTTGTTGTATAAAATACATTACAAGTAAGCTTTCGGGCGGTTTAAAAGAAAAGAAAAAGAAAAAAAAAATTCGTATAAGTGATTCATAAAAAAAAAAACAAAACAAAACAACCACAAATCCGTACGTTTATTATAAAAAAAAAACCGACGAGATATTTCGTCGTGTTTCGCGATATAATTAATCGTTATAATAACGACGACATCACGTCAATGGGAATACGTTTCGTATGTTTGACGCACGCGATTGACGGACTCGCGCGCGCGCTTATTAACGCGGGACGATGGGTAAAATAAAATTACCAAAAAAAAAAAAAAATAATATAGGGCAGAATAATAAATTTTTCATTTGTTTTGTAATATTATTTTTTTTTTTTTTTTTTTTTTTTACCGTCAACCGGATGTACCGACCGGGGACGGCCGCAGTTATGAGGAATATTATTATTACTGTATACATACGCCGCACGCATAATCAATTACGTACACCGCGCAATGTACGCGACGCGCGTCCCTGCGGGGCTGACAATTGCCGGGCCAATTTATTATTTACACAAATCGAACCGTAATTACGGGGTTATTACCGCGGGGGCCGCACTCGACGACGACGCCCTCCGATCCTCCGGGGGCCAAGGCAAATAAAACGCTAACAAAACACTATAAAATTACATACGTACGTATATAAACCGCACACACGCGTCGGTCAATATTTCCAATTCGATTACGATCGCTGATAATCGCGGTTTCTCGTTTCTTTTTCTTTCTCCCTCACCCCCCCCCCCCCCGGGTGCTCTTCGTGTAATATTTTATTATATTGTATTGTACAAGCGGGCTGGATCCTCCCCGAAAAAAAGAAGGGACGCCGCGATTTGTATATACGGTGTCTGTTAAAAAAGTACAAATGCTATTACGACTAATATACACGCGATAAGAGAGATAAAAAGACGCTAAAGCCCTCAAAGTCACCTTCCCACCCCCCCCCCCCCAAATATCCGTCCTGTAATTCTAAATGCCAATATAATTGACCCTGCCGATATATTATAAACGCCTAAATACTCAACGGACTTGTCCTAATATGTAATTATTTTTTTTTTTTTTTTTTCCATGATGAAATCTAGTATAAACAATTAAACTGACGGTATAAAAATTACTTCTGGATATCGATTTTGATTAGATAATTTTAATTTTGCGTCAATGTATTTCAGACACTGGAAAACTAAAAAGAAAAAAAGTTAAAACCAGGTCCACGGTTAACGAGGGTCCGTGTTAATTCTAGTTTTGACTAGTGCGAACCAGTCGTGACGTTAAGGGGTTTGTGAGACCAACTGGTTTCGACTAGTTACAACTAGTTTTGACGGATTTCGGATTTTAACTGTAACGCATACGAGGTCTGTTAAAAAAGTACCGTGACAAATGTTATTATGGCTAATCTACTCGCGATAAAAGAGATAAAAAGATTCCGGAGAGCAACCTATCATAACCTAACATATACATCCCGCTCGTATCTTAAATAAGTTCTACGAGAATTACTCGCTATTGTATTTTAAATATTTTATTTAAAAATGAATTCGAACACTTTTATGATTGTGAGCAAAGCTACTCTTTTCTTTTCCTTAACCCCCCCTCCCCCCTCAGCGTCTAAAAATTTTTCTACCAGACGTCCTGCTCCGATTTTTAAAAGAGTTGCACATTTTCTGAATGAATTTCGACGGTTATTTATTGATTTTCGTTGTAGTTTTCAATAATAATTCGGGGGTGGGGTAAAAAACGGAAAAATATACGGTTTTTGTTACTTTCGATTTTTTCTTTTTCTTAAAACTCGGTTAAAAATAATCGTAAATATTTGAAATGTCCACAGAATATTAATATTAACCCTTGCTAAACGTCCAAACATTCAGGCCATTTTTTTTTTTTTTTAACTATTTAAATAGACATTTGAACTTTTCGAGTTTTTATTGGTTTTATTCGGTTATTATCGTCTACTCATCTAACTCGAGTTATACAGTCTCGTTTTCGAGATTTTCACCGGCATACGGGTGTACAAACGTTTTTTTTTTTTTTTTCCCTCTCTCGTTATGCATTATAAATACGTACAGTCATATTATTATTATTATTATTATGACGAGCACACCAATGCACAGCGCACGATTGTTCCTTTATAATTATTTTTTTTTTTTTCGAAACTAAAAAAAAAAAAAAAAAAGCAACAACAACAAATACACGGTACTTACGGAGGTAATTTTGTTCTGTACAGAATATTTATTGGACGCGCGTGCGGTCGCCGCCGCTATAATTATATATATTAGATCGTGGGCGTATAAATACGGCGGATTAAAACGACATACGATTTGTACGCCGCGTACGGGATAATATAATGCAATCCGTAAAAAAAAATATATTTACGTACCTGTTATTATGTTGTGCTGTTGTACGTCGCCGGACACAGTTTACGAAACGGTGACAAATCCCTACAGGAAATGGTATTGTCGTTGCCCGTGTATAGTGAGCCTGGACCTGGTCAGCTCGGCACACGTACGACGACCGGATATTCCACTGACGTTGACTAGGGTCCTGGTCCCTTCACCGGATCGGGCGAACTCCGTCCCCATGGGTGTTCTCACTGCGGGTTTCCCGGTGAGGCGGACGTCGTCGTCGCTCTCCACGCCCTGATGCGCTGCGAGGCGTATGACCGGGATGGGGAGCGCCCGGTCCTTTCGAACCGGGCGACTCGGTGTCGCTCATGCTGGACTCCCCAGACCATTGGGAAGCCGTGGCCGGGTTCGCTGAGGCCGTCGTCGCGGAGAAGGAGTCGGCAGAACGGCAGCGCCAAGGCCTCGATCGTCGTTGATCGCGGCCCCGTAGTCGCTAGACCGCCAGCAGGAAGTGTCCCCACCCTGCAGTATGTAAGGGCGGAAATTGGGCTTCGGCCTGACTACTGCCCATTCCCACTGTAGGGTACTCGTCGTTGTAATTTATTTCTATGTGAGCCCGCCCCGCCTTAGGGGAAAACGGGATTTTTTTTTACTAAATTAATTGTATTTCATTTTACCAATAAACGATGGCGACCCGCCTCCTGATGTAATGCCTCACGGCGTTTCCGGGAGGCGAAGGTATTGCCGGTTTAACCCCCCCCCCCCCCAAAAAAAAAAAAAGTTTGACTTGAGTGAAAGTGTTGAAAGTGGTGTACACGGGTATATGATAAACTTAGTAATACTTTATTCGATTTACAAATACTAGAAACGTTGGTGTCCAGAGGTTCGGCCACAAGGGTTTGAACATAGGGCCCTCCAATGAGAGGCTAGAGCTATACTACCCCGTTCGTCAGCGTTCCGTACGAAGATCCGCATCGCGACCAGACGGACGCGTCGGATCCGAACCGCGGAAGCGCCGGAGGAGAATGGGCGCGCTAACTCGTACGCTTAATTCCCCCAGACGCGCTGGTGCGGTGACAGTTACAAAACCGCCAAGGTTCGATGACGTACCGTCTCGCTCAGTTATTCACAGGGCACGGACGCTTCGACTCATTCCTTCACCGGATCGGGTGAACTCCGTCCACCGGGTGTTCTCACTGCGGGTTTCCCGGTTACTCTGATGCGCTGCGAGGCGTTTGAAGGGGAAAGGGAGCGCCTGGTCCGGAGGATCGATCCCTCGACGTCGTCAGACGCCGGCAGGCCGGTAGGAAGTGTCTCCCCCTGCAGACGTGAGAGCAGCAAGTAGGCTTCGGCCCGGCTACTGCCCATCCCCACTGTAGGGCGAGAAGACTGTAAAAAATTACTGTGAGCCCGCCCCGCCTTAGGGGAAAACGGGTTTTTATTTTTATTGTTAAAAATAATTGTATATGTTCGTTGCATAAATAATGGCGGCCCACCTAGTAATAAACCTAGTAATATTTGTTTTAAAAAAAATTGTAATCCACTTATGGTGGAATAAAAAATTACTGAAATAATTGTATTTAAGAAGGGTACGGGGGAGAAAATATTATTTTGTGACCACGAATAATTTATGGTCTAAACCAAAAATTGAACAATACGAAAAAATTTAAAAAAAAAAAATAGGCCCTGATCTCCATTACTCAGTTTACTCAGTCTAGTGCGGTGGTTCCGGGGCATTTTGACACTACGGACCATTTAAATAACTATCAAATGATAGGCGCCGGACCACGACAATTTGCAGACGAGTCAAGCTCCCAGCTTTGCCGACAAATTAATTTGCCAAGTAATTGCCGGCATGTCCATTGGTCGAAGAGTATATCGTCGATAATTACCAGCTGCTTTCGATACTTTAGTTGCATGCGGTTTTTCTCGCCGTCGTTTTCTTGACCGAGGACAAACCCAGTACGAGGCCCCCGCAAACGGATTTTATTCGAATTTTCTCCGGTTCTGCACAAAATTTTTCTATTCCACCGCCGAAGACAAATCCACTAATCTACTGCCCGCAACCGTTATTTATGAACGTTCAGTTAAACGCCCGACAAAAATGTCGGCACTCGCAGTAGTTTTGATAGTAAAAAATAAAAGTACGTTTGAACAACTATACTTTGCGTGGGTCGTCGACGCTATTTCGATTTTACCACATCATTTACGAGAATAAAACACGTTGCGGTATTTGTGCAGATTTGTCAATTTTTACATGGTGAACAAAGTAAACGAACAAATAAAGTTAATACGCGAAAATACGGTTCGCCCCGTGCAAATCAAACCCGGTACGGTTTGAACGTTTTAAAACTCGAACAACCGCAACAAGTACGTCGATTTTTGTCGGGCGTTCAGGTCTTTTCGACGAAAAGTCCACCGAGTTTGCCGCGGGGGCCTTGGGCTATAGGCTTACGCGTGAATCGCGTGCCGTTTAGGTCGGGCACAAGTGTACGGAGCGTATCAAAAAAAAAAAAAACGGTTAAAAAATATATTTTTGTAGACAAATAGCAACGCCCTCGGAAATATTATTTTCGCCTAGATTTCCGCCGCACGGTTTACACACGTACGTATCTAATAATAGTAACGTAATTTCGAAATATTTTCATTCGACACTTATAAGTGCATGGCGGTTTATTTTCCCGTCGTTTTCTTGACCGAGGACAAACACAGTTATTGTTTTTTTTTGTTACATTACAGGGGAGACGACGGTAGAAAAATAAAATAAACGTCGGGTTTTTTTTTTTTTTTTTTGATGCGATAATGACAACAGATTTATATATTCTATATATATATATTTATTTATATATATATAAATGTATTTTTTTTATTTTTTTTTTTTTTTTTTACAATACACTGTTTTTTTTTTTTCTGATGATGATCATAGGGAACGTATACAATAACAACAAAAAAAAAAAAAAAAAAATACATTTTTAACTTTGGGACAATATAGTTTAAGTAGTAATAAAAACAATAACATTCTTTATCGTAATAATAATCTAATTTTTCATAATAATAATAATAATAATAATAATAATAATACGCGGTTTATAAAAAAAAAAAAAAATAAAAAATAAAAAAAAACCGTTCACAGACAAAAGGGACGATATTTCTACACGCGGTACTTACAATATATTTACGGGGTACGTCCGTTGTATCACGGTAAATACATAATACAATAATATAGTTAACGAATTTTTGGGACTTTATTTTTTTTTTTTTTTTTTTTATATATTCATATATAGGACACGATACACGCACACAGGACCATTTTTTTTTTTTTTTTTTTACAATATTACATATTCATATAGTTACATATAATATGGTAAAACTGGAGGTGTTATATTATTTACAAAATATATATATATAATATATATATATTCTAGGATACATCTAGCCGTTTAAATATTATTATACACGATAAATAATTTTTTTTTAATCGTCAAAAAAAAAAAAAAAAAAAACTCGCGTGACCACCCGCGGATTACTAATAGAAAATCATAACACAGTAATATTATAAATTTATCTAGGTAGGTAGTGAATTTTTAGAGAGAAAAACATTGGCCGATCGAAGTTTTTCGTTTTTTTTTTTTTTTTTTTTTAATTTTTTTTTTTTTCACTTTCTTTATGTACATCACCGGTAAAAAGCACGACAATTTGTACGTTCACGTAATATTTTTACTCTAAAGCTACAAAAAATTATTTTATACTGCGTTTTCCTACACTCGCGTTATATTATGTATATTCTTTTAATACACATATTTTTATATTAAAAAAAAAAAAAAAAAAAAAAAAAAAAAAAAAAACGTAAAACGTATATGTATATATATATATTTATATGTAAAAACGTTATACGAATTTATTAAATATAATAATATTTCAGGTTAATAACTGGGGCGAAATTTTTAGTAATTTTATTATTTTTTTTTTTTGTAATTTTTAATTTTTTTTTTTTTTTTTTTTTTTTTTTTAATTTAGTTCGGTGCATATAAAGATGTTCGCGCACAGTATATAATAATAATTAATAATATACATATTAATAATAAAATATTAAATAATAATAATAACATTATGGCACGGTTCTTTATATTAATAATTTTTTACCTCCATTTGACTATACGTATATATATATAAAAAAAAAAAAAAAAAAAAAAATCATTCATAGAAATTGCGTGTTTTTTTTTTTTTTTTATTTATTTTTTTTTCATGTGCTGTTTAGGGCTTGAAACGGTGACATCGGCCGTGGTTTCGGTGATCGATATGCGTGACGTTTTCTCACCAGACGAGACCTTCGTTTTGCAGGTTTGGCGCGTCCGAAAACCCGCTACTACTACCACCTAAAAAATAACAATAAAAAAAAAAAATAACCAAAAATATTCCACAATTCGGTTTGGTTATTTATTTCCCCGGGGGGTTTACTCGAGGCCCCCGCAAACGGATTTTATTCGAATTTTCTCCGGTTCTGCACAAATTGAAAATTTTTCTTTTCCACCCCTTAACGCATATCCACAAATCTACTGCCCGCAAACGTTATTTATGAACGTAAAGTTCAGTTAAACGCCCGACAAAAATGTCGGCACTCGCAGTAGTTTTGATAGTAAAAAATAAAAGTACGTTTGAAATGCATTCGAACAACTATACTGTGCGTGGGTCGGCGACGCTATTTCGATTTTACCACATCATTTACGAGAATAAAACACGTTGCGGTATTTGTGCAGTTTTGTCAATTTTTACATGGTGAACAAAGTAAACGAACAAATAAGTTAATACGCGAAAATACGGTTCGCCCGGTGCAAATCAAACCCGGTACGGTTTGAACGTTTTAAAACTCGAACAACCGCAACAAGTACGTCGATTTTTGTCGGGCGTTCGGGTCTTTTCGACGAAAAGTCCACCGAGTTTGCCGCGGGGGCCTTGGGCTATAGGCTTACGCGTGAATCGCGTGCCGTTTAGGTCGGGCACAAGTGTACGGAGCGTATCAAAAAAAAAAAAACGGTTAAAAACTATATTTTTGTAGACAAATAGCAACGCCCTCGGAAATATTATTTTCGCCTAGATTTCCGCCGCACGGTTTACACACGTATCTAATAATAGTAACGCAATTTCGAAATATTTTCTACCGGCGTATAAAATGGAAAACCGTGAGCCAATACGGAAATTAACTGGCGAAAACTGTTTTTTTTTTTTTTTTTTCATATTCCAGAGACATTTTAGACGTATGTTCTCCCGAAAATTCTCGTATTGACAGAAATCCGATATCCTCGATATCGGCCGATTCTCGTCACTAAATACTATTACGGTATGTGTCTATGCACAATCCCGAAATGCTTTTTCGACCACGTATTGTAAAAGAAAAAAAAATTTGGTAAAAACGATATTCTCCCCCTCTCCTCATCACCACCGTCGCGATTTATTGTCACGTGTACGAGTGATAAATCCAACTCGTGACTACTTTTACGATAGTACGATATTGCACTGCACAGTATTTTCTCGTAATAATTTTGTACATTACAATATCTGTCCGGTAAAATATTTTTTTTTTTTTTTTGTACGTATACATGCAGTCGTAAATTATTTATCAAACCGTTGTTATTTATTTTTTTTTTGTTTTCTACGCACGTAACTATGAATATTTATTTAGGGATAAATAATTCCGTACGTAATACGAACGCGTTTGTAAGCACCATTGAAATCTATATACAATTTCGACAATACCGATTTTGAAACGTATATTATTATTGTAATATCCGTGGACCGTAAATTATAAAAAAAGAGATGAAAAAAAAAAAACCTATACGTTTTCAATTCGATAACGTGTAGAAAGTGTACGGTAAAACAACAATAAACAATTATTATTAATATCTAATCGAATTTTCAAAAAAAAAAAACATACACCTAATAAGATAGGTGCCTTAAGACGTTGCCGATAATAACAATAATGGTAAATAATTATCGTATATACGACGGAAAGTGTCCGGTTGTTTATTATTTGAACGTTTTCGTCTTCGACGGAACAAACGAGCGGCGTATAAACTTAAAAAAAAAAAAAAAAAAAAATGAATAGTATAGTTTTTGTACTCGCCTTGGGAGCCCATGAATTCCGACGGACTGCCCGGCCTTTGCGATGACACGAGCTGCTGGTCGTTGGCCTGCTGTTGCTGCGCCGCGATGAAGCCGGGCGGAGCGTCTTGACCCATGCCCGGGTAATCTGGGCCCATTCCGGACATCGGATTGGAATCCATGCCGCCTATTATACGGACAAGAAGGAAACAAAAAAAAAAAAAAAAAAAGAGGATATTATTATGAAAACGCAGAGAGAAAAAACCCCCGTAGATTATATACGTATGTGCGAAACAAAATCGAAATAGATTTTTATATTTTATAAAACGAGAGATAGGGGTAGGGTCTCTGGGTGAAAATCTACCAGGGCCCCCTGAATACCAAATGATCAAGGCGCACTCCCGGCCACCTCCCCTCTGCACGCGCTAAGGTGACCAAAGCCAAAAATATATTCAATTTAATCTTAATCCAATCGAAAATCATGTGATATATTACAATAATTGACACCACTACCAACAGAATAGCAGGGGATTCGATCGTTTGACAAGGAGTCAAGTCAACGTTTTCATTAGAGATGATGATCAGAACACCATTTTTTCCCATATTTTTAGTTTCAGTCTTGAATTTCGATTTTCCACAACGAACGTATCTTGTTGTGCTCGTTTTTTTTTTCTTTCTATTTGTATTTCTTGCCGTTTTACGGACGTGATAATAAGCATAAGAGGTAAAAAATCCAAAAAAAAAAAAAAAATGGATTTTTTTTTTCTTAGTTTAGTGCGTTTTCCATTTGACTGCTATCACGAGTGCAAAAAAAAAAAAAAAAAAAAACGACACCGTCGATTTTGAGGAACGTCCATACATACGACGAGACCACGAACCAAACAAAATACAAAATTCGTATCAGCTATTTCGGATTTTTGGCAAGTGCTTAAATTCAATTTACCAAACGCCATTTTACCGTACGAAAATTATCCGCGAAAAAAAACACCGGCGACAATTACGAACGGTGTCTCGTAATTTATGATATTCTAAGCGTCTGAGCGTTTTGCGGTGAAATTACACGGCCGTAAAGAAAAATTAGGTGTAAAAAACAACAACAAAAAAAAAAAAACAGAAAAAATGTGAACGGTATTAGAGGAAAACGAACGTTTGTATTATGTGATCATAAATCGATGATGACCGACGGTGGGTATCCAGTCCGGGCATTTAGACGCTCCTCGCTCGAGACGGCGCAGATAGTTACGTGCGGTAGTTACGTTTGTGCGCAACGTGTGCGGTTACGTTGTTACGCAGTTACACCGTTGTGCAGTACGCGCCGCACCTAACACGACTGGTGGTCATAGCGTCGAATCAACGGTAATACGTTTAGGGCCGTGACGCACTGGCCACGGCCGGTTTGTCGAGCGGCCAGATTTAAGCGGCCAGATTGGCAGCCAAAACTCAACGCCCGACCCGCCCGCGATCGTATCGGAGGAACACAACCGGTCGCTTCGACTAGTGAGCGGAGACTGCAGGCGGCCACATACATTCGTATGTAAAAACGTTGTTTTCCTCTGGCTGCCGTGTAGTCGCGTAACGTTTTTCTGGCCGCGGCAGCCAGTAAACTTTGGCCGCCTAGTGAGCGATAGGCAATAAGCAAACATGTGTGGCATTAGCTGCCGCAGCCTGGCTGCCAAGTGCGTCACGGCCCTAACAGTGGGTAGCCAGTCCGGGTCTATAGACGCTCCTCGTTCGAGACGGCGCGGATAGTTACGTGCGGTTACGTTGTTACGCAGTTACACCGTTGTGCAGTACGCGCCGCACCTAACACGACTGGCGGTCATAGCGTCGAATCAACGGTAATACGTTTAGGGCCGTGACGCACTGGGCACGGCCGTGGTTTGTTGAGCGGCCAGATTAAGCGGCCAGATTAGCAGCCAAAACTCAACGGCCGACCGTCGTCAGTCGTTCGATGGACATAGAAGAAGCCTTATCACTTATTTACCGTTTGTCTCGTAAGAAGCGCAGAACAAAAAAAAAAAAAGATACCGGATTCATCCTACACTCGTGGAACGGCACTCGAAGGGCTCGTATCGAAATGATTTTAAAGATCTTCGAAATTGTCCGGACACGTGACATTATTATATTAGCGGGCGAGCACGACCGATATTAAAATATTATTCGGTGTTCCGCTCTTGGCGTTATTATCGAATACACTCCGGCCGATCGTAATCGGACGGAAAACGTTATAAAAAAAAAAAAAAAAAAAAAATAGTACGTGGTTGTACACCTCCTATCCATTGTTGTTGTACGGTCGGCCTAAATAAACGAATAATAATAATAATAAAAAATAAAAAAATGTACAACAAATAATGGTTTTGCGCGGAAGCACGTGGGAAACCGCGTGTAGGCAAATAATTCGATATAATGTTTCGTATTATTATTTATCGTCGGACAACGGAAATTTTCCGGGCCCCGTGCGGTATTTGACCATTGTCCGCGGCGCGTCTCTAGAGAAAAATAAATCGGACCGAGAGTATTTTTATTTTTTACCCGCCGCCGTAGTCGTCGGACACGTGTGCCGAGTGTATTTCTCGAGAAGCGTCTCATTTCCCCTACCCCCCCACACACACCCCCGTCAAAGTTATAGTCGTTTTTTTTTTTTTTTTTTTTTATAATTAAACAAAATGTGTCGTTTTACCGCTGCGATTACGATTTAAACCGGCGACGACGGCTAATATTAAAAATAGATATCTCGACAAACGAAAAAAAAAAACGCGTGCAATTGACGATATTATTTTCAACTAGCATACCCGTCTCGGCTCCGGCCGAGCGTGAGCGTGAGCAATCACGGGTAGGAGTGGGTTGCAAATAAATCTAGAATACGCAGAAATTATTCGAAAAAAAAAAATAAATGTAATAATGTACTGTATCCTAAGCAAAAAAAAAAAAAAAAAAAAAATGAAATGTACAAAATATCTGTATACACAATATATTTGTTGTTTTATCCGTTCGTCGGCAGTAAAATGTCAATATCTGCCCTTGCGACATATTGATGGTGACTGCGAAAGAAACTCTAACTGGAAATTGCACTCTTTTGAACTCAATCGTCAAGTCTGAAGGAATCCAAGGAATTCTTGGGATAAAAACTAGCATACCCGTCTCGGCTCCGGTCGAGCGTGAGCGTGAGCAATCACGGGTACGAGTGGGTTGCAAATAAATCTAGAATACGCAGAAATTATTCGAAAAAAAAAAAATGTAATAATGTACTGTATCCTAAGCAAAATAAAAAAAAACTTCACCTTGTTAAAAAAAAAAAAAAATGAAATGTACAAAATTTCTGTATACACAATATATTTGTTGTTTTATCCGTTTGTCGGCAGTAAAATGAAACGATTCACGGGATTTCGGGTTCTGGAGAGAGCTACGGCTATGGCTGACCATGCGAAAAGCAAACTCCCCCGCACACATGTCAATATCTGCCCTTGCGACATATTGATGGTGACCGCGAAAGAAACTCTAACTGGAAATTGCACTCTTTTGGACTCAATCGTCAAGTCTGAAGGAATCCGAGGAATTCTCGGGATAAAAACAAGCTCCCCGGCGGCTGGACCCGTACGAATTGTACCTTCGATCGCATTATTACGCAAAACCGTAACTTTCAACCGCAAAATACGATCACTAAGGAGTCATGGTCATTAGTGTAGCGTGCGGTAAGACGCATACCTCATTACGACTCGCAGCAGTCGCTCTGAATTTAAAAATTGTTTATCGGTGTTTTATTATTAACTATTTTAGACCGTTGAATAGCCTATGTCACTTCTCGCGTCGTAAACATGCTAATAAAAATACAAATTTCAACCAAATCGGTTTAATAGATTTTTGAGTTTACCCCGAACATACGAACAAACGCTATCATTTTATATATTAGTATATAGATAATAACTAATTATTAATTAACTTTGTCCGACTAAATCCATGCCCGATGCCTTCTCTGCGATGTCCTCTTTAATTCAAAAAAAATTTGCAAGACGAGCCAATAAGTAGTCTCGGAGTTTACTCCGAACATACGAACAAACGCTATCATTTTATAAATTAGTATACACGTAAAGAGAACGGCGACGTTCCCTGCGGTGTTTCACGGAAGGATTTTTTTTTTGATATTTTCGTTCTAGGGTTGCCTTTTGTTTTGTTTTTTTTTTTTTTTTTTAAGCGGCATTCAAGCGCTGTATTAATTGATATTGATTCCATTGGTAGTTACACGCGGGCAATTCTATTAGTTTTGCAACATACAAATATATGCGACCGTGTCGGTAATAAAAACTAAACGGGAGACGCCTTAACGATACTAACTATATACGCAAACAAATAAAAAAAAGTAAACCAAAAAGTCTGGGAAATTTTCGAATTAATATTATTATCATACATATATGTATATATATATATAAAAAGATGTCCCGTCGAATAGTAAATTTGTCCGATTTTTGTCTTTTAAAATCGTATTTCAAATCGTTACCTATTATTATTACTATTAAAACGGACATTTTCTTTTTTTTTATATATATATATATAGACATTTGTATAATTCGTAATCCCGGAGTATTATTAAAAAAAAAAAAAAATAACTTACTCGGGGTTGGAACCGCCCCCGTTTAAAGTTTTACAAACTTAAATACAAAAATATAGCGGAATAGATTAGAATAGAATAGTAATAAAATAATAGAATAATAGAATATAGTGTGCGTATCACTATTAATTGTCGAGGTATCGCGGTGGCGACGCTTACCTGGATGTCCGAATGGTCCTCCGGGCCCGGGGTGCGGGCCGCCGTGATGGCCGAAAAAGTCCGGGTGGAACGAACCGGGACCGTAACCGAACTCGAACTTGACCTCGGCCGAACCGGCGAAATACGGGAAACCGGGCTGCTGGTCGTCCAGCGACCCGGGGCTCATGTTCAACGGGAATCCCCGCATCTTCCGCGCGCCCCCGTAGAACGGCCCCCGGCCCATGGACGTCAGCTGTTTTAGCCGCCGCTCTTTGCTCCGCTTGTTCTGGAACCACACCTGCGAAAACGACAACCGCAACACGTATTTAATACCTCCGCGTTCTCGTACAACAATACAATTATTATTCATTTCGTTGTAATGATACTATATGCACTGTATTTGACTTTTTATTATATGCAATTTTATCTACTTTGAATTGCGTTATTAATACAAGAATAAATAAATCTATTGACTAAATAGTTAGTTTTTTTATGTATTTTTTTTTTTTAAAAATCATTCGGACCCCTTTAGAAACTAATTGCCGACCCCTGCTTGTAGTATACACGATCTATTTCACGATTTCGCGGTTACCTTTAATATGTATTGTATTTGACTTTTTATTATATGGAATTGTATCTACTTTGAATTGCGTTAATTATACAAGAATAAATAAATCTATCGACTAAATAGTTAGTTTTTTCTTTTTGTCTGTTTGTACCTTGAACATTTTTTTTTTTTTGAAATTCATTCGGACCCCTTTAGAAACTAATTGCCGACCCCTGCTTGTAGTATACACGATTTATTTCACGATTTCTTCGTTGCCTTTAATATGCACTATATTTAACTTTGTGTTATATGCACTTGTATCTACTTTGAATTGCGTTATCAATACAAGAATAAATAAATCTATCGACTAAATAGTAAGTTTTTTTATATATTTTTTTTTTAAAAAATCATTCGGACCCCTTTAGAAATTAATTGCCGACCCCTGCTTGTAGTATACACGATCTATTTCACGATTTAGCCGTTACCTTTTAATATGTACTTTTCGACGGATATTATAAACAATAATGCCAACGCGACCATAGACGTGTCGTGTTTCGACGTGATGTAAAAAACATTAAAAAAAAATCAAATTTATTGAAAACCGGTTTCTGTATTATGTAGGTACAACACTTTTTCCGTAAAGGTAATTTGTTGTGGCCAACACAAAAAAAAAAAAATAAAAAAAATAATAATAATAATATTTGACTCTCGTAATTCGTAATATTTGATAAATAATAATAAATTACGTATATATTATAATTTATTATTCACGCGGGCGTTACAATCGAATTGGATATAATCGCATACATAATACATGTTTTCGATTATAATAACGCGAGTATAAAACAATAGTTGGTTTTTTTTTTTTTTTTTTTTTTATCCACAAGAATAGGACCCGACACAGGGCATCCCCATTGGCCGGAGAAATCGATGGGCATATATTCCCCCCCCCTGGAAAATAATAATAGTAAACGACCTAGAATTGGCGTGTCCAGTTTTTGCGACTAGAGTTTGTATATTTACGGTTATGCAGTTGTTGATTGTGTTAATGATTTTATTTATTGGCCGTGTTTGTTGTATTGCAGTTTTCTTAAATTGTTCCTCCTCTGAAAATTATCTCGCGGCTGCCACAAGACGACAACGGTAACGGCCCAGGGCGAGAATTACGGTAGGATTTAACCCCGGGCGTAAAATTTCAAAGACGTTCACATAATTACTATTTTGAATTTAATCGTTCAGTATCGCAGGGCACTGTGAAGGAGACGAATTCACTGTTGAAATAAAAAACAAAATGGGTACAGTGTTTTTATTCCCGGGTGTCGAAATGGATTCCTAGTTCCGGCACTGGGTAATGTGCACGGTCGTATACATATACGGTCACCTATACACCCACACGTCGTTAAAATGATTTTTCGATACCCGGTGGAAATTACAAAAAAAAAACCAGAAGACTCAATTTTCGGCCTAATGCGTTTTTAATGGTTTTCTTTTGGTTTCCTATAGCGACGGTACGCGCCGGGGAAAGGCGCGCGCGCGTTTTAAACATTGATTGATGGTCGATCATCATAAAGACTAGTGGGAAAAAAAATAAAAAAATAATAAAAAATAATAATAATAAAAGCGCGCGCTGCACGTTATAATAATATATGACCTCACCGCAGTGTCTTTGGTGGTTTTTTTTTTTATTTTTTTTTAATATATTCCCGCGTCGTAGACCGCGACCGCGGTGACCACAACCCCGGTACCTATTGAGTCTGGACACCGCGGCACCGCCGCCGCCCGGTTAGAGACCTCCCTGTCCGCGTGCGAGTTAAAAAAAAAAACAAAAAAAAAAAAAAAACAATGGTGTCGTACACACGTCGTCGTTATTTTTACAAAAAAAAAAAAAAAATGTTTTTACGCACAAGCCGCACGCGCCGATAATTGACCACGGCGGCTCGTAAAGACACGGATAAAATGCGCCCGCATTGTCGACCACACGGACAAAACAACAACAACGAAAAAAAAAACCCATAAACGCGTGGACATAATATTTCGTACGACCGCACGCGCAAAAGTATTCGGATTTTTTTTATTTTTTTTTTTTTTAATAATATTGTTCATACCCGACGTTCTTTGTCTAAACAGTTGCGGAACGACGAGTAAACACAACTGTACACGTCATTGCCGCGGTATTAAAAAACATATATTTCTACGACGTTAACGCGCGCGTCCGGTCGAAGAGCCACAGGCGATATTATTGAAAACTAAATATACGATTGGAAAATTAAAAATAAAAAAAAAAAGTTTTTACGATGGCCCGTGTTGGGTATACCTACCTACGGTGATAATATTTAAAACGCCGACCAAGTGTCTGTGGTGGTGGTGGGGGGCGGCGTGTGTGAAATTGTTGGTATATTAGTATACACGACAAACGTATTTTTTTTTTTTTATTTCTGTTTCGAAACGCGTCTATTATAATATTTATGATGTTTCGTGTACGCCCGCGTACAATAGACAATTTCTCGTATAATACATTTTATTCTAAAATAAATTTCGATCGCCGTCGGTTTTGCTGCGACGGGAGCGAACGCGAGAATCGTACAAACAAAGCGACGGGGTGTACCGGGATTTTATTTTTTTTTAAAAAACTACGAAAAACGATAAATGATTATTATTCAAAAGACGGGTCCGTCGAACAACTCTCGTCCGGGCCATATGGTCAATGGTCCCGGCCATCTTGCCCGGGATACGATCCTTGGTGACGTGCGTGCATTTAATTTTAAAAACGTTCAGCAAGTGGTTCAACGGCATACGCGGTTTGCGTACACTTTAATCGGAATTTTCATTGTAATTTCAATTTTTTTCAATTGGTTTGAACATGAGCGGTCTAACCGTCGGTACTGGTCTGAGGTTTTTCCCTTCGAAATTGTTCGTAAATGGTCTCAAGTAATGTGACCGACGATTCTATATTGAGCAAACTTTGTAAGCCCGCGTACAATAGACAATTTCTTGTATAATACTTTTTATTCTAAAATAAATTTCGATCGCCGTCGGTTTTGCTGCGACGGGAGCGAACGCGAGAATCGTACAAACAAAGCGACGGGGTGTACCGGGATTTTATTTTTTTTTTAAAAACTACGAAAAACGATAAATGATTATTATTCAAAAGACGGGTCCGTCGAACAACTCTCGTCCGGGCCATACGATCCTTGGTGACGTGCGTTCATTTAATTTTAAAAACGTTCAGCAAGTGGTTCAACGGCATACGCGGTTTGCGTACACTTTAATCGTAATTTTCATTGTAATTTCAATTTTTTTTTTTTAAATGTTTTTCAATTGGTTTGAACATGAGCGGTCTAACCGTCGGTACTGGTCTGACGTTTTTCCCTTCGAAATAGTTCGTAAATGGTCTCAAGTAATGTGACCGACGTTTCTATATTGAGCAAACTTTGTACGCGCGTTTCATTAAAAAAAAAAAAAAAAAACATTACGTACGTATCGATATGATGATGATAATAATAACAATAATAGTAATTTATGCACACGATAATATTATTTTTTTTTTTTATTCGTATTGTACAGACGGCCGAGCGGGAAGACGATACGACCCGTCCCAGATTGCCGACGCGATATTCATTTTACTATTATTATTATTATTATTATTCTAGTATTATATATATATCAAAAATAAAAAAAAAACGAATCGTCGCGCGCCGACGACGGCGGTAATGGACTTTGATGACATTTTGATAAACCGGGTAAAACGACTGGCGTTCCGACACATTTACCGAACGTTTTACGCCGAGCGCCGTAAATACACTCGCAGCTCTCTGCACACGCCGCGCCGCCGCCGCCGGGTCTCCGCCGTAGATTAACACGTCGTCGTCGGCGTTCCGCGTCGGATCCCTCGTCAAAAAAACCGTGCGATTTTAATTATTTATTTATTTATTTTTTTTTTTTTTTTCATTCATTCTCTAACTCTTTCTCTCGTTGTACGAGGTGTGTTCAAAAAGTACCAGGACAAACGCCGTTACGGCCAATCTACGCGCGATAACGTTTTAAATTATACATAGATTTATTCGCCGCGTATTAGCGACTGTCTTAGAGACAAAACCCCGAGTCGCCATCTTGTCTCGGATTAAATATTCTGAGTACAAAACGTCAGAGGAAATATTCTAGAACACGTTCAAAACGTTACAATTTCCATGATATTACTTTTCAATTTTGATGGTTATGGTACACGAAAAATGTCCGCAAACCGTTCAATCTGCAACCGAAACGACATTTTCGAGGTGGACTCGAATTCCTATACGGTCACGGCGAAACCAATATAAATAAATGCACCATCGGAATTATTTATTCCGAGCCACTGCTCGGATACGATTTATGCGCACTTTAACGGTGGCAAGTTCTCATAAAAAGAATTGTCCATTAATTGTTCAAATAGCAAACAAATATTTACGTGTACCGGCAACGTCGGTTAGCTCGGAACGTTGTTTCGCTACAGCTGGGAATGCCGTGACACCAAAAAGAAGCTGCTTACCAGCAGAAAATGTTAACTTGTTAGTATTTTCGTACCGAAACCGTCAACTATTGTAGAGATATGTTTTGTTAATTACTTATGCTTGCAAGTATTGAATCATTTCTTAATTCTGTTTTTCTTATTTATCGTTAAACATATTATTTATTTATTTATTTATTATGTTATTTAAAATTCTACAATAACTAATGTTTTTTTTTTTTTTTTTTTTTTTTTAATTTATATACCGTGTGAAAAACCATCGAGAATATTGTCATACTTAATTATTTCCTTAGCTTTTTTTTTTTTTTTTTGTTAATGTTTTGTGTAAACTCAATTATTATTTAATACTAAAAAAAAAAAAAAGAAAAACTTTGTTTATTAAAATCATATTGAAAATTAATAAAACAATCGTATAGGCCGGTAATATGAACATTTTTTTTTTTTATCTTCAAAATTTTGCACAGTAAATTCTTTCTACAATCCGCTATTTTGAGGTGTTTACATTGAAAATTAATTCCCAAAATATTGTCCGCTATTAGCAAGTGTCGATTAGAGGAGGTTTCACTGTAATTATTATGTAAAAAATATTAACGCAAACACACGATTATACGGATTTCAACATTTATATTGTCATACTTAATTATTTCCTTAGCTTTTTTTTTTTTTTTGTTAATGTTTTGTGTAAACTCAATTATTATTTAATACTAAAAAAAATAGAAAAACTTTGTTTATTAAAATCATATTGAAAATTAATAAATAATCGTATAGACCGGTAATAAGAACATTTTTTTTTTTTTGTATCTTCGAAATTTTGCATAGTAAATTCTTTCTACAATCCGCTATTTGTCCATTATTTGGAGGTGTTTACATTGAAAATTAATTCCCAAAATATTGTCCGCTATTAGCAGGTGTCGATTAGAGGAGGTTTCACTGTAATTATTATGTAAAAAATATTAACGCAAACACCCGATTATACGGATTTCAACATTCATTTACCCGTGTATTTTATTTACGTGGACTTTAACACCGTTTTGTTAAAAACACGGGTATCCTCGTTTTTAAACACATTTTTAAATAGGGACCTCTTGTACACACGCATACACGACCCCTCCGGCCGGAGGGTCTTTCGGAATTCGTGTTACAGTCGAATCGCCCGTGAAATTTATTACTCATTCGTTTTTCGAAAACAAAAAAAAAAAATTACTCGTGTAAGAACATTTTGATATCATATTGTAAATTCGTCTTTATCCTGTCTTGTGTTCGCCCGTAAAAATAATAGATTTTTTCTTTTTTTTGGGGAGGGGCTAAAACACGCTTTTGGTTTTCAAATAGCGACCCGTATCGGAAATACGTAAATTTCGGTGTTAAAATGTTTGAATGTTCCGCTTTTGATAATTGCGCCGGCGCGACGGACGAAATCGAAAAATTCCAAACGTTTTATTTCGGCGGCCCGCGCGCTTCGGTAAATAATTATTGTTACGGGGAAAATAATAATATTTATGTTTTTATCGGCACCTCGGAACCAAAAAAAAAAAAAAAAAAAACAAAAAAAAAAAATATATAAAAATATATAATAATATGTAACGCCGCGCAGTGACAGTTAATTTACAGAAGAAAATTTACGACGTGTTTTCGTGCGCGTCTCGTCTGTCTGTCCGTTTCAACGGTATATTATAATATACATATATATATAAATAAAAAACGAAATAAAATAATATAAATCTTTGGCAACGGACGTTTTCGATATGCGTCATTCGTATAATATACGGTTTTTTTTTTTTTTTGATTATTTTTTCGCCGATTTTATCCAGGCCCGGGAAATATCTATTGGACAAACGCGAACCGCAAATCGTAGGCGCACGGCCGGAATGAAAAAATTCGCATTGTACAGAATCAATAATAAAAAAAAAAAAAATTCGAATGTCGACTCGAGCGAAAAAAAAGAAGATAAAAAAAAACACGTATAAACTTATCACACTATTACTATATACTATAGAATCCCTGATTTTAGCCCCCTCCCCCCCCGAAATCCGCAGGACCATCGATACACATTCAAACGTCAACATTTGCAGGATATTTTGTAAAAATTATCGTCGGATACATTGGAAAATTTAAACGATGAAAATTCTTACGAGTCGTAACCGTACCACAGATATATTATAAAATCGGTTTTTTTTTTTTTTTTACATAGGGAATAAATACTTTTGGCTATTTAACACGCAGACAAACCGTCTATACCGGCGGTTCCCAACCTTTTTAGTTGTTTAAAAATCTTCGAGGACCACCTATATACATACGGCAGTTATTGGAAATAAAAGAATTAAAAAAAAAAACCAATCGTTTATTAAGAAAAACACCATTACAATCGATTAATAATAAACGGACTACACGAGATAAAATTACATTCAAACGTTCGACAGCGTTAATTGTATACTAACGGAATTCAACCGTAGACAATATTGATAAATATTATTAGGTATATATTAAAAAAAAAAATGCAATAATATTATTTTAAATAATATTAATGTTTTAAATAAAAAGTGGGCGGGCCGCGGCCCATGGGTCCGGGGAACCGCTGCTCTACACGTGTCCGTCTTGATCGGTTCGACCTTAAATGAATACAGACGAATACAATCCGTGTACAATAGACGATTTTTGAGCGATTTACCATACCCATTACTGAATGGTAAAACTTCGTGCACCGGCGGTTCAATGTGCGCACATAACAAGTGATTTTTTTACGTTCGATTTCCTGCAGTCGACAATGTAGAGGGCACACTCGAATACAAAGGAAATCCCCTGATTTCCCGATACGGCCACGCCCGTCCCCCCCCTAGTAAAAACTGCGTGTGCAGTACCGAAATAATAGTTGGGATTTCGATTTACCTGTATGACTCTCATCGGCAGGCTGGTCTCTTTGGCTAATTGTTCGCGGATGTGCCTGGTAGGCTTGGGCGTCTGCGAAAAGGCCGTTTTCAGTATTTCCAGTTGTTTTGCCTTGATGGTGGTCCGAGGACCCCGCCGTTTGGACCCGGAATTACCGTCGTCCGGTGATTTGTTCTCCGTCTGGCTGTCCCTGGTCTCCGGGTCGCCGTCCAAAGAACCTTTGCGTGGGGAGGGCAGAGGGAAGAGAAAAAATAAATTAAAAATCATATTTTACAAGATAAACAAATATATACAATATCATATGGGCCCGGGCACGGTTAGAGGTCACAACTAAACCGACGTAGAACGTTTTGGATTTAACCTTAAAATATAGACAATACATAAAGAGACGGGGTCAAAAAAAAAAAAAAAAGAGCAATATTTTAACGAATGAAAAGCAAAACGACACGTTTTACTATTATACGGACTAAAATTTGATTTTTATTTCACGCCGTGTTTCTTTTTGTGTTTAATTCGAAATTTGAAAAAATTATTGTATCGTATATACGGAGCGATCAACGAACTATAAAACACTCGTTATTAACTTTTTTTTGGATTTTTTTTTTCCCACAACTTAAGAAACAAACAGCTCTGTATTATTACAACACCGATATTTTTTGTCGCCCTTATTTTCGAGATAGAGAAACCACTGACTAGTTTTGATTTTCAAATAGTAACCTATATTAAAAAAAAAAAATGTCTATAAAAATTTGATATTAATGTTTTAAATTCTCGTTAACCCGTCTACGAGATATTCCACTTTCAAATTTGTCGTTTTGCGAATAAGAGGAGAGTATAGTAAAACATCATTTGTGCGGCGGCGTTTAAATAGCGTTCCACCGATCTCCCTCTACCCATAAAACACGACCGACTTAAAACGGTGGTGATTTCACCTTCGGAATTCAGGGCGACAAAAAATGTAACGTATTAGGGCTGCGTGCCGGTTTCTTAAATTTCCGCGAAAAAACTTAATACTTTCGCAGATGACGGGGAATCATCACCAGACCACCCTGTATACAGTGAACACGTGTAGTAAACGAATAGAGTCGGCTCACCTTGGTCTTCGGAATCTTCTTTGAGGTCCAAGCCCGAGTGGGGGGCTTGCAGATCGCCGGCCGACAGCGAATTGTTGTTGGCTTCCGGCGTGGTCGGCGGCAATATCGACCCGGGACCGGCACCGTGGAGCCCCGTGATCAGATGGTGTTTGGTGGACGATATGCTGTTCGACGTGGTCTCGTCGTCGTCTTCGTCTTCCGATCCCGAATACGGTAACGAGTCCATGCCTGCACAGAAGACAAAACGCAATTGTTGCATGAGTATCTGGTATATTGTCATAGTTGTATACACATAAACTCGAAGCCGCGGACGAGGAGTTAAAATTTACCATAAGAATTATTACGCATTTTGAGAACCGACCGATCGTGGCCAGTGTCGAAAAACGCGAAAATTACGTTTACGGCGTTTACAGGAGCCGTCATTCTAGTTTTCTATTGAGTTTCGATCGAGGTGATTTTCGTTATTTGACAAATCGAACGTAAAATTCGGTATAGAAATAACGCAAATGTATGTGGGAATCAATAAGTTTTAACTGTTAGGTTAGGTTAAAGTTAAAGTTAAAGTTTTAAAATTCGACAATTGCCTCGGCCGAAACATAGATAATCAGAATACAAAATCGTGTTTCGAAATTCAATTTCCGTCCGTCCCGGGTCCCGAAATTTCGTCTGGATCTAAAAACGTTATGTTCGCCGTGGAAACGGCCGCCGGACAGTAGATGTGTGAACAATTATTTTAAAGGTAACGAAACGAATTTCGACTTTTACAAAACTGGGGTCGCTCGTGCAAGTCTCGTGCGGCCTGACCGACAAAAATAATAGTGCAATTGCCCTATGATATCGCTATCGGTATTAAGAAAAACCAATATATTGGCCACACCGGTTCTGATATATATATATATATTGAAATCGTTTGTTTTTTGTCGAACCGGGTGTATTATGGGTGAAAAAATGGTTAAAATTGAAGATAAGATATAAAAAAAAAAAAAAATTTAAAAAAAAACAGATATCAAATTTTTACATTAATTACAACGACGGCGCGGGGGATGTGGCTGGGAAAGGATACCGGGGTGGGGGTGTGGCAATCGAAAAAAAAAAAAACACGGGACCGGCGCTCGGCGAACGTTTCGTTAAAAAAATGTATTATAATAATAATAATAACAATATAATTGGCAGACGTTCGGCGAACAAACACGTATAAATATCCAGAGGCGCGGAGGCGTCGGAGCTCGGCGAATAAAACAACAACAACAACAACAAAAACAACAAAACGACGGCCGGGACTACGACTGTACCGTACTATTGTACACACGGCGTTTGTGTACACGCCGCGGCCGGGCGCGGAGGGTGCGATGCGCGCGTCGTCCCGTCGTCGGTATCCCTCTCGCGGTCGGTTTAACCGCGGCCGCCGCGCCGGGCGGTACACGGCGGGACGACGCCCGGGCTTACGACAATATTTGTTCGGGAATCAAACTCGATTACCCATTCGCGCCCGCGGGGCACGCGCGTCCCGGCACGCGGCCGCCCGCCCGCGATACAGCGAAACCCGGGCCGCGCGCATTGTCGGGGGCCCCGGCCCCGCCGTACCGTACAAATATAATATTTATGTACGCCGCGAAACGCTCCGGCCGCGTACACCGGCTACGGAAACGCTCGGCGTATATTGTACGGTGTGCACACCGCGTGCGCGCGGTATATAATATCCCCGGGCAAACAATGCGGTTCCGGGATATTTTATACGGAATCGTTCGACGGGCCTTTCGAGTGCGGGCTTGGTGACGGTGGCGGTGATTGTTGTTGTTGTTGTTGTTGTATATCGATGACAAAAATCCCATCACGAATTCAATCGCATTTACCGCCGGCGCTTTTTGCGCACGTCTCTCTCTCACTCCCTCTCACTCACCCTTCAAACCGCTATGACACCACGTTATTTTTTATAATAATATTTTATTAAACACGCGTTACCGGAAATGTCGTCAGTTTATAGAAAACGATGACGATTATCCTATATAAATATATACGAGTTCTGTTCGAAAACCGCCAGGATTTTATATTTAATAATTACGAAAATTAAGTTACACATTATTTAAAGACATCTCCTTCGGAATTACTATCCTCCGGACGATACGCGGTGATCGCCGGCGATCTTGCAGTTTTTCAAATGTCCTCTGGAACCGTTCCAAAGTTAAAGCTACTGAGTTCTGGTGCGGCGTTCGCTTTGATTTCCTCTACACCATGAAATCGTTGTCCTTTAAGCGCAGGTTTTTTAGTCTCGGGAATAGAAAAAAATCGCATGGGTCCAGATCGGGAGAATAGGGATAGTCCCGCGGGACCGCAGCAATATTTTTATCAGCCAAAAATTGGCTGGTGGTGAACAATCGCGGAACGAATTTGGCAGCCGCGACCCTTCCCGTCTGTACATTTTCCTGTAAAATTGCACGACAAGACTCAATTGAGTCAATTCGCTTTGTTAACTCGCGAACGGTTAATCGGCGGCCATTTCGCATTTTTACGCAAATTGTCGCCACACCATTGTTTCTGGGATGATGTCGACGGTCTTCCAGCACGTGGTTCGTCTTCAGTCGACCGGCGACTGTCCTTGGAACGTTTAAAACACTCGAAAGTCACGGCGACCACTTAATGAATCATCCCCAAAAGCGGTTTTTGTCATTTCCGTACGTTTCCGTCGCATCGTTTTTACCAAGTTTCAAGCAAAACTTGATGCGCACACGCGTTGTTTTCGGACGATTTCGGACATGTCGAAAACGGCGAACGAAAAAAACTGTCCGGGTTTAATCACGTGTAATATTAAACTGAGCTAAGATAACGATTTCGGGTTTTGTTTAAAATATTCACTTGTTCGCGGGGAATACGTCTATTTACAATTTGAAACGTTATCGCGTGTAGATTAGCCGTAATAACATTTGTCCTGGTACTTTTTGAACAGACCTCGTATATACGATATAGTATATGCATAAAAAACGAGAGTTATTATTATCATAATTAATTATATGTATTTTATGTATAAAAAAAAATATATTAAAATCTAATATCATCGCTTCCGTCGTATTTATCGTCGTGTAATATTTATTGGTGGGGTGGGAGAACTTTATTACGATAATCGCCCGGAAAATTCCTCGCAGATTTATTGTCGTGAACGCCCGGGGAAAAAAAAAAAAAAAAAGTTATGGTCTTTATTATTTTACTCGTTTTTTTTTTTTTTTTAAATATTTTATATACATGCGCGTGCATACTAATATTAGTAAGGTAATAATAATAATAATAATAATAAAATAATATTACAATATATAAACGTGTTCCTATTACGCCGTCGCGTAAAATTGTTTCTCTTTTCGGAAGTTTTCTTTCTTTTATTTTGAACGCGGTAAATAAGCTAGGTAAAAAAAAAAAAAAAAAAATAAATAAAATAAAATGTAACAATCGTAAAAAAAAAAAAAAAAAAAACGCGTAAAATACTGGGAGCCGGGTCATTACTGTCTTTTCGGGTTATTTTACAAGCTGCCGTATAATAACCGAGTATTTTCAGAGTGTTATACGCCCAAGTCGGCGCAGTAGTATACATATATATATATATATATATAAGTATAAAGGAGTTTCGAAGGATTTTTTTTTTTTTTTTTTTATGATCGACCCAGACCGACCGGAGTCTTTGGACCGTCAAAACGATCGCGGGCACTCGTATTTACATATATAACACGAATTTTTTTTTACATAATTTATGTTCGAGGGACGTATATGGGAAAAGAAAAGAAAAAAAAAAAAATTAAATAAAAAAATAGTGACCAGAAAACCACCGGAATACCTGTCAATTTTTACGACCCGTCTTAGGTGTTCGGTGTTCTTTTATGATTTTTTTTTTTTTTTTTTTTATAAAATATACACACATATTATTATTATTATTATTATTACGACTGTACAGCGCTATACTCGTATGTATACGGTATACGACGACATTGGTATTTTTTATTTCGTTTTTTTTCCTACTTCTCTCTGTCGGTCCCCTTGAAACCGTGCGCTCCCGTACGCACGTGAAATATAATGACATTATCACCGTGTCCCGAACAGACGTCGGATTTGTTTCGAACCATCGAAACGTCGAGTTTACGATCCGCCGCCACCGCCGCCGCCGCCGCCGCCGCCGTCGCCGTCGCGCAGCCTGTTTTCGGGGGCTCCGGCAACTCTTACGAACGTGTGAAAAATACACATAACGCGGATGAATTACAACTTTTTTTTTTATATATATATATATATTTTTTTTTTCCTTTCGAATTCCGTTATTTATTCCCGTGCGTGTCACCCGTATAATATTATATACTCGAGAGTTCTCTTATTCTCGGCGGCGGCGAGTATTTATTTATTTTTATTTTTATTTTTTTCTTAAAGAATATATAATATTGGATATTCCAGAAAAAAAAAAAAGGGGAGAGTGGGAACCCGAAGACGGTATATATTATTATATTTTAATATTATAACATTGTACACCGTGTTTAGAGTATTGTTTTGGTATGCCCTCCGATAGGTTTTTGTACAAAGAGGTCGCTACAAGTTTGAAGATTTTAATATTAGCCGACTTTCCGAAACTTTCCGTATCCCGGCCATGGTAGACAAAAAAAAAAAAATGTGTAACAATAAGAAACGCATGGTGAAAAAATCAGTCGATAAAAATGCACAATAATAATAATATTACGCGACAAATAAAAATAAAATAATATTCATTATTTCCCCGACACGGGGGGGGGGGGATTTATGGATTTCGAGATTTGCCCATCTTGTAGCGACTATGTATTCAATAATAATTTGTATTAACCCTGATCAATTGATATATGATCACCAACCCCAAGTTAATAATCCCGTTCAGACGGTGTTTTTTTTTTTGTTTATCGATTTCCGATGTATAGTTCTTCCGGCGAGTTCCGCAACAAGCAATCGTATTTATTCGTTGGCGGCAATGATTTATCGTAGCGTTTGAGGATCTAAACCGGTGTCGTACCGCATCATAAAATTTTAGAATGAATTTTTGAAGAAGAATAATACAAAAACGATTAGATTTTGTGTTTACGAATTACTACCATAAATATTTATTAACGGCTACTTTCTAATATCACAGTACCTATATACCACGGTGGGATTCTAAAACGCCACTGATCTAAACTAAACCGTATAATGGAAGGTAATGGACATGAGGAAACGCGTGTTTCGTAATTGTGCGGTTGCCTACGGAACCGTGTATGATTTTAATATGGATAATTTCGGTGCCGATTGGTATAGCGACGGTATCCTGTGGTTGACCGGTGCGAAACGGGCGCACCTTAAGAACTCTTGTTCTGTTGGTGATTGATTGGACGTGCTCGGCAGTGTTCAGTCCGGGGTCGATGGGGAGGCGCTCGAGTGATTTCGGCCAGCATACTGTGCGGGTGCCTCGAAGTTTTGGGGCTGTTGCACAGTGTTTGTGAAGAGCCTACCGGGACGCGTTGATGGAAATTCGCCAATGGGTTGGTCCAGTTCGTCGGTACTGCCGCGTCGTGGCGTACGTCTCCGTTTCGTTTTATACTTTTTAAACGTACCCCCTCCCCCCCCATCCGACTTGTAAATAATTGGATTCGTAAATATATACACAAGTCGTAACGATAATGATAATTTTTAAATCATTCGTGTTCGGCGGGCGTCGGGCGGCGGGCACGCGCGCGATCCAACACCCGCCAAGAAGCGATGCCCTCCGCGCCATCTCGCGCTCCGCGGTCGTACTCTAACGACTGTATCCGTGTAATATATTAATCCAATATAAAAATTTTATTTTATTTTATTTTATTATTATAATAAAAAAAAAAACTTATCGGGCGTCCGGCGTTTCACACCTTCTGCGCGCGGGCCCGTTATATCGCGCGCGGCCGGAATAATAATTATAATAGGGGAAAAAAAAAAAATCAAAAAAAAATCGTATACACGAAAAAAAAAAAAATAACAGCTATAGCTTATAATATAACGAACGACGTCGCGGCCACTAAATCACTCGTGCACGGCCCGAAGACATGTCATTGTTTATCGTCGCTATTATTTTATTTTATACTATTTTTTTTTTTTTTTTCATCTTATTATTATTATTACTCTTTTTTCCCTCCCCGCGCGCGCGCGCCGTTGTCTAATTTACGCGCCGCGGACGTCACGTAGTGTAATTTTTTTTATTTTTTTTTTTCCTAGCCCGAAGCCGATTTACGATTCCTTATTGCCGGGTCCCGATCGCCGGGAATAGACGCGTATAATAATAATAGTGAATAATATATAAATACATATATAGGTAAATACAAACGTCACAGAAATCCTCTCTGCCTACTTGTATAAAAACTATAAAATATAGCACGACTTTTAATATATAATATAATACGAATCGGTTATTTATGAAAGAGGCACTTTTTTGAAAAATGAGTTTGTTTTTTTTTTTTTTTTTTTTGATATATGTGTACTCTGATATTTTAAGTTATAGACGGATCATTTAGTCGTGAAAAAGAGTCGAGTATATTATTATGTCAGTATTGTTACTCGTACTATATGACAATAAATTCAAAAATACAATAATGGTGTAGAGTCGCCCATAAGTCTGTGAAAAGCGTCACGTCCAAAATAAACGATACTCTCTAGTGATTAATCGAAAAATGTATTTTAAAAAACCAATTATCATACGCGTGAATAAGTCCATTATGTTGTCTTAGTGTAACATTTATTTTTCGTTTTAAATTGCTAATTTTTTTTATTTTACATTTTGGACGCGGTCCCTTTTATAAATAACCGATTCGTATAATATACATATAGAAAGGGCGCCGGAGTGTGTTACCGAGCGCCACTCGCCGGGTCGCGATAAATTTTATATTTTTGGGCCGTCGAAATATGTCTATGATATATGTACGAAAAATACGTAAAACTGTTTAACGAAATAATATAATGTAAACGGCATAAAATAATCTTTCCACGGCGGCATCGGTTTCAGGACGGATCGGACCTGGGGGCCCGCCGATCTATTATCGATTTTAATCCCGGTGTATATAATACGTAATACGTATTACGATTATGTAATAATAATATGATGTATATAATAATAATAAAAAAAGTATGTACATATATATTATTAGGGACGTTGTCGGGGGAGATGGAGAGGACGACGGGCGGGAAGCGGACCGCCGCCGTCTCAGGGCTGAGAGAGCGGTTATAATATTACGGTATAGGGTCGTGTCGGCGGCGGCGGCGGCGGCGGCGGCGGCGTGGCTCCGGCGGCGTTCCCCCCGCGGCGACGCGGTAAAAAGGCAAACGGGCCCCCCGCCGAGAGCGACCGCCGCACGACTCCTCATCCGCGGCGTATACCCGCCGACGGCTGTGATGCGGCGCGGCGGCGACGTGGAGCCCGCGGGGCGTTTCGCGATTTCGACGTCGCCCGTCAGACGCAAAAGAGAACCGGCCGCCGCCGCCGCCGCCGCCACTACCGCGCTGAGGTCATCGCGCGCGGCTGTCGTTACCGATAGTGTGTGGTTGTGCGCGCAGTGTATACTCGTACGTATCCCATAACATAATATTATATTAATATTATTATTTTATATAACGTCCTCTCGACCACCGGACTCTCACTCTCTCTAATTCTCATTCTCTCTCTCTCTCTCTCTCTCTCTCTCGTTGTACGTAATGTTACATTTACACGCGCTCGCCGGTAAAAGATTATCGAAACTCATAATAGTCGTAGTAATTATATTTATTCCGCGAGTCATATTCCCACGGACGTACGCGCCTCCAATATATATTATACGCGTTATGTTAATATTATTATTTTATTTTTAATTGATAAAAGCGGATTCATTTTACATTTAACCGTCGGATGAAACGATAACGACGGCGGCGCGGTTAGAGAAAAAAAAACTATGTAAACCCTTGCGCCGAGAAACATAAAAAAAAAAAAAAAAAAAACGATTACGATTGTTATAAGTTGTCGGAAAATTGATTAGGGGCCGGGTAATCGTTTTCCGCCGTCTTTGTAGTATCCTATCACGTTATCACGTACGATGATAAGACACTATCAGGATTTATTACTGTATACAATGTGTCGCGTACCACGCGATAAGGTATTTTTTTTTTTTCGAAAGCTCAATTTGTTTTATTATTTGTTTTCCCCATCTGTGGATAACTTTTCTACCGAGACATCCGGTTCCGATTTTCAAGTGTAGCAAAACGGGCAAATTTACGACATTATTTTCGATTTTTTTTTTTTTATTTCCTTTTTGTTGTAACTCGGTTAAAAATAATCGCAGGGACCTGTTTTACAAAATATTAATATTAAGCCTTTCTAAGCGTGTGCAATACTTATTATATAGTTATTTTTGAACAATTTATGTCATTGATAAAAATCATTTATCAACTAATATCATCTATATTATTAGGCTAATATATTAATTAGATTCAAGTAAAAAATGAAATAAATTGTTAATACTATAAAAAACAAAAATTTAACTTTATTTTAGAGTAGTACCACCGTCATCTCTCCGGAGGAGTTTATATTTAAAATTGTTCAATCAGCAACATCGTCGATATTAATACGCTAAGTTTTGTCCGACGAGCATTGTTCGTCTAGTGTGCCTTATCGCTTTGTACTACGAAACGTTGTTTTGATTAAACTCAATTTCGAACCGGATCTTTTATTGTCCGTGAGATCACAAATCGCGGTAAAATGGTTACCACCCGTACCACGATATCAGTCGCGAATCCCGATTCGAAGACCGTCTAAATAATCTGGACAACCCGCCTACCAAAAATGTCCTTTATTTGGAAAACGAATTCAAAATTCGCCCGCGGGAGGGGCAGCCGTCCGCCAGGGCCCTCACGCGCGCGCGCGCCTGCGTATCTGGATGAAAAAAAAAACGCCTGACGTCGGCGGCGCGGCCGCACGAACGATATAATAATTAATTATTATTTTACTGTTAGCGGCCGCGGTGGTGTCTAGACGTCGTCGTATATTTTATTATATAGTGATAAAACGCATTTTTCATTTGTTGATTTTTCGACCGGCGCACAACGCGATATAATAATAATAATAATATTAATAATAATACGTACCATACGTATATAGGAAAAGTTTGACAATCGGGTCGATAATAAATCATTATCGGAGCACGAGAGCCGCGAGACCGTATATAATATCCGAACAAACACCGACACGGAATAAATAATATATATATATATATAAAAACGGACTCGATTCACGTATCGGTATAATATTATTTTTTGTTTGTAGGCACAACGAGAGAGACTCGTCGTCGTCGTCGTCGTCGTTACAGTCTCGCGCGGCGCGAGCGAGTCGGGGAAGCGTGAAAATTGATAGAAAAAAAAAACACCACGACGACGGGAAAAATCACGCGTCCCCATTGGCTACGGTATAACATTCGGGTCGAACGGGGTTTTTCCGTCGCGCCGGATAGCGGGGAAATATAAAAAAAAAAAAAAAAAATAAACGATAATACCATATTACTATACGCGAGACCCCGGCGCGAAAAAAAAAAATCGTTATAAAAATGGCGTCGTCGCCGGCGAAACGGGACGGAACGCGCGCGTATAGACGAGAAACGTATATATATAAAAAAAAAAAAAAAACAAAACAAAAAACAAAAAACAAAATAAAAATGAAAAAAAAAGATAATAATAATAATAATAATATAATACGCGTATTTCGTTGCAGTTTCCGCGATGCGATTGACCTCTTTTGCCGTCGCGAACAACGATAACGGATTCCGACTTTCGACCGTACATTGAACAGATACACACGACCCCGCTTATCCGCTCTTCGTTAATTTATAAGCATATATATATATATATATTTATATACGGTGGAGTTTTACAATAATACGGATATAATATGAAAAATCGGAGAAATCCTCCGTTTTTGACGAATTAATAAGTAATATTGTGGTTTTATTAGTATTCGACAGTACAGAACAAGAAGTGGACTAAGTGGATATTAATCAGCCTTGGTAGAAAACTTTAAATAACTTAACTTGTAATCTATCATAGCCTATAGGGATCTGACCTGGAATATTAGCAACTCGCCGTTATGTCTTGTTTGAAGTTTTGGACACATGGATACTTGGAACGACAACATTTTTTTATAATATGTCGCAATTATTTCTTCGAGATTTCGCAGAACAATATTTCGATTATAAGTTTGTAATTCCTAAATTTTTAGCCGGGAATCACGACAGCTCGTGCCGACGATTAAATATTACGCAATTTAATTAATAAATTCGTGATTAATATTTTGGTAATCACACTGTATTTTATTGTCCAGCGGCATTAATTCTGGAATTTTAAATGTATTTAATGGACCTTTTTTTTTTCTACAACAAGTTTACCGGTGATATTTAAACATATATTTGTCCGTATGTTTCCGAAAAATCGCATAGTGGGTCCGAGTACAACAAATTCATATACTGACCGGAATTGGAAAAATAAGTGATTAACTTTTATTGTTTATCGCAATAACGGAATTATGGAGAATTAGTACATCTTGAGAGCCAGTCAATGGTGTTAACGTTAAAAAAAAAAAATTGATTCACAGATTCGGCTTTGTCCATCGAAAAAAAGAAATCTAGTATAGATAGTAAAAAAAATGTACGTATAGAAATCTGCGAGTCTGCGACGTCTTTAAACTGTAACATTAGTGTATATATATATATAAAAAATTAATGTTTAGCGTTTACACTAAAGAGATATTATCATTATATAAATGATAAGAGATACGAGATACTCGTCTGACGATTGCGTCACTGCATCAAACAATATATTCTATAAAAAATTATATCGATTCCCGTGATGTGATTTGCGAATCCATTATTCATAATATAGATTCTATATATCCGATCATCTAGACGATTATCAGATACGTATATATAGTCTATATATCTATAAAAAAAAACAATGCTCTATATCAGTGGTTTCCAATATTCGTTGACGGTGGTGTATTCTTTTTTTTTCTAGATAAAATTCAACCTTGAGGAAATTTTAACTTTAAACGCTTATAAGAAAAAATAATGATAATAACACTCAACTTTTTATATTTACATATAAATTCGGTACAACTCACGATAAACCTTGTAGTGCATTTTTACGAGGCCAAAAGAATTATTCAAAATTGATTCGCATAAAACGTAAAAATCTCGACAATTTCGAATATCTATAAATCATCTAAAAACCTCCAGAATATTTGGAAAATTGCACCGCGTCTAGAAAGTGCCGATATAAAAATTTCACTGAATAAAAACCAAAAAAAACGAATCGAAACCGTTATTGTATTCCCTTTATTTCCGGTTTTGCATTTTTCGTTGATGTTAGGCTAGATTAGGATATTGTAAATATATATTTGTATTTTTATCGTATGGTTCGCGGTGCCCCCGGAATGGACTCGTGGCGCCCCCCCCCCCCCGAGGCACCGAGGTGCAAGATTTAGGAACCGCTGCTCTATAATATAAATTATATACGACGGCGCGCGAAGTCTTAGGTTTTTTTAGGAAGAAGCGTTTAAAAATTTGTATTGATAACGCGAACACGATCCGGGGCGTATGCGCTCGCGGACCTATTCTCCACCCACGGGTCGCCCGCGCGGCAGCAGTAGTCGCGGGGCGCGTACGCATCGCTCGCGGTGCGGCCATCGCGGCCGTCGAGAAAGCTGCCGCCGATACACGCCATGATGATTTTCGGCGTCGACCGCCAAACCCCGACGGTTTACGCTCGCATAATAATAATATTAATAATTATTATTATAATAGATATGTATATATATATATATATAAATCGTGTTATCAATTATTATAAATTATTATTATTGTTATTATTTTCGCGGACATGATAATATTATCATCACATTGTTGCGCGCAGGGAAGATATAATAATATCAATGTAGTCGTAATATTATTATTATTATATAGGTGCATAATAATAATTAATAATTATACGGTATAGGTGCATAATAACGCGTAGTATATAACACAGCGGAGAATAAAAAATATATCCGATCAATTTTATTTGAATAAAAAAAATTTTTACAAAAAAAAAAACTCGTTTTTATCAAACGAATTATTATTTATATCGTATTTGAAGTTTATTGCAGAGGCGTAATAGTCGTAAGGGGGACATGAGCTCGGTCTATAAACCGGGAGGTTAATTAATTTCCGGGTAAGGGGGGGGCGAAAATTGTTTAGGGCGTGTTCACCGTTTAACAATTGATAATTATCTATTTTATTTTAACAATCGTTAAGTAATTTATAAATTGTAGACAATAAATATTTCAACGTTTGCAGTGCTACGTCCTCTTTATATCTCTCTCTTTATATATATAGATTGACAATTTGTATTAGTTTTTTTTTTTTTTTTTTTTTTTTTAGAGGGCCTATGTTAAGAAATAAATTGTTAATTTTGACATATAGAGTTCGAGGCGCTCTGAAAATGCGAACCTAAAACTGTATCTCTATAATTAAACGACCGCAAAAATTAACACTTAAGAGGTATAGGGCACGGAATAGTCGAAATCAGAATGGTAACCTTGATCGTTAAACATGGGTAGTATAGGACGCATTGTCAATGACCTTCGGCAGTTACTCAGTGGCTCTAAAAATTGCTGTTCTCTTATCAGCCGCCACTTAATTACCACGCGCATTTAAGTTAAAAATATTATTTCATTTAATTTGAATTATCGTTCGATTTTTATTCTACGCTTTGTAGGTAATAGATTTTCAATAGGTTTTTTTTTTTTTTGTAGAGTACGGTACGACTATAATTATTTTCTCAAAACGAACACGCCGTACTTGTTGGACTTTTCCAACGGGAATAATCCCTACAAAACATATAAATTAATAGAGTCCTCCCCCGTTAATAATAAATTTAAATTATTATATACAAAACGAATATCGCTCGCGTGTTGATTTTTGTGTTTTTTTTTTTTTTTTGCTTTCGCCATATTGTCGGTCCGGTCTATAAATGTCTATAAACGCACGGGAAATCCGATCGTTTTATAATATTATTAAATTCCGTCGTCGTCCGCGTTACGTTTCGTGTGCGTGTGTGCGCGCGCGCGCGCTCGCACGCTCGCTCGCTCGACTCCCGGGCCCAGCGATACGCGCCGGGGCCCCCAGTCCGGTCGTCGTTGGTCGAATTAACAACGAAATATCCGTAACGACAAACAGGTGGATATACACCATACATAATATAACATATACTGCGGAGAGCGGACGACGAGGTGTATACAGAGTTTCGACACGTATTATACCTATAAATATATATATATATATATATTTTTTTATCTCTTTTACTACCTTACTCTCTTCTTATCGCGCTCACTCTGTTTCTCTCGCTCTTTCTCCCCCGTACGAAACAAACGCTATGTCCGCAACAATGGAACAATAGTAAATGCGTGTGCGCGCGCGCGCGCGCGTGTGTGTGGACGAGCGTTACATTTGTATACACGTACGCTACCGCGGTCAGACGCACACACACGCACGCACGCACGCACGCCCAATAATAATAATAATAATAATAATAATAATAATAATAATAAAAATATAATAATAATAATAATAATAAAATAATGATAATAATGATAATAATGATAATAACGAACCGTCACCGCCGTCTCGTCGATAACGCATAGCCGCGGCGGGCCGCTATTATATATTTACAGGAGGAGGACGCGAGACGCGTGGAAAAATGACCCGCGGGGAACCGAATATTATATAAATTTTTCTCTCTTTTTATCGTCCTTTTCACACACACACACACACACACACGTCGCTCTATCGTTGTTATTATTATAATATGGCTGCTACTTTATATATATATATATATATAATACCGTCTTGGCTACTCGCCGGGCACACCGTAGACTGTAACGAAATTTCTGGCGCCTATACTTAACTCGCCGTGTATATTATTATTATTATTATTATTATTATATACGAGTATATATAATATCGCGTGCGTGCGCGACGCGAAAGAAAGAAAATTCCGATATATTTCCACCAGTGTGTATAATATGCGGGCACAATGCGCCGGATTACGCGGGCGCTTTGCGCAGCAGGTGTAGAAAAAAAAAATAAAAAAATCGCACATACGCTCAAGAAGACCGCCGGGATTATACTCGCGACGTTATTGCCGTCTCGTTCCCAATAACTATAACGGACTACTTCCCTAGACAAATCTATCTAGACAATACGATTTTGATATCTTATCTATACGGACAATTTTGAAATGAAAAAAAAAAAAATTATTATCTTTTTAGTAATTATAGCTGGTAATAAAGTAAAAGTTTTTAAAGTTAACTCGGTCCTACTTACGGGCAACGTATTGCGAAAATGTGCCGACGTAGGTTTTGAGTAGAACTCGCTTAATTTTTGTTTTAGAATAAAATCGCCCGGTGGCATATTTATACGGTTGCGCACATCGGTTAAACTCCGCTCGTTCGTTTTATTTCGGTACTTATTCATTTTTCATTTATCAAATTCTTTATTTAACAATAATTTATTAAAATAATATCCGTTCTGCGGAGTTTTCGGGCCATTTTATCCAACACAATTCTTTTTTTTTTCAACTTGAATATTGCGATCGTTACTTATTTAGCTTATTATAAATTGAAGAAAAAAAAAATCGTTTTAAATGTTTAAGCTTATAATCGCCAACAATTTAAGACCCGGGTTTACTACTGATATCAAACACGGTAATGGTTCAAGAGTTTAAAAAAACGTAAATTGATTAGCAAAAAAAAGGGATCGTGGGGTGATATATAAATCACATCTCATCTCCGTAAATACGCTACTGAAATCGCCTATTATAAAAAAATATCTATATTTATAACTTTATAAATTTCCATTTCTTAAAAAAAAATAAAACTTAGAAAACCCCAATCATCCCCATTTATCTTTCACATCAAAAATCCTTGAAAATCGTCACAGAACGGCAGTTTCTTAACCAAAACCGGCATCTGTTCTCATTTTTTTCTCCCGATTCGAGCGCCGTGTATATCAATTAAAGTTTAAACAAAACGACCATTTTCAAATCGTTTGTAAAGTTTATCATAACGTAAAAAATATATCATTTAGTTTACGTTTTACCGCATTCAGTATTGTTTTTTGAAACTTTAAGTGCTTAGTGATGTGCTTTTTGGGGATTTTATATATTTTTAAAAATATTTTTCCGCGCTTTAAATTCACAACCCTAATATAATAACGTCGGGTTTATAGTTTTTATTTGTTTAAGTTTTATTTAGTTTAAAAGCGTATGCGAGGTTTCCAGTTAGTATATAGATAAAGTTTCGCGACGTTATTGTTCGCGCAAAAATTCCACGACGGGGACCGCCGTTTACTGATTCAGCAGGTGTATTATACTTTGACGAACACTTGCGTTTATATTATTATAATTTTTTGTATTTTTTTTTTTTTTTTACATATATATTTTATATAACCGGTTATTTTAACGCCAGCACGGTGTTTTAGAACTTCGTTATTATTCTATTCCGGGTAATTGTAGGTTTTTTTTTTTTTACTTTTACTTTTTTTTTTTTTTTTTTTTCTACTATATGTTTATATTATATCTATATAATATACGCGCGTACGTTGTACGTATAGGATTATCGGATATTTTAATGCATTTTTTACATAGACCTCGGCCGACAATATATTTATTTGTTTCGTTTTAATCCGCCATAATAATAATATTATATATTAACGATAATATATAAATATATTATGTGTTAGTCGATATACCTATGTTACGGAAAAATTATTCCGCGTATCTTATAATACACCCGCAGACGTGTTATACGTGATAGTAATATGTACGCGCATACCTATCAATAGCATATATAATATAATATATAAAATATATATATTGAGTTTGCCGATTTAACCGGTTTGCACGTATTATGTGTACCGATGTAAAAACACTAAACTATTATTTTCATTTTTTTTTTCTTTATATATATATTTTTTTTTTTTTTATCATTATTAGCGTTGTGTGTATATATATACAGTGATGGCAGCAGACCTTGACACTCAACTCATACAACCGGTTTACAGTTATTATTATAATAGTCATCTAACCGTCGTCTTACAGAACGATTTCTGTATTTAAATCCAATTATTATTATATTCCTCGACTTTTGTGGTTAAACACTATTTTTTTCCCCTTCCCCTCCCCTCTCCACCCAACACTCCCTTCAATCCGGCCCGTCCAGAAAATTAATAGGCGGCGCCGCCGCCGCCGCATGCGCATTCGACGTATTTACACGCTGTCGGATTTTCGTTCGACGAAAATATTTAAAAGTCTGTTTCGTAATTTTCCGACGCAAACGCACTGCAAAATATACACCGTACAATCCGTAATAAACTAATATCAACAATACCCGACAAACTAAAAGAGCCTATATATATATATATTATAATATACTTTTAGAATGGACAACCGCGTAATAATGCGTGCCCATTGGTCGACGCGTTATCTATATCCACGGACCGCCATTTTGTATCCTAATATTTATTATCAAAAAATATTTGGCGCCGCGCGCACGTGCGTTCGCCACTATTCCCCTTATCCAGCGGTTCCTTGGCGCCGTTATTGTCGCTGGCAAAATTATTCACGTTGTTCGTACAAAAAATAATATTCTCAATGCTACAATATATATATTGAGTGAGGGTGATATGACATGGTCAAAAACATAGTCCTATTAACGCAAGTCTATTGTTTAAAATATTTACAATTTTCCATTAATAAAAAAAAAAACAAGTACAGTTCATCTTTCCGTGGAATCACCAATACCAAAATCTGTGTTTCTATCTTCCTCGGTTGTCCGCTATTGTTTGCTCTCTCAATTAATCCGTTCAATTTAGTGATAAGTCGAGTGATCTTATAGTGTATTATGGGCTCTCTTAGGCTATACAATATATATATATATATATATAAAATAATAATACAATCGTACCGCTCGTTTTAAGAACATCACGTACAACCGTGCATATTACAGCTAAAGCCCTATATAACCGCGTTTCCCCTCAAAACGAACGCGGTGTTGTATACTAATATATATATACTATGAAATATTGAAATATTATATATATATATATATATATATATATACATACATACAATACATATATGAAACGAAACGCTGCATGCGAACTAACTAGCTCAGCATTGTAGCAGTAATAGTAGTAGTAGTAATACTACTACTAGTTGTAGTAATAATAGTAGTAGAAGTAGTAATAATAGTAGTAATAGAAGTGGTAATAATAGTAGTAGTAGTGGTAGTAGTGGTAGTAGTAGTGGTAGTAATGGTAGTCAGTAGGATATACATTGGGTTTTCGGACGGATGTCGGCTCGAGGGGGTGCCGCGGCGGCCGGAACTTCATTTCCATAGTTGGGAAACTCGATTCGAAACTCATCAACGGAAATCTAGTTATGCGTGCAAAACGGGTCGCGGCAAAGGGTTGTCGTGCGTGCTTAAGGGTGTGTATATACTGTGTATTTGAATATATATATATATATATATATATATATATATATATATTATATAATATATATATATACGTATATTCAAATATAGGGGTAGTAGAGACGAATATATTATATGTATATACATGGAGTTAATACGGTACGGGAGTTTTGCGCCGCGCTGAGTAACCGGTAACCACGTTATGTACGCCGGCCGTTTTCAGACAGGAAACAAACTTTGGAAGTGTATATATATATATATATATATATATATACATATTATACACTTATATACGATGGCGGAGGGATGCAGTTGTTGTAAAAGGGAGTCGCGGAAAAACGAATGTACCGAAATAATAAAAAAATAAATAAATAAATAATCGATTTATGATTTATTTTTACTCTCTCTCTCTCTCGATTTTTATTTTTGATCGTCCGCGATGACTTATTACACCGCACAACCCCATCCACCCCCACGGCACCGTGCCGATAACTATATACACGCCGTAATTATTACAGTCGCGTAAAATTGTTTCTCATCGCAATCCTTCTGGTTTTTCAATCTCCACGTAATAATTATAATAACACATCGACGTGAAATATTATTGCGTATTAGTAAATAGCGTACCTTGCCCGTTCTTGCCGGATATGTAATCTTCTTTGCATATGAATTTGTTGTCTTCGAGCACGTATAGCTCCTCGCCGGTGGACAGCTGTTTCCGGCATATCATGCACGTGAAACAGTTTAGGTGAAAAACTTTGTCCCGGGCTTTCCGGACCAGGTCGGTGGGCGAGATGCCCTGGGCGCAACCGTTGCACTTTTTGCCGTACCGCCTGTAAAAATGAAACGGAAAAATAAAATCGATAAATTACACACGATATATATATATATATATATATATATATGTATTTATAACCGTTGAGGGCAGACGTCCATAAATGATATGGACCCGCTGGCCCTGGAAAAAATCGTTTTGCTTGTCCATTTTTTTTTTTTTTTTTTTTAATCTAATATACATATATCTGATACGAACTATTGCAGCCTAATTAATTAACTAACTAATCAAAGCCTATCAAATATCAATTAATTATTACCTCTATGTTGAGTTATATTTGTCCAAATTAGTACTATGTGTCTTGTTACAGAAATATAAGTAAATATTCCAACATAACCTATACGGTATATTACCTAACTCGGCTAGTTTTTGCACGACGTAAGCACGAGGTCTAGGACAAATGTCCCGGTTGGCCTATCCTATGACCGCCGGCCCTAACGAAAAAGTGCTGCCGACCGATCTCGATGAAATTATACCGTGTGTATAAAAAAAAAAGGTTGTATGCTCCTTTTGCAGGCCTTCGGTCACTAATGGTCACTTATTACTCAATGCTAACAATTACTACGTTTACACGCACAATAAAAGTAGGTTTAAAAATTAAAACTATTTAATCCACGAACCGCATAAACACCTCGAATATAATAAACCGTTTAAAATTTAAGGCTGTTCGGATATTTGTGATTTAATCGAATAAAATCGGTCGATTTTATTTTCACATGCAAACAGAACAATCGATTTTATTGTAGTGATACTGTTCGGCTGTAATCGCGGTCCGAATACTAATACGTTATGATTTTTGTATTAATAAATATTATAATAAAATTCATTCTGAAATCGTTTGTAAACAAGTCGGTCAAGTAATTTTGATCGACTCATTTTGTCAAATCGGTTTTATTCAAGAACGGTTTATCCTGTACCCGGTGTAAACGTAGTAATCATTAAACAAAACTATTTTCGTAAAACGTCAAGTGGAAAATTCTGGGCCGGCGACCGTCATTTTTCGTGCTCGGTCCCTTATCATTTTCGGACGACTGCTTATCGGCCAAAGTAAACGAATATCGGTTATTGGTATAATATATTTATTACGCGTGCGTGTACCTATTATATATATTATATATAGTGTGCCTCGTATTTTATTTTATTAAATATATTTATAATATACAAGGGGGTGTTGCCGAGAAACGATTCATCATCTCCGCCGCCGAGTCGGTCGGGTTCAAAAGGAGAGAAGAGCGAACACCCGAAGAGCCGCGGCGGCGGCGGCGGCGTTCGTGCGTGAGGATGGCGCGTTTATATTATTTTTATACGCCTTGCCGGCCAGAGAAAGAGAGAGAGTGGGCGAGAGAGAGCCGAAAAGAAACAATAATAATAATAATAATAATACAAGAGAAGAAAAAAAAAATAAAAAATAAAAAAATGCGTCGCTCTCTCGCTGGCGGTTCGTGAAACGGCAGGGCGTCCGGGCGCTCTCACACGCGCACGCTCGGGTCGTGCCGAAAAGCCGCGCAAGGACACGCGCGGGGGTCACGGGTCGCGTACGTTTAATATTTCGGACGAGGACGTGTTTACGACGCGTCTAGAAATAAAAAAATAAAAAAAAAAAGAGAATAATAATAATAAAAACAAAAAAAAAAACCGCAAATAAATATATATATATATATAATATTATAACGTACGTGTATAGCGTGTTCGGGGGGACGATGACGACGTCCGAGCTAGAGAGAGTGAAACTCGAATTTTTATCGCGCGCCGTTTGGTTGATTTTTTTTTTTTTTTTTTTTTTACCATATATTTAATCTTTCCAGACTTTTTCAAAGGGTTATCGCTATATTATTATTTCTTCGTGTTCCGAGAACGGTGGCCCGGCCGCCGACAATAGGGACAATAAAAAATAATTTTTTTTTAAAATTGTCCATAAACGAGCCCGGTCGCGGCGGTAGTTATATCGGTTGACTGGGAGAAAGAAAAAAAAAAAAAAGTAGTAGTAGTAGTAGTAGTAATAATAATAAACGCGTTTTTTCTCTTCTGTAGTCTTTACGTCCGCCGCCGCCGCCGCCGACCGTACACAGGGTGTCGCGCGGTAATACAATACGCGGCCGCGGAATTTTATTTTTTTGTTCGCTAAAAAATATACGGGCGACAGCGTCTCCGCGGTCGTCTTGTAATATATTATTTTATTATTATTATTATTCGTTTCCGAACAATGTCGCGGGTCTATCGACGACAGTTATATTGTTTAGAAACACGAGTAGTATAATAGTAGTAATAATATATATATATATATATATATATATATATATATATATATATATATATATGTATATATATATAAAATATTATAACTACACGACACTGTCGTCGTCGTTTGTTGGCAAAACGATATATTTGTATTTATTATTATTTTTATTTTTCCCCACCCGTCTTATAACCGCAGCCGCAGCGAATAGAGAAATATTTTCGTTACCGTGTAATATAATATTATATGTTTTATTGTACGTCGTCGTTTTGGATTCCGAGCGAAACGAAGAATGTATTGGTTTTACTACGATGTGTGCGTGTTTTTTTTTTTTTTTTTTTTCTGCCCGTAAACAACTTTTCTGCCAGACACCGCGCTCCGATTTTCATGTGTAGCGCTTTTTTCTGACTAGTCAGTGCATTAGAGCGGTCATTTTTTTTTTTTTTTTTTTTTTTAATTCCGTTGTAGTTTTCTTAATAATTGGGGGAAAAAAACATAATAATAATTTACGGCATTATTTTCGATTTTTATTGTAACTCGGGTTTTAAAAAATAATCGTAGGGACCTGAAACTTTCACAGAATATTAATATTAATATTGGGCGTTTTTTAGGCGTGAATAATTGTTCAAAATTTTCTGGCCGTTTTTTAACTATTTATAGGCATTTTAAGTTTTTTTTTTCCGAATTAATCGAATAAAACTGTTTTGTGTCGAACGGAAATTGCACGAAAATTTACATTACGTTGAAAACGAAAAACAGTCGAGCATATTTTAATAAATTTTTTTTACAAGAGAAAACTTTAATGAAAGTCTATTTTAAAAATTACGGCAATTCAAAACACGATTAACCTTCAATTAGGTTAGTATTATAAGTATTATTATTTTAAACGTTATAAAGTTGGGTTCGCAAATTGACAGGAAAAAATAGCTCTCGTTTTGCATAGCATTTTTTTTATTTAGTCAAGTTATCCTAAAAAAAAAAAAAAAATTAATCCGAGTTAATGTTAATATTGAAAATAACTTAAGTTTAAAGTGGCTTTGTTTAATAGTGTTATATTTTCGGTTCTAAATGAACCGTATAGAATGTATATTATGTCATTTTGACAAATCCATCTTGTATATTTTATTTTTTTTTTTTTTAAATACCGTTAAAATGTATATGATTGAAAAAATTAAGAAAATAATAATTCTGTGCCATCGTGGCAATAGCTAATGGGTGTCAAAGCTATATTCGGTGACAATTTTATTTTCTTCAATTAAACAGTTATAGTTTTCGTGTTTAGCACGTATCAGCTTTTGACACAATGGTATACAGAATTGTATAAACTCGAAAAAAAATATCACGTATTATATAGTTTTATAATTCGAATAACATAGAATTTACAGTGATATATGAATCCACGAAAGTGTTCCTGTGCCCCATTCTACGCGCGTGGCAAAACACGTATATTATATTATCGTTTTTCTTATTTAATTTGTTCAAATTTACGAATCCGATCGAATTTCCGTGATTATTTCTTTGTACGCATTTGTGCGTAAAAAAAATTTACTTATTTTTTTTTAACCACAACTTCGAATCGTTGTATATATTTTATAGTGTTTTTTTTCTCTACAGCACGCGATATTATAACGTTCGCGCGCATGAAACGTACTTGAATAAAAATTATATATATATATATATATATATATATATATATATATAACAGTAATGGCACCTATTATGTATATTATATTATTTCGTTTAACGAAAATATTGCGGAAAAAAATAAAATACAACGCAACCGCGTGAAAATCATCCGCGGATTTCCTATTAAGAGGATTCGAAACGGATTTTTGTCCGATAGACAAAAAATTTGTTTATCGGTCCATAGATCGATGTAATAACGAAGCGATAATTTATTACTGCTGGCCACGCCACTTTTTTTTTTTATTAATTTAGTTTTAGTTTTTTTTATTATATTTTCTAATCAAATTTTTGGAAATCGAAAACTGAAATTCGGAAAAAAAAGTGACCCGGTCCGGATCAAACAAATTCCTATAAAATGGTTTCTATAAGTTCTATAATTTATTATATTGCAAATATATGAGAAAAGAAAAAAAAAAAAATGCAAACGCATCGAGTCTTGAATTTATTACCAATATATAGGAAATATTATACGTAGTGTTAAAAAATGTAATATATCCGTCGACAGCCGTTTAATAAACGCACGGATAGTCGGACGATACGATTTTTGCCCCCCCTACCCCCTAGTAATTTATTGTTATTACACCTATATAATATACGTATTATACATTAATATTTTTTTTTTTTTTTTTTTTTTCATAAAACCGTATTTTCCATATATTTATTTGCTTTAAAAAAATAAAATAAAAATTCGAAATAAATTCACGCTCGTGCTCGGATAATTTGAAATTATAATTAAATACGGTTCGTTTGAACCGTGTAAACGGACCCCGTCGCGGTGTACACGAACCGTTTTCAGTCGGGTCCGGACAGCCGTTGGAACCGTTAACATAATAATATTATATTTACCGTATTTACAATATATTTATTATTATATAACTGCAACAAACTGCGAAAATAATCGTCTTGACGGGAAAATATCATTCTGCTTGCCGCAGAAAATGGAGGGGGACGAGTCCGTTATCGGTTTTGATTTTATTATTATCGTTTTGTATTTTGTATTTGGCACGCGCGCGCGGCGAGCACATCGTTTTTGCCGAATGAAACGAGACCGATTTCGACTGTCCGATCATTTCAAAATGGCGACAGACGGGGGACACGACGTGTATTACACATATTTTATTATAATACGTCCGATGTCCAGCAGTAAATAACGTAAACCATACGTATAATAATAATATATTATAACGCAGACAGAAGGCGCGCCTTTGGTATAGAAATATACATTTTTATTTTAACTATTTGATTATTTCCCCCCCTCCCAACCCCGTTCTAATCAAGTGGACATCTCGATACATTTTGTATTAGTGCTGTTAAAAATGAATGCCGAATTTTTTTCAAAAATCACCTTTATCGTTCCATTCGATATATTATAACTGTTCGTCTCTCCTGAAAAATTAGTAAAAGTGGACTAGTGATAAGGAGGGGGGAGTTAAGGGGAATTCAGCCACCCCCGCTCCCCCGCCTTATTAAAATAAAATAATCTGAACGTTTTGAAAATCTATTGCTATAATAAAATAATAATCATTGCGCTACGTATAACTACTAAATAATTATTGTACTATAGACACAGACACGTAACTAGAGGGTAGTCCTTAAGTTACCGGGCACCCTTAAAAAAAAAAAAAAAATCAATGACCCTTAACTGGCATTCTCTCGGCTTAATTTTTCGCCCAACTACAACTGATAGTGTTTACGTCTTTCAGTTTAAAGTTTCATAAACATAGAATTAATTTTTATGTTAATAAACCATATGATAATTATTATTCTATTACAACTTTGGACATATCGAATACATTTACATAGACAGAAAATACGTTTTATGTTTAATATCGTATTGTAACTCGGAATGGGGCCATGATATAAAAAAAACCGCCTGATAACGGAAAAAAACAAAAATATATTTACTTACCCGCTGATGATAAAATCATTCCACAATTTGGAATGGTGAACAAATTTGGAAGAAGTAATAAAAATAACATAATTCTTTTATATTAATTTATTAAGGTAACCTGGGGGCTGTAAATTGTAATTAACCAGATTCATAATAATCATTGGAGTAGGTAAGTAACACAATAAATTTTGTTATATACATATTTGAGATATTTATCCCAAGATGGGATCCGACTCTTTAACGGGAGACACCGATGTAAAGTATTTAGAAATTGTTGGTGGCCAACAATGTATATGCCTCTTCCCTTCTTCTGTAGAAAAAATCCAGATTACGTGTCTGACTACAGACAATAATTATGTATTTCGCAAAATAACCTCAAGAAAAAGTATTTATAATATTATTTAGACGATGTAGATATATTTCGCTCGCATTCGTTCACTATGTTTAGTGCAGGCGCGTTATTTAGGGGGAGGATGCCTCGCAAAGACCGTATTGTAGTAACAAATAAGATTTTTATATTGTTCAATTTTTACTCTATTCGACAACGGTATTTTACGTGCTCGTGTATTTTGAGATTAAGTTCGTTAACAATTATACGCCGGATACGTTATAATAATATATAGTATACGACTGATTTGCGCATATTTTATTTTTTATTTTTTTATGTCTCGAACGATCTGGAAAAAAGTTAATCGCCCTGCCCCCCTCCCCATCACAAAGAATAAAAAAATAATCACCCATAGTTACGTGCCCGGTCAATAGCCTCCGCTCCACCCCCCCATCGGAAAAATCTCGAGTACGCCGTTGATATATACCTACGTATACGGCTATTATAATAATATTATTTCGAAATAATAATCATTATTATATATTTATATAGGTAAAAATTTGTTAGTTTCGATACGATATTAACATGATAAACACGACGGGGCCGTATACCCTGCACCGCCCGCGCGCACGCCTATAATATACCGGGTGTGTATATTATCCACAAAGACATTATGGAAAACCGAACAGTTATTTTTTTTTTTTTTTTTTTTTAACGCGGCACGGCGTTTAAAAAATATTGTTATTACCATTATATAGGCGAATATATTATTAGGCACGCCGATAACGGGCCGTGATCTTAAATCACGTAGAAACGAAAATATTTCGAAAAAAAAAAAAATAATAATAATAATAAACGCGTAAGTCACACGATATTATTATTATTATTATTATTATTCAATATCGTATATATATATATATAAAAAAAACGCACGAGAAAATAATAAAATATACACGATAATATTAATAACAATTAATCAAAGCCCCGCTGGTGCAGCGGCGGTGGTTGTTGCACCGCGCTCGCCCGTATAATATTATAATGACATCACGTGAAACTGGTATTTACTCGGTAATTTCGTGTAAATTATCGGGCGTCCCGCGGGGTGCGTTTTTTTTTTTTTTTTTATTTTCGGTCCTTTCACACACATAACAATATTATAATATACGTATATACGTATGTATATATTTTTTTTTAAGACTATAGTCGTGTAATATAATGTTTTTCACCTCCGCGGCGATATAATAATATTATATTATCTTTACGCCGCGGCGGCGCGCGCCGGGCGAGGTGCGCGCCCGTCGTCTTGACTCTTGACACTTTTTTCCTTCCTACCACCCGCCCACCGATCGCCGCATCGCGACCGTATACAATATAAATCGCACTCGACGATTTTTCCCACGAAAATTTACCGGTTTAATTTTTATTTTTTCTAGGCGGAATACCCACGCGGAAAATATACGATTTTTTATATATATATAAATTACGTTGCGTGTATTCACTATACGAGACAAGTATTAACCTAACTATCCGTTTGAATTGTTTCAAAATCGTTACCCCCGGAATATCCGCTATCCGATAAATACATTGTATCCGTTTTAGAACGTACGGTTTTCACGTATTTTTAAATACAGATAAATCTGGACCTCGGGAGTTACAAGAAGGGCCAAAATCATTATTATTTTTTTTTGGTGAAAAAAAACCTAACCTTATACATCTGTGTTTCCCAACCGGTGGTCCGCGGTCCGTGGGCTGGTCATAGGTGGTCCGCGGTCCCATAGATATTTTCTTCGATTTCTATTACAAATTAATTATTATTTTTTTTTTTTAAATAGCCAAAAAAATTACGACTTATTGAGGAACCGTATAATATTATACGGTTATCTTATCGTTGTTGCTGCTGTAGACCGATAAGTATTTTCCACTTTTATAAGAGTAATAAATTGAAGTATAATTATATATTAGTGAAGTATAGTAATAAAATGTAAAATAAAATAATACAAATTAACATTTTTTTATAAATTTTGTGTTTTCTTGTTAATGAGCAAAAAAAAAAAAAAGGTATTCCTAGTGTTCGTAAAATTGAGGTGGTCCGCGACCTATAAAATATTGTCGAAGTGGTCCGTGGTGGTAAAAAGGTTGGGAAACACTGTTATACATAAACGATTCGATGATTATTTCCGTGTGTTATCTCGCTCGAATTACAAAAAAATAAAAAATCTGAAATGTCGAAAACAAATATATTAATGCTATTTCAAAAGAGACCAACTATATATGAGATCCGGCTCTATATATAAGTTTTTGAAGTCAAATTTTACTTTTTAAAATTGACTTTGGCCAAAGTCCAGAAATATATCTTTCGTAGTTAGAGCGAATAATCAACCGTCAGGTAGCATTTCAAACATTACTTTCTAATTTTGGAACGCAAAGTCCAATAATTACATGTATTTTTTTAATATACGTAAATATATAATATTTTAATTTTAATAATTTCATTAATAAGAAATGTATTAATAATTTGTTCTCCTGTTTTTAGGTTTAAAAAATGTATGGTTTTTAACATTTTTTTTTTTTTTTTGTAACGCGCGTACTTTTAAAGGTTTTGTAAACGCTATACCTGCTATATCTCTATAAGAGAGCCGTGAACAAGAGTGTCCGCACAATTATTATTAAATTAATATTTTTATTTATTTTACGTCAATATCTTCACTGTTTTAATTTGATTTTTTTTTTTTTTTTTTTTTAAACGTTTTATTAAATATATATACCGGACATATTTTTTCGAAATACAATAATTTGTAGAGCCTAATATTTAATCAGTAATTTTACGGATATCGCGGACACTAGTATTTTTAATCCTAATGCTTGATGTACAATGTTCGGACGAAAAAAATTACACGATGTGGCGCCGCCGCCACCATCCGCGTCCATTGATAACAGGTCACTCTCTTATCGCCGGGCTCTCTGCCCAATATAATAAATGTGAATTTAGTTACTATCACGGCACGTCGTGCGTCTATAATTATATTTATTTTAACGTTTACCATTATTGTTCTTGTTATTATTATTATTATTATTACTATACACGATGACTTAACACGTCGTTTCGGGTATAAATGCGGGGCCGACGCCGTGTTTGCCCGCGATTAATTATTATAATAATGCGAAACCTCGCGGGCTACCCTTTTTGTCTCGCGCCCCGTACCCCGGGGAACCGTAATACTATACACTCGGTGCGACGCGCACGGTTGTTACCATATTTATTATCACAGCCGCAATAGAATTCCATAATATAATAACAATAACACAATATTATTAATATATTCGGGAAATCGACTTGAATTATTAATTTATGCTCGCATCTCGTCATCGCGGTGACGGTATTAGACGGGGGGCCCGTTCCCGCGTTTCAATTCTCGTACATTAACATTTTACCGATTATAATATTAATATATTTTTAATATTGTACAGTACGATTTTATTCCACTGGCCCGTCGTCCCCCGTCCGCTTATCAAAAGACGCAAGTAAAATAATTATATGCGCGGGCCGTTCTCCGACAGTTGATAATAGAAAAAAAAAAAACATTCATAAGCGTTCCCGTGATATTCTACAATATCAGTAAACATTCTGACCAACGCTGTCGTGTGTGCAAAGTAGAAACTATTCGAATTGTTTAAAATAAAATTATGTCGAACAATTATTACTTTTGAACTAATTACTTGAGAGTTTGTGAAAAGATTATTTAACGATAAATACATAAATTATTAGATGGGTCTGTGGGATTTTAAAGTTTCGCTGTTGGTGAACATAAATGTTATGTTATTGTTGTCTGTAGGAGGAGAACAAGTACACTAGTTGGGTCCCGAGTTGATTTCAATAGTACGTAGTCAGGAATCGACAATAATAGTTAATAATTGTAATATTAATAGCAACCTTAACATATTTTACGTACTGAGAAACGAAGGAAACAACAATCAATTAAGTGTTGATATCTATATAATATCTAGCTAATAAATTGTATATTTTTTCCACTTTAGCATTGGGCTATTTAAATTAATTCAGGACGCAACTAGTGTACTCTACCTGTTGAAATCACTAGGATACGGGACCCGACTCGGATGTAACCGTATAAACTTACACCTAAAGAGTCTATAACGTATAATAATTAATAAGAGAACGGCCAACAATGCCTTCCTATTCGATACTCTGTTATCAGCTATCATGGGCGACGCCATATTATTGTTATGTTAGGTTTATATATTTTACACGGAATATTAAAAATCGTGTTAAATATTGTATTCGTGTAAATCTGAATACAAAACTAACGTTCTGATAATCTGATAATATTGTACATAAAAACCGTTAAGCAGTTGGAAATGCATTATCGCGTGTTTAGCGAAATCGACGTCAGGTATCGTGTTTATTGTTTGATTTCCAATGTCAACAGTTTTCTTTTTTTTTTGGCGATAAAATGGCGGTCCCCTATTAGAACTATAACGACGGGGTGGCCATTCTCTTATTATTATATAGGCTCTTACTCGTAGTAGCAATATTATATATTGTTATTGAATTTTTTTTTTTTTTTGTACAAAAATTCAGTGCATTACGGTCATGCGCGGTTCGCGACAAAGTGCAAAAAAAAAAAGGATAACGGACGTAGTACGATATACGTGTGCGGTTATAGCGCGTGAAAAAGGAAGAGAGGAACAAAAAAAAAAAAAAAAAAAATGGGGAAATAGTGGCCTATAGACGTATAATATAGTATACGGTATCCGGACTAAAAAAAAAAAAACCGAGAGAAAAACAATGCGCGCGGACTTACGGGGCGATGACAAACGAAAATTCGCGGCCACGGTCGTAGGAGTGACGGAAGAAACAAAAAATAAAATAAAAACAAATTCCGACGTTTCGGATATATATATATATATATATACGCGATGTAGTATAATTATATATATATATATATAAAAAAAAAAGTTACATTACAATATATAAATAGAAAAAGGAAATGGCGTTTTTAGAAAATCTATATATATATATATAGATTTTTATATTATTACGGTGCGGCGTGATGGGGTGTTTAGCGATTTGCTCGAGTCGATAGATCCGCTTCACGGACCGTCGGCGATGATATTTTTTGGACGTGCGCGAACCACGACCGTATCGCAGCACGACGAAAAATATTATTCGGCCCCGCGTCCGGGAAGGAAAAAAAATATATATATAACGAAAATAATAAGAGAAGCGAAGTAAAAAAAAAAAAAAAAAAAAATAAATTTGTTTTTCGTCGATTTTTATGTCGTCTACGGCGCGAGTTCGCGACGTCGGCCGAAAATCGGTCGGCCGGTCGTCGTATCGTCGTAAGTCGAAAAACGTGCGTGTTATTTTATTCGGTGTATACCTATTATATTATATTATATTATACGGCTGGGCCGTGTGCCCGTGTTTGTCCGAGTCTGCGGATATTATTATTATTATTATAACTATTACGACGATAAATCGGGGACATGCCTCAGCTGGAGTTTGGTAGAGGAACAAAAAAAAAAATTTAAAAAAAAATAAAAATTGCGCTTATCAACCCGATTGCTTAACGCGCGCGAGCGCACGCGATTATTACGACTTCCCGTCGTTGTTTTAAAATAATTATAATATGACGTGTAATCGATATATTATCATAAACACCCGTACACCCTGTATAATAGGTTATAAGATACTCGTACGTCATTACTACGCGCATATCTTATCATTATCGTGTATATTATTATTATTATTATTACAGGTATTGTGTCATTGTCGCACCGCGTATGCATTCGGCATAATAATAATATTATATTATGCGTGTGTAAGAGACAACGAAAAAAAAAAAAAACCACCGGTAAAATACAATAATATCCGAAATTATATCGACGACGATACCCGTAAAAATAACGAGACAATATCAATTGTTATCGTCGCTCGAGACGTTCTTTTTTAAATCCGTTTTCCCTCCCATTCCCTGCGGCCGAACAGACGAGCGCAATGTATGCGTGTTACGTATAAAAAAAAAAATAATTTTCCGGAAAATAAACGGCCAGAAATATTATTAACTCGGAATATAATTATATATGATAGAAAAGTATTATAATCGCAGATGGTAGTTTTCCAGAAGGTGACATCAATAAAGATTAAGTTGGAAAGAAAAAAAGTCATAGAACCCCTTATCAACATCTAATATCCAATATCGCCAATATCGCCTTCAGTCGAAGCTTAATCGAAAATAACCCTCGCGATTTGTTATACAGAAGGAAAAATTTGTTCACTTCTTCTGTGGGATTTCGATAAACGAACAAAATGAAGTAAGTATGTGACTTAATTCTGTCAACATCACATTTACCGAGATTCCATGCTTTCGAAATGAATCTTTCTGTAAAATGACTTACCGTCCGTGTTTTATTTTCAGTTCGATTTACTATCTGGACTTTTTACGTTTTTGACAATTATTATCTGGAAAATTACGAGGTTTCGTCTCCCAACCTAACCTAACCACCCCCTCGAAAATAACAAACAAATGTTATATCTCCCCCAGATACGGGAAGTATTGCTTAATAATTTGTATCTTATCTCATTTCTACACCGCATAAGATGTAGAAATGTACCGTCAAAAATTTCAAGTCTCTATAGACGAGTGAGTGTATCGGACATCTTCCGTTACATATAAATATATATATATATTTAGATATTGGTATTATTGAATATAATCGAGGAGAATATAAATTTAAAAAAATAAGCAAACAAGAACGCAACTGCGGATTATTTAATTACATGACTAAAGTTTTTTGAACTTTTTATTCGTTTAACGACTGTTTCGTAGATTATTGTTTTACGCGTTATAAGTGCGCGGAAACTGTTTTATTTATAACGCGGGTGGGTATACACAATATTATAAAATAATATTAGTATGCGAAAACGGTAAAACGGGCGCACGACCTTTCCGTCGTCGTATACTTACGAGCGTAAAAAGATCTCTTCGGTGTGCGTATAAATAAACGTCGTTGTCGGCGGCGCGGCGGCGGTGGCTGCGGCACGGCAGTAGATAAAGCACGCGCTTTATCCCGATGAAATTGAAACGGGTGTAGGCATAAGAATAATAATAATATATAAGGTATACAAAATTATAATAATATATTGTATTTTACGAGATGCGATTTTTCTTCGGCGGTAAAAAGACTCATGCCGGGCTTGCGCGCCTTTACTCCGGGAATGATATTATGGAGGAGCATCGCGAGTTTACTGTTACAGTTTACTGATGGTTCAGAGACCGCCGGAGCCATGGTCTAGGGTTTGGGTTTGATGGCAGTGGTGGGTCTGATGGCTACAACTACGGCCAGGGTTTCTGATGTGAGCAAAGTTGAAGAATATGATTAAACAATACATATTCGGTTGTCGTCTCTTTCTAATTGTTCTGACGGAAGTTAATTAACGCAATAAATAATATATTTCAAACTGATCGGAACGATTGGTATTTCATACGGACATAACTGCCGTTAAGCTGGGTTTCGGTGGCGTGCAAATGGACGTGCGAAAAAAGACGCCGTGGTCAGAAAAACATTTACAGGAGACCCAACGTCGTCTTATCGAAATAGTAGAAGAAGCAGGACGATAGGTAACGGTTCAGCCGCGTATCGAAGAGTGGACGGAAAACGATCAAACGATCAATTTCGAGGGGACTTGTGCCTCTCGAGCACCCCTGGTATACTTTATATTCGTATTGCTGCAAGTTAAAAATTGTATATATATAATGTAATTAAATAAATACCGTAGGCCCCGGGCGCAGTGTGCATACGGCACAGCGGCACCGGGCCCCCTTAAAAAAGATGAAGAAGAATACGCGATTTCGTAAGGTCCACGGACGAATCGCGACGAGACGACACAACCGACGACGCGTGTATACACCTACCTATATAATATCGTACGAAATACCACACACGGAGCGGTTTTTTTGTTTTTTTTTTTTCGCAACGTATAATAATACATATCGTAATACACGCGCGTGTGCAACGTTTTTTTTTTTTTTTTTTTTTATCTATCTAAACATAAACTGTACATACAATATGTCCGGGCGAACCGCACAACAATAATAATAAGGGTACAGCGGCGAAAAAAAAAAAATAAAAATAATAATAACAAACCCGCGGAGAATACGTACAGAAAAACCAGATCGGCGAGGTTTTCCGTCCCGCCGACACTCACGCTCTCTCTCTCTCACGCTCACTCGCTCTCTCTCTCTCTCTCTCTCTCTCTCTCTCTCTATCGTTCTCTTTATCTAACAATGATAACAATGCCCCGTATACGTATATATATATATATATATAATAATACAATATAATACACGGGATAATAATAATAATAATAATAATAATAAAAAGGATCATCGACATTGTCCGGAAGCGACAGCCCGCGAGAACGTTGGGCGTTTGTATACATACAACAACAAACCACACCGCACGACGCGCACCCGAAACCGCTGACGGACGGACGGACGGACGGAAAACGCGCTCGGCGCTTACATACACCCCGGGTACGCACAAAACACACACGCACGAGTATACAATAAGTGTGTATCGGCCGTATTCGCCCGAGATATAATATACAATATATTATATATATATATATATATACATCACCAAGAGTACTTATGCCGTGGCAGCATTTATATATATATATATATATATATATATATACATACATACGCGGTAGGGGCAGATGCAATCGATAGCCCTCTTTAAAATAACACCGAAACGGAGCTTAGAGATAGGGAACCGCCGTCACCGCCGAGGGTACATAATAAAATTAATATTAATATTATTATATAATACGCGTGGTGTTTTTTTTTTTTTTTTATTACTGGTGACCGGGTCTCGCGGTTTCGCTATCGTAGACAATTTTTTCTATATTCCTATATTACGTATGTGTCGATAAAATAAATTCCAGCCTAACACCGCTAACGTCCGAAACAAATGAAATTTAATTTGTACGCCGTCGGTTTAGGTCGTCATGTCCGCGGACTAATTTGACTAATACCCACACAAAATTGCCGAACAATTTTCGTCGATAGAAATATCAGACGTTTCTATATAATAATAAATGTACGGTTATGGGAATAATTATCGATTTTTCGGCACGTTTGAGCGAAAAGTACGGTCGCGGTATAGCAGAGAAAGACCGGTTCACACTTTGTTATTACAATTTTTTTTTTTTTTTTTATGTATATAACTCACCGAATTTTACGTCTTTAACGTTCAAACTACACCAAACAGTTTGGCTAATACGTGTACAACTAAGGGCTATAAATAATCCATTAAAAAATATCATATAATTATCAATCTGCACTCGACCAACGGGGATATGTCGGGGCTAATTGGCGTATATAGTAATATATAATTGTATTGCCAATTTTACTTGTAAGTAAATAATATTGCGTAAGGCATAGAGAAGAATTGTACTCGTCGATAAATCACTGAATATACATAATACGTATAATAATTTTTACATTTTTTTTTTTTTATTACATAAATCATTATAATATTTACGCGTATGTATATTTATCAGACGCCGTTTCACACGACCGTAGCCCGGCTTATTCGGCTATACCAGTAACAATATAAAATAATAATATAATTATCGTTTCGCGTGCATAGTCCGTCGACTATTTTTTTTTTTTTTTTTTTTTTTTTTTTATATTTTTCTTTTCTACGCGTACATGTTTATATACCGTATATATAATATTATAATAATATAACGATACGATACGTATCACTTGAGTTAATAAACTTATATAGTATTATCGGCGGAGTGTTTATATACGCGCTCGTGTACGATATAAATATAATACGCGATTGTTTTTATTGAGCTCGTTTTATAATAAACATATACAAGGCAAACGCCCTCTCGAATTTTTCCCCTTATAATATTTTCCCGCAGCAATATATACATATATAAAACGTAAACTCGTATATGTATAATAGAGGAAAACCGAACGCCGCCGCCGTAATAAAAACCGAAACGGCTGCGTGGGGTTTTTATGGTCGCGGATCACGGACTCACGACGACGACGACGACGACATCCGGGAGGGGGCGGGGGAATCGAAAGACAAAACGGCCGCGGCCCGTTATTACGCCGTCGTAGTCGGGCGCCATTTTGTCCCGAACCGCTATAGTTTTTAGGGGGCCTACGCCGTCGTCGTCGGACCGATTTCGGCCGCCGCGCGCGTTTATATTGATAATATTATTATTATTATTATTATTATTATAACACGGTCGTCCGCGGATTATATAATTGGGGTTGTCGTCAAAAATATAAATAAAAAAAATATTTGATTAATTACGTGAATCTTGTTCGTAATGTACGAAATTAATTTTTTAATCCTTAGCCGAATTGCGTTTGGAAATCAACAAAATAACGAAAAATATTCGAAACTTTCGGTTTCGATAGTTCGAAACTGGTTACCTCGGTGTGACCGGGATCAGAACGCCTTAGAGAGGATTTCAGATTTATAACGTTATCAACATACGATAGTGATGCTGTCTCTCTTGTAGTCGTATAGAACGATATCAAGCAGAGTAATCACAGAGTAACCTAGTATACCTGGTGGTTTGTAGTAAGATACACAGAGACGTATTTATGGGTGAGGGATATCGGTGACTGACCTAGGGGGGCATGAACTTGTTTTTTAAAACTATTTAGCATCTCAAAGAAATATATTATGTTCATAGTTTCGGGTTATATAGAGGATTTCTTTCGCAAGAGGATCGTGCATATATGGTAAATATTTATAGTGTTGATAATTTATTATAACTTACACAAATTTGTAGGAGGTGAGCGAATTAGAGCCAGTGGCCCTCTGGATAAATACATATATCCCTCCGAGACAAAATCCTAAATACGCCTCTGGTAAGACACATTTAAATTGGCACCAAAACCGATTTTTTTTTTAATTAGTTAATTTGTTAGAAAAATCTCAAGCCCTAGTAATGATAATATATTCTCGCTCGGGCAAATCTATATAAATTGGAAAAAATACGATTGAAAAATATCGTAAACTCCCATTGTTTGTCGTGGATAATAAAAGGAAGAAAAATGGACGGCCTTTATTATAACACGGTCCAGCGTTTCAAAACTTTTTACGGGAGTATATACCTATATACTACATACTTTTTCCTTCCTTATATATAGTTAAGAGATGTTAATTTTCTCATGACTAAAAATTCAAAATTAATAATCATATATAATACACCACGATGTTTTATATATAGATTATAGATACGTTTAGTAAAGTGAAATAGTCTAATAGACTCTCTACGATTATACCAATAGAAAAGTAAATGGACCGTTTTGTTGTCATATTTATATGTGCATTTCGTTTGAAGTAGAAAAATGTTATTCATACATTGACAACAAACACATCGTAGGCGAAATAAGGACAAGAATAAGATGACATCAAAAAGTACCGCATACCGTTTCGAAGTGAAAAAAGTGACCACATATAAATACCGATAATATATTATTGTACTCGTATTAAGACGATTTCTTTATTATATTATGATTATTAATATCGGAACCTATTTTTTATATATAAATATATATATATATATATATATATATATATATATATATAATCTACAAATCCAAAAAAAAAAAAAAAAACGCTAAATATACGCAACTGAAAACGGATTACCAAAAATTAAAAAATGGATCCTTCGTAAAACGTATATCGACATATATTATTATTTATTTTTTTTATTATTATTTTTTTTTTTTTTAACGCATTTATTGGCCGCGTACCAATAATATACACGTGCACATTTCTATATATGTTCCATATATAAATATAATGCTGTGTACAATTATTTTGGCACGTCGCGTATATATTATAGTTTGCGAGCACGTACAACGGACGTTTTCGATTTCGAATACCTAAAAAAAAAAATACGTATCGCGAGTATATATTTATATATATATATATATATATATAGGTATATACTATACATGTTTTATTATATCCGCCCACTATACAGGACCCTCACCGGACGAGGGACGTATAAACCGTAGGCGGATTTTTTTTTTCTATCTTTCATATATCGCTTATTACGTATGCCGAAACAATATTTAGATACCACTATATTGTAATAGTTATCGTCATTATACGAATTAAAACGAATCCGATAGCTTAAAAAAAAGAAAAGAAAAAAAAACAACCTACAACGTTATTACCGGGACGGCGAAGGATAAACATATTAGAGGAATTTAATTTATATATCTGTAGGTATAAGCAACGATAAAAATCATTGTCGACGGAATTTCGGTTAAACGTACACACGTTTTGTATTGCCGTGATTTTTTTACGATTTTCGTTAAAATGTCAACTTGAACGCTTATAAGAAAAATAAAAATAAAAAAACATTTTACGCTCGACTTAATTTTTTTATACCACTAAACACAACCTATGACGAGCCCTCGTGCAAAATTGTCCATACAGAACAAAATAAAAACTCAACAATTTTAAAATTGTCTAAAAACCGCCAGAATATTGTGAACATTTTTCCACGTCTGAATAAAACAAAATCGAATACAAAGAAACCGTAAATTACTTTGCGTTTTTTTTTTCTCCATTTATTAAGAAAACTTTACAACGAAAATCGAAAAAAGGATACCCCTCCCTCTTAGTTCACCAACTACTTTCATCCAAAATGTTTCCGGAAAAGACAAATAACATTTGAAAATCGGAGCGAGATCCGCTGGTAGAAATAATGTTCAGACGGAAAAACATAATATTTATTAATATATGTGTGTGTGTGTGTATAATAATAAATTTAAAAAAAATTAAAAACTATTTTTAAAAAAACCATCTCACCTGTAAAAGTCCGGTTTGCACAGTATCTTGCCGTCCCTGCTGTAGCATTTTTCGGACAGCGTGCCGTGACAGTCGACGCATTTCACGCATTCCGCGTGCCACGCCCTGTCCAGCACGTTCAAGAGGAACTTATCCATAATGGGTTTGTCGCAACCCGCGCAACTCATCATCAGACTACTGCACCGGCCGCCGCCGCCTCTGCCTGGAAACGAAAATGGCCCGGTTAATAAAAATACGAATTGAAATTACTGTTCATCTGGAAATCGACGTATACATATATATATATATATATATATATATATATATATATTATATAAATGTATTTATATTTTTACCTACATAATTATATATTACGTTATATATAATTGTATATTTAAAAAAAAAAAAAAATGTTTTATGTATAATTCAACGTAATACACAGCTATATAAATATTATATATTATTTTATCGAAATAGTACATTTCCGAGTGTTAGATATTATACAGATCGTAATGTATTGTATATTATATACTTATACAGATATCGACGAAACGGCATAACTTATAATAATTGAAGCTTTTTCGGGTTATGAACGTTGCGCGGACAAATGAGATAATCGAAAATATATGTATTATAGTAATACGTTTTAATGTTTTATCGCATTTTAAATTATATACCATCGGTTTTTGCGCGTATGTATTTGTTATTTTTCTTTATCTTTATTACAGACTCGCATAAAAATGGCGAGGTGGAGCTTACCACCTGTTGAGCCGAATATAATATAATACATTATGTATAATGAATATAGTTTTCGTGTATTCGCGTTCAAGTCCACTATAATCGGGCCGAAAAGCGTACCTATATCATTTACTCGTATATAATATTATTGTATTTGTATATTATACGAGATGATGCGTGGTGCTGCAAAATAGTGTTTATTTCGATAAAATATTTGTCATAAAAATAAAAATAAAAAAAACCAAATCCTGTTCTCGACATAATATTATGTGAACGCGCGACGTGACACGTTCGTCATGCTCTAATTTTCGCTCAAATGTTATTTCTGAGAAATCGTTTTTGGCGTATATGTATGTGCGTGTGTGTGTAACTGCAGCAAACTGTTTTGTCTAAGCTGCAGCAGTAAGTTATATCAATTACGGCTAAGCCATCGAGGGCGTCGTGAGGTAAATTACTCGGGAGTGGGGGAGGAGGATACAAAAAAATTGCAAAGCAAAAATCATAAAAAAAAAAAAAAAAAAAAAAAAAAAAAAAAAAAAAAAACAAATTCGTCGTCGTCCACGTATAAGGCGCGTCCACACCTGAGCGGCTGTTCAAACCGAATCCATAAACTATAAGAAACGAACCAGCCAACAGGGGGAAATAACACCACGTCGTATATATATAGGGAGAGACCTTTTATATACGATGGCCGACCGCGGGTAATGGTATCCGAGATTTTCGGGAGATTCGATATTCCGGAATCATATCGAAACAGCGTTTGCAATAATTGCTATTTGCAATTTTTCCGAAAACGTCTTCTAATTTTCATTTCGATTTGTCGAAAATATTTTTATTTTTACTTTAAATCCACGACGGTTAATTCCGATCGAAATTTCCGACGATACGACGCGACAAGGCATTATATCGGATTATTCAAGGTCGTAATAATAAATGTTCTATGATTTTTGTCCTCTTATCAGGCGTACGGGGCGAAAACTTATTCAAACATATACAAAGTCCGTTGAAAATACGAATCTAAAAATAATTAAAAATCGGGATTTGACGTTGAAAACTAGTCCGTAGTATCTATCAGTGTGGCGTCGAAACGTATGTTGAAGTATTGCAACTAAGAAAAAAAAATATTTTTTCACGGTTTGCGGACATTAATATGGCAAAGTGTTGGATACAATATTGTATATAACACGAAAATACCGATTTCGGCGCCGCTGCAGGTTTGTACGTATGTATTTCGGTCGTGGATAAAAAAAAAAAAAAAACAAAAAAAATAAAAAAACAATATTAGAACGAACTATTCGAAATAGTTCTTCCAAACTATATAATACCGAATACCGTCGGTACGATATAAAACCTCCTCCGTTCGGTTATGCCCATCACTGACAATAATGCGCGAGGCGGAATAGAAAAAAAAAAAAAAAACCACGACGATTTACGATCCGTGCAAAACCGTCGCGAAAATCGAAAACGCGAGCGCACGGGCTCGTAAGAAAATTTATAATATTTTAACGTCGTCGGCCGTATATTAATAATAATATTTATAATATTATTATTATAACCGAACGTTCGATAAATGCCCAGAATGAAATCGTCGCGGTAAAACCGTTTTAATGTTATCGGTAATATCATATCGCATCGAAATAAGCGAACGCGCGTACACGCCCGGGATTGTACGGATTTCCGTATTTGAAATTCGACAATTTTACACGCCTCCGGGTTTTTACGGTCCGGAATATTGTACATTGATTAAGATACGCACCCCGAAATAAGCTACAGACAAGCCCGGTCTTAGGGGTCGGCGAGCTGGGCGATGTTTAATGGACGCCTTCAGAGTTCAGAAATCATAGTTTTTGTTTTGAATTCAAATTGTTATAAAAATGATTTAATATTAAATGTATACTCAGCAATACTTTAACTTTAATTAGAGAGGGCGCGTTAATTTCACTTGTCCAGGGCGCTAAGACCGGCCCTGACTAGAGATATATAATTTCTGCCGTCATGTAACGGATTGAGGCGGTGGCGGTGGGGTTGCATGAATTCGCGTGGATTGCGATTGGTCCGGGAGTCGAAATTCAATTGGTCGGTTCTTTCGCGGAGAGTTTGACGAGAAATAGATTCTTGAAGCATGGAAGGAGAGGAAGGTACGAAATCGGAAATGAACGTGGAATCATGGACGACGGATGACGGATTCGGTGCGTTTGTGGTTAGATCCGGAGATGCCGGACTACCGCGCGGACCCAAGTACGTTTTGTAGACGTAGGGCTTGGTCGGAATGGAGAGATAGGATTTGCGGAAAATTCTATATTTTTATAATACGGTAATATCCCATATTCGAGTTTGCCGCGTAGGACACAAGACGATTTGGTACGCCGACGGTCTGCACGATGCAAGGTACGGTACTACCGTAAAGTAAAACGTTCACTGAGAATTGGTTTTTCTTCGGGACAATTGCACTACGCAATAATATAACCGTACCGCTATATGCCCATACCTGTTATGGTATTTTTGTCGCGCGAAACCGCGGTTTTCTCGATTATATCGATCGGCTACTTAAATAATATTATAATCGTATATACCGTCGTATACGTATTATTATAATAATGACCGCGATGAGGCCCGGTCACACTTGCTTGGGCCAGTTGCAGATGTGCGGGGACAACGGGAAAAAAAAAAAAATAATAATAATAATAATAACCCACCTATAGGTATACCGCGCCGGACTGTGACGCTGTACGCGTCGAGTTAAGTCAATCATCCATAACGAAGACGCCACGAGCCGAAGAGCTACGCGTGCTCCGGCCAGGAGACTCTTTCCCCCCCTCCATTCTCTCGTCTATATACTTGTATATTAGTAATAATAATAATAATATACGCGTTCTAAGTATATCAACGATAAAGAAAAAACAAACTATCCGCTGTCCGATGGCCACTTTTTTTTTTTAACTTTTTTTTTTTTCCCGATGGACAACGCCGAGTTACGCACGAGTTACGCCGTCGTTAACCCGCTGCGCCGCCGCCGCCGTTTCGGCCAGAGACAAAAATCGGGAAAACGTATATAAGACACACACACACACGCACGTATACGTGTATGTGTATAGTAAAACGGACGATATTAAAAAAAAAAAAAAAAAAAAAAAAAAAAACCAGACCCTCGAAAATTATCCGTCGTCATGTTACGGTTTTTGTCTTTATGTATCGGAATGCGTCGACGAACTCGACGGTTTTTTTTTTGTTTTTGTTTTTTTTTTTACGATTTTTCTAATATAGATTTTCGAGATCCGCGTCATCAGAGAGCATTGGGTTTTTAACGAAGGAACCAAAACCAACGTTTGTAATTTCCTCGCGGTTTTTCTTTAAAGGCTGCAAAACATACAATTGTATTTTTCCACCACCGCCACCAGTGGTGAATATCCGAATAAAAATCACGATATCGTTTATAATGCGGCGCGATTCAATATATTATCAGAAACACTGGTTATCTCTTCGGTGTTTAATTCTATATATATTTTTTATATTTTTCTTTTTTAGAGAACTATTCGCATATATATAAAACGTCAAATGTGTCGATTACATAATCTGTGGCGGATCTAGTGGGATGGGGGGGGACGATATATTTGTATAAACGTTGTAAAATAAAGACAAAAATAAGTGGTTTTTCAACAACAACAGTATTACGAATAAATATTTAAAAATAGACGATCTTAATTTTTAGCCCCAAAAAATGGCCATTCGAATACGGTCAATGCACGTTCCTCGACTCTGTATCCGCCACTGTGTGCATTGCACTATAGTCGGGTGAATGAAAAGTGGCCGCTGGCAATTTTTTTTTTTCGATAAGCCATGGGTTCTCAAAGTGAATCACGTAAAGCGCGATTGATAACAACATGGGCATCAGCGGCCACTTTTCATTCACCCGACTATAGTATTTATATATTTAATATAACGAGCTGTATATTGGAGTTACAGAAAAAAATATTTATACCGGAATCAATAAACGCGTGTAAAATACGTATACGTTGTAGGACTCGGGTTTTCGAACTGAAACGATGTAAATATGTTAAACCTTCGACCAAGGACCAAAGACCCGTGTGGCCAGTCTCGAAAAATGCAAAATTACGTTTATAGGCGATGGTGTCAAGACGCTCGTGACTGTGAAAAATAAAAACGTCATCGCAAGGCCTATTTAAAATACCGTAATTTGTTATCAATGATGACTGGTACTTGGGCTACGAAATATTATTAGTCGACCGGGTGGAAACGGTACAGTGAAATGTATTATATCGGCGACCATGTGCAGAGTAGTTATTATAATATCATATATATATATAACCTAACCTACAATATTTTACTCTAGTCGAGTATAATAATATTCGAATAAAATAAGTTAATTGCGGAATACTCGAATCGGGGAGGTGCAGTCGTATATTTTTCGTTTATTCGTGTTTTTTTTTTTTTTTTGTACAAAATACTTAAAAGCGTACCATTCCATTTAATTAGCTCAGGAACGCCCACGTAGAAGAATTCTGTACGTTAGTTATTAGTCAATATTATTAATATTATATCCAGAATAAAAATTCGGTTGATGTTCGGCTTTTGGATCGGGGGAACAAATGTCAAAATATCGAAAAACGTTTTTTTTTTTTTATATATATATATATATATATATAATTTCTCTAAGTATAGTGCGTTCGTTAGATTTTCAATTTTCCTATTTGCCGACCTCTTTCCCTAGACGCTAGTAAATCCCGAGAGGTCAACGTACGATTCTATTTTTTTTTATATTCAATAAAGGCATTTTTGTTTTACGTCGACACAATTTACGTGTTTTAATACGACTGTTTCAATGACAGATTGTACAATTATGAAAACACTATTTTTCTGTAAATTTAAAAAAAAAGTGTATTAAAAATTACGACGAGGTCAATGGAATTAAAAAGTTGAATCATCAACATTTTCAAAATAAAAAAACTCTATATAAAATGGCAATCTTCAAATTTTTCTCGAAAATAATAAAATTAAAAGTCATTTTTTTAAAATTGTTTACCAAAACGTATAAATTTAATTGGATTACGTATATTTGAGTCGTACATATAAAAAATAATCTATAGATTATCTCAAGAGATATCGTAACGGGTATATCTTCGTGGGACACCCTGTGCATTGCATTCAGGATAATATAAAGAAAATGAAATAATATTGTAAACATTGTAAGTGATTGTTTTACGAACAGTCAATTCGATCTAATAAAATGGTAAAAAAAAATATCGACATTTTCATACGTGAGATCGTCGTTTTATTTTTATTATTATTTTTTTATATTTTTCCCCACGGAGATATTTACGATAAAATTCTATTCTATTCAGTTTGAACGAATACCCGATGGAAATTCGCACGGTACGTGGATTATACGGGGGTGGTTATTTTGAACGGCGTCGCGTGAGAACCGATGCAAAATCCGAATATTATAATATTTTCGTATTAAAATTTAATGGTTAGATTATTTATTTGAGAATCGTGTAGTTTTCGCTTAGGAACACCCACGTGGTAAATCGGCCGTATATTATAATATATACAAATGAAATTCGGCGGTATTACATAATAAGTACAACTACTTTATTCGAACCCGAACCTAACCCGAACAAGTTAGTTGTACGGATATTCCGTATTAGAACGCTAACCGAACTAACGCGTTATTCGATATTATTGAAAAATCGAAAATCGTAGGCACACGGGGCGGATTGGAAACCGGGAATAATCCCGACGGTCACGGATTTCGTGGGGGGGAGGAGGCCCATTGCCAGGGGCGGACCGGTTGGATTTTAGGCCAACCGGCGGTATTTATACGCAGGCGGGCCTTTACAGAGAGTACAGAGAGACTCAAAGACCGAAGTGACAACAACACCCCCTCTATCATCAAATTTTTTTTAACCTAACCTAACGAACCGCTAAAAACATTATTAAAAAAAAATCTTTATTTATTTCATGTCCCCGAAAACGCAATTGTTCGTAAACTTTAATTTAACAATTAAACATTAGAAATCTATCTTTATCAAATCCAATTGTTTCGCAATATTTTACTACTGAAATCATTTCGATATTTTTTTACTTATAAATATACTTTTGATAAATATTTTACGAGTATAAACAAACAACATTAAACATTTTTTTCTCCCTTTCGTTTAACAAAAATAAAACGACATTTATTAGACTCCGGGTATAGGTATGATATTCAATTACAAACAAAATAATACAAATGCTAGTTTTAATAATTAATATTTAATATGATTCCATTGGCAACCTTTTAAATTATTTTAAGGAGGTCAATCGCTTCGTCGTGAGATACTTCAACTTTTAATTCCAAACTCGTGAACATAAAAGCTTCGAATTTATCACCGGACAATGAGAACCTTCATTGAGTCTTAATATTTTTCAATATGGAGAAACTGATAACTCGAGTGAATGCCAATGACAAAATGCAAATAAACATAACTAAAATTTGATGAACTAATGTGTATGCGCATTTCATTGCACAATAAATACATATCATTTTCAAAAATCGCACATTTAACGGACTTGTTACAATAGTTATCATCTTGGAAATCTTCAACTTTGTCATCCATATAATTTGAAATTAAAAAAAAAACCGAAAAAACAACATAAATCTAAGCAAAATGTATTGGCTTTGCGATTATATTAAATCCGCTCGAGTGAAATTGGCGAAATTAAAATTTTTTTTTGTTTTTTCTCGTTACCGAAACATTTTCCGTTAGCTTCCTCTCCGGGCATTGCGTCTCCAACTCTTTTCAACTTCAATTTCGTAATCCGCTCGAGTTTTACAGTATTTACATTTGTCCGTTTTTTTAAGCATGTGGTTTTTACGGGCTCGGCAAACTCATTAGCTTTGTCAAAAATTGATTGAAAGCCGTTTATTTCACGTATGGGTTTTATGTATTGGTATAATTATTTGTCGGACAATTTTAAAGCAGTTTACGTCCGACGATAAGCCCGAACGCGACCGCTACCTAAGCCGCCGGACGAGGATTAAAATAGAACCCGGCAATCGGTGTCGGCCGGTCTGTCAGCGATAGGCTATCGTCTTTTTTTTTTTTTGTTTTTAATGTTTATTATTGGAATTAAAAGATAAGACAACGCGAGATATTTACGAATATTCAATAACGGTATGTACAATACTGTTCAGAAATTGTGTACCTGACGTTAAATAAAACCGACGAAATCGTCGTATATTTCAAACTTTACGGATATCGTCGTGAATCGGGAATAACCGTACGGATTGAACGCCCAGGATGTGGGAACGTACCATATTTCCACGGGGCGAATAAGAAAAAAAAAAAAAAAAAAAAAATCAAAAAATCGCCAATTCGCGTACCGAATACGGCCCCCCCCCCCGGCACGCCACCCACCCGCCAACACGCCGAACGCCGGCGCAAACGTCTCGTAATTATTCGGTTATTTTTATTGTTTTTATTATTATTTTTGTATTATTATTTTTTATTTTTTTATTATTATTATATGGGTACGCGGGACGGACGCCGCGTTCTCGTGGGCCGTATTATACGTGCGTGCGTATATTATTATTATTATTATTACGTTATGCGGTTCGCCGTACGCTGCCGCCGCCGCCGCCGCCGTCGTCGTCGTCGTCTGTCCTTCGACACACGCACAACAAAACCGTAACGTTATTACCGTGTATAGGTATATTGTACACCGTATATTATATCGAATACCGACTCTCTCTATATATATATATATATATAAATACATACATACATATATAATATATAATAATAAATATATATAGTTGCGTGTATCACGGCCGGAGTATATAAGTACGAAAGACCGTATACACACCGCTCCGTGGTATTGGTATAAACGTCACTTTTTTTGTTTTTTTTTTTTTTTTTTTGTTCGTCCGTTGTTAAGAGATTCTCTTCTGACATGCATGACTGACAATTCGACGTGTGTATCGTGCCTACGACTACGACGACAACGACGACGACGACGACGACTACGACGACGACTACGACGACGACGACGACGACGACGACTACGACGACTACGACGACGACAACGACGATGACGTAGACGTAGACAACGACGACGACGACGAGGTCTCCCTCGTTTTTATATTATATCGTTTTTTTTTATTTTTTTTATGTGTTTTTTATTACGGATACGGGGACGACGACGTGACGCGTTCTTTAAAAAAAAAATAATAATAATAATAATAAAAACGACACCGTGGGACAGAAGAGAGAGAGAGAGACACTCGAGCTATTTTATATTATTATTATTATTATTATTATTATAACATTAACGGCGTGGTTTGGACGGGACAGAAATAAGAGAAAAAAAAAAAAAAAAGAAAAAAAACCACTTACTTATGTTGTGGGTCTGCGTGACCGGGAAAGACATGTGAAACGGATGCGCCAAATGGTTTTGCGGGTTCAACGGCGACGTGCTCCGGTTGGCGGACGTCGCGTACATGGGTTGTTGTTGCTGGACGACCGCCGTGGCCGACGGGTTGCCGGCCGTGTTGGACGACTGGACGGGCAGTCCGGCCACCGGCGGCCGGGCGGCCAGCGGATCGACCGCAGCACCGCCGCCGGTGGCGGTAGTCTCGTCCGGGTAGAATTGCAGCCCGAACGTGGTGGCCAGCGACGACGTGGCCATGTGGCCGGCGGCGCCGTGATGCTGATGGGGACCGCCGACGGCCGTCGTGCGGATCCGGCAACCCCGGGCATAAGGCGGCTGGTGCACCGCCCCGGCGGCGTCCTGACCCACTGGCGTCGTGATGGCTGTGGTCAACCGGTGCCGGGAACGATGATCAACGGGCGGCCGTCCGCCGCCGGTCAGCGAGTGACGGCGATGGCCCTGCAGCCCGCCGCGACGCCGGTACGGTAATCGACGTTGACGGCCTGGCGTGACGACGTCGTCTCATACGCGACCGCACTTATGTAAATAATACGAGTACGTATGTAATTATTGTCTTACGAAGGGGTTGTTATTCGGCTGTTGTGGGTTTTGCCGCGGATTTTTTTGAAGTGACGGTATATATGATAAAATATATAAACGCTCGACGAATTAGTAACCTAACCGAACAGTAAACGTTAATATTTGACCGGCGAAAACGACACGACGACGCGTACGAACGTAAACGGACGGAAAACCGGTAACGGATTTAAATTATGTGTTATTTTTATATTGTTGTACCGCGGTAACGGGCGGCGCGATGTTTTCGGGTGTGCGTTTTATTTCGCGCGCGCCGAACGGAGCGGCAGCAAGCTGTACGGACAACGTGAAAGCGAACAACGACCGACACGAACAGCCGGAAACCGAACACTGATCGGCGGTACAGTGCCGTACTCGGAGCAGCAGTGCGCGTATGTGCCGGCCGCCCGGAGTTCCCGGCTGTCGCGCGACGGCGACGGCGGTGTGGTGGCGGGGCTTCGCCGGGCCGGCCGGACGGTGGTGGCGACGGGCCGGACGGCGGGAGGCGCGGCCGGGCGGTAAGGTAGCGCGACCGTCATTGGACGGTGGCGGCGGTGTCGGCGGCGACGGTGAGTCGGTACAACGCCTCCCGGTCGGCACGCCTCCTCCGCGGACCCCGCGGGAAACGGTGCCGCCGCCGCCGCCGTGGCCGTAGTGTAGCGGTCGTCACGGCGACGGCCGCGCGGCGGCGGCCAGGACCCCATCGCCGCCGTTTTTTCCTCCTCCACCTCCTCGCCGAGCTCGTTCTTATTCGTTCCGTTTTTTTTTTTTTTTTTTTTTGTTTCTTTCACTCTGTTTCGTTACCGTATTTTATTTTTATTTTTTTTTTCCACGTTCTTCATCTCTTCGCCGCCGCGCGTACAGACGACCGTGGTGCGTTCCACTCTCGCGCCGCGACCGCACCCGGCGTCTTTTTTCTTTTTTTTTTTTCGCACGACGCGCGCGTACCGTTTTCTCGGCAGCGGCGACAACGCTCGCTGCACGTACGTATTAAAAAAACATTATAATATCGTACGCGCGTTTTTCCCTCTCCCGAGATTACAATATTATACGGTTTTTTTTTTTTTTTTTTTCTACTACTCGCGATGAAAATTCGATATCCAGCACCCGTACGAAATGTATTATTATTTTCAGTCGACCAATTTAATATTGTGTGTATATAATTTAGTCGATATACACGAGATATAATAATAATATACCGATAATTGCGGCAAATGTCGGTGACCTCTCGTTATTTTCGTTTTACTCCGGCCGACAACCGCGAGACACACGCACGAATTATTATAATAATAATAATAATAAAATATTTTCGTATTTACACATTGCGCATTTTTTTTTTTTTGTTTTCTGTTATTATTCTAATGTCCGTTTCTTATATCGTTTTATTGTAATTATTATATTTACAAATTTGATAACGTTCGACATTAGCCCAGTCGACTGTGGACAATGTTAAATCATAATCAATTACAAACGTTTTTTTTTTTATAAACACTCCGTATAGGATAGGTTAAGTTAGGTTGACCAAGGACACAAGAGATGTTCGTCTAAGGGTAAACGCGATAGACGCAATTGGAAATCATCTAACATTTTGTGCGATTTAATGTGCCACGAAAAAGTAATTCAATAATAAAATATATAAAAAAGAAAAAAAAATGTTCATATAAGATTCCGAGCGAAGCGAATGTTTTACTATGTTGTGTGTTTTTTTTTCCCCCCCCCCAATAAACAACTTTTATACTAGAAATTATGCTCTGATTTTCAACTGTTGACATATTTTCTAAAAGCGTTTTGAATCTAGTTGCAGGTGCATTGTGGAAGAGGGTCATATTTCGGTGTTCGTTGTATTTATACACGAAATATTTGTATAAAAGTTTTTTTTTTTTTTACAAGACTCTAGTCTACCGTATACGATACCTTTACTATAATATTATAAAAAAAATTTTTTTTTTTTTTTAATTTAATTTTTATAAAATTCGTTATTATATAGGTATATACGAGGTGCGACAATAAAATAACGAGACTTTCTAAATATAACCTAAACTATTAACGTTATCTATAAAACGATTATTGAAATATGATTAGAAAACAAAATTTTCCTAACCTAAAAGTACTATGAACACTGATGGCATCAATTCATTTTCTTATACGTTAGTAGCCTTGTTATTAGTGCGAGTTCGACTATACTGCCGAAAAATGTTAGATATAAAAATCGAACAACATGTGTTAACATTAAATTTCTTGTTAAATTAAAAAAAACTGCCGTGGAATCGTTTCGTATGTTATGTGAAGTTTATGGTGAAAAATGTTTATCAAGAGCTCGTGTTTTTGAATGGCACAAACGGTTTTGTAGTGGAAGGGAGGACGTCGAAGACGATGATCGTTTTGGACGTCCTACCACGTCTTCAACAAACGAAAACGTTGAAAAAATCGATAAAATTAATTAATCAATATTATTATAAAGAGGTATTAATTAAATTAAGAGAACGTGTCAGAAAGAAGCGACCAGATCTATGGAAAAATGGCTGGGTTCTTCACCAAGACAATGCTCCAGCTCACAGTGCATTTTCAATTCAACGTTTTTTAACTGAAAAAAAAATTTCTGTACTTCAACATCCCCCGTACTCGCCAGACCTTGCTCCTTGTGACTTCTTCTTATTTCCTTCTTATTTCTTTTCCCATTTTCAAACAGTTGATGACGTAAAAATGAAAACGGCAGAACTTCTAAAAGGGCTGAATGAAAGCAATTGGCAACACTGTTTTCAAGAATGGCAGCGACGTATGCAACAGTATATTGATGCTGAGGGAAGGTACTTTGAAGGTGATAATCATTAAATTATAACATTTTTAAAATAAACAACTTTTATTCAAAAAGTCTCGTTATTTTATTGTCGCACCTCGTATATATATTTACATTTACACCGGCTGCACGCTTCCATTATAACAGATTTTCGGTTTTATTGTAACAATATGTATATAGATGTACACCTAGTAGGCTATTCGACTATTTCAATTAATCGACTCAGTTAATCGATTTATTCGATTTTTTTTTCAGGATTTTTAAATAATCAATTGATGAGAGCTAACTTAATTTTTAAAAATTTTAATAACTCTCTTTGTCGGTGGTATACTGCATTGGGTAATCTAAATTATAAAATGTTAGATGCAGGGATAATACTGTATCATTAGTATCATTGTTGCTATTGGCACATCACTTTATCAATTATTTATAATTTTTTTCCCCCCTCTAAAAGAATAAAATGTATACATATATATATATATATATATATATATGTTAAAAAAAAAATGTTCGTTCTAATAAAGTTATGTTATACTATTAATGACTACGAATGTCATAGATTAAATAATTTCGCATAACTAAAAAGACAAAATTCGCGATTAATCGATTTTTTTTTTGTTTATTAATCGATCTTTTCGATTAATTGTTCATAAGAACAATCGATCGCGGAAAAAAATAATCGAACAGCCCTAGAGGTGCGTTTTATTATTATACCACGGTGAGTTTACTGCGTTTATATTATTATAATAATAACCTGCACACCTTTCGCCATTATTATATTTGCAGACCAATGAATATTCACGTTCGCGGTATGTATAAAAAATAATAATATTATATAATTATACACGTGCGCGTGTGCGTTTATTATGACGGGCATAATAATATAATATTATAATATTATAGTCTATATTATTATACTATAGATTATAATATTATATTATACGAGATTATGATATTACAATATGCTGTTAGGGGCCTGGACACTGTGGTGAAACTAGGATTATTATTATTTATTTTTTTTTTATTCTAGGGGCTGTTCACATAATTCAAATCACCCCCCCCCCCGCCCAAGTATGGTTTTTTTTTTTATGTTACCGCGTATATGTTATATAATTGGTGACAAAAAAAAAAAAAAATTCGATTTTTTTTTTACGCGGGGTTCGGAGTCGTTGCTTTATCGCCGAACCAATACTATTAGTGATGAGAAAAACCTGGATTTTACGATTCCGAAATTCGAAATCCGACATTTATTGTAAAACCGGATTTCGGTTTTTAAAATTGTGATTTTATAATTTCATACATTATTATTATTATTATTATTATTATTATTGTATTGTCAATAGCATTACATGTGTAAAATATTAAATACGTTTTTACAATTCAAAAAATATCACAAATAGAAATGTATTTAAAAAACCATACATATCGCACTCGAATTTATATAATATATTTCTAGTTTACCCGGCAAACGTTGTTTTTATCATAAAAATTTTTTATGGTATCACGCCTTGTAACGAATAAAACAATTTTACTCATTTTATAATTTAAACAAATTGCCTAAGGATTTGATTTCAAGATTTTAAATGCAGCAATCTTTTCGGTCAAAACCAAATTGAGCATTTTAAAATTGGAATTACAAAATTACGGATTTTGTTATTCGAAACATAAATGTTCAGATTTGAAAATCCGGATTTATTGGATTTTCGAATAATCCGGATTTATGTTACATCATTAATCACTAAATACGATAATCAAAGAATTTTAAAATTATTTATAATGTTTACGTACTGTCCCATGGCCATTAAAGTTTGTTGTAGTTCAGCTATAGCGAAACCCAAAACAATTAATTATAAAGTAATAAAAAACATCATAATAGATAACTAAACATAATAGGCGCGAATTTTAAACGGGCCAATGAGAACAGGCGCCGCACAGTGGGAGAAATTGGACATTTTGTTGGACAAAAATTTTTTTTTGTTTTTTTCCTTAATCGTTTTATAATGTTATGTAAAATAAAATAAACAATTTTACATATTACACATTTTTAGTATCTGAATAAATTGTATTTACTTATTTTACAATACTCGTATGAATTATTTTATTTATTTATTTATTTTTTTTAACTTAAAAAATTTATTTCCACAATCTGTTACATCTTGAACGATGAGTGCAAGTAATAAAGGAATTTATGTCATGAATGACGGAGTAAAGAAACTTTCCAATGAAGACACTTTGACAGTTAGCAGTTAATTATACAATTATTTTCAATATAGGTATTTTTTAAAAATTTTAGGTCTCGACACCACCGCCTTTTTAACCTTTTTTGAGGATTATCAGGAATATTTGCTGATACAAGACTCTTTATTAAGGGATTTGTGTGGTTTTGAAGATTTATGTTAAATCATTTGTAAAACGCTTTTGCTACATCTTGACCAGAGGAGATGCCAAGATCATTATGTAGGTACTGGTTTGAAATATAAAATGGTGCTTTGGTTTTTGCACGGAGAGTTTTAGATTGGAAGCGTTGTATACGATTTATGTTCGATAATTTTGCAAAGCCCCATAGTTGTATACCATACAACTCCATATTGGTTTGAGGAATAGCTTATATATTAGAATTTTTCTTCACCAAAACCAATCATCGCAGGGGTTCCTCAAGGTGCAGTTATCGCTCCTCTTCTGTTTAATATTTTCATTTCCGACCAACTCACGTTTCCTACTTAGGTCTTGTTAGGCTCTTATAGCCAATAATCACAATCCGGCCATTGCTTCCTCACACATCCAAGATCGCCTTTTCCTCCTTGAAAAATAGTACAAGGAATGGGGTATAAAAATAAACGAAACCAAATCTATACATTGCACGTTCACTCTTAGGAAGGAAAAATGTCCACCGACTATTCTTAACGAACAAACCTTACCTGGTCGCCATAATTACGCAATAAACTTTTATCTTTAAAGTATCGTTTTCGTCTTCACCGCTCTCTTCTAACTTCCAATCGTTTAATTTATAAATAATAATAATCAAATAGTTATCACATATAATCTTACATACTTCTATAAATAACATATTATACACACTAAAACATGATTAGAATATCTGCGTTAGATAACAATAACTATGGAGAATGTATAGTGAAATAAGTATTTTACATTTTACATTATACATTATAAAACGATTAAGAAAAAAAAAACAATTTATTTTACAACAAAAAATCCAATTTCTCCCACTGTGCGCCGGGGCTATAGAGACTTTGTAAATACGCGTACGGGCCGTGGTTTATCTTATCAGCTTCATCAACTGATTAATGTTTAGTATGCAATGTGCGATACCCACGATTTAACGTGGACCGTATCGGTGATTTACGTGTAATATTATTAATTTTATTTAATTATAATTATACATTTAATAACAGCACGGCTTATTATCTACTTAGGAATGACGTGAAAAGTCATATTTTTGGTCCGGGGAGAGGTGAGTGTCCGGACATTCAAAACAACCCGCTTGGTTACGCCATTACTGGTTCCGGGTTGTACGAAACTATATACAGAACCATTAAAAAACTATATTATTTTTTACAATATACACATGATGTTCCGTGCAATTTTTTTTTCAAGTAAAAACCTATATTGACCACGACGGTTTTTGGGCGACGATATTATACGGTAACATTAAATATTATTTCGGGTATAAAAAGCGTTTGTAATAACACGGTGCATACTTATGGCGTGTCTTGACGTGTGATAAGAAATCGATGAATTAAATTTTCACGCGCGTGCCATAATATAAAGCTGCGGCGGGAGATAGGGGGGAATCGTATAGGATTTTTTTGCTGTCATTGATCCGATCTGTGTGTTATTATTATTATTTTTTTTTTTTTTTTCCCCCGACATGAAACACACTTATATAACATAGGCGTAATTGCAGTAACCGTGCACACACACACATACACAGATGATATGCGGCCCGGGTGTAAACGGAATATGGGCCAATTTCACACATATTTATAAAGGGTTCCGCCAATGGCGCCAGTAATAAACATTTTCTATATATATATATTTAATACGCGTTTAAACTTCTAATCTATATAATAGTTGTATCGTTACAGACGGTGTATATTATGCGGCGATAATAGAATATATAGGTATATTAGCTACCCCTTTAGAATTTATATCAATCATCGCGCGGAAAGGTGGCTTCCCAATTATATTCTATAATAATACCGTCTTCAAAGGCTGGTATATTATACGGTTACAATATTACAAAATTATTATCTTCCGCGGTAGATCCGCCCGGGGTTATATAATATTATACATACTATTTAGAGTCGCGGGGTTGCCGGTAATGCAACAGTAATTATAGGTTAGGGGTTAGTAATATATAATATATAACAGCGAACTGGAATTTATCAGCGACGCGGCTGTATACGGTAAAACCACTTTACAACGGAATCGCTTGGGACCAACCATAGGCTCACGTTATAAAAAGTTTTCCGTTATAAAGAGGACGGAAAAAATAAAAAATAAAATAAAATTTAAGTTTCTAGAATCCTTACTCTATTCAGAATAAGAACAGACGAAAACACGTCGTTGTTAGCGCATCCATCTCCACTACTGTTGTAGATGATTGCCGATTAATTAACAAATCCGCCGCCAAGAACTCAGTTGCGATGCGCGAAGGCGGTCTGTTCTTATTCTGAATAAAGCGTATATGCGTATTACAAAAAAAAAAAAAAAAAATATTTCAGGTACGTAAATTTTTAATGTATGCATTTATATTTAAATGCGTTTTGTGTACAGTGCTAAAAACTATAATTAAACAAAAAACATATTACATATTATCTTTTTACAATAATTAAGAAAAATAATTCGGACTGCTTTTTGTGACTAAGGGGCAACACGTTTAGCATTTTCTCGCGCTTTTGTCGTTAATTCTAATAGCTTTGAATTTGAAATTGTGGCTGATAACGTAATTCGTAATTCGTTTAAATATGAGTTAATGATAAAGTTCAGATCGCGTTGCATATAATATTCATCTTTAAATAGTTTTATTTTCCGTTATAGACAGTATTTTTACCAATTAAATTACCAAAACACGTATTGTTTTATTTAACCGTTTCGTTGACAATATATTAAATTTATCGCGTAATGGCACAATCACAGGCCCCGGTTATAACCATCGTAGATAACATACACGCGGATAAAACATTCCTGTTCAAATAACGAAATACTTTCATGAAACGCCGGCAATCTGTTCAATAACTGTAATTTTACATTACCGATAAATAATTATAAAACCAATAGTTTACAGAACCGTGTGCGAAATTTGTGGTAATCGATGGTATAAGTTGTATAGATTATTTTTGTAATCACTATTGTGATATCATTAAGTCGGAAAATATATACTGATAATATTAATAAAAATATTCGCGGGTACCGCTAAAAACTTTTAGATATAACATTTTGTATTCTACTCGAGTTGTCGTTGTCGTATTCGGTTCGGATGCGTAACAAAACCGTCGTAAGTGGCCTTTTTATCCGTATTTTTTCCGTAGGTGATGTTTACGGGGTGATTTTAAGTATTTATTAATGGGGAAATTGGAGTGGTCCCGATATCACGGAGTGGTATTTTGTCGTTTAGCAATCGGCAACGCTCAATATATAAATATGGTACGACAATCGCGAGTTTCAAAATAAATATACAGTGAAACTTCCGTGTTTTCGAAAACCACGACCTCCGTTGTTAATTACGAGTAAATTCTCTGTTTAAAAAATTGTTCTAATAATACGAATTTCGTCTGTTCCCGCCAGTATCAATATGGAAGTTTCACCGTATACGCACGTTCGTTTTATTGGACGATAATATCATATGGCCGTGAGCATAATGCCCAACACTGGCCAGTACATCACACCGCACATATCCGTCGTGTACATCACGCGTTTGTACGGTATTCGTTTTTTTTTTTTTTTTTTTTTAGGTTTTATAGGCTCGGCAAAAATTTCAAACACACAAAAAATACAAGTGTTTCAATCGAAAATCCTCCGACTTATAACCAACGCTCCTCCGTATATTTCAAACCACACTCTTCATACAGATCTTCACATCCCTAATGTCACTGATACAGCCAAGCTGTATTATTCAAAATTTAGGTTTCGTCTCCAAAATCACACCAATCCCCATATCGAAAAGCTACTATCTACCCCCGTGACCTTATAAAGTAAACATAATATGAATACTCAATACCCAAATAAATGTAAATTCACGCCAAATTACCCTCACTGGATGGTTTCTTCTTTCAAGACACCCAAGTCATTGCATTTAATGTTTAAAATCATACGTTATACTTATTATATTTTTTTTTTAGTATAGATTGTAAAAAAAAAAAAAAAAGGTTTTATAGAGCATTATACAATCCTAGCTCTGATATTAAAATACAATATTTAATTTCGTTAAACGATCGTCGTCGCGTAATAACAATAACAGAGCCACAGTGTAATATAAGCGATAATACTTACCCAATATTTTTTTTTTTTTTTTTTGTTGTTTTTTTATTACGATATTTCGTAGCACGATTACCGATATTCGATTATGTAACAATAATGACGATATTTATACGTTATCTGTAGTTATATACAGTATTTTCTTTTCACACGGTTATAATAACAGCAGCGCGCATCGCAGCCCGGTACCTATATGCGATCTAAATCAATTATTTATTATTTAATATAATAATATTACTATAGAAGATTATCAAACCACGTTTATTATTATTATTATATATTTTTTTTAATGAATATTTATCGTTAAACGTAGAAGAAAAAATGATGATTTTTTTTTTAAATGAAGACGTTTTTAAGTGTGTACAAGAAGAAGAAAAAAAAAGAATGAATGAGTTCTACAGCAGACTACATATAATATATATATATATATATATTTATACCTATATATAATGCGGACGTCATAGCCCCGGGGCTACGTTTTATGAAAGTTGTTCCATCATTTTTTTTTTATTTTATTATTTTTTTTTTCTCCCTATAAAGCCGCTTCTATATTTTACGAGTATATATTGCCGGTACCCGTGAACGCACCAGGAAATTATTTTACATCGTTTTCGGTAAACGGTAGACCGCCGCCGCCGTCTTATTTGGATGTCCTCAGCCCGAGGCTCCCTCGTCGACATCAAACGAAAAAAAAAAAACCAATTTTTTATATAGATCTCTATTGAAAAAGTGAAAAAATAACATTATATAAAGATAATCGTAATAATATGTGGTTTATTGCCCCGGTCGTCGCGACTGGTTTTTGTTCAGCGGTACGATGCGAAAACGATTTGCCGGATTCATCGCACTATACACGTACATTTCCCGGGCCCCTCCCCCTATTTCAAAATTCAACATATTTCTCGGCCTAATCGTTAGTATCCCGTTAGTATTGGTTAATAGAACAAAAATTATCGTTAGTAGAGGTTGTTTATTTTTTACTTTTTTTTTTAAATAAAAATTAAATTAACACGATTAAATATATTCCAGACAATGAAGATCATTATTAATATACTAGACCTCATCGTTATTATTATATTCATATATGTAACACATTATTATATCACTCTCACTATTAATAATTATGTCATTAATAAATTTATAATCATTTAAATTTGTAACATATAAAATTGTAAAAATTAAAAAGTTGTAACAGCACTAGGTGTGCTGAAACATTTTATAATTATAATAAATATAAAAAAAAATATATCCAGGAGTAAAACATGACGGCGTAACAAATACAATTGTAAAAACTGAATTGATTTGTGGCTTGGCGAAAGAAAACGCGTAAATGATACTCTTTAAAAGTATTTTGAATACGTATTTGAGTACTTCATTACAAAATATTCAAGTACGAATACAAATATTTTTAAAATGTAATTATAATATTTACAATCAAATACTTCTTAATAGAATGTAAGAACGTTATTGTTTGGCACGGATTATTGTTATAATACAGAACTGTATAGTATAAAGGGTGGTTTTTTTTTTTTTTAATTTTTTTATCGTGTTCCGTGTGACTGTCTACGAATATTTCGTATACATTTTTTCAGTCGTCGTATAGTATGGTTTAACGATATTATTATTTATCATAAACCATTTTCAACGTTTTACCAAAAGTTCTATTCGTATCCATAACCTCCCGGAAGTGCCATTAGGTTTTTCTACCGGTCCTGTTACAGAAACCAGTACCGGAATATTTTGGCTTTACACGGATGTATTTCCCTTATTGTGGATAAGTATAAGAGGCCGGTTTCGAGAACATTGCCTAACACACTACGGAAATGATAACAAATACTGTTTGGCGACGATATGGCATTTTAAATGTATTAGCAATTGTCATTTCGTAAATTGTCAACATTTCCGGTGACATCCGCAATATCAAAGCGACAATAATATACTTAAAACACGTCACATCAACATAATAATTTATGCACATGCAAATTATATCCTACTAGTCCAACCGGACCAAACTATAGGACCGGATACCGATCACAATCCTGCGTGTTATCGCAAACAGCCGTTGTAAGTTTCCGGTTTGTCAGCAACCCCACGACTAATATCCGCATGTGCACCGGCTTCCTCTAACATTCGACCACAGTCTGCGCAGTATAACATAAAAAAAATGACATAAAAACGATATCAAACCTATTACAATATTTGATGACAAGCAACATTACCAATCGCATCCGCACGTATATTAATCTATTTGCGAAGACACCATAATAACCTGTTCGGTACCCGGTAACAGCAACAAAGCAACAAAAAAAAAAAAAAAAGCACATATGTTGTAAAACCAATACGATCGCTTCGTTTAGCATCTAAAAATATAATTGTATTAATTTTTAACTACAAAATAAATTACAATAATTGTATGTGATTTTTCGTCGAAGATAGTACACGAAATGCTAAAATATTACGTGTGAATTTTACGATTTCCAAAACTAATAAAAACCTCGACAATTTCGAGTTGTCTATGAATAGAGTTAAAAAATCGCCAGAACGATTTGAAAATCGCCCACGTCTAGATAGGGCTAATATGAATATCCCGCGAACATTTTGGATTACACGATTATTTTTTTACAGAATTACAAAAAAAAAAATCGAAAATAATGAAAGCGTACATTTTTTTCTAACTATTAAGAAAACTATAACGAAAATCAAAAATGACCATTTTCCGCTACCCCCCCCCCCCCAATGCACTAATAAAAACTAAAATTCATTAAGAAAAGGCGCTACACTTGAAAATCGAAGAATGAATTCTGATAGAAAAGTTGTGCACATACGAAAACCATAAATCTACAAAAATCTAAAAATGTTCTTAAAAATCGTATACATACGGATCCGAATGAAATTAATTTCCCCCCCGGCTAGAATAATATTATATTGGACGGGAAATCGGCATCATATTTATTATTATAGAATTCTATCTGGAACTTTTCTCTTTTACTACAAGATTGATTTTTTTTTTTTTTGTATCGTCGTCGTTTCGTAATTGTATCTCTCTCTATACATATATATCTTACGTATGGAAAGCGGTCGCGACGATAATATATTATATTCTCCGCGAAATAATAATAGTGTACCTACAAAAAAATTAAAAAAAAAAAAAATACTTCGTAGAACGTATATAATATGTATTCCGTACAGTGCGTGGCGCTCGGAGACGATGAACGTTATTTTTATTTGTATTTTTTTTAATTTTTTTTTCTTCTCGTTCTTACCGCACGATCGCAATATTATCAACAGTATAATATATTGTCGTTTTTGTTTTGTTAAAATTTATTTGCGGGCGAAACGCGCGGACACAACTGCTGCAATATTGCCCGGTATATATATATATATATATAATTATTATTATTCTAGTATATTGTGTAGCGGACCGTGTTGGTTACACGGTTGCGCTATACTCGTATATGTACACCTTGTATATATATATATCTATGTCTGCTTCTATTATTATCACTTCCTTGGCGCCACATAACGAACCGCGTCCGTAACGGCGGCGGCGGCGGCGGTTTTCCGACCGGTGTTTGGTATACGCATCACAGTAATAGTAATAGTAATATTATTGTTATTATTATTATTATAATACCAAAGACGTTCGACAAACCGGTGAGCTCCGTGGCGAAGAGAAAACCGTGGAAAATCCGCAGACGGCCGCGGCGGCGTTACACGGGCGGCGCTATGCCGCGCGGCGGCAGACAAACGTTTTGTATAATGTGTAAAAAAATATTTTACGAAATTCCGTTCTCGCGACGACAACACAATATAATAACAACAACACTATTATTATATATAATATCTTTGTGCGCCCAGAAAATAAAAAAAATAAAAATATATATATATATATATAAATAGGTTATTGCATTATAGTGCATGTGAAAATGCGCGTGTGTACACCGTTAGGTACAATACTTACGATTTTCACCGCCCGTACAATAATAAGAATAATATCGTAATATATATATTCTCGACTTACCCCTGTTGTATGGACGGAGAGCCGGTTTTTTTTTTTTTTTTTTGCTGTCTCGTTTCGGTCTATATATTAGAAAACATTATTATACTTAAAAACGGGCCAATCGGAAGACTGTATGGTTCCCCTAAAGACTTCATTTCACGTACACCACGTCCATACGTCGTATGTTGTATTCGTTGTTTTGCCCAACACCTTTCTCGCCTTCCATTTCCACATTTTTCCGTCCACGATAATAAATAATAATCTATAATAGTAACAATTTTATAAACATAATAATATGGTCAGCCCATACCGTACACCGTTTGTTGGCCGCGCGCAACTCAATTTTCGACTTCTTTCTAGAAATGTTTCTACGTAATTTTAAATACCTTAGGAACATTTAAACGAAATTACTACAATTCTGATATTTGAATTTACATTACGGTCAACTTTTGCCTTATTCACCATTAATTACAACTTACGGTGAACCCACCCCCCGGCTATTGTACCACTGTTTATCATAAGTTCGACTTTAAAACGCTTTAAACAAAATAACCCAACCTAAACTAACCGGTATTGAGTTAATACCGTCTCGGTTTTCTCCAATATTAAGAAAAGTACAAATAATATCAAGAAAAATTACCTTTCCAATGTGCACGACCAGATGGTATTTGTTTACCATCACATGTCTGATTTTCGGAGCAAGTATAAGGGTATAGGACATATCATAATCGCTCAAAGTCTATAAAAAAAAAAAAAATAAATAAATTGAAAACATGTTATCGATATAATATACGAGTAATAATAATAATAATAATAACGTTTATCCGGCCAACGGGAAATATTATTAAAACGAATTTCATATACAAAAACGAAAAAGTGTGTTTTGAAATGAGTTTGAATTTTTCTTTTCTCGAAATTTTTATTCGCGGTTAAAAAAGGCGAGCAAATCGTACACCGCGGTGCCGTATTACATAAAACACGTCTGCGAGGTGTAATAGTTACGATTTACTCGTTTTTACCGCGAGATAAAGAAACAGAATTATTATTGTCGTGAACCGCATATAAATTATAATAACAGGTATATGTAGTACAGCCTGTACACCCAACACCGTGAGAGGTAATAAAATATAAAAATTATCCGAGTCGGCCCGTGTTATATTTTATATGACTTATTATAATACGATATTACATATACTGTAAAACGCGTACGTTTTTTTTTTTTTTTTTTTTTATCACACGCAAAACAAAATATTTTACACCGGCCTAACCTGTAACCTGGTGTAACCCACACGCGCAATAATCGGCCGAAAAATAATAATAATTATAGTAATAACTAGTACTTACTCGTAAATTTTGTCGCGGCCGTTCGCGTGTCCGCAACACGGCCGAGCAATAAATTTCCCGTCGCACCCGCCGGCAGGGTAACCGCCGGGTACCTAACTGATAAAGTGATAAGGCGCGGCGTGCCGATGTCGCCACCGCGCGATGTGATTTGTGTTTAAATTCTCGTCGCCGTGTATAAAAAAAAAAAAAAAAAAAATATATAATAATTGCCCGACTTTGCCCGGGTATTTTTATTGTCCACGGTGCATTATCGTTGGGTTGTTATTCTTTTATTCTTGACGTGTCGCGCGGTACCCTAGCGGAAACGAATATATTCAAATAAGTAATAATAATATAATCGCGCCCGTTTGTGTTTAGGCACTACAATATTAATATTTAATGCCCGAAAACACACCCCGTTGGTACGTTAGGCCACCACACTTTGGGTACTAAATAATACTATACATTTTGTACGTATAATGTATTCGTCAACAAATATTTCTGTTCCGGTTCCACGTGCAGAGCATTATTGTTTGCGTGAAATTTAAAAAAAAAAAAAAAAATACTATTGTAAGTGTATGTTTTCGTGTACAAATTTAAAAACAAAATAAAAAAAAAAAACTCGTTACAACATAATCAAATCTAACAACGTAAAACCATAAACTGTTTTTTTTTTTCTTTCTTTATAATGCACGAGGGTATGTCCTCGTCATAATATTATTATAGTCATTATTTACTCTCGCGCAATTATGTACTTGAACGATGAGTTTTCAAGGAAAATAATCTATTGACGAGTGAAATTGAACCATCACGTTATTTCAACACACCGCGATATAATAAATATTACGTAAACTCGAAACGATTTATTTTTCGGATATATGTAATAAATAACAATCTTCCGATTCTCGTACGTAATTACCGTATAAATAAAATTATACGATATTACTATATATACCTAGGTATTATAATTTATAGCGGGTGCAATTCTGCACGTGTCGTGATTTGAATTTTTCGTTTCGTTAACCGTGTTATTTTTTACATATTGTTTTATAATTTCGCCCCGGTCGTCGTTTCGTTTCGTTTCCGATCAATTAACCAAAAGCCGTCATAAAAAATACCACAAACGCTATGACATTTTTCCTAACTGTTAAATAGTTTTGACCGTGGTGTACTACACGAATCACGGCACTATCACGCGTAAGGTGCAGAGCCTTACTCATGAGCAACTTTGTGTAGACCTACCCGCAGTTTATAGTATTATCGTGTATTTATCGTATTTTAATATACATACGTGCACAACGTCATTAGATTGGAATTCAAGCATAATTCAAGCGTAGTATTGTTTTCGTATATATCTATGTATACGATAAGTGTACATTCTATACAACAGTATTTCCGACCGGATGCCGTATTTATGGCTAAATAACGATCGAAATTTTAGACGTATTGAAATCCGGCCGTTCGTGTCGATTCACGCCGATTTCGGTGGATCGAAACGATTTTTACACACTTACCGCGGCCGTACTCCGTTATGAGTAAATGCATTGCAGTTAAACACGGTGTCGTTATAGTTAGGTTAGGTTTCGTGCGTTATAGTACGTTGTTTTGTGCGTGGCATCGTGTAACGACACAGTCGACGCGGTTTTCGATTATTTGTTATACTCGTCGTGCGTATTATTGTAGAATAGACGAGGGCGTGTTAAACAAGTTACCGCGAACCGTTTGAATGGCGCGCCAAAACGGAGTGGCGTCGACCGAACGGCACAACGCGGATTATTGGCGTCACCGAACTTTCCGGCCTTATCGCATACCGATAATTTAATTAACTCTAAGGCTGGGCGCACACCTAATGAGCAAAACTGCTCCGAGCTGCGCGGAACATAATGTTCCAAACAGCTCGGAACAAATTCCATTCACACCGACAAAACGGAACAGAACAAGACACAATAATTCTGGATTTATTTTTGTTATTAAACACCAGTCGTCAAGATGAGTTCTGACGAAGACGACGTCATTGTGCCGCTCATGTGGCAATTTTTATTAAATAGCGAAAGCAGTGAAAAAAAAAAAAAAAAAACGCAAAATTTTGATGCATCAATCTATTGCTATGATCTTAATCACAATAATCATAGATAGATTTTCTTAAAAATACTACATTTATTAATTTCTCTGGATCGCATGCCATTTTAAATTAATATGATATAATTTTTGTATTAAACTAACGTGTTCACACGGTGTTCGGTAATGTACTAGTCGTAAAATAAATAAGTGACTGTGGTTTTCGTATTTTGCTCGGATCAAAAATAGAACCGGACCGATCAAGACCAAACATGTTCTGTTTTGTCTTGTCGTGTGTTGATATTGACTGATTAGTGTGCGCGCGTCAATTACTTTACACGTGTTCTAATGATGTCCAAACAGCTCCGAGCTGCTCGGAGCAGTTTTGCTCTTTAGGTGTGCGCCCAGCCTAATAGTATAATAACAAATTGCGCCGTGTCAACGTTTCATATTTCGCACGCGCCAATTCCAATTCGGACTTGTAAAGTGATGATAACTGTATTACTTCGAATGCTTACGAGTATAATATTCTGCACTATCTATACAAAATATAGTTAATCGTAAAACTGTATACTGTGGTGAGTTATTTTAATTTTACGAAAATATAATCCCGGGTTAACCGCGGACTGGACAAAAATTGAAGACGGATTATATTATTTCAGACACAAGAACCGGTTTTTTTGTTCCGATGAAAATGTCAAGACAACAACAGCAACAAAAAAAACGAAACAAAATCGATAATAAATGAAAACCGTTGATTAAATATCCCAGTTTTTTCTCCGGTTGTTAAGGAAACTACAAAGCGCCATCTTAGATCAAACACGCAACAAACACGCTTCATTCTTGTTCGTTTTTTTGATCGGAACAAGATTACTGGTAGAAAAGTTGTTGCCGGACAGGAAAAACCATAACAAAAAAAAAAAAGCACATCGCAATAAAACCGATATTTCGACGTTCCGAATCTAGACAAATACGCTTTTTCTAGTTTTGGCGCGTTCCCCAGCTATAATATAATTCGGTGTATATGTTACGGTTAAAACCCGAAATCCACCAAAACTAGTTTACACAAACGCCCTTTTCGTCACAAATAGTTTTGACTATTTATAACTAGAATTAACACGGACCCCCAACGTTAACGTCTGAAATCGAAAAACTAGTATTACCCACAGATAATGATCCATGGGGCCATAGATGAATCGATGGAAACTAGAATTATCTGGTGAAAATGAATATTCATAAGTATTTTGTTATACTTTAAACTAGGGGAAAAATGAAGAAATAACTACATATTGGAATAATGCCGTTAATTATGGGCAATTATAATATACCGGCAGGACACTGCCACTACCGTGGCAATTTAGAATTACTCGGGATCTGATTTTTAAAACTAGTTTCGATTAGATTCATTTTGACTTGCGGTTAGATCTAGTTTTAACTATAGACGAAAGCAGTTTCGACTGGCGAAAACTAGTTTCGACGGTTTTCGGGTTTTTCGGATAACACATACGATACACGGATACGATTTCACGCGGCCCGAAATAAATATGCTCGTTTCGTATGAGGTACGTAAAATATAAAAGAGAATATAATATTATATATAAGAGTGCGCGGAGCACGAGAGAAAGAGCGGCGGCGGCGGCGGCGGCGGTGTAATAAACGGCCGGCTGTCAGTCCGCGTAAATTGGGGTTGCCCCGGTGATTTATGGCGGCCGGCGAAAATATACGTACGCGTTCTGACGCGTCTCCTGCGCTCGTGTGCGTTTACGCCGCCGCCGCCGCCGCCGATGCTCTCGCTGACGGTTTTCATAATTAAAATGTCATTCGAAACGGCGGCGGCGGCGGCGTGTCGGCGATGCGGCGATACGCGCGCGCGGGGGTGAGGGGGGCAGTTTGAACGCGGGCCCGGAAACAACACACAATATTATTAAATATTATATTATTATGCGGCGCGGACGTTTCTAAATATACCCAAATACACCCGAGTCCGTAACATACGGTGCGGGGATCCCGTTCGTCAGGGGCGCCAGAACAACGGAGGACAGCGGGGGTGCCAGAACAACGGGGGCGCCAGAACAACGGTGGACAACGGGGGCGGCCGGGCCAAACGGGAAAAAATTCTCTGGTGGCTAAGACCCCTCGCCTCCCCCGCGCCCTACACTGCTAAAATATACACGTAGATGATTGTTTGGTTGGAATAGCAACAAAATTGAATCGTGCCGATTAGTTACATAAATTAGAGTTTTCATCAACTGACATTGAAGATCGTTTTAAAGACTTTTAAATTACTTAAACCTTCGATAGAAAATCCCTTTGTAATTAACGTTATTGGACGTCCAATATTAAAACCGATTCCGATGGAAAGCTGCTGAGCTTTAGAAATTGAACTCTTAGAATTATTGGATGATGAAGCAGGACTGAAGCAGTTCAAATACAGTTGTCATTCTTTGTGTGGTATTTCGGTAACGTGTGCCCGTTTTTTAAATATCCAAAAATTACTCTTTGCGCTCAAAAATTAATATCGGTTTTCGGAACAACATATTCTTGCGAGTCTTTATACTCGACCATGAAAATGATTAAATCTAAACATGGCTCAACATTAACGGATGATCATTTAACGGAATTGTTAAGGACTGCTTTAACAACATATAATCCTGATTTCAAAAAACTTACAAAAAAAAATAATGAACATGCAACAAATAATAAAATATTACGATAAGATGCGAGCCGTAGTTTGGTCACCTCTGGTATAGACAAACGATTTACGACAAAAATAAACGATTACAATTAACTTTTTGACAAATAAATTGAACCGATATAGAAAAAAAAAAAAAAAAATAGTTGTATCATTTTATATGAGTATTTTTAAAATAATTATTTCAATTATCCACTAAAGAAAAAAAAAAAACGTTTCGATAATGTGTTTACACACATATTTAGTTCCCGCGGTTCTAAAAAACATGGCCACTTCCATTCGTCCCGATTTTACGCAATTGTCCCGGGTGTCCAATGATATAACATTTTCGTCTTCTCATGTTTTGGATAATCACCGCCCTGTGCGTGTGCACCTTATTTGAAAATTATTTCAAAAATTAAATTTTTTTTTTTTCTTATTGTTTACCGTCTTTGTACTCGAATCCGGCATTTTTCAACCGCATACGATAATTTTTATCATTATATCGCACGCGTTAAATATGCCGGACGACATATTCACCACATTTCAAGAACCGGCCCCCCCCCCGATCATTTCTGATTGGACGATTCGTATTTTAAGTCGGTATACCATCATACATCATACAAATCGTCATGGTGTCTCAATGTATTAATCGCGGTGTCATATTACACAGCCAACGTAGAGTCGGGTTCGAATCCGACCAACGACCGTAGATCAAATTTTTTTTAAATTCTTTTTCACTGCTCTATCTGAACCCGCGATGGCTTTTCATCGACTACGTTTTACGTTTACACTCAAGACACTAACTTCCTCGATTGTTCGCATAATGTCGACACAAATGTTGTGGAATTTTAAGTACAAAATGTTAAAACTCATTAAAAACACAAACATTTAAAATTTATTTCGCAGTCATAATTTAATGCAATTTTCAATCGAAACACGGGCAATCGAATTTCGCTCAGAATCGTTTTTCGTTCGCAACGGTAAACTTCCTACGCCCACAACAGTGACTCATCGTACTATTGTACGAAGTATGTCGAATTTTTTTTTTTTTAATTAGAAACTTGACAAATATACACCGTGCATTTCTGCCGAAAAAATATTTTCTTCTTTCGTTAACCGCTACTATATTTATAATATAATACGCTATAATTAATAGTTATTCGTCATATGCCGACCGCCTCCGAGACGTCTGACGTACAACAAGATTTAAAATCCTGTCAGTTAACTTGCGCTGGTCTATCATATATATTATGATGCCATGTATTTATAATATGTATAGAGTATAATCAAATCTCGGATATATTTTATATATATATAAAAAAAAAAAAAAACCGTAAACGAGGATCTTATAATACGAGCGACAAATATAATTTTTAAAATGATTACTATTATATTTGACGAAAACTATACGAGGAAAATCAAAAAAATCGCCCACTTGATCCGATATTCGATCGGTAAAGGGGCTACGTTTGAAAATTTGGAACAGGATTTCCGGTAAAAAAAAGTTGTTAATAGATAGAAAAAAAAAAAAAAAAAAACACACGAACGCGCATCATAATGAAACCGATACGTTTTTCGCTTCGCTCGGATTCTAGAATACAAAATAAAACGCTATGTACAATATCACATTATGTTGTTGTTTTTTTCTTCTTCTTCTTCTTCAGAGTGAGTACGTGACGCGTCGACATCGAATCAATTTTAAAATATTATATATATTTATAATCTAGCGGCTAACATATATACGTGTTTGGCGGACGGTTACTGTATAATTAAAAAAAAAAAAAAAAAAAAAAAAAAAACGCCATATATATAAACACACGTACAGTTGTATTATTTTTGCTATATGTGTCGCTATTTTTTTTATCGAGATCGGTGCACACGGTGTTCGACCGTTTGAACTGCAGCGTATATACGGCAAAATGTTGGCGATTAATGGATTTTCGAATCGACTCGTCGATCCACGTGTACGGCGGCGTATAACGCGTTTGTATAATACCAACCCGCAATAGATCTCACGAGATACGATAGTTGTTTTTTTTTTTTTATGGCGGACGACTTTGAACGTGCCGTGCGCAGCTCGTTTCGATTAAGTATAAGGTATACACGGTAAAGAGAAAAAAAAAAATAAAAAAATCTTATAAAACAAAACAAAACAAAACGCTATACACAATAATATATACAGAGCGATCCGGCGATTTTCTCGGAGGATTTCAAGTGAATTCATGTGCCCCCGATATCCATTTTCTTTTCCATTATACTATTATGGAATCGTAATAAACTACACTGTTTCAAGGCAGTTAAATATTTAAATCAAATACAACTTTTATCCCTACTAATTATATACGTCGAATAAGAATATTTTTTTATTTATTAATTTAATTGTGTCAATACAGCAAGCATTTTTACAATATTATTACAATTTATAATAATTGATAATGTAAATGTTTACAACAGTATTTACAGTTATTACAATATCTTTAAATTTTGGTTAGCTTATGAGTCTAGGTTAGAGTCAGAGGTTGAGGTATTATCATTGGGTTCTTATAGGATATCCTGAGGTAGTCGAGGTTTGAGTCTTAGGTTGGTGGATCTTCTGCCAATTTTGTAGTGAAGTGCTCCGTCAACTTTGTGTTAGTTTTTCGTGAAAATTCTTAAATTGTTGTGTTATCCAGGTAAATAGGTATGGTAGGCCCGTATCGTTGTGTAGTTGTTTGTTTCTCATGAACCAAGGGGCCTTTAGGGCTATTCTTAAAAATTTATTCTGGAGGGTTTGTAATTTTTTAATTTTTGTTTTTGAGGCAGCTGCCCGTACTGGGCATGCGTAGGTTACTAGTGGTCTTATTATTGCTGTGTATAGAAGTATAGAGCATTTCATTTGTATGAGCTATGAATGAAAATATAATACTATTTGGATTTTCCATTAGCAACCGGTAGGATGGGTGGGGTTAAACGCCCACCCACCATATCTGTCTATTATGCGATTTCGTACTCATCGGCGGACTCTAATAGACTTAAAACAAAAAAATTATTTCATACAAATAAATGACGACAACATTTACCCTATCTTTTCACAGAGACATTTTTTTTTTTTTTTTTTTTTTTTTTTATTAATATTTTCATTCTATAATTTTTGTATTTAGATTGAAATAAATACTTTTTTTTTTTTTTTGCAAAGTTTGAAATACGTAAAGATTGTCTAGGAAATAGATATCGAAAAATCCTTCAATGAAAACATAATAAACGTCGTTAATTTTACTATTGGAAGTACGAAAACACACTTTTGCTATATTATTCGTTAAATACACCGATTCGAATATAGAATAATTTTCTAAAAATTGTCGGTATGCATAACATCAATATTGGATAATATACCAGATATATCAGTTAATAATTAATTACCTATAAATGGATATGAAGTTATTACCCTACCACAACTCCTCCAGTCTAAATATGAATTTACTACTTAAAAATACGAAGTGTACACATTTAGAGTATAATATGGAGTATTGATGACAATTTGAATATGGTCTTAAATTAAAGTTTAAAAGATTTTATGGTTGAAAATAAAAACCAGTTATCAAATTCACTTAAATTCGTCTGGAGAAAATCACTGGATCGCGACAATAGAATCACCCTGTATAAATATTTATATAAATGTAGGTATTTGCGTGAAAAAACAGCAAATAAAAAAAAAAAAAAAACCTATACATATAATATTATTATTATTATTATTAATGTAGTGCTGTATGGAGTTTGAATACTCTAAATTAATATTTTTATATAAGTACGTGTATTATATTGTTTAGTGGCATAATATAAGTATTTAGGCAAGGGGAGGGAAAATATATGATATGGAAAGCATCTCGGAAAAAACGAAAAATCGTATTATAATTATTCCCACAGGAGTATTTCTATTAACTCTATCCGTTTATGTTCATCCGCTGACGCGCCCGTCGCACATTGGTCTAAAAATGCAACAACTACGAGTATTTATTTAGTAATTTAATCTCAAATTGTATACATTTCAACAACAATGTAAAAACAATGAAAAGCTTGATTTGTGATTACAAGTTTACATTTGTGCATCAGGTTTTTAAATTTTTATTTTCGCGTTATTAAGCATATAGAAGAAGATTCTACGATTTATTCATAATTGTTATTTACGTAATATATCCACTCCCATTAAAAATTCCCGAGTACGCTACAACGATTTAATAAAAGTTCAAGATGGCGTGCAATTCAAGAAAAGTTCGTTGTGAGTGAAAATGATGTGTAACACATTTTCTTAAAGCATTTTTGATCCAATTGTTGCGTCGAGGATGTCTCCTTTTGATTTTTGTTGTAACTCGGTTGAAAATCATAGGCAACTGAAATTTTCACTGAATATTAATATTCGCCCTTTCTAGACGTGGACAATTTTTTTTGAGTTATTTATAGGTATTTGACATCTTTTATTTTTTTAAGTATTTATTTTGTATATGTAGATAAAATTGTTTTAGTCCATAAAAAATGCATACAAATTCGACACAAGATTCATCATAAAAGTTGTACTTAATGGCTAATAAGAAAAAAGTTGACCGTAATAAAAATACGGAATTTAATTAATACATTGGAATATAAGAACGACACTATGTAATTCTGAGTGAAACAATTGGCATTTTAATTGTATTATGTACGACAAATTTGTTAAAATCATATTAATTCATAATAATTAGCACGAGGAACAATAGTCGCGTATAGTAATATACATATATATATATATATTTTCATACGTATTATTTAAAGTGTACATTTCGACGGAAATCGTAAAAATTACGCCATTTCCAAACACGATTAACTTCGCTCAGAATCGTTTTCCGTTAGCAATGCAATTTATCGACGCGTACAGATGTGAATTAATTTCCCCCTCTATATCCTCAACGTTCCCTACGTCCCACAACAGTGGCACACCCGGTTTTTTTTTTTTATTATTATTATTATTTATTTGTATTATTTGATATTTTATCGAGTATGTTAATGTCTAAAACAATTTTAGTGGTTTAATTTTTTTTTTTTTTTGCGTATCCCTATACACACGCAAAATTTCCTGTCGCGTTGGACAATATAATAATAATAATAATAACATGTAAACGTGTTTTTAAGTAATAGGTACGTGTGTATTAATATGATTTATCGCCCGACGGCGTCCGTTCCCAGGAACGTCGCGGCGTCTGCGGTAGACTAGCCGCGCATCGGTTTTTGGTGGAAACCCGCGTTTTAATAACGCGTGTCGGACCGCGCGTTCGTCGACCGTACGCTTGTACACTAATTAGTTACGATTTCCTGTCGTTCATTAGGGGCATCTCCACTGGCGGTGTCCGTACCAAAGGCGGTGGCGAATCCGCGGTTAAATTCTAAGGGGGAGGGGTGGAGGGTTCCGATAAATAAAAAAATAATAACTATCTGTAATGTGTTTTACAATAATTGATTAAGTTGGTGGGCTTAAACACACACACACACACCTACCGATTTTTCTTTTTAGATTATGGCGTACAGGCTACAGTGTGTACTGTGCGACTGTGACGTTATTTAAGTAATTTAATTCGAACGGTTTGGACTAGTTGGAGTCGTTTGATTTGGTTGGAAATGTTATTACGTTAATACGAGGTCTGTTCAAAAAGTACCAGGACAAATGTTATTACGGCTAATCTACACGCGATAACGTTTCAAATTGTAAATAGACGTATTCCCCGTAAATTAGTGGATATTTTAAACAAAACCCGAAGTCGCTATCTTATCTCAGTTTAATATTACACGTGGTTAAATCCAGTCAGTTTGTTTCGTTCTCAATTGAGTCTTTTCAGGTTATTTTACAAAAAAATGTACAGATGAGAAGGGTCACTACGAATGTTCACCACGACAATGCACCGGCACATTTAGCGCTGTCGATTCGTGAATTTTTGGCTGATAAAAAAAATGCTGTAGTCCCGCGGACTCTCCGTATTCTACTGACCAGGCCCCATGTGATTTTTTTTTTCTATTCTTAAGACTAAAATCTGCGCTTAAGGGATAACGATTTCAAGATGTAGAGGAAATTTAAACCGAACGCGGCAACAGAACTCATAGCTTTGGAACAGTTCCAAAGGACTTTTGAAAATTGGCAAGATCGCCGGGATCACTGCACATCGTCCGGAGGAGAGTATTCCGAAGGACATATCTTTAAATAATATGTAACTTCGTTTTTGAAAATTATTAAAAATAAAATCTTTGTTATTAAAATACACGCTGTAATTTCGTTTTTCTTATCACATGGAACGTATCGCCGTCTGGGGGGAATTGGCGAGGCTTCTACCTTAAATTTCTGGGCACGCCACTGCTCTTAACATATTATTATCGCTCCGTCGTCTTTAAATTAAATATCCTCTCACTAACTCTCCCGCCTCCACCCGTTCCGGTCGTCGGCGGGTATTAAAATTATTTTTGACGGACGGTTGTGAAATGGCCCGTGTCCGCGAGAAACGGTTTTCCGGCATTACAAAGTGCCGGGCTGTCGACCGACGACGGTGACGACCGACCCGCCGGCCCGGCCGACGACGGGAGTCGTTTGTCAACCGCGTTCGCGGTAACGCGGTATACGCAAACGCAATACATCACGCGAGCGCGCGCGCGGCGGTCACGTGTCGTTTACACGGCGTTAAACCGCCGCTGCGTTCGGTGAGACGAACACAAACGCGTTTTTCGTGAAATCCCACGGAACGCAGTAGGCGCCTCTCGTAATGTTAATTGCGTTAATTAACACGCGCGCACACATTCCCAACACGTGTTTCCGTTTCGACGGCGCGGCCAGACGAACGTCTCGGTGTTTTCCCCTCCGGTTTATATTTTTTATTTTTATTTTTTATTTTTTTTTTTTTTTTTTTTATCTTTATCGTTTTCTTTCGGCGCAACATACAAACCGAGACGACGAGTACCGCCGCCGCCGCCGCCGCCGCCGCCTCCGCACCGGAATATTGGAAACCCACCGAAATTATATCTGCTTTAGGGTTGCCAGAAATCCCGTATAATACGGGAATGTCCTTTTTTTTAATACCGGGTATTTCGTTATCCCGACTACTCTATCCGGGACACCAAAATGTCCCGTTTTCCAAAAAAATGTCCCATATTATGTCCCGTTTTTGTTTTGAGATAATAAAGCGATACGTTTGATCCCTTGTTGACCTACCTAATATTTTTTTTTTTTTTTTGGTTTTCCCCAATATTAAGAAAACTACAAGGAGTAGTGAATAAAATCAAACAATGAACTCCCCAATACACCAAGTAAAGTAAAAAAAATGACTTCAATAATGCACCAACTAGATCCAAAAATGCCACAATAAAGTTTTTGATTTGAGTAAGATTTGATGGTTGAAAAGTTGTTAGTGTAGGCAAGTTTGAAAATCACGGAAATCTTTGGTAATCGTATCGACAATCATTGGTAATCTTAGAGGAAATCTTGGTAATCGATGGAAAATCATGGTATTCTGGAATCTGGTACGCACAATTTCCATTGTTGATTAATTTTCTGGTAAAACAAATAGGTTTGATTCATCGGAACAAAACGATTACGGAGGATAATGTAGCCAATAATAATGCGTTTACGTCCGGATGCCAGCAACGGATATGATGGAAATTACAAATTCATATATTATCGTCGTAATATTTAGGTATCTGTACAGTTACTGTTCTCCCACAGGAATACGGACACAACATATTATATACGTAAGCGCTGGTTTCGTATACATACAGACAACAACGGAAATTTAAATGATGCTATAAACAATAATAATTTATAATAACGAAAGAAAATATTGTATACCGTATACAATTAATAAATAGTGTATATGTAAATAAATTATCTATTCCCGGACGTCTTGCAAAGCTCGGATATCGTTATTCGTACTAGTTTCGTACTCACATATGCGAAAGCAAAATTTTATTCTCAAACTTAACAATAAACAGTTTAATTTTAAGTTGATCTACGATCGCCTTCGTAGTAATTGATAATTAGACTTTTTAAGAATTTGAGTAAAAGTACTTGAATATAAATATTGAAATGCTTTTTGAATTTTGTTAGTTTAGCTTAAAAAGTATATTGAGAAACTAAAAAAAAAAAAAAGTACTTAAATAAATTACAAACAACCAGATAATTGTGGATTGTTGTTTATACAGTATAAAATATCGAAAATGAATATAAAATAATAACGTTGGTATCTATGGGATAGTCATGTAAAAAAATAAAATTTGGAAGTACTTTTAAAGAGTACTCAAATACATTTATACACAATATCTATATTCGTATTCAAAATAGATTTTAAAACTATTTTTTACCAGTTTTTCGGTGATAATATGTTTTCAAGAACGAAACAAATAATGGTCGAGATAAAAAATATCACGAACTGCGGAGCATTTTAATCGGACATTTGGCAATTTAAATGCTGCGTGTACGGCAGCTCGTAACTCCAATGCCCCAACAGTCAAAAAATTCCAACTCAAAATCCACCTTCTCTGATTCAATCAATGGAGAAACTCTATCAACACCACTAAAACCTTCGCGATCATCTTCATAAACAAATCTACATACAGCAGCCCCAAAATGTACATCTGTAAGTCTGCAACACCCCCGTCAACTGGATTCACTCCGTTAAATACCTCAGCATACACATAAACAAAAACCTCAACTTCTCCAAACACATTAAATACACCCTAAACAAAACTAAAGTAGCCAGATTCTTTCTCTTTTCTATAATCAACATCAAAAGTTCTCTTTCTATTCCAGCATTTACAAAACATACTCTAACCTATGTCAGCTCTGCATGGCCATCTCCAAATCTTACCAGAAATGCATTAAAGCCGCACAATCCGTCATCCCACACAACAGCACCAGACTTTCTCCGTACGTAAGCAAACAAACCATCCGATATCCACACCCACCGATACACAGCCCATTTCCGATTTGATCTCTTCGTCTGCCTCCAAGCTTCAAGAATCTATCTCCTCTTCAAACTTTCACCACATCCAAAACACTCTAAACGGCGAGGCGCCTTGGATGATTCAATAAGGAACCAACCAATTAGTTTTTAACTCCGAAGCAATCATAATCCACACAAATTCACGGAACCTCACCACCAAAATCCCTTAAACATCAGTATCTCTGAAAGAAGCGTACGCTTGGAACAGCACACCCTTACACAAGGCAAGGCGGATCTCGCAGAATTAACCGACGCGATTTGTTCACGATTCTAAGGGAACATAATATCGAACCGACTATTCATTTCGACGCCGATTATCTATTCTAACGGTCACTCTCCATTCGTCACAAATCTTCATAGGTTCCGGCTTCCAACACCTTCCGGATTGGAACGACAAAAGCACTGCGAGGACGTCCAGTCGGTATTTGTCGTGCCTTTAATATTATGTTGTGTAGCTCTTCTGGATGTCTAACAAGTGCGGGTCCTACTACTTTCAATCGTCTCGCTATGACGGAATCCATCAATGAGTGTTTCTAACCGATTATTTCAGGTATCTCCACGGTTGCTATTTCGTTCTGTCCAGTTGATTATCTGCGCACGTCTCCAGCAATACACCGTACCGGTGCTTCCATAATAGTGCATTTCTTTCGGTTTCATTTGCGCAGATTGTTTATTTGCAAACAATAACTATTTTTCGATATACCAACAGAATAAATAAACAAGCATAATACGGCGGTACAGCAAAAACGCTAACGGCGATTATGAAACAAAAAAAAAAAAAAAAATACTTCAGTTTAACCCCTCGAAAAAAAAAAAAAAAAAAAACTCAAATCGTAAATAGAAATCGGGGACCAGTCGAGTCCGAGCCCTTTATATATATATATATATATAGACGGTCGTCGGTACCTATACAATATAATAATATCGATGATGCCGGACGGACGTACAAATATGCTATACGGAGCCACCCGTTTCCGGGTAAATACGGACGCGTGCCGCGGGCGGTCCCGCGGACGCGTACAATATTCGCTCTGCGGGGTCGCATAATGGGCGCGCGCATTGTCTCCGGACACCGGACGGAATAGAAGCGCGGCGGCCGAGTGCAAGTCGCAACAGATGCGCTCGCAGCTTGACGCCGCCACCAAACACCGGCGGCGCGCGCGCGCTCCCATATATATATATATATATATATATATGTGTATACAGGGTGTGTTCCGTGCCGATAAGTGCGGCGCAAACTTACTAGTCGTAAAGTCCTCTGGCGGGGGCGTGTTTTTTTTTCTCCCCCGCCGCCCCTTCCCATTACTTTTCCGACCCGCTCTACAACTGTTGCGGCAATAATGCGATCGACTTATTGAGAAATCGCCCGCAGTGTTCGAATTGTGTCCGAGCGACTTTTATAAAAAAAAAAAAAAAAATTTATATATAATAGGTATACATAGATTTTAGTGAGCGCGACGAATGAGCGGGTTTAGAGATTCCCGACGGGTAACGGTAGGGTATTAACGCGTAATTTTTAAATTTCGAGAGGTCCAGATTGTCGGGATCGATAAAATATTAAGTTTTACGTGAAATAGTTTACACGATGAAAGCCTCTAATAATCAGTAATCCCGTGCGATAAAGACGCATTATTGCCTTTTTTGCAACTTAATATCTGGCCGCAACATGGAAACCGTTGTCACAACGGTACGACTATGATGGATGATGTGTTTAAATATTTATTTACTATTATTACTACTTAATTATACATCAGGTGCAGGAATATTTATCCAATTTGACAAATTTTGCTCTCTCTTCTCAAAAAATACGCAATCGTTGAGTTATACCAGCTACTAAGGATCAACATTTTCGAGAAAAAAAAAACCGTGAAAAATTGGTAAATGTTGGTGTAAGCGAAAAAGTTGTAGACACTGCAAAATCATTACTAATAAACCTAAATGTATACAAATCGTGTACCCGGTGGGCATGACATGCTCTAACGTTATAATTTATAATTGGCCCAGTTTATTATCTTGAAGAACATCAAAGCTCCCAAGTACACACTGTATATACTCCTTATTATAAAGAATAGTGAAGTATATGTTTTACGTATTTAACGAAAAACCTATACGTAACGATAGGGACTTCTTGAAGAATGTCAAAGTCAATGAAATGTTTAGAACTGTTAAACTTAGTAAAGATATATATATCTATAGATGCACGATTTAATATATATATACCTTTAAGGTAAGTATATCTCAAATCGTGACGGGGCGCGATCGATTTGTTATCATATTTTCAATGCTGCCGATTAATATTAAAACGATAAAGTCGGCTGGGAATTTTTCAAAATAGGAAAAAGGTGTAGTTTAAATATACGTCATCAAATTGTTTCTTAGTCGATGATTTTTTTTTTTTTATCTTTTTAACTGAGTGTTATTCTAAAACAACGGGGCATTTATTTACTTTTAGAAACGTATTGTTTTAAAATTGTCCCGTTTGTTTTTTTCCCGCGGCATTTCGGTCCTTAAAGAAATCATACACGTAGCGTAATCGCATTGAAAACGCAAAACGGTCGACGATGACGGTTTACGTACAACAGTGCGATAATTTATGCGTTTCGCCGTCACGGGGACACCCTGTATATAATACGTCCCTCGCGGACATACAACGTTTATATCGCGTCCCGTCATCCGCATTTTTTTTGGGGGAGGGGGGGCGGGTGATAAGGCGGACAAAACTCGCCAACTGTCACGTGTATGTATATATATATATATGTGTGTGTGTGTGTGTGTACCTAACCCGCAGTTGTGTACAATATAATAAAATGTGTTTTACACGAGGCCACCCTTTCGCGACCAGCCCCGGAGCCACGGGGGTGTTTACTATCAAAAACATTATAATATAATACATATACGTACGTATGTACGCGTACAGTCGGATCCCTCGGTGCTCGATTTTCGGCCGAGCCGGGCCACCGGCCCGACGTTCCGGTTTCCCCCCGCTCCCGAACGTACGAGCTTTTATGCAGCCCGATTTTAACCAAATTTAACCAACCTTTCCCTTTTTTTTTTTTTATATAATCTTAATTGCGTGCAATTATTTTATCGTATATAGACTAACGATTTAATGAACTACCTTGTAACAATCGACTAAAAATTTCATAAGTTATTTATATAAAAACCGTCTACCGTCACCCGGCCTTGCTCGGGTCGAGTTTGTTGGTTATCCGCAATCGTATAGCTGTCCCCCCTCCCCACACGTCATCATTTAAAACTCAGAGCAAATTGTGGAATGTATTGGTTTTATTATGATGTGCGCTTTCAATTGGCCTTACGCAGTAAATATTTCTGGAATCGGCACCTGAAATGGTTTGTTTTTTCTTCTTTTTTTTTTGCATGAGACACATGATAGAGCCACGCACAATTGACCATGGGAAAAACATTGTACGGTTAGGTCTAAACTTGCAACGTTTAATGTTTGGCCTGTGCTTTATTTATGGCCTGGCCATTGAATAGCATAATTTTACGGGAAGTCGGAGCCGTATAAATTGGAATGCTACCGAACGGTTGATATCATTATTATTATAGAGATCAACACCATTCCCTCAGCTCCACAGCCAGTAAGGATCACACACTCAAGCAGGTAGTTTTTTAAAGATTTTATTCCTTGATTCCTTGCAGAGGACACCGGATCACGAAGAACATTCTACGTTATTCGGATGAACTGCATATATCCTGCCAAGGGCATCCGTTTTTTTTTACTCCGGCAAAACCTTCTAAAGCTTGATCACTATTTTTGTTTCTATATTTTGTGGAGGAAGGGGTTACCGATTTATCGTAACGCTTTGGTTACCATGGTTACCAAACTCGCCATTTTATTTTTTCATTCTATCTTGAAATTTTTATCGTTTTATACCATCCAAATTTCCGACTTTCCAATAATTTTTTTTTCATATAAACCTTGTCCGGACAATTACAATCATGAAAAAAAAAAATCAGCCAAATCTGATAGAATGTAAAATGTATCTTATTGATACAATTGAATTGTAATTATATAAATAAATGGTACATATTATTTAGGCGGACCAATCGGGACTATTTTAAAAGTAGAGGGTGCCCTACCCCAACCCCAAATGACACCCCTGCTCGGTTTATATAGAACAATATTTTCCGGTTCGATTGGGACCCTGCGAGTTATATAAAAGTACATGCTCGAGCGACTAATTGCAGGCCCCCGAAGTGTTTTATGTATAAACTAAAAGATGTTTTTTTTTTTAAATTGTATAATATTTCTAAAGTAATATTAAAACCTGTGCCAATATTTTATTAACCGCGACGTCTGCGTAACCGTCCATAAGCAAACCCCGGAAATAGAAGGAAAAAAAATTCAACTTTTTCGTATTTTGAGATACATCGAGATCACGCCAGAACCGTCCCCTTCTGGGGTTGAATTCGGGGATAAAAAATATACAGGGGCGACCATTCCCTTGTTTTGAGCGTCAAATTTATAGGTATAGTGATTTCATCCAGATCTGATAAAAACTATACTTTCGTGTTTCTATACAATATTAGTAATTAAATTTAGGTACCGATATATTATTAAAGTGATTGGAATAATCTTGTTTGGTCGTTATAGACGCGTTTCTATCGAATTTGTCGATTGCACTTGCATGTGTTGTTGAACTACACATTTTGGGTTGAAATTAGATTACGAGTTAATGATTAAAATGCTTGTAGGAGTGAAAAGAGAGACCCAATCACGTACGAATTGCAACCGAGATTCTTATCGAGGGTAGATACCTATAAGACAGCAACAACTAATTGTATTAATAACTTTATAAAAATATACAAACAATAGGCAATTCAAATTAAACGATACCTTGATACAAAAAGACGTCCCAAAAACGATGTTCTTTTTTTTTTTCGCCCGAGTATATGCACGGTGGCGCGTCGCAGTTTCAGATCATTTTTGATATACCCACGTCAATCTGCAAGAACATAATAATAATATTACTATTATAAACTTGTGCAGATAGCAAAAGCAATAATTTTCGATTTCTTACCGCGATATTTTCATACTGCGGCGTGTATATTTTGTCGTGCCAAATAAAATTGAACAATTCCATATACTGATCACTTGTACATCAGAACATCCGAAATAAAAATTAAAAATATGTTCTCAAAACTCGATATAATATATTCAGTTTGGTTATATTATTCACGGCGGCATGCACTGAACATGTATACTCGTACGGTTTTCGAGGACAAAATCGAGAATCGTTGCGATTATATGGATTAAGTTTTTTTTAAATTTTTTTTTTTTTGAACGCCTAGCAATATATCAAATACGCTCGATGTCCCCCCTGACCCCCCAACCACTCGTACACCCATAAATACATTTCGTTCGTCGGACCGAGGCGCGTAGATATATTATTATTATAATAACGTAGTCGCCGCCGTGTAAGTATAATATTATATTTTAATATAAGGTATAAAAAACAACAAAAAAAAAAAAAAAAAAAACGACAAAACTGGTATAACTATCTGATGGCTATATATGTAAAAAAAAAAAAACAACAACGCACTGCCGGCTATCGCTCGGCCGCCATTTTAAGACGAGTTTACAATATAATACATGATGGGTCGTATGTATTTACGTCATATATTTTATACTCACGCACTACTATATAAAGGCATGGTTTGTGTTCGGAAAATGATAATAATATAGACAGTAAATAGACTGGGAAACGAAAATATTCTTTAGAAATAATTTAACTGGAAACAACAATAATTGTAAATTGTAATTGAAAATTCAGTGTTGCGAAAAATCGGTCAACACTTTTGGTTGTATTTATTTGCTACAGATAAAACATAAGGATAATATAATGACTAAAGATTTGCCTTGGATAAAGACAAAAGATAAATTTCAGTTATCTATAAATTACATAAAAAGATAATTCGTACGGTTGTTATTTGAAGGGGGTAGAGGTAATTCTGCGGATTCAAAACATAATATTCAAATATTCAAAATAGTAGGCATATGTATCTGGTATATGACATATAAGCAAGTCTGTCAAATACCTTTTTTGAGTATGAAAAATCAATTTTTAGTATAAAACATAAAAACATAATATTACGACATATCTGAGCATAACATGCAGGGGGTTACATTATGAATAGAAAAATAAATAAAATTGTTGAGGAATGATATTATCTACGTATTTACTAAAAATAATTAAGAAGACAAATATAAGATTGTATGCCGTAATCTAGATTATCTTTTAGATCATTTTATCTAGATAATCTCAACACTAAATGGAATATATACATTCGGTATAATAGTATTATTAAATAATTAAATAATTAAAAAATTGTATTAATTATTTTTTTAAAACTTTTAAACTTGACTCGTTAATTATTTTTACCCTTAACTTATTAACTTACTAATTTAAGTTTTCATTATTATAACATTATCGTTTTACAGTTGATTTGTACGCATATCCAGTTGAGTTAACGAGTTGAAGACGAATGATTTATTTTCGAAATTTGGCTGTTAGTATTGTGCTTTATGTGTTCCGTAATACATATAATAGAGTTTCTATTTATTTCATTAAAATCAATGATAACGTGTCGTTTGTAGCTTTATGCCTATATAATTCAATACATAATAATTACATTGAATACTTCTCGAACTGATTTTTAATAAATAACAATAATAAAACTTTTTATTAACCATTTTGTTGCATTTTAACTTTAAACTAAAGACTTTCTTGTTTAGCTTAACTTGACAAATTCGAGTTAACTATTTTCATTAACTCGCCCGATTTTGTATATATTTATTTATTATATATATATATATATATATATATATATATGTATATGCGAGGTCGGGCGGGGAAAATTAACTGGCCGAGAGGAGGATGAGAATAGGCGGACTTTGCGGTGCAGTTACGACATATATACGAGTATGTTGCGGTCGAGTGGGAGACGGAAAAATCGACGGGGCCAAGAGATGTTCGGTGAATATATCTAAACGTATATATTATATTACTCGGGGCGATTTAAACTTAGTGGCATGGTATTATATATATATATATATTTATATACTTACCACCATGATACTCTGTGTGTGATGCCGCGGCAAAGAGCAATGTCTTCTCGAAGAAAAATGAAGGATATAGCCGCGGGCCGAATGGGCCACGAAAATGCAATGCGCACATGATTAGGAGGCCTCCGCCAGGTTTAATTACACGTCTCTATCGCTTTATCTCTCTCTCTCTCTCTCTCTCTCTCTCTCTCTTTCTATCACTCCCATATATACAATATGTCGACTCGTGATACGATATATTATTCAAACGTCGGATATAGGAAACTATCGCGGTAGTTTGAACATTTCATACGGCTAAAAGTCATACGAGATACACATTTAAGTAATTTCTTAAATTATTATCTTGTAAAATTTTACAATATTTTATTTCACAAACAAAGAATACATTCCTGAAAATCTCGGCGATACCAACAGGTCTCAGTGCTTTGCAGAGGTCGCAGCCGCACCGGCCGATTTTCCGAAATCCCCCGAAATAAAACAGGATATTGACAATCAGGTTCAACGCGGCGGATTATCGATTAATTACTGATTTTTTTTGTCTGTAACAAAGATAAATTTGTCGTAACAATACTATTGTTGTACACTGTTTATAATATTTCTGTTTCATTATTCGAGCGTTTTTTTCACAACGTTCTCCGGTAATTCGAATTTTGCATTGTCGCCCGGCCGGGCGATATTCCGAAGAACACCTTACGTTATAAGGTATAGCAATATTATTCCAACACTCGATTATAATTCGAAATTGTCGAGCATGTAGGTATATAACATATACGTGCTTGCGTACATTATAATATACCCGGTATATAATATACGACGGGATGTAGAGAGGAAAAGAAGAAAAAAAAAAAAAACAGAAAACAAAACGGAATAGAAAAACACTCCGTACGAGTATATTATATATTATTATAATAACAGTGTACGTACAGCATATATTATATATTTATTATATTCGGTATGTTATACTGTATGTATATAAAAAAAAAAAAAAAACGGTTTACCGTCGTCGTCGCCGAGGGAAAGAGGGGGCGGCGTTAACGCATGTCGATGCGCCGCGCACGTACCCACAATATTTATGGGTACCTACGCGGCACTCGTATTTTTTTTTTTTCTTTTTCTTCTATTATTTTCGACGGGCACGGTGTATTCCGTGTGTGTTTGTATATTACGCGCGCGTGTGTGTGTGTGCGGGCAACCTGTTAATTACACGCTCGCACACGCACACGCACGCCGAGGTAGGCGTGACCAAACCGCGTAACCGCTTACCGCGCCGCTACCTTAAAATGCTTCTTCTTCCATACATATATATATATATATACTGGTAGATAAGGTTATAACCACTTATACCGCCCGCCGTACCCTGGCAGTTGCCGGTGCGGCTACTCCTGGCTGCACCTTCACCGCCGAGGACCGTCTACTTCGTATATATTATTATTATTATTATAATATTCTTTTGTTCTAGCGCGATGCGCGTCAATACTCAAATATTATATTATTATTGTTATTATTATTTTTTTTTTTCGTTTTTGTTTTTAGACTCGTAAGAGATACCGCGAGATACCGAGATGAGCGGAGAACAAGAAAGAACGGGCAACTATTATAGAATTGCCGTATCAGAAATCGAACGTCGGTATGGAAGCGAATGATTACAATGGGGCAGGCGGGCGCGCACACACGGAAAATCCAAAACGCATTATTCCCCCCGGGGGAAGATCGAGAATGAGCCGGAAAGACGTAGTCGAGAAAGATGTGGAAGAACTGGCAGGAGGATAAGATTAGAAAGTAGATAGAGATCAATGGCGTGCTCGACGTTTTCATATGTGGGGGGTATTTAAGAAGGAAATCTAAACTATAACTAGTTATAGTCGCCGTATAGGTATCAAATTATTAAACATGCACATATTTTCAGTTATAAATTGGTACCATAAGTGGTACTAGACCACTTACCCTGGCAGTGGGCTTGAGCAAATAATATTTTAAATCCACTGTACATTTTAAACACAATATTCGGCTCAAATTTATAAACTAACTTAGCTAACTACACCATAACGACCAATGTTTTATTTGTTAATACTAAAACTAAATAAAGTTTTCACTTTTCCTACGTGTTATCGTCTATACCGTGTTTACGGGACTGGTCAATCTGATCAGTATAATCGCATCGATCAATGATGTATCCGTACGTCTCTGCGGTCTATTCTATTTTAAACTATAAATATAAACTCTGAATTAGATTTTTAGACGTATAGATTTTTTTTTTTTTTTTTTATAAAGAAATAAAAAAATACACTTATTTAATAATTGTTTAACAATGGTTTACGTTAATGTCGTTAATTATCCATAGTAACCCGCATAAGTGGTAGATGAATTTCTAGAACATATTTTGTCCCCGGATCACGATGGACATTTTCTCTCCTAGTTTTTAATGTAGTTGTAATAGTATAATGTAAAAGTAAAAAATTAAATATACCTATCATATATTGTAAATAAATAATAATGTATTAGACAAATTATCTTTAAAACTAAAGGCTTCATGCTTTTCATCAGTATTTTTGTTTTGTTTTTTTGTTTTTTTTTTTTTTTTTTTTTTTTTTTTAACACCGTGGGATAAAAGAACTTCCCCGCCCCAGAAATTTTATATTTAATAAATATCGAATATATCGTGTATTTTTTTTTTCTTCTCTCTCTTTTTGTTATACAATAATGCGAACCGAATAGTCACCGAGACCCGTTTGTCGTCGTCGTATCATCGCACGTCATCGCACCCGCGCGATTTTGCTGCCCGCACAACAATAGCCTTGCTATGTATAATAGGTACCTAAACCGACTTCATACGGACCATGTAATCTGCACGTTTATTTATTATTATTTTTTTTTTTTGTGTCTACGGCCTTTTTCGCACGGTTCCCGTATATATGTCATATAATACACAATCTACTTTTTTCCTTTGACGAGTCTTTTATACTGGTTATATTTTTCAACGTGAATGACGACGACGACGACGACCGTCTGTAATGTTTTTGTAATAATAATAATATAATAAAGCAAAGACATAGTCAAAAACGTATATGTGCTGCCCCGGTGCTGTTGCGAGTCAAGTGTTGGTTACAGTTTAACGTGTTATTGATGGACCACAGATACCATGGAGGTTCTGAGATAATTTTTGATAAAATCTCGATAATACACTGCATATAATGAAATGAAACAATTTCGTGTGCGTTTACAATCCGAGCTATTTCAAATAGTAGCTGGAAAAATCGACGGATAGCAAGTAAAAACGTTAAGAAGAAAGGTTATTCTTCTTCATCAGCCATCCCTAGGCGCTTGGCCAGGGGGTATTTTGGGTATTAAACACTCCCTCTCGGTCGTGTTTAAGCCAGAAATTAGGTATTAGGTATATTGGTATATATACTATAAATAATGTTTCGAGGTTTTTATAAAATGTGTAGTTAGATAATTTTGTTTCATATTTGATATTAATATTTATCATACAAATTAATATAATAAAATATATATATGAAAATATATAAAACCTTTATATGACTATATATTTACCTCACCAAGGTTCAGAAGCTTACGAATAATATTTTAAACCGATTCAATGAATTATTATTATAACTATTTATTAATTCAAACATATTTTCATTTTTACAATCGGACTACTAAGGGTTCCAACATTTTTGTCAGGCGTATATCTACTTTACGTAAAAACGACCGTACGGCCTTCACCATAAATGGGCAATCGATTAATTGCGAAGTCTTATCATTAATAGGTAAAAAATCATTTTCATTGTTTATAAAATTGAAGGAAACGTGGAAAACCCACTTGCAGGGGCATCAAATCATTTTCCTATATTGTTTACAATGTTAACCATTCTCCTTTATTCGATTGTTTCAAGTTTGCCTTCAATATTTAATACAAAAATTATAGGTGATTACTTTAACCTATATACGAGGTGTGACAAAAAAAATACTGCGTTAATAATATTTATATCAATCAAGGTAACGGAACACCGATAATTGTATTCGATAAAGTAACTTCTAACGGGTGTCAGAACGTCGGTTTGAAACCGATAACAGTATTTATTTTTATTTCTTGGCATTTTTACGTAACCGTGTTTTAGTCGTGTGGCGAATTTCATTATAGACGCAGTAAAAGAACGACGTGTGTGTTTTAAACTAGGAAAACATTCTAGTGAAATTTTGCAACAAGCCTTTGGAGATGTCAATTTATCCCGGTCAATGTGTTTTGAATGGTTTAAAGCATTTAAGGAAGGTAGGATTACCGTTGAAGACAATGTACGACCTGTTAAACCGTCGATTTCAAAAACGAATAACTATTAGAGAAGTTACAGTAGACGTAGAAATATCTTATGGTTCTTGTCATAAAAAGATTATGTGAAAAAGTAGGGGGAAAAAAGGGCATATAGTTACCTTGCATCACAACAATTCCCGGCCCACAGCGCATTGCTCTCGCATTCGTTAGAGTCTTTAGCCAAGTCCAGTCGTTCCACGACCACCTTACACGCCTGACCTGGCTCCATGTGATTTTTCGTTTTTTGTTTTCCAAGTTAAAGTCAACGCTCAAAGAACGCCGTTTTAACAAATAACTGATGACGTTAGACAAAATACAGAAAACGATCTTACAGACATTCGCCGAAGTGTCCACCTGGTGTGTTTTCAAAAGTGGAACAGAAGATGGGCAGCGGTGTATTTGCTTCTCGGGCAGTTTACTGTGAAGGCGATAATGTGTAATTTAGAATACTACTGCGTTCGTAATGTTTTAATTTAAATAATCCGGATATTTTTTTTTTATTTTTTTTTTTTATCACACCTCGTATTTAATCAGCGGTGGTGGCATATAGCCACCTATCGGTGAATTTTTCCCGTATTGGCGACAGCCCGCATTGTCCCCGTAATTCCGGCGCCCCCGGTGGTCGTGCCTTTCGCCGCGGAGTCCTTCCATCTGGTACGGGGTCCGCCTGGTTGGGCTCTTATACACCTATCGTCCCCTGCGGCCATCAGTACGCGTTCCAAATCGCTTGGACAATAAATTATAATTAAAGCTTCCGGTTGCCGACGCGTACGGGGTAAACGTATTAACAAAACCGTTTTGCGTATGCGTACTATAAAAATACGAATAATATGATAAAAAAAAAAAAAAAAATAGCAGGCGCATTACCTATTATAAATGTATATAAAAGCGGACGCTTAATAGAAATCCGGCGAGCGTTCATCATGTGCGGCTAGGTGTAAATTATAATATAATAGATAACGATCGCGGACCAAGGATCGATAAATCAAATTTGAGTAGGTAGCTTATAGGTACCTATAATAATAATAATAATAATAATAATATTATATTATATTTTCTGGATGCTCGTCGTCGTCGTGACCCCGTCGGCCGAGAGAATATTAATATTAATATAATGATAATAAAAAAAAAAAAAAAAGACCGACCTACCGACCGGCGGCCTATTGTTTTCGTGCCGTTTTCTTTTTGTTTTTTTTTATTTTTTCTGTTTACGATTATATTATTATAAGGGCGAGAACACGCCCACCGAACGTATATATATATATATAAAAAAAAAATATCGCTACACCGTGAGAGAGTTATTATTATAATAGTAATTATAATTATTGCTGTCGGTTGATGTGCGTCGTTCCCGATGCACGCACGCACGGCTATGTAATAATATTACGCCGGGTATTTATTATATTTATGCATTTCGAGTATTACGATATACGATATTAAAAAAAAAAAAAAAAGAAAAAATCATTTTATATACCGTACAATTAAATCGTATATATATACCGCATTGGTAAATAGCCCAATCGGGGCTGGGGTTTTTTAGTAGCGCCCAAACACGCCCTACGATATGCCCTAAAACGATAACGAAATAAATAAATAAAAAAAAAAACCATTAAACGAATGCAACCTATTGACAAACAATTGCATTTAGTTTAATCGTTTATGCACCGGGCCGGGTTACCTGAATAATAAAAATCGTGTAATAATTATAAAAAAAAAAAAATATGATTATAACGAAACGGGCATTTGGATTAGTTCCACTATCGTTATTCGATTTAAACGACATTTAAAACAAATCAAAGCTCGTTGGAAAATGGTACTGCAAAAATAAACATTATAAAATCATGTGGACTATTGTGAATCGTGATCGTTATGCATCTCCCGTTTAATAATAATAATAATAATAATATGTGGAAAAAAATGAACGACTAGACAGATACAGAAAAATATGGGCAAGACTCAAAACAATAATACAACGTTCGTGTTAAAAAGATCGATTTATAGCTGTATTACTATTAAAAACTCGTAACGCGAGATTATACAAGAACAACTGTGCGTGTAGAATTAAATGGCAAACGGATTAAATACATGAAACAAAACAGAAAGAAAAAAACATCCGCATTGTAATTTTACGACATTGCCCAATAAATGTTATTTTTTCTTATTTTTTTTTTTCACCAGTAAGACAAACTTGTAACGAACCCCGTATCGAATTGTCCAGTGTTTTTATCGAACCAAACAAGTTTTGTTCCTCATAAATGGAATTTTACGATTGTACGTTCGTCCGAAACAATGTGAATTTCAAACACCAATAACAAAAAAAAAATGTCGTGTTTATCGATTTTCGATATTTTTTAATTTTACGCTCACACTACTAGACACCCTATTTTCTAGCGCTCCGAAAACGGATTTTATTTTATATGATTTATCAATGCATTTAATATGTTTATGTTTTTAACGTAGTTTTTAAAATAGACACTGCCATCTAGCGACGAACAATTAAAACTCTATACACTGTCACATTAATATTCAAACGTGATTTATAAGAATCCCGGTAGATAGCGTAGTCGTTTCGATTTGTTGTCTATACAGGATGATCGCGGACGACTACAATTATAGTCGTTGTATACGGAACGGAATACAAAATTATAAATAGAGGTATTCGCGTATTTTACATACGATTTTAGTATAATTTTTTTTTTTTTTTTTTTATAGTGACATACGATGTAAATCGAAAACAGTACAATAAATTATACTGTTTGTGCAGTTGTTTATTCGACGCGTTATCTTCCTATACACTTAAACATATTGGAATGCAATTTTTAAAAAAATGTAGATAATACAAATGCGTGATGCAATAGGATTGCATAGCTAATAAAAAACGTGTACACACTCATTATTATTTTTTATTATCTACATGTATGTGAATTTAAATATATATTGTAGTATTCTTTCTTCCCACCCCCGGCCCTTGGAATAAACCGACTCGTATATGATTTCAGGTGACCGCTCCTCATTGACAAGGTCGACCCCCATTATCACAGAGTATTTAATATTTTCTTCGCAAAACGATTATATTTTAGTGCCCGTCGAAAAATACCGGGAGTAGCATTATTATTTCAATATAAAAATTATTGAACACCGGAAATTACTGTCTCCTGTTTACTATGTCACTATCACCTCCACTCGGAATCTAAAAGCATAAATAAAAAAAAAAATATTATTAAATAAAGTGTATTGTAATACCGTGGCAATATTCGTGTACTACACTGGTTTAAAGATTCGTTTAATTTCGCCGTACACATGCATATAGGAGTTATGCATTTTTATCGTCACTAAACAATGCAATAATACTGTGTAAATAGGATGCAACAATCGACAATAAAAACGGCTGTAAACGGTTGATATAATATAATACGATGACCGTGTATAATTAAATCGTATAAGTATACGCAAAATCGAGTTTAAGCAGACGGATTTTACTTCACTAGCTCGGCTAAATCGGCTTCCATCATGTCATGAACAAGTTGCTAAAAAAAAAAAAAAAATATTATTATATGTGTGCACATGAGTGTTCGCCGATCATATACGCGTTCGACAACCGAATATTCACCTCGAATTTCACTTTGGGCGCCCATCCAAGTATGGATTTCGGTTTGGCGGCATCGCCCAACAAAAGACCCTGAACGATTTTATTTTTTTTTTTGTTCAATCAAAATTTTTGACTATTACAAATTGCTTCTATACGTTTTTATAAAAGTATGCATACACTTACGACATCGGCTAGCCTAAAATACTTGGCGCTGACTCTGACGCGTACAACGGCAGTGTTCTCCTCCTTGCCCACTTCGTTTAGGCCATTTCCTTCCCAGACGATATTTATGCCGACGTGCTCGAACGATTTTTCGACAAACTCTCTGACGCTGTGCGTTTCGCCGGTGGCTATCACAGAGTCCTGAGGTCCGTCCTGTTGTAACATTAACCACATTGCCCGTTTTAAACAAAATATATATTTAGAATATTGTACACAGTTTTGTCTGCATTTTATATGTACTTCGACATAATCCCTGGCGTGTCCCCAGTCCCGTTTCGAGTCCAAATTTCCCAATTCCACACAGTCCAACCGACCAGACGCTATTCTGGCTACCGATCTAGTGATTTTTCGCGTCACAAAGTCCTCGCTTCTTCTCGGACTTTCACGGTTGAACAGAATCCCGTTGCATTGCGTACATGTCGTATGCTTCCCGGTAGTTGGTCACAGTCCAATAAGCGTATAATTTAGCACACCCTACGAACAAATTCCACATTAAAAATACGACGTCTGTAAATCATGTTATATATTGTAATTTCCGGAAATCAAACAACCGCGGTTTTAAGGGAGGTCCGATCAGGAGGAGACCGCGTTAAAAAATATATATGGGCAGAGCAATGGAATCGGGAATACATTGGAGGATAAATTGCACATTGAACTGCATGAGACAGATGACGCGACATTTGAGTTTCAGAGGGCTGGTTTTAATGGTATTATAGTATTAGACACACTGATTATATACGTAAAAAAATGCAAAACGAGATAAAAAAAAAAAAAAAAATACCATACCGAACGGAGATTTCGGGTAGAACGGAGTGGTTTCGTTCTGAGGTATTTCGACGGCATTTCCGTACAGGTCGGACGTGGACGCCTGATAAAAACGTACGCTGTTTTCCAGTTTACATGTTCTGACGGCTTCTAGTAGCCTGAGAGTTCCGACTCCGACCACTTCGGCCGTGTATTCGCTTAGATCGAACGAAATCTAAAATTCAAAACAATAATTATTATTACATATAGGTACTCATAATGCAGACGATTAAAACAATTGAGCAATATTTTTATCAACAAGTGATAAAGTACAGTAAATGGATTTCTCCTCGAAGTCGATCGTTTATACCATTCAGCTCGTAAAATTATTACATTCTCGATTCTCGATTGACTAATTATTATTTTCCTTGGTTTTTGAGTATACAAGTAGCCCCCCGAGTAGCACGCATTTTTGGGGAGAATGGAATCAATACCTTCCCCCTGCCCCTCCTCCCCGTCACCCCCATTAACCTCAGATAACCTGATAATTAATTTCCCATTATTTTTCTATAACGGTTCAAATTTAATTTTTTTTTTTATTCAAACGTATTAGTTTCGTTTGTAATGCGTATAACATAATATAATAAATAATCTATACTCTATAGTCTATACCAGCGTTTCTCAACCGGTGGTCCGCGAGAAGGTATTAGGGGGTTAACGGGGGGAAAAAAACCCAAAATGGCGGAAAAAGTGAAATTTGTTGTATTCGTTTGAAATGACTAAAATAAAACGAAGTGAATTATTATATTATATTTTATTTGTGAAATATTGCAAATCGGTTTTTCATAATATTTTATAAGTGTAAGAGTACAACAATATATGATTATAGGCGGCGGTTGCGGCACGTGTACACTGGATTTTATCGTCGCAATTTCCCTCATGTGCCTATTAAAAATCCATTTTTATCTTATATTCAGATAAAACCACCGCTCTGTGAACGGTTTGTTTGATATCGATATCTATTAGAATAACTAGTCAGTTGGTTAATTACTTTCAAAGTGTTTCCGGTATCAAAGATGACGTACATTCGGTTGTTTCATATTCGTAATTTTTTAATTATTTTTTGTTTTATATTTTCACAATTTTCGATCAATGGTTACAAATCGATATCGTCAGTTAGAGTAACTTATCATGTGTGGAGCCAAATATAAAAAAAAAAAAAATTAAGTGCTAGCAAACAAGCCTATAAGATCACATTAAAATATACGTTTTTAACTTAATATTATTATTTTTGTATACATTGTACGGCACACATAGTAATTAAAATAAATAAATATTTCCAAATTTGTCGTTATTCAACTTTTTTTTTCGTAAACTCGTATCTATCTTACGCGAAAATATATGACAAGTTGACACATTCGGCGGTCCATACAGCGCAGTGGTGATAGGTCAAGAGGTACGCGAAAGAAAAAAAAAAGTTGAGAAACGCTGGTCTATACTATAAATATCTGTATGCATTATGATTTACGGTGTAATATGTAATGTTTATTATCAATACTGAATAAATAAATAAACAATGACGCATAAAGAATAATTCATAATTAAATAGATAATAGAAAATAAACATGTTACGTGCAACAAATTATATTTGTGTAGTTCGCAGGTTTTACATATTGTGAAAATCGTTAAAAACTAAACAATTATCTGTTTTCTATCTAGATATAAGCTTGGTTTATCTTTTATCTAGATACATTTTCATTACAACGCATCATATGTTATAATTGTATGGTTATCTGTGCACAACAGTGGTTAGAATTGCATGCGTATATTTCTTTTCCTCGTCAATAATATTTTTTATTGATTGTTTTTATTATATAAAATCGCGATGCTCGGGGATGATAACCACTGTGTTTGGTCACCCATTGGCCGGGTGAAAACTGTACACGACTATGAATAAAGGCCCCCTCTCCCAAACACGGTCAGTTTTTAATGACAATCAACGTGATTAACAGTCAAGTTAATGATCATTGACTTGACGATCGATAACTCCCATATACGGTCAATCAAGACCGACGACAATCTTCAGTTATTCGTTTATTTGATTTTATTTAATTAACACAATTATTACCGTTGAGAGTGTAGTAGTGGTTTTTATTCAATATTTATTGTTAAAAAAAATATTTAAAATTAAACTTTGCGTTAAAATGAATACAGAAGCTATTGTTTAGTATTAAGTAACAGATTTCCCATCATAATCTTCTAGACGAACTTCGACTATCTTCTCCTTCTGATTACAGAAACTTTTTCACTAGCTAAAACGTTCTTTAACTCACGACGGCGATTCGATGTGTTAATTATTTTTTTTTAGTTGTATTTATGTCAGCAGTTGGATAAATGATTTATTTTCCACGTAGCAGGTAAACTACGGTATAAATGTATAAAATCGCGCCAAAATTCTTCATTATTTTACTTGTTCGTCATGTTTCGACGGAGATATACAATTTACAAAAGACATAATGATACAACTCGTCCGCACTATACGACTTGATTGACCGACAAATTGTACATTCATAGACATACATGGGGTCAATCATGAATGTGTTGACATCCTTGACTGATGATAAAAATTCAAACACGTTTGAATTTCGTCAGTCATGTATGAAAACAATCACGTTGATCGTCATTCAACACCGGCCGCGCATGGGGAAGGGGGCGTTAACTTCGGGCGTACCTTTACGTGGCTCTGAGCTGCCAGGTTGTAGATTTCCGTGGGCCTCACGGTGCCGACGATTGTCACCAGACAACTGCTGTCGGTCATATCGCCGTAATGGAATGTGATCTTACCCTCGCGGTTCGTGTTGAACGTACTCGTGCGCCGTACGACACCGTGCATTTCGTATCCTTTGCCGAGTAAAAATTCCGCCAAATAAGATCCGTCCTGGTGAGAGTATATAGAGAAACAAACAAAAAAAAACGTGATAAATATATGAGAACGCGTGCGGATATCGACTCGGGACTGGGGCATTAAGACGGCGTACGCCGCACCGGCATTTGCCGTCTCTGTCCACCTCTCGTTATTTTCATGTCCGGAATACGAAAATAACGTGCACCATCTTGCACTCTGAAATATTGCCATCTTTTAATATATAGAGATCATACGCGCCTGGATTTGGAAAAATTAGCCGTTATAAAACGTACACCACGAGGGCCAAGCCCATGTACACAAGAGGATCTTATGATAAGCAACAAGAAGGCGGTAATTACAGCCATATACTGGACAAAAGAAAAAATATAATTAGTATGCAATGTACATATGCAATACTTGTGACCATTACATTAGAGTGTTGTTATTATTATTCATATTTTACTTATTTGATATTATTTATTTAGTTTTGTTTTATAAATTACATGTTTGTTTTAATTTTAAATATATGATGCCTGACACGAAAAAAAAATATATATATATATATATTTTTTTTTTAATGGGCGTTTTTACTCTAAAACCAAAATCAAACGGTTAATCTACTCAGTCTGCGGACTCGTGATTTTGCTATGGCGCCCGTTAGATAAACAGAACCGAAAAACGCCCGTGTGGTGTTGCGTTTAAAACTCTTAACGCGTTTAAAGATTAAATTAAATGAATAATTTAAATTATACACTTTAACACGGTTAATTTTTAACATAATCGGTTACTTTTTTTTACCGTGTGCCCGTAAAAACGCGTCGACTTCGAGTTAACAATTGAATGCATCTTAAGTTACGTTAAATTTTGGTCGATGGCAAATGTTGAACAATTTTTAATTGTTGTTAATTTCTTATTTATGATAAATCTACTGTTTTTAATAAAATCCCGTGGAATATTTTCTGTTTTTAGATATTCATAAAGACATTTTGGCGGCAGACCATTTGAATAAAAAGTGCGTTTTTCACAGAGTATTCTCAAATGTACAGATCAGTGGCTAACGCAGAGAATGAGAGGGAGGGTTAGTGGTGAAACCTCCACGAAATTTATTTTATAATAATTGTACGAACTAGTACAGATGATATAAATAATTCTATATCGATTATTATTTGTTCAACCACTTTTTCGTTTGAAATTCGTTCTGTGTTCGAAGGGGCCAAGCGCTACTTGGCCACCATTTCGGTTAATCCGGGCACTGGTCCTGGTGTAACGACGGCAATGGATTTAAAATGTGAGAGATTTTGACAACTTCAATTATGATAAGAATGCGTTGTGTTGATTGCCAACACGAATGTTTTTTTTTTTCCGATTGAATCGACAAAATTAATTTCGTTCGTTACGTATGTACGCGAAGACGTTCAATGAAGAAACGTTAACTTGTTGCCCCCGCGACCGATTCGGCGACGTATTTACCTGGCCGTTGATTCCGGTGGTCAGCGCCACTCTCCGGTCGGCGTTCCGCGGTACCGCGTCGCCGCCGCCCCGGTTTTCCATCGCGATCCAACGCGACAAACGGACCGAGGAGTTATTTACAATATTGTGCAATTGCACGCCCGCTGTACGACACGGCGATACCGATTTGTTATTAAACGTATTGTTTTTAATATGATAATGACGGTTTACGTGTACGTGTACACGTGCCGCCCTACGTACGGTGTTGCCGGACAGAGCCGCCCGTGTTAAGTGTTTAACGGGAGGCTGTTCGAACCCGATTGCAAGCGTACAATCGCGCGCCGGAACAGTTATAATCGTGCCGTGTGTAATAACGATATTGCAACGGTAGGTGTACGATTACAATGGTATAACTAACTCGTCCCGTCCGAATAATTGTCGTGTGTAGTCAAATATTACCGTGACAATAGTTTCAGTGCGTTATCCGCTAGGCGGCACGATTTTTACCATAATAATGGATCGTCGCCAATTTCCAGACCTATGGATATCGCATTCATTGATACAACAAACGTTTTTAGATTGGCTTTTTCGATTTTTCACGATACGGCGAACTCCCCGGGGTAGACTAATAACAAGATCACAGGCGCCATAAACAGCGTCACAATATTATCGTAAACGTAATTTGGCGTTTTTCGGCGATTCCCGAAAGAAAGAGAAAAAAAAATAATAAAAATGATCATGTTGTTAATTATACCAAGAGATTTATACCGAACAACGATCGAAATGATCGTTTTAATAACTTTTGCCTGTAGTTTTCGCTACACCGTTTCGCTGATAATTCGGCAATTTCCTGTGTAATGAAGTTTGCTGTAAGGACACGGGCCAACGATAATTTGGGACGCCGACAGTTTGCGCGTATCCGCAGTTCGGTACTACTTGTGCATTCCTTTGCTTTGCTTTTTTCTACAGTTTCGCGAAACGTACGAGTTGGAAATCGCAATATTTGTAATGCCATATTCGGATTGCCAAAACCAGATTATTATATTTACCGAAACATTTCTTAAATACTTTTCGTGTTCCATATCTTGTGTTTGTTTGTTTTTTTTGTAAATTGTTGTTTGTAAGCTTTTCAAATGTCTAGTTTAAATTAGACCTATACCGATAGCTGAAATATTGTAAACGAAGTTCTACCACAAACACGTTGCTATAACACACTCATACAAATAGCTGGCCCACATGCTGATGTTTGGAAAATATTTGCATACAACGGGTGTTTGGACGTTTATTCGACAACGTTACTCCAGAATCTATACAATCGATTTCGACGTGTTTTGAGTGGTGTATAAATTCAGAATTTACGATTTTGTACAAATAGATAAATAATTTTTGGTAAAATATGAAATTCCATGTGGTCGGGGGGGGGGGGGGTGTTAATGTTGATTAACGTTAATCCGTAACGGACCCAGTCCATTGCGGGTGGTTTGTGGATCTTCGCTACGTTCCTCGTACAGGATCATTGTAATAAGCGTGCTAGCGATAAGGTAGGATTTTATTTTCAGGTTTAATATTTTCGGAAGATATTTTTTGTACGCTTTCCCCAGAAATACTATTCCCCCACCGTGATACCGTTATCTACATTTGTACCGGATAGTATTTTCCTTTTGAATATTTTTACATTGAATGTGAATTTTATTTTGGATTACGTAGATCCTTCTTTTTATTATTTTTTTTTTTTTGTTGTTTTCGAGAATGTCGTTAAAATATTACCTCAATGCGGTCGACCCTTCGCGTAAGAAATCGACCCCGGCCGTGCGACGAGCCGAAACACGGCGCCATCTACCCGCGACGGAGTTTCGATTACCGGACGGGGCGACACGGACACAATATTGTTGCGACGGATAGCGCGCCCGCAACACTCCCCCGCACAACACCAAAAACACCTTCTCCGCGCCGCCGCCGGTCCACGTTCGGGTCATGTTGCGACCGCGGCGAAGTGCTCGGTGGTAGAACCGTTGTAGACGTAAAAGTATCTCCGGCCTCCCTACCGCGGTCCACAACCACCGCCACCGACACTTCTGTGCCACCACCTCTGTGCCAGCGCCATGGTTGCGCGTACGTACGCTTCGTACACACGCACAGGCGCCGTCTGTACAGTGTCGTCGTACCGCTACGCACCGCGGGGAAAATAAAAAAAAAAATTATATAAAAATATAAAACCTACGCGCGCATAAACATAATAAATATACTACGATATTAACTATCGTTCTCGTTTTTTTTTTCTCCGTATTACACGTGATCACCGCGGACGAGTACGATTCCCCGTTGTCGTAAGTATACGTAGCAAATTTTCCAGCGGGCCCGTCCGTTCCGCGGCCCTGTTGTAAATTTTATCCGCACGCACGCACGCCTACGACAATAACAACAACAACAACAACAAAAGACTGCGGCCGCGGCGGACAACGACAATAGAAAAAGTAACACACGGCGGGCGGACACGTTATTTATATCTATCGTTGGGACAATATATAATAATATATTCCGCTTTACGACAATCGGGTATTTAATTTCCGCGTCGACCGCCGTGAACGTAGTAGTAGCTTTGGGATTATTTTTACGACGATAATCGGTTGCCCGTCATGATACCGTGTCGCTCGCGCACGGCGGTATGATAGCAGATATACGATTATCGTCGCCGTCGTCGTCATCATCATCAGCATCGTCATCCGTCATCCGTCATAGTCGTCTCCGCCGGTGTTATTGATATGGCCATGACAAACGCCATCACCGTCGGATGAGATATCGGCCGCGCCGCACACAGTCGATGACGCTACGGGATGTCGTACGGCCCGTTTTCCGACGTGTCTCCTGCACCCGTCCCAATAACCCGAGCGTAACGGCCCGTTACTAACGGGATGGAAATCGATGGGCCGACCGTCTTCGACTCCATCAACGCCGCCGCCGTCGTCGTTACATCAGCAGCGGCAGTAGTGCCGGTGGAATCGTGATTATAGCCCGGCCGACGGGCCACAGCCTAAGTAAGTGTTTAAAAAGGGTTCCGTGGGATGGAGTAAGGGTGTAGTATGTTAGAGCGCCGAATGCCTGCCGGTTTTTGGGCCTACGAAATAAATAATAATGTCAAACTTCGTTTTTTTTTGTTGATATTTTCACATTTATCCCCGGGCCCGAAAGCCAAAACGGCTGCTTACTCTCGTTAGCCGTCCGGCTTGGATTCACCAGTCTCTGGCGTTTGGTTTTATTGTTTTACCCAACTATCGAACTGTTCATTTTACTATCCTTTTCGAAGCTATTACAGACATCTATAATCGTTACGGCGTTTTTTTTTTCAATGTATATTGCACACTTCAATGCCCGAATAAAATCATTTTTGTCAAATGGTTTTTTCCTTTCGCTGATTATGGTTATATTTAGTTATATTTAGGTCAGCCATTGGAAAAGAAAAAATAAACATCGCAGGTACTCGCCTATGCCGGAATTATTTGTAGTTCACTTCCATTTGATAAATGGGTTTTGAGTAGAAGGTTTTATTCTGGGTTTTACAATATTCGTATATATATTATCCACAAACCAAACTTTTTCATAATCACACAGTTCATTATAAGTAGACGAGTTTCTCAATTTCAATCTACCTTTGTAATCAAATTAACTCACTAGGTGTGTATATATATATATACAAATATAATAATAATAAATACTAATTAAGAACACGCCTGCCTATTTTTAAAAGTAATTTTTTTCATATTTGTTCTTTTGCCTAATACTGTCTGTTCTAAATTATATTTGTAATAAATTCATTTTTCGATAATGGCTCTTTTCGTTGTGTTATGGTTGATAGTTTATTTAATCCTTTCCTGATAAAATTAGGAATTTTTTCCAGTATTTCCCTATGTGTTTATTGACATTGGTTAAAAAAATGACGATTGTTACTATAATTGTTATTCTAAACACATTTTAGTCAGTTTGTTCAAGTGTAAAAAAGACAAATAATTTAAGTCACCTATGTATAACGTGTAAACATTTCATCCAGTACTTATTTATATTATTTTAGAAACACAAATTTATATTTATTACTCTTGGCACAAGTGGTTTATATTACCAGATGTTCTTATTATTATGGTGTACAAAAATTGAAAAAAAAAAATAGTATATAGTAAATATCCAGGTAACCCACCTTGTTGTGTTCATTTTGAATCCATTCCAATAAGTCCTGAGTTTGTGGATTTCAGAAATTATATTTTATTCTCTATATTCATTGATTTGTCTTGATCAAGTAATTATAATATTTGTGTATTTACTTTAGTGTTGTGTATATTTGTTTAATATCGGATGACCGGATGAAATCAGACTTCTGTGAATCTGATAATACTAGGATACTAGAGACGGTTGCATATTACTTCTTAGAGTTTGACAATTCAGTTACTTTGGAGACTAGGTCACTCGGACATTGTATACTTGATTACAACGGCTTTGTAAAAACCAGATAACTGGAGAACTTTAAAGAAAATATCAAAATATCATTTTAAAACTTAAAACACTTGCATTCTATTATAATATATTTTTTACTTTTAAATATATATATATTGTATACATATTCGTACTGGTCAATTTGTACATACTTTTGTGTTTAAAACCACCTGTTTGTATTTTAAATTTTTTGTAAATCAAGTCCTCTAAAAATATTATACAGACAACTTGTCTGTAATATTTACATTTTTATTGGGATATTATATTTTGTTTGATATTTTTAGTTAAAATGTTAAGATTTACTTGTTCCATGGGAGTAGGTACATTAATTCGATTTTCTATTTGTTTTTATTTCTATATATAATTAAAATAAAATTTCATATTTAAATTTAATTTAATCCTATTCTAATTTTTTTTTTTTTTTTTTAATATGGCTTCTTCAAATTTATATTTTCATTAGGGTTTTAATGTTACTGCTGGAAAATATATTTACAAAATTAATTATAATCTATTAAAAATATTATTCGTTTGGTGTGGTTCTTAAACAATAACCTCGAATGTAACTAACACTTCCATTTTTTGTTTCAAGTAACTAAAACACACCTTTTTTTATTTTCTATCAGTTTCTAATTTTGTTATTTATTTTCTATGATGTTAATAAACCAAATTAATGAACGCTAAATCATACAAAAGTTGAAATTATTATTAAAGACTATTGGCTCTTTTTTTCTTCAATTAAACATTGTTACAAATTATATTTTATGTTCTAATCTATTCATTAATTTTTCCTTGAACTTGAAAATTAAATTAATACAGCGTAAAATAGATATATTATTAAAATGGTAGAATGTGTTTTATTAATAGTAACAGACATAAAGAATTAAGTACTTATATTTTAAATTGTTTAGAAAAAATTAGCTATGTATATTTTTCTAAATGGGCTTGCTTATAGTATTAATCAATTGTAATGGTCAATCTGCAAAACTACACATGGCAGTGTAATACAATTGTTATTCAAAGAGACTATTTTATAATGCATACGCCAATCAAATCATTACAACATACGACCAGCGACTACTCGCCTTAATGTATCTTTTTTTTTATACAAGTTACTCTATGTATACTGTGTTCAAAAAATATGTATATATATAATACACAGATTTGTTCTACTATATTCTTTTTGAACACTATATAATATGCCACTTTGATATTTTCAATATTATGAAAGCCATAACATTTTTATTTTCTTGATGTTTACAGAAGAAAACTTCACGGCTCGATTACACCCAAAATGGCTTCACAAACTGATTACCAATGGTGAGATCTATTATTATTATTTACTATGAAAAAAATATTACTAGATAAATTATCTTTTTTTTTTTTTTAGGGCGTATACAATAATGGATTCATCTCGGGTCTCCACGTTTCTGATATCTATTCTGTTAATTGTTTATGGCAGTTTCAGGTTACATTTTTTAAATTTACTTCAGATCTATGAAACATTTTATTTATTTGTTCCCGAGTATAAAGTGTATTTTGTTCGTTTCAGATCTTTGAATATGGAACAGGAAGCCAGAGAAAGAGAAAAAGAAAAATCTAAGAGCTCCAATGGAAGCTCTGTTTGCTTAACAGATATTAGTAAGCGAAAACAAGGTTAACATTTTTTCAAATAATTTCATTTCAGTATTTTACAATGAGTGTTCATAAAATGTCCCCATATACAAATATTTCATACAGCTGCACTGACATTTTGGGAAAATAATGTTACTTTCAGTCTCTCTGAAAAATGGTTATTTTTTATAATAGTTAATATACTTATTATTTAAACATGAGGCAAAAATTTAAAAATACTATTAAACAAGAGATTCTGAGCGACAGGAAGAATGTATTGGTTTTACTATGACTTGTGTATTTTTTTCTTTATTTTTTCTCTGTCCGTAAACATCTATTTTACCAAACATCTTGCTCTGATTTTCAAGTGTAACATATTTTTTGAAAACCTATTGAATATAGAGCAATGAGGTGGTAATTTTCGTTGTAGTTTTCTTAATAATTTGAAGAAAAAAAGAAGCAAATTTACAGCAATAATGGTTTCATTATTTTTAATTTTTTTTTTCTTTTTGTTAAAAATAATTGTAAAACACAAATGTTCACAGAATATTAATATTAGCCCTTACTAAGGATGGACAAATTTTTAAACCATCCTGGCTATTTTTTAACAATATATAGGTCTTGTGAGTTTTTGATATTTTTAGTTCAATATAAATTGTACTTAATGATGAAAATGAAAAAAATTGAGCTTAATGTTTTATAAATGTTTAAACTGTACATTTTGATGAAAATAGTAAAAACTACGATTCAAAACAAGATTAACTAAACTTAACTCAGAATTGTTTTTCGTTAACAATTATTTATTGGTGCAGACAGATATAAATTAAATTTCCCTCTATATTCTAGCTTCCCAACTTCCCACCTATAGTAATGGCCCACCCATTGTTAGAAGTATGTATCTCAGTCTTTTTTTATTTTAAATTTATCATATTCCTTGTCACAAACTTTTATGTCTAAAATGTTTTATATTATAAAACAAATTGGGAACTTTTGTATTATCACATTTTTTTTTTTTTTTTTCATACTCAAAAACGAAAAACTTTTAACAATTATAAGTAATGTCTTAAAATAGATTTTCTGGACACTATGCATGTAAACTGATGGTATTGTTTAGTAAATTAGTTATTAACATTATATTAATACATATAATTAACATAATTACTTGTGATTATTAACAATAATGTTGAATTTTTTTTTTTTTTTTTTTTGATAGATGTCCAAACTTTGGATACGATGCAAGCATTATGTCTTCCATTAGGAGCTTCAATATCGCTTTTGGTCATGTTTTTTTTCTTTGATTCCATGCAAATGTTATTTGCTATATGTACTGCAAGTAAGATTTAAAGTTTTATTATATGTTGAGTATTGTTTATAAAAAATTTAAAAAAAATTAACTTGAAAACGTCACATGGATGTCATTTATGACTTATTTTAGTAATTACGGTAAAATAATAATATTAATTTATTAGTTGAAATTTTTACCTTTATCAGCTTCGGTTTACATCCGCTGCTCATGATATTCCCATACAGAACATACCTATATCACCATCATTATTAAATTATTGTGTATATTAAAGGTAAAAAAAGGATTATTATGAATATTTAACTATGTTAAAAAAAAAGTTTACAAGTTTTAATTAAATTCTTAAAATATTTGTCAACAACTAATTTATATTTCTATTAAATTACTATATTCTTAGTACATTTTTTTTATCAAAAAATTATACACTGTATGCTTTTAAAATAATTTAAAAAAAAATTGTTCCTAAACATTTTTTTTTTTTCTTTAGTTATTGCTACTGTTGCTTTGGCATTTCTCCTACTACCTATGTGTCAGTATATTATAAACCCTTGCTCGGATGGAAACAAGTAATTTTTATATTTAAAAATGAATTATTAAATTCATACTTATTTTCACGAAATATTTTACTTTTTTTTTCCAGGATTTCATTTGGTATATGCGGTCGTTTTACATCAGCTGAACTACTGTCTTTTTCAATGGCATTATTCATAGTTTGTATCTGGGTACTAACCGGGCATTGGTTGTTAATGGACGGTAAGTTATTATTAAATTAATAGTTTCGAAGTAATATTGTTTATTTAGTCATGATAAATTATTTAAAATATTTTAGCAATGGGAATGGGATTGTGTGTAGCATTTATCGCATTTGTCCGACTTCCCAGTTTAAAAGTGTCCACGCTCCTACTGACTGGTTTATTGATCTACGATGTTTTCTGGGTGTTTTTTTCGTCGTACATATTCAACACCAATGTCATGGTCAAAGTAAGTGATCATTTCAGGTCTAAACTTACATGTTTTAATACTCTTATTATACTTATATGCAAACTATGTTATATAATAGGTAGCAACTAGACAAGCAGAAAACCCTGTTGGAGTAGTGGCCCGAAAGTTACACATTGGTGGAGTCGCCAAAGAAGCTCCTAGGTTATCACTTCCCGGTAAATTAGTGTTTCCCAGCATTCATAACGGGCGGTTTTCAATGCTTGGTCTTGGTGACATAGTGAGTTATATCATTCAATCTTTGTTTTAACATTCAATGATAAAATTGATTTATTACTTTTGCAGGTTATGCCTGGGCTTTTACTTTGTTTTGTGATGCGCTATGATGCGTACAAGAAATCACAGCTCTTACATTTCGGAGAAACTGGTGTTCCGCCTCCGAGACATCTTGGCAGAATTAGGCAAGACCAATAACATTTTTACAAAACTTGAAATTCTATAAAAATAATTTGATAATTCCAAACTTCTAATTTTTAATTATTTTTCTTTACAACAGTTACTTCCATTGTTCGTTAATTGGATATTTCTTGGGCCTAGTTACCGCTACAGTTTCTTCAGAAATATTTAAAGCGGCTCAACCAGCTCTACTCTACCTAGTTCCGTTTACACTGTTGCCTCTTCTCACTATGGCTTATCTTAAGGTAATAAAAATGATTTCCAATTATGAAAATTGATTTTAATATTTTTTTATAATTATAATTAGGGTGATTTAAGAAGAATGTGGAGTGAGCCGTTTATTATACAACAGCCTACCAAACATATGGATGTATAGTCTGGGGTAGCATTTATTAACATAATTATGTATATTTATTTTAAGATCATTTTTGTACGATTTTTTCCTTTAATTTTTTTTTAAAAAAAATAGATTTATATAGGGTACTTTTAATTACCTTTTTTCAGAAAATTCAGTTTTACTTTAGCAGTAAGTATTCCTCCAAATTTTTTTTTTTTTTTAATCAAGAATATCGTGTTTATTTGATTCCATCTGTTATAATGATTGTACGATCTTGCAGTTCATTACTCATTTAATGTTTGCATATAATATTATTATGTTTTTACATTTGTATTCGTCATAGACTTAATGTTATGATTGGCTTATTAGTTTTTCATAATCTCAGTAAGTAGCCATATGGTATTAAATAAATCTTGTTTTTATTTTATTATTATTGCTCCTATAAAATAATTAAAAATATAGACATTACAATTTTTCAGTATACGCATGAGATCTGTTTACCATAATTTATATTATTAGGGATAAAAAGTATTTTTTAAAAATTGAGGTTCAAAAATATTATGGTTTTTTTATTAATGTTTTTCTACGTATCATTTAATTTTATTATTATTCACTTAAATGAAAAATATATATTTAAAAAAAAAAAAAAACAAATTTTTAAAAATTCCTGTTAAAATTGCCTATTAATTATTGGAAAATGATTAAGTTTAGATATAGCTTTTTGGGAATTATCAATTCATTGTCTGGAATCTAGAAACTACGTTTGCGGTATTTAAATTTGATTAGTAATATTATTCACTTCATGATAAACTCTCGTAAGTCGGAAAAATAATTTTTGTTCTAATTGACACTGTATTTTTCTACAGGTTTTAATATTATACAAATTATATACTATTTTGTGGTGTTTTAAGCAAACATCCAGTTTATTGCTTCTTTTGATAAAACTAACATACGAGGTTTTGTCGTGAAGCTGACAATATTCTTGAATAATATTATTAATTCAACTTGACTAGTATCTATAATTGAACTAAACGAACGACAGAAAGTTTACCTAAGACTGATTTATTTTGTATTCATTTTTTTCTTTTTTGTTCTTAGTTATGAGTATTACTTTTAATAATAAATAATTGAGCAAGATAACACTTACTCATATTATCATCTGACATGTGTTTATTACTAATCATTATGTTATTTTAAGCTTTATAATATCTCATTAAACGTATTTGTAATAATTATTGTTTTTGAGAAACATAATATTTGTAACATATTTATATTTTATAAACAGCATATGCCAATTTTCGTCCCAATGTTTTTTTTTTTTTTAATTACAGTGTAATAAGTACCCTATGAATTTTAATGTATTATTGATTTTGGCAACCGTCTCTTCGCTCTCAAAATTTTATGTCAAATCGTTAAACTATTTTAATACTAATAGGTCAACTTTATATTATACTGAAATATAATATTACATATACTTAAATATTTTAAATTTTCCTGTATGATGGTGTGGATTTTTTATGAAAATCAACCATTATACAAAAAAAAAAAAAACAATGTGTAAACCACAACCACAACTCCTCTCGACTTAGTAATTTATGCCACTGTTTATGTACCCCATTGTGGCTGTGATGTATGTATATAACTAAATTAGTTCACTTTTGACAATAGTTTATTATTATTATTATAAATAATTAATTTGTTAGTTATGTTTAAATTGAATATTCTATTGGGGGTTTTTTTTTTTTGATAAATAAAAAAATGCCAGCCATAGCCAATATGAGTTATAAAACTTTATGTGATAACGTTTTTTCTAGAATAGAAATATTATATTAAATTTTTTACCCATTCTAAAAAAAAAAACCCAAATGTTCTATGTGACCTCTAAATTAATTTGAATTTGTAAGTTATACATAAATATATATATATATAAATGTTTTTTTTGTTACACTGCAGTATATATATACTATTAACTATACATGATATTATATATTAATAAAACTTACGTGATGTTTTTCTGAAACTATATATTTTTTTGTTTTTATTATTAACCACCTGTGAAAACATTTATTTTCACTTCATATAAAAGCACCATTTCTTTAGGACCGGAAACCGCCTGAGTCATCTTAATGGAATAAATTATTAATGAAGTAGACCAAAATTCTTATCTAACTGGAGAAATTCGACAAAAATAATAGACTGATAACAGTGAAGTTTGAGTAGTTGTGTTATAATATGTATATTTACAAAGCTGAGAAGTATTTCTCACAATAGTTATGTTAAAAAAAAAAAAACAAATTAAAATTGGATATTGTTATGATGATGATGATATACATTCTGTAAACATACTCGGGAACCAAAATGATACGTTTATATTATTAGGATTGTCTAACCAGCACAGGCCCTCCGCAATCATACCATGCATAGTATTTACTGCCCTCGTCTCATCCCAGAAGAGTTTTTCTTGTATATACGATATGGTAACAAACGCTTTGCCGGATGAAGACACCAGATTAAGGATGGCCGTGTGATCCATACTCAGTTCTCCAGGTACAGATTGAACCATGTATTGGCCTTTGCCAACAGGTATAACACAAAATCCATTGCCGAATACTTTAAGTTTACTGGCAGCGCACAGCAGGTCTTCAATTGTGATCTCTTGGTGTTGTTTATTACGGCCCCTGGCTTTTATCTAAAATCGTTCCAACGAGTTTTAGAAAGAATAGTTAGTATTTTTGAGAAGAAAAAAATATATTTACCAGACGTTCTCTTAGTTCGTCCAAACTGATGATGCCACCGTTTTTATGGGTCGTCGCCATACAGACTTCGACAATTTGAACAGCTAGTTCGTAGTAAAAATCTCCAATGCCTAGGACGGACCAAAATCCCTTGCCAGAAGCTAACGGATCGACTCCAATAGACGAGCACATTTCTTGAAACTGCCGTCTAAATTGTGAATTTTTTTTAATCTCGTTTTTGTACTTTGTGGCGAAATCTTCCAAATTCGCGCGGAATACTTCCATTTGTTTGGTCATTTGTTCAAACTGATTTTCTTGGATCACCGTGCTTTTGTCTTTGTATTTTTCTTGTTCTAATTTCTGTTTCTGAACCGCACCGACGCCAGCTCGCCGCCTCATTTCTAAAACGGGCTTCTAAGACACCTGAAAGGATGATAGACATTAAAAGCATACCTTTATATTCATAATTGGATATATTTTATATAAAATAGATACCTATTAAAAAATATTTTAAATATAATAATTTAAATTATCTTATTGATGGAGTTGGAGCACTAAAAGCGATTCTTCTCACTAGAAAAAAAAAACTATTTTCAAATTTTGACTGATAACCATAAACAGAAAAATAAATGTATATTATTATTATTAGTTAACAGTATGTAATTTTAGGTCCTCAATAGGTTCATCTTTAAGTCTTCGACAGACAGGAAATCGTAAGAAATAATATTCGAAACAATTCGCAAGTACCTTATTATTTGTTCGGTCTAAGAAAATCCGTAACAATTCGGCACTTAAAGGAAATTGACAAGTCGATTCCAAAATCCAAATACTCTAAATTGTAGTATAGTATGTATATAATATATTAGTAGTAATTCGTGACTATACAGTGAACAATAGATAGACAACGGATATTACCAATAAATAATATAAATATTTAGTAAAATTGGTATTTGATCGAACTGCCCGCCGATAACAGAAATACCTTCTGGCTGGCCGTTGTCAGCTAACATAGAGCTGGTCGAACACATATGATTAATCGTTATCACCTGTTCGCCGACCGGGTTATCTCAAGATGTTATCGTTCGGTTCAATGCGTTATCAAACGTCGCGCACCAAACTCGTCCGGTGGTTATTCGATTTTGCGCTGTTCGCCGATTATATACGAATAATACAGGCGTTCAATAATTTCAAGATTTCAGGATACACAACCGGGGCAATAATGATTAACTGTTTTATGTGTACCCGCGGTTGGTTACGGCCGTTCCCGGCTTTCCGCGACGGTTTACGGTGTCTGACCACACGCGGCCCGTTGGCCGCCGCACATGGGACGAACATTAAGAAACGAACGCAGCGGCGGAAAACGGCCGCGGTCGAAGACACGGGCCAGCCACAAGGCGTGAGTTTTCAAACCGATAACACCGCCGTCTATTATTGCGCTAAATTCAAAGCTAAAATTGTAGATGTACGAATGAGTGTCTACCGCGGTTATAGATGATCTTAGACGGGTTAGGGTAGTACCGCCAAATGCTAGGATAGGTGGGTTTTTTTTCTTCGAATTGTTCACCCTGATGTCGCCTTGAAATCTTGAAAAACTGTAATAATATTTCAATACTCGTGGACTAACAGTTTTTTCAGAGTTCCGAATAAAAGAACTTATCAAAACGCTTGCCGCTCATACAACCCCATAGCAATGAATTTTACTGAAAAACGACGAACAAATAATGTTCGTTTTCGCGGTTAATAAAACTCACAAAAGAATTAAATTTTTTTTTTATTTTTTAACCGCCCGAAAGCTTTTATTGTAACGATCAAAATATCTTTAACAATTCATTATCAAAGGCGTATTTATATACAAAAAATAAAAATAAACACGTGTAGATTCTCACTCTCAGTAGAGTGACCCCGGTCTTAGTCTAAGACCTTATACTAAGTCTAAGTATGGTCTTCGGCGTTTGAGACGCCTAACGTCTAGAGAGTTGAATTGGTGTGTAGATCCAGCTTTTTCTCGTGTTTGCGGGCAAACTTGGTAATCTTGTCCTGGACGAAGGTGATCATCATATCTCGGTGGATAATGTCGTTTCTGTCATGCCGGTAAGCTGCGATAATGGTACGGAGAGCGATGTTCTGGCAACGTTGTACAATCTCAATATTGGACTTGCTGGCACAACCTCACAGTTGAATCCCATAAGTCCATATCGGTTTAATTATCATTACGTACAAGAGGCGTTTGCTTGTGAAGTCTAGTTGGGAATGTCTTCCGACCAGCCAATATAGTTGTCGCGTTTTCTTCTTAATTTGCAGTTTTCTCTGTCTTAACACGTGGTGCTTCCAGTTGAGCCGAGAGTCCAGGTGCATTCCTAGATATTTTGCCGAGTCACACTGTCGGATGATCTGCTGATCTAAGCATTATCGGTTTATGACTGTTTTACGCAAGAAAATTAAATGAATATATAATATTTAAAGTATTATAACATCAAAGTTAACACCTAGTTGATAGCTTTTGATGATTTTTGGAAATCTAAACCCGTCGTATAAACAGGGGACCGGATATGGGGAAGTTTTCCACCCTCCTCGCCCAAAATTTCAAATTTAAACTACCGAAACGATAATTTAACTTTTAGGTCGGCAAATTATCAATCGCGCATCTCCGTCGATTTTTGTGTAAGGAACCGGGTCTGGAATACAAATTCCCTTAAAATATTATGTACTGCGCTCCGGGCTAGGCACGTTTTTTTCATATATATGTATACATTTATTATATTTATTCTGTATGTTTTGTCGACAGTTTTGGAGCGTGTCGGCGTTCGCTACCGCCGAAGAGTTCCGGTTAGAAAAACTGTACGTGGCGCTGGCCAAGACGAACGTGTACGAACCCACGTGCCTGTACAAAGGTTCCGACGAGGACGAGTCGGGTGAGCTAATCAAATCGACGTTTTTGTACTGTTTGCGGAATTTATTATCTACAAATATACAGAGCGGAGTTGGGGGGGAGGGAAACCCCTGTATCGGCCTGGGTTATTTTTTTTTTTTTAGGACGGGTTTAACAAACCGGGTTAACCCCGTTTTCGTACCCGCGATAAAACCGAAGACCGATCTTTTTAAGCGCGATATTTGAATCCTATACGGAATCCGTTTTGTAGGTGAACGTATCGCAATACGGAATATAATATATTATGTAAAATTAATAGTGCGCGAAATTTCAGAAACCGCGGACGTCATACACGCCGTGTCCAAGATGCACGTCACTAACGAGCCCAGGCATTTGTATTTCTTTCGCGGGGGCTCGGTGGTCGGATGGAACGTCGCGGACCTCGAGGTGCAGAGCCTGGTCAATCTTCTCGCGGAACACGAAATCGGACCGTACGACGACCACTTCGTCACGGACGAGAGGGAAATCATGTACTACACGTACACGGACGACAAGTAAACCGCGCCCGTAATTCATAATATTATGAATTGTTTTACAATAATGTACTGGCGGTCTGCCGTGCAATTTAAAACAATGTCACGCCAGATCATAGCGTATGTTAAGGAATTTCCATTGGGTGGCACTGTGACGCAAGGACCAATTGCCTATCTCGAGTTAAAAAAAAAAAAACGTGTACACAAACGCTCTCGTTCAATGTGCACCACTTGAAGTATTAGTACGTACCGTACTCTGTAGCCATAAACCGCGGCTAACGTATACCTATGTACTTCAATAAATTGATCGTCAATTGGTTTTTGGATTGGTATTTTTCGTCCGATAATGTTTATTTTATAATTATAAACTACCCGACGACGACCGAGGAGTAGAAAAAAAAAAAATGAAATTTATTACTGATAAATACCGTCTGTCAAACGATACAAACTAATCGAAAATAATCTGGTTTCGATTTACAACAAAAACATTATTCTGAAATCGTTTGCGATTTGACAAATTAAAACGACAGTGAATTTAGTGACGAAACGGTTTTCGCCGTTTGTATTAGTATTTCACAAACTGGCCAAGAGCTGGGAACGTGGCGAGGCATTAAGGGTTCAGCGAATACGAGACACATCCATTAACTACTAGGTGGCTTAACCTATTTTATATGAAAAAAAAATCCTCTGCACCAGATAAACACAAGTTTGGATTTTTTTAATTTTCCATACCGGGCCGTGATAAAATAGGTTTAACTATAATAAGAAACGTCTAAAAAAAACCATGATAAATATGCATTTTTAACAGGGATTATAATATGATATATACAAGGGCGTGCAAAAAAAAAAAAAAAATGTCTATACATTATAGCAGTACCAGTAAAAATATATAGCAACTATGTACGCTATATACCTAGGGGTTATGCGGCGGTCGTCGTATTATACGTATATTATCGGCGCCGCCGGTTTATCCGAAATCTATGGGCCAAGTGATTTTCATTAATTTAAACGCCGGTATTTTGACGGCGATTCTGACTCCTCTGTATCGATACCGTATAAGTCTTCTATACCGACAAATTATTCCAATATCGATCCTAACGCAAAAAAAAAACTTTAGTCCCGCGCTCACCGAAAAACACGTGTGTAGTCTTATATTTCGAAAGGCCGCTAGGTGCGATTTTGTAACGGTTTTCGGACGAGCAACCTATATTTGATAATACGACGGTTTTTCAGGAAGAGTTCGATTAAAAAGGGTAACTTGCACCTGATCAGAGACAATGTCACGGCGTCAGATTTGGACCGGTACACGTTCTCGAACGCGATGGCGCACAGCGTCAAGTTGGGCACGTGGGAAGCAATGCTCGAAGAGTACATAGATTCCGTCGAGTATGTCACGCAAGTAAGTGTTGACCTTCAACGTCGTATCTTTTCTGTAATAGTTCTGTCGAAAGCGAAAAAATAAAAAACCTAGTAGAAATTTATTAATTCGAAAGTAAATATGGATTATTTTCGAATCAATCTACACTACACCTCCTAAAATAAGTGAAATAGGTCCAAAACCCCACTTTTTGAGAGTTCTTAGTATCAATATTTGTCTGAATAGATTTGTTATTAAAATAGATACATAACAACTGAAATAATTAGTTCATGACTATAATTGAAATAATTAGTTGTTATTTTATTGTTGAACGTTTGAATAAAACAATAACACCTATATAATTTCAAATATATTTTTATTTTTTACATTCAATTCGGTTTTGGGTGTTCTATAATCTACGGTATTAGTATGTTTTAGTTCCTAACTTGTCAAATTTATAGGCCCTACAAAGCGGACAGCCCATACCGATCACTAGAAAAGAAGTGATGAAGAAAACCGGAGAACTGTTCGGACTGAGACACAAGGTTAATTTGAGTTCCGACCTACAAGACTTACCAGATTTCTACTGGGAACGAGAACACTTAGAAGGGTTCTATTGGGCGTCTTGCAACTATTTCAGTATTTCTACACGTCTCAAGGTGTGTGTTCTACTGATTAGTCTCGACACAATTATGATAATTGCCACAGCGAGTTGTGACTCAGAATTATAATTTGAACATCAGTTGTGTTTAATTTTTTTTAACATCTACTTTCATTCTAGACAATAAACCTGAAGATAAACCATTGTCTGGAACTGGTAGAGCTCTTGTCGCACCATCTCAGTGACAAACATCATATCAGATTGGAATGGATGATCATCATTTTGATCATGGTCGAGGTCGGCTTTGAAATCATTCACTACGCTCAGCTGTTCATCGATTAAACACATTCTGCATAGATAACATTTGTCTATTACCACCATAACAACTTGTCATCTCTTACAGAGTCTGTCGTTTTAAGCTTTCTATAATTGTTTTAAAATATATTTTTTAGTAAAAGATTTTGGTTATTACATCAAATCAAACCTCAATAAGATTAATTCTCTGACCTATCATTTAGTTAATTTGATAGTTTCATAAATAAATAGTAATACATTAAAAATACAAAATATGCAAATTTATAATCTTATAAAATAATAATAATAAAAAAAATGAACTACATTAATTGTATGTTTCGTGTTAACATTTATAGTTAATTGTATTGTTATTAGATAACATATTATTAAAATTCAATAGATATTATAAATTGTACACGTTAGTAAAATTCACATAAAAACAACAATCTATTGTAGTGGAAACTTAAAAATAAAACATTCAAAATTATATAAAAATTTAAAAATGGTAAGTGGTTGGACGGCAGTAAAAGAAATAAAATGGTAAAAATATATAAAAAAAAAAAAATGTTTTGTGTTATAATTCAAATTACAGTGTAAAACTAAAAACACTTATTGTAGCAATGGGAAATCCAGCCAAAGAAATCAAATTTATATTGCTTACCAGACTGATTTTTTTCGTCGATGATCCTAAAACAAACAATTTGATTATAATAATAATAGTAATCTTAATTTAATGATTTTTTAAATTGTGAGCGTAGGAAATATATTAAGTTTTACTATTCATTTTGTAAAGAAGAAAAGGACATTTACTTTGTCCAAATGATTTTTGAAATATTTTCATGTCTTATCATAAAAAATGTGTGTTTTAATATAGTTTCATTTCAACTAATAATAACGGTATTGGTGCTCACCATAAATTTGGGATCATCTAACAGGTTCAAATTGGCCATTTCGGTCAACAACTTTTGATCGCGATTAGTAATTTTCATGGAACTTTTTTCAATTTCTTCATAGTTTGTAGAGTTCTGTAAAAATTTAAAAAAAATTATAATGTCAAGAGCATATTATAAACCAGTATTGCAGAGAAAGTTACCAATGAATGATTATTGTTATTATATTCGGGGTACAGTTTGTGAAATTCATTCATCTCTACTTCAAATTTTTTTAGTTCGTTGGTGCCTTTTTTTATGACTTCAATTAATTCTTCTCGTTCCCCAATCAATTTGCGCTGTTCGTTCAAACACTCGTCAATTTGATTTTTCAACTTAAAAAGAAAAACAAAATTCATTTTTAAATATAAAATGGGTAACTTTAAAAAAAAAAAATCCTAGTGAATATTCTAGAATTTAAAATATTTTAAAAGTAATTCAACAAATTTCTGTTGTTCACTGACTTGAATTTTTATCGACGTGATTAGTTCTTCTACTTTTATCTTGCGGATGACATATTCATTCTTCCACCGTTCTTCATGTGACCGCCACATGTTTCTAGCTTCTTCTCTAAGAAAATAAAAAATATTGACACTAAGACAAGTCAATGATTTAATTTAGATAAATTAAGGTCCACTAACTCGAACATGAACTCCATGAGGTACAGCCGCTGATTTTCATCATCTTCATATCGACCAAATAAATCTTTGAGCTCGTTTAATCTGTCGTCTAAATTAAGGTCAAAAGATACATTCGAATTTCGAATTATGGTGTCCATATCATCCAAAAATTTTAGATCTTCTCTCAAGAACTCCACCATATCTTTAGATCTTTGTTTCAACATTGTCAAGTACTGCCGGAGGACCTTGGACCTGAAAATATAATTTTTGTTTTATTTCTTAACTTTTTTAAGCCATAGTATATACTCAAATTTAAATGCGAAATAATACAACTATTATAAGTATAGCTTATAGATAAATGGTCAACTTTTCAATATCAAACGCGGACTTTCTCTAAATATGATGTACCATTTTTCAAACGGGATAAATTATTTATCAGACATTTTCAGTTTTTTAAATATTTTTTTCTTACCTTGATAAGTTGTATCTCTTTCTTTCATCTAATTCATTATTTCTGTGTTCAAAGTCTTCTAGATGCCCCTGCAACGCCAGAAATTTAGACTCAATTTTCTTTAACTCTTCGCATCGGTCCGAACGCATTCTAAAAAAAAATAAAAATGTTTACCACTAAAGCCATATTATTCAAAGGAAACTGAGGATTTGTTGTCAATTGTCTTAAATACAAGCATATGATAGCAAAATTAGTTTTGAACATCAAAGTTTATTTGATATTTAACTCCTTATATTTTTTTTAAATTATTGAATTTTCTTAGAAAATTTAATTTATATATTTTTTATTATCCAAATATGGTATATATTTGATAAAAATATCAACAAATTTTGTTTGGTTATTTTTACAGATATATTATGATCAGAATACCGAAAACTTACTTTAACTCGGCTACTTGGCCAACGAGCTCGTTTTTCAGTTCAGTCACCTGATTCTGTCGGCTCTGCTGTTTATCTTCATTGACGGTCTTCTCGGCCGCCAACCGTTCCTCAGACATTCGCCGTTCATGTTCTACCCGTTCCCGACGCTTTTGATCTGCCGACTTCCTCTCTTCCATCCGGTCATCCCACGATGACTCCGATGACCGTTGGCGCACTCGCATTTCATACTAACAAATAGAAGTTAGTTGATGAAAAAAAAAAACCGAGTCACCAATATTTGTGGCAGTTCGTAAAGTGGTTTATTATTAATCACGAGTTTTCATTAATAATTTATACACAGTTAATTATAACATTATAATTACCCGGAAAGCCCTCTCTAATAATTACCCATTGTGCTGTAAGTTGAAACATTCTAAATCTCACTAATAAATATTGTTGAATAATGAATCACAAATAACTTATTCTCACGATTCTAAAATATATAATTACTACCATCTTCTAACGATGCTAGAGAAGTAAAATTATTATATTTGTCTAAAAATCTCGCTACTTTGGATATATTTCAAGTACAGTGTTTTGTAGACTCCCCGACAATTTTCTAAATATAATGTGATCTCTAAAATATACCTAATATCCATTTGATACACCACTTAGGGTAAGTACTCACTTGTTTGGCCTGTTTGGGATCGCATGATTTTGATCGAGCATGAAGTCTCAGCTCAATTTCCCGATCCCTAACCGCGTCTTGTTTACGTTTTAGTTCCATGGCCATCTCTTCACAGGGTTCAGTCTGCTGCTGTCCTGCCGAATTTGGTCTCGACAACGAAATGGGTTTCTTTTTCATCTGCCCTTTCTGCATGACGAGCCAAAAAAAAAAAAACCTATTTTAACTCCTTTATGCATGTAATGTATGACACAAATATTTTTTGTTATTTTTAACTTAGAAAATTAAATTATGATTTTACTGCATAGATGTGGCCAGATTTGTCAATAGATTTTCGTACTAACTTTAAATTCTTCGTCTTCGCGCTGTCTGTCTCGAATTTTTTTCTGCCACTTTTCCCATTCTTCTTGTTCATCCTCGAGTTTTCTCTGCTCACGTCTTTGTATTTCCAACTGCAACTCAGCACTGTGAATTCACATCATAATATAATATTCAACTTCAAATTACATTAAAAACATTTAATTAATTACATATTATTAGATATTATTACCTACCATACTTAGGTATTAATTTTTTTATATTTTATTGGCCTAGCTGATAACCGTTCATAACTTGGTTTCAGGGAAAGGATAGTATACAGAAAAATGATTACCTTTTTTTATAATACTGTGGCGAAGTCCAATTGGAGAACTTATTTGAATTGTTCTCCCATGTTTTGAAATACTGTGTCACACCAGCCCATTGTTCTCTGGCTTCATATTCGGCCGTACGCTTTTTGTGCAATGCTTCATATAACTGTGCCTGGTTTGCACGACGGTTGTTGCTTTTGTGACTCATTATTGCTTCTTGTATTCAATCGAACATTGCAACTGTACCAACAACAACAGCTCAGACAATTAGATTCTAAAAGAAAAAAAAGAGGGAAAATAATAAAAATTTATCAGTTTTTAACTGTTTAAAAATATTAATAATAATTCATAGCCAGTTTTTTTAATAGTAGTAGCAGTAGACGCCAACATACTATGCTGTTGTTATACTATTGTATAACAATAGTTATATTATTGTATAACACCCTTTTGTGTTGAATAAGTATTTAAGAAAAAAACTTATATTATACATATTGATTTTTTACACGCAATACCTAATTCTTATAATTTTTCAGTTAAACTACTCTCCTTGAATAAACAAGACACAATCAATAATATTATCCTGCATATTGAAATTTCAAATAAATTTTATCTTGTATTTACTAGCGAATGTCTGTATACAATTTATCATTAATTGTCTACTTTATAAGGTGTTTGATGTATTTTCAAATACCTACCTCAGTCCCCCTCTCATTTGCTTGCGACAAACCGTTTCCATGACATTCAAATGTTTATTGTTTTTATTCAAAAACTAAACCCCCTTTAATCAGCACTGCATTCATCGAGTAGTAATTATATGTAAAACGCTTACAAATAATATTATCAGCATTCCTTTACGATTTTAACATTATTTAAAAAAAAAAAAAAAAATTCTATCTTTCTTCTAGCATTTAAAAAGTTTTAATAAATGTCCATAACGCCTCCACTCGGATATGGACCATCTTCTATAGAATGTTGAAAATATATTTTAACTTCAGTAGATTATCAGCAAACACTAGGTAGGTAAATAAATAATTTCTAAGCGCAACATACTATAATGATATTTCCACAGTCACTGGATCAGTAAAAAATAATAAACAATTAATAGGTAACTTTAACAGAACTAAACGAATATTATTATTACAGTTTTAAAATTGTCTACATCTTATATGCCATAAACTATCAAGCGTTGATGGCAATGTTATTGTATAAAACTACCGTAAAAAGCCAATAGGTTTTTCAAATTAAAACAAAAAAAAAAAAAAAACGTTACGTTATCAAAATGTTTAAAATAACAACAGATTTCATGATTTACTGATATCTATGTTACCGGTAACCATGGAACACGGACAAGATAACGAACAAAGTAAAACAAGCGTCCCGTCATCAGGGAAAACAATTAATAAATTTGATTTAGAATAGAAAACTACAAGAATATAAATAATCCGGAACGATAATTCGTAGGAAAGAAAAATACAGGAACGATAAAAATTAGAATATTCGAATCAGTTATTAAATTACTTATCATTCGTTTCATATAGTTTCCTGTAATAAACGATTCCTAAAAATTATCGTTCCTGGTTTTTACTTTCCCGATTCTGATAGCCCTCTGTCGGGGCTAATGTTCCGTTTATATCATAGGGGAAAGAATATTTAAAAATTCTATAGATTAGAATACGGGACACTCGGAATCTCTCCTAAGCTAATTATGAATTCCTAATTAACATAGAAATGAAAACAATTTTCATTATCTTCTCTTCGTAAAAAGTTCGACGTGATAGCAGTGCATATCACAAGTTGTAAAAATTATAAAAATTGGATAAGAAAAGGATTTTTATTATTTTTTTTTTTTATCGTTTTTACACCAAACCAATAATAGTGGCGATATATCAGTGCCATGTGTAGATACTCATATTGTACAGACAAATTTCACGGTAAGGACAAAACGAAATTATAATACAACAAACATCACATTATTATTTTTTATACTGATCAGTGGTTCTAATACTGATAGAGACCGGATACAATCACAAACCCGATACAATCTTAAACAACACTGTGCTTTAAATGCAAACTTTCGTCGCAAAAAAATTGATACTAGAGTATTTTATTGTTTTCCAGATGGGGGAGACATGCCCCCCCTCAATGGGCGCTCATGAACACTGTTATAATCAGTGGTGTACGCAAGAATTTGGTACGAGGGAGGGAAATATGTAACAAACCGGAACAACAAAAATCTATTATATTGTAATCTGACACTTAATCAACAGCACATAATTCTGACAACGAATTTCGTCGTCAACAGGCACGTACAAACTACATATTATGTTGACGACTGGTGGTCTAAAGTCATAATTAAGTATATATAAAGAAAAGCCCACGGTGGGATATATCTCCCATCGTCCCTCCTCCCCTGCGTACACCACTGGTCATACAGGGTGCGGTGAAACGACAGTGCATTTTTGAAAGGCTATTACAAAAAAAAAAAAAAAAAAAACCACGTAACTTACATGTACTCCTCGGTACTGGGCTGAAAATAGCCCAAATCAAATTCACGAAAGACCTCCCCAAAAAGTGACCGTATGGTATACGATTTCTAAATTTAGGGTGATCAGGCATAATTTTTTTGAGGAGAATGGACAAACCGTGACTGTCAACGCTCAACAATATTTCTTCATGTTGGACATTTTTTTGAACCTCAATTTAAAAAACTAAGTGAGAAAGCAAATTTGGGAGACATCTGATTTTAACAGGATGGGGCTACGGTCCGTACTGCTCGAGTTTCAATGACGAAACTGAGACAAATGTTTCCTATGCCCTTCGCCTCTCTTAAGAGTGATGTGGGAAGGGCGCGCTCACTGATTTGTATTTGCGACTCCTTTCTATGGGGCTACCTGAGGAAATTTTTTTAAAAAATCGGTCTCACACCTTGGAAGAACTCGACGATCGAATTCGGGAGGAATTCGCCGCTATGTGCAAAAATTGCCTTCATCAATGTATCGCTGCGGGGGGCCATCATCTTTCTGATGTAATTTTCAAAACTTAAACTTTATACATAAAACGGCATGATTTACCGAATAAAATAAAATAAATCTCATTTCTATGAGTTTCGTTGTATTTTTTTTTTTTTAATAGCCTTTCAAAACCACACTGTTTGTTTCGCCGCACCCTGTTGTACATAAATCTGGATCAGTTGCCGGCAGATACCGCGGTGGCATTGCGGAGTTACTAAATTTGGATTAATGTGTCGGTATATATGGGGACGCGTGGCGATCTTGTTGTAAAAAACCGACCGATATTTCATAACACTGTCGCCGAACGGGTCGGCAATATATCGGGCGCGATGCCCATAAAAAACAATAACGGATCGCGCGGTTGAGCGAGTTAAAAAAAAAAAAAAAAAAAAAATTCCTAGGCGAAATATTATAAGGTACTCGTTATCCGAATATGGTATAATTAGGTGTTCTTATATATATTCGTGTTGCGTAACCTGTACGCAATGAGAAATTTCAATCCGAATTGTCCATATTTCGTGGTCATAATGTAATTATATTGTATTCAACTAAAACTATTTTATTAACATCAAAATAGATTTTTAACTACTTGTACACATATTAAATATATTAATTTGGAGTGGAAGACCGTCGTATTTTTCTCATTTCATATTATTTTTCCCTGGGTTTTTCTACGTCCAGAGCGTTCGCTACAATCAGCAAATGGACTATCACAGTTTTTTTTTCCTTTTAAACAACTCGAATGTGCAGGACAGCGTACTTTACCATTCAACCAACTATTATGTATTGAAAGGCATCTACTTTATTTCTTTGGCAAGATTCTCATTTACTTTTTAATTCTGTAGTAAAACGAGATAAAATGTGTTTTCTGAATTTATCTTCTACTTAAACTCATATGAGTATCTCGGGATCATACAAGGGACAAATAACTATAGATTGTATTATAGTGTCCAGAAATTAGTATATACAATACAAAAACCAACATATTAAATTATATTGAGAATTCCAAAAGTTTTTTGACATTCAAATTTGAATAGCTAAATATGGAGCAAACTCGCGCATTTTTTCAAGTAATTATTGTAGCTTACAATATTATGTATAAGTAAAAAGAAGAGAAAAAAAATGTAGAGCCGGTAATCAGTTAGAAATAAACTAAAATTATTATCTTGAACTTTACATTAACGGAGATTCCTGATACATGTATGAACATGTAAAAAAAAAAAGGACTATGAAACGATATGCAAATTAATAATTATTATAAAGTCATCTACATATTTTCCTCCAGCTACAGAATCCATACTTTTATGTTGGCCAAGTTTACTGAATTTATAAAATAATAGACGATTGAACTAACCGAATCGTAACCAACGTTCACGCGCGTATTTATCGATACATAGCTGCGATAATTTTTTGTTAATGGTGTTAATCTGAGCAATTGTGATGTAATTATGAATATTATAACAAACAAACACGAATAAAATAATATTCATTTTTATCCAGTTTTATAATTTATTTTGCTAACTTTGGTCATATTTTATCGAATATGTAAGCGCTGTGGGCCCCGCTGATAAAAAAAAAAAAAAAAAAATTATCAAAACGCGTCGTAACTCTGTATTTGAATTACGAGTTAAGTATATTCGTAAAGTATATGTACACCGTTTTATTATTAACAACGATTTTGATCAATAAACAACGTTTGCTTATTATTTTAAGTGCGAACAAGGCCGTGGGCTGAAAGTATATTCCTCACCATATTATATTTTATATATACGTATGTATATATGATGGCGAACGTAAATTATTAATAAGTCCTTGTTCGGCCGCGAGATGTTTGAATTGTTAACGAAAAAAAAATAAAATTTATATATTATTGTTGTTGCAGTAAACATACAATTAAAAATATCTAGATAAAAATAAAACGCTAAATAATCAACTAGGTAAAGATAAAAGTTACATTTAAATGTAATTATCTAAAGAAAATAATCAATGATAATTTGTGTCTAAATAATAAATATCATTTTTTTTCTTCCAACTATTAAACTATAAATATTAAAACCGTTCGTACATACATTACTTACATTTCTAGATTTCAGAAAAGGTTGTGTGACATTACATTATAGTACATTAAATATTTAACCTATTATTTCTAATAAATATTTTATACGATTTAGTTGGTTTAATAATACAAATCAAAGAATAATTTAAACATTATTTTAAATACTTTATGCAAATTAAATAAAGTTACAATGGAGATAAAAAAACGAATTGATCTTTAAAATAATAATTTGTATTGTTTGTGTATAATTTGAATATTTTACATATTAAAAACACTACATTTATCTATGGCTGATGAAATTATGTATCTCAGATATCGGTCCAGATAATTTATTTCTCATTTATCTAGATAAAATAAAAGATAAACATATATCTATCTGGACAAAACACAACGCTGTTGCCGTACTCAGTAAACATGCGCACAGTAAATAATATGGATATAAAAATTTGCAATAATGAATTATCATGTGTTTTTGGGCCTCGGGGAAAAAAAACGAAAAAGGTCACTACGTTTTAGTATTGGCCATATATGCCAATATGTCTCGTTCGAGTAAATTGCCACTTCCCTCTGCCATTGCGTATAGATACGCACCGAAAATTGTCCAAAATCACACGAATATTATAGAATACAATAGTATTCGGGGAAATCTATACAAATGCGGGCACGTCTTATATACATCCGAACGCCTCCGGGGACGGAGACGAAAAATTAAAATGAAAAATAATCGAATTACTAACTCGTAACTTACTTATATCCCTGGGTTTCTCGCTGAACTGTCTCTGTGGTTTAGTGCTCGAGTATACCTGGTACCGGGTACATGCACGGCGTGCGGTTACGTACTGTGTGCGCCGAGTACGGTCCGCCGGTCTCTATGTCCATCTGTTATCCCGGTCGCGGTTTAGAAAGTATACGAGACTTAAAAAAAAAAAAAAAATACTAATTAATCGTCCCTCCCCCATTGAAATCGCTAGTGTCTGCTGCTCCTGGAGAAAAGTAGGTACTTATCAGTGTCTGTGTTTCCCATAATATATTACGGGCAGATACTGTTGTCTTTTTAAATTTCTCCTTTCTCCCTTGTACGGGCATACTGCAGTAGTAGTAGTAGTAATAGTATACAATAATAATTATATCGCAATACGGAATAATACCATATTATTATTATTACTGCTGTGGCTATTATAATACGGCGGTGGTCGGCTTATTCGAAATTATATTCCTTATTTTCGTTTTTTTTTTTTTCCCACAGTATTTACTACCTATTCGGTCGGAAAACAATCGCGTGCCTTATACTCTCTTCGGGCTCCGCCATACGTTATAACGGATTAACTTACGATCAAATTAAGCACTACTTACAATATTTACAATCTGTACATTTCCACACTCGGCAAGTTTGTTCGTTAATTGTTTAAAATTGTATTTCACGATTCCGACGGCCGGTTAACTCGTCTATAATAATAGTGATAAAAAATGCGTGAAACAATTGTCGAACCATAGGCTCCGATTAGCTCATTGACATGTAAGCATAGTTTTTCTGCCATGAGCCGTTTAAAAACTTAGTTAGACTACATCTATACTTCAAAATCGTTTTAACTCAATCTCAATTTTTAATATTGAAAAAGAAATTGTAAAAACTATTGACAATGATTAGGTTACATAGTTAGCAAATTTGCAGAAAAAACAGAACAATTGTTTTACGGTAAATTGAATTAAATATTATTTTAATTTTCTTTTGTTGGTGCATTTTTGTGTACTTACAGCCTACAAACTGATAACATTTTTTATGATTATTAATTAAATTTAATAAAATGTACGATGTAATGAGGTTTATAATTTGAATTATTTAATCGTATTAACAAATTAGGTTATTATTATTATTTTTTTTTAAAATTAATTTAGCCTCCCTTAGAAATTTCAATGGATTTTCGCCTACGAGTCGAACATACCCCGACTCCTTATTGCTATGCCTCTGTACAGTATTTATGTAGTATTGTGAGTACGGTCGCTATAGGTACTAATTAAATATAGAAAAATATGTAATAATCATTCAAAAGAATCATACGTTTTTACGTTAATGATTAGTTTTCGAAATTTCGCTCATAGAAACATAATATTGTAGGCGAATCGCGTTAATTTTGAAATTTAAAACTGCAGTTACGTATATTATTATTACCGTGGTCTGGCGGTATTCGTTCCTTAAGTTATTTTACCGTTTACTTCCGCACTTGGTACGCGTGAAAGCCGAAGGAACGCCAGTTTCGATACGACGCGTAATGGTAATATTATAGACATTTCTGATGGATATTTAATATGCAGTTGAACAATTTATATGAAATAACTTCCTGAAATAGGTATTTTTATAGGCATCCGTCCTGCAAGAAAGAAAAAAGAAAACGTGGTTTTCTAACCATCTCTAGCGATTTGATGAAATATTAATTAGACCTAACAAACCGTCGATTGGAAAATATATATGTATATATTTCTTACGGTAAAAACCGATCACTAGGTTATGCTAGGTATGCACATTTAATAGTTAATACTGAAAATGATAATTTTATTAGGGTTTTTATTATACACGTTGTGCACATCCTATGTGACGTACAAATTGAGTTAGTAAAAGCTATACGACAAATACAAACTATTAGTGTAACAAACTATTTTTATTTTATTACTAGTTGACCCGGAAAGGCAATGCTTTACTATTTCTAGATATCATAAATTAATTAATTACTTAATTAATGAGTGTATTTTATTCGAGTGTTTTAAGGTATAAAATATTTTTAAAGTTTCCGTTTTTAGCAAAAACAAATCAATTTTTAATTTATTTACATAAAAACTGAAGATAGTAAATCTTCATGTTTAAAATCCTTTTTTACAAGAACTTATAATACAATCTAAAAGATAATATTTAACACAAAAAAATTATTTAAAAAGAAAAAAAAACATAACAAAAACGGAGAAAGTAATGCAAAATTGAACACAAAAAACATTATAACAAAGTAATGAAAAAGTAATAACAACATATAAAACACATAACAATCAAAAAAAGGTAATAAACAAGTAAAAAAAAAAAAAAACAAAATAATTGGGATTTATATTGATAATGGCTTATTGGATATCTTCAATTATAATAGATGCATTTTTATTATTTTTTTTTTTGGAAGAAATTATTAGTATCTATTACAACAATTTTTCAAATTCATTTTCGATAAAAGACATTAAATCAGATATATGTATATAATTTTCATAGATGTCTTTGTTGAGAAGTATTTTATTGAACCTGAAACGGGTATTATTAGATCTGAATATTAGTCGTCGGTTGCAAAAATGATACCGAAAATATTATTATTATAATTATTATGTTATTTAGGTACCCTGAGACAACTTCAAATTGCGACAACCGTTCCGCTTTCACAAGGGCGGCCAACAGTCCGCCGGCGTAGGTACGAATTATATCGTCTTCGACGCTGAGCGCGACAAAAATGAACGAAGCGATAAAACTCGCTCGGTTGTGGCGCAACAACGACCTCAGGACCGGCGTTAAAAACCGCTCGACATCCTGAAAACAACAATCAAATGAATTGTAAAACGAGTTTTGAGTAAATTTTATAATTCAACATTAATTTTTTTTTTTTTTTTTGTTATAACTGAAAAAAAAACGGCCATTAAGTGTCGTTGATATTACTGTAATATATACATTTTTATTTACCAATTGGGATATCGAAGTGGTGATTAGCCACCCCCCCCCCATTATCTAAGCCCCTGTTAGGGACATTTTCGTCGTATAATCGTAAACCGTATATTCTGTGATGTACATGAGCGTACAAATCTAGACAAATGTAAACACAATTTGTACGCTTCCATTATAACATATAATTATGATGTCCAGAAATATTCAAATGACACTTTCGATTTCAAAAATTGGAAAACCACCCACCGCCCGACGGAAGTTACTTAGAGATCGTCGGATTAAATGTCCGACAAAACTATCGAAAATGGCTTAAAAAAAAAACGGTTTGTTTTTTTTTTTACTTTGGATTCCCAAGGAATAACAAGTATGTATAAATGAGTTATCTTCGGATACAAATAATAATCGTTCAACACTTACATTATTTTCATCGGAATCTTCGTCATACGTGTAAATGAACAACAATTCCCAAAATTCATCGTATATACACTCGGACATCAGTTTGAAGTTGTACGATTTTAAGTCATCGTCGTCATACAAACGTTTCATGGCTAACTCATCCGGACCTATGATATGATGATGTTAAATAAAATCAAATATAATTGTTTTAATAGTATTACAGACAAATGCAATTATATCGTATATATCATCCCCGTAGCCAGTTGTCTAGGCATTAGGGACATGTGCATCTCTCCCACCCCCTATAAATTAATAGGGGTAAAGGAGAGACAATTTTAGTGAAGTATAGGCTCAAGACGGGGATAAATGAAAGGAAGTTTGTTTTGCAGCAATGCGCCTCAATAATGGCCTCTAAAGCTGAAGAAGAAGATAATGATCTCAAATATCGAGTCGAAAACATTTCATAACGTTCTGTTATTCATCGGTGATAGCTAAAAACAATAATGTTTGTACGAACTTTTAACTAAAACCATTAAACCAATTTGACATTTTTGTTTTTATACTTTATATATGCATTTGCTGAGATTCAGGAGTGAAATTTGATATTAATTAAAATGCATTACTTTCATGAACCCAGTACATTAGATACATGTCCTTAATATTTTGTATCAAATCGGTCAACGTTGGCGAAAGCTCTTCGTCCCTAAGCGTACCGTTTCCCAACAGCAACAATTGACCGACTGCTCTGGTCATACTGTAACTCTATAGATAATATGATTAAAAATCGCAATTATTCGAAATGATTATTATATTAAATTATTAGATTTTTACTCTGGACAATTTTGGTCCGGCTGATTTCAACAGAACGCACTGGCATTGGATTTGCAAATTTCCGCCGTGTTCTGCTAATAGTCCGTTAACAAACGACCACACAGTTTCTTCTGGAAAAACGTCTAAGTTAAACAGTTTGCCGACGAACCTATAAAAAACACGTAAATGATATTGAATAATTGCAGTGTAATCATTTTTACTATTCACGTACTTGCAATTGGTCACGTAATAAGTAGTTTTGCGATTCGACAGCATGCAGCCTGTTGCCTATAATATGAAACAGAATCGCGTGTTTAGAATATATTATACACCGACTAATTAAACACGAAATTTCATAAATTATAGAGATTCTTATAAGGAAATTAAATTTTAATAGTTTTTATAACATTTACCTCCGGAATTTTGCAACATTCTGCAAAAACTTCTTGGCATTTCAGCAGTAAAACCGTCCGGAACACCAATCCCGAACCGGCGTACCCATTGAGTCCGCCTTCGATTAACTCGGCGCACATATTCGCGTAAAATGTCATGAATTTCGGGCGGTTCAAAGCCTAAACAGAAAATAATTCACTCTAAATATATTGTTATTTTATTTATCATCGTAGCTAAATTTTCTTACTCGCTTATGTAGAAAGCTGGCGATTCCGTTCAGTTGACGAACTGTTCTGTTTTGAACCGGAACAGTTTTAGATCTGTTAAGCATCGCGTTAAAGTTTTCCTGGTTCATATGTTGAATGATCGATTGGATCATATTCAGAACACTCTGTAAAAACCGCAATACGAATGTTATGATTATTGTAATTAACGGTGTTCAGAAGAAAAATGAAACGGTATACTTACCACGGAACTAGCCATAACTGGAAGAATATTCCTTTGAACAGCGTAGGAGAGGACCTAGCTTCCTTGTTCAGTGGCACTGAAAAGGGCCGTTTTTATTTCGAATTCGGTTGCGTTCGGTTAGAATACCGCAGTATAACCAAACGCTAAACAATAAAGAAATGTTTGCTATTCGGTATTGGATTTAACAAACGGACAATAATATTCGCGACTGTAGACTTCTAAAATCACACTGTTAAAAGTCTGAACATATGATAAAAAAAAAAAAAAAAAAAATGATTCCTATGGTATAGGAAAATATTTGTTATAAAACATCGTGCGATGACATAGATGTTTGAAATATTTTATACGATTTAGTTGGTTTAATAATACAAATCAAAGAATAATTTAAACATTATTTTAAATACTTTATGCAAATTAAATAAAGTTACAATGGAGATAAAAAAACGAATTGATCTTTAAAATAATAATTTGTATTGTTTGTGTATAATTTGAATATTTTACATATTAAAAACACTACATTTATCTATGGCTGATGAAATTATGTATCTCAGATATCGGTCCAGATAATTTATTTCTCATTTATCTAGATAAAATAAAAGATAAACATATATCTATCTGGACAAAACACAACGCTGTTGCCGTACTCAGTAAACATGCGCACAGTAAATAATATGGATATAAAAATTTGCAATAATGAATTATCATGTGTTTTTGGGCCTCGGGGAAAAAAAACGAAAAAGGTCACTACGTTTTAGTATTGGCCATATATGCCAATATGTCTCGTTCGAGTAAATTGCCACTCAATAATAAAGAAACGTTTGCTATTCGGTATTGGATTCGACAAGCGGACAATAATATTCGCGACTGTAGACTTCTAAAAGCACACTGTTAAAAGTCTGAACATATGATAAAAAAAAAATAATGGTTGCTATGGTGTAGGAAAATATTTGTTATAAAACATCGTGCGATGACATAGATGTTTGAAATAATAATTTGTATTAAATTATTAATATAGTATACCTATATGATTGTTAGGTTATTTGGGTGACGATAACCACGATGGGAATTGTGATGACCTCGGTGCAACAACTGGACAACTATTATTATACGCTTTTTTGATATTTGTTTTTGTTTCCGGTCTGTGATCAACTTTTAAACCAGAAATCTTGCTCCGATTTCGGAGTGTAACACATTTTCTGAAAGTATTTTGTATTTATTTGGTGCAACGGATAGATCATTTTTTTGATTTTCGTTATAGCCTTCTTAATAGTTTATAAAAACGGGGGGAAAAAGTCCTAGGTCAATAAATATATTTTGGCTTCACGATAATGTTATAAGTTCGCCGCTACTGGTATTGTGTATATGTTATTTTTTTATTATTATTAACTTAAATTCATTGAACACAAAATATTTCTGTCTATAACATGTTTATGAGACTGGAGAGTTATGATATTAATTTTACATGGAAAATAAAATAACTTGTTTTATATTTATTGAAACTAAAAAAAAAATAACATGTTTTTATAAACGAGGCCCATTGAATATTATTGTGCCGTGGGCCAGACCGACACATTATCTGTGCAATAGTTCCATGATTTATACCGGGAATTGACCATTTTCCCATTTTATAATGTATAAGGTACATTTATATTTTAGGAAAAAGGATTATAAAAATAAAAAATGTATTTTAAGTAACGAAAATATATTTTTTATTTTAAATGGGCATAGGTTCCCCGTTACCCACAGACATGTACGTGACAAAAAATAATAATTGTTCGAAATATGTGGGCATATATTCCCCTGACTTTAGGCGTTTGTTTTAAAAGAAAGAATAAAATAATAGTTAAATCAAAATGGGTATATAAGTTACCGGGTGGTACCCTCGCGCGTCCGTTGTCAAAGTAACAAAAAAGAAAAAAACATTTTTTAAAAAGTGGGCAAATAGGTTCCTCAGAACAGTCAGGATTAAGTGTTTTGAATGTAACAAGAAAAAAAAAATTGGGAATAAGTACTCACCGTCATTAGAATGTCAAAACTCCGTCGTGTTTTACCCTGTTCCCGTGAAAACCATCTTGACGTTAAGGATCCGTAATATATCGACGGCCGAATAATATTTATTTTTTTAGAAAACGTGCCCCGGTCAAAGGGAACGAGAGCGTATGCACCGTACAGCCGACGGTGGACAACAGAGGAGTGGTTATTACAATTTAAAAAAGCCAACAATTTCTGTTTGGCCAACCAATTAACAATAACACCCTTTCGCTTAAATGCATTACAAACAGTGTTTATCTGTGATCAAACTATATTGTTAATAAAATAAAATAAAAAAAACGCCGGAAATCCATATAGGACCTATGCAAATATGACCAAAGGGTCCAATACGCATTTGTGGGCGATTTTTCCAACAACTCCGTCGTTCGTGCAGAAAACGTATATTAAAATTCACGTGTTCTCGTCGCGGTACATGGGCGAAACGTATCGAACAATTATTATTGCGATTTTTTATTCAATTTCACCGATGGTGTAAATAGCGAGTCGGCAAATATTGTCAATGATCGATGAAAACATATTATTATTATTATATGAAATAGGTATATATAACGCCGGCCGAAACAAATACAACTAGATCATTGAAGGAGAATCAGTTTTACTTCGGTCGAAATATGGAATTTTCACTCGCAATATTCGACCAATTATTGCAGCAGGAATGTTCTTATTTGATATTAATTTCATTTTTTTTTTCTTAAAGTAATATTCCGAAAGACTTGAATTTTATTTAAATTAGATTTTTTTGCCGATCCCCGGAGTTATATTCCATATTTCCGTATAGGCTTTAGGCGAGTTTTGTATATTAATAGTTTGGTTTTTAAACTAGTATATTTATTTTTTGATAATAACGTTTTTAGTGATCGAGCGTTAAGGATCAATCTTTTAGTTTTAATATGTTTGTTCTGGGTTAATTTTTGGTTAAGAATTAAACCTAAATATTTAACGGCATCGAGGGGTGGGATAGGTATATTATTGACCGAAACCTTCTTTGTTTCTAATTTAACTCTCCACGAAGATCTAGGTTAGGTTAGGAAGATCTAGATGTCTTACAGCGGAATTATTTTACAATCGGTTTTTTGTCAATCTAGAAAATCACCCCAACCCACTAATTAGGGAGTTACATGCCTTCACACTTCCTGAAAATCCACAATGCAGACTCAAAAGGAAATGGTGTCGTGACCATTTAAAATAAAAATATCTCAATATATATATATATCAATAAATAATATTTATACCTAGCTATGAGTCATTAATGGGTGGCTTCTTATTCAAACAAATTCATGTTATATAGTCTATTATCTTATACACTTGTGCATTTATTTGTATTATAGATTGTGTATTTAATTGTGAAAATAAAAACAAAAAAAAAATAATTTTTTTTTTTTAATCTCGTTTTTCCAGGGCTTGAAGTGACAGTTCACATTGTCATTTAATTTTAGTAGTACGTTCGGGTAATATGTTTCCAATAACTTTTACAATTGTAGCAGCATATCAGTTCGATAGAAACGACGTCATACACCGCGATGAAATCGAAAGAAATCATCCATCCAGGACGAAATCAAAGAGTTCGCAAGATATTAGGCGTCTCAAACGCTTAAAGTCGTACGATTTAGTTTAAATAACTTAGGCTAAGAATCGGGATTCCCGCGTTGTTGGTACAACCCCAAACATGTTCATGTATTCATATATATTTACTACTCTTGTATTATTTAATGTTTATACACCTATTATGCACTGTATTTATAAAGACTATTTAAAAAAAAAAAAAAAAAATTAACTTTTTCGTTTTTATCTTTCTTCAAGTACTTGGTTATTTCTTCATTATCTAGATTTGTTTTTATATCTTCTTAATTAGATTTTTTTTTTGTAGATCTCTATGCCGATTTCTTCTCGCGTATTAATTAAACAAATTCACGTGTTAAATAAAAAGTATTAATAGAATCATTATTATTTTTTAATTATTGGACTTATAATCTCATAAAACCTTTGAATATAAGCCATATTTAAATCGAACAGGCCTAATAAAACCATATATGAGCGATACGGAGCTTATCGTTTAATTTTTATTTGTCGTGTATTAATTAGCTTTTACAAACTACATTTGTACAATATGGTACAAACGTTTTTTTAGTAAAAGCCCGAATAAAACTATCATTTTCAGCATTTTCCGAATACAAAAAAGCCCAGCTTTACCTAGTGATCGGGCTTTTACGATTTTACGGCTTTTACGATTTTACGGACTTTTACGATAAAATAATCACATATACTCGGCTAATATAATAACGAATTATTAAATTGTTGGTTTGTGTGGCAAACGGGCGTAAACGAATGTATAGAAATCGAGAAAACCCGTATATAATTTTAGAGTTTATTTTACAAATTGCTCTATTAATAATATATATATATATATATATATATATATATATATATACATTTTATCATATTGAGGATATGCCATTTTGACAATTATTTTCTTCAGTCTTAATTATTTTTGCCCAGCTCTGTCGTTCTCCAGAAGCGAATATACCGTAGAACACCGCTCCAAACAAGTATAGACAACTTGAAATCAAGAAAATCAATTGCCATTCTTCCTTGCTCTATAAATGTATAGAAATACCATATTTGTCCATTTCTAATACGGCGTTATACCAATAAAAAAAGCATTACGAATAATAGACTAACTTTGTGTTGTACGATAAATCCGGCCAGCATAGGACTTACGATACCGGATACAGTTCCGAACGTGTTGGAAAACCCTAACAAAATGCTAGCGTACTGGGGTGCTATGTCCAACGAGTTGACACTGAAAAAAAAAAAAAAAACCCCATTAAATAAGATACGATAGGGTTATGGTATGATACGGGGTTTCGACGACGGAACGTGTAAAACTAGCGGTGTAGCCAGGGGTAGAGGGGAGTCGGAAAATGTCTATAAAAAAAAAAAAAAATGTCTACGGTCTATGAAAGTCGCTGCAAAAGTGAATTGTGTTGTATTTTACTGTTTTTAAATTGTTTTATTTATTGCGTCGGCAATTATCTTATCTGTTCGCGGACAAAACTCTACTAGTATTCAATATATTTATGCGCGCACCATAAAAAATCAATAGTGCAATACTATAAAATATAATAATTTGTCCCTAGTTCTGAACCGCCACTGTGTAAAACTAACGATTGGGAATTACTTACACGAATCCGGACCAAGAAAACGCTCCGAGACCCACTGCGAGTGTTAAATAAATAACGGATTCAATTCCGGTTTTGCAATTGCTCGCAAAATACATGAAAATCGTTTGGCAAACGAATGCGGTACAAGTGAATAGCTTCCGGACCTACGTAAGTAAAATGTTATCGTTGCGCCCGATATTATCTATTTTTATTTATCTTCATTAGAACGCAATCAAATGCGATAAAATGTATTTGAATACGAACTTGTGTTGTAGTAAATATATTTTTCGTTCGAAGCCAGTCTACAAAGAATCCGTTGCATCCGACAATAACGAATATTACCAAGTACGGTAAGGCCGACAATGCACTTCCTTGCCTGATGTTAAATTTCAATACATCTGGAAAACCGAAAAAAGAAAAAAGAAGAAGAATATAATTACGATTTATCTATCGTTAATATAAATTCATAATTTTAAAAAAAATTAATATCCAATATTATACCACTCATGTAAGTGGGCAATTGTGTAAGTAACGTGTAGTATCCCCAAAATTCACACACATGGGAGATCACTATTGCCCACACTGGCATTGATGTAAATATGTCTTTCCACGGATAATTCAAAATACCAACTGTAAAAAAAAAAAAAAAAATATTTAAATATTAAAAACGATTATAGAATTACAATATTCGCGATTTTAATAATTCGATATTTAATTTTGTTATTTGAAAATCATGAATTAAAAAGGTGGGTATCTTCGCACGGCCGGTGTCGGTTAGGTTACTCTTGGTGGATGTATTGAATCTAATGGAAATGATAAATTACTTGTTTCAATAAAACGATTCTGAGCAGAGTTTCAGTGCAATAGACAGGACAATTATTGTCAATTTCATATGGGGTATGATTTACACTGTGTAGTATATGATGAAATTATGAAAAATTTGATATTATTTATTTTAATTAATTATGACGTGCAATTTTGACAATGTTGTTAAATTAGAAATATGATTATAAAAAAAATTTGTGACTACTGATTTTGGAGATTTTTTGAACATATTTTGAATAATAGTAAATTAAACCCTAAAACAAATTTCCTAGTCTCAAAATCTTAAATTTTTCATATTAATATTTAAAATATTGAACAAATCAAAATGTTTACGAATAGCCTGAAATTGAAATTAATTTTTTGACATTTTTTCCAAGTCATTATATTACAAAGTTACATTTCATATGGAAATTACGGGTTTCTAGAACAATTATTTTCGGAATTACAAAGGAAAAATAAAACTCGAGTTTGACGTTTTTTCGTCATTTGTTGGTAGCTTTTTGTTGTCGCGTTAAAAAACTAACAAGTGTATCGAGAAAATACCTCTTTAAAGTACCAACTAGACAGAAATATGCTACCGGAAACAGTATATAGATTGTATTGACCGGATAAAGTCATCTGGTAGAAAAAGAGTTAACAGGGGAAAAAAATAAATAAATAAACATCAATGTAAAACCATGAGACCCGGTCAGAATCTAAAAATATTTCTAAATGAAAAATGAACGTAAAGTATTAAAAAAAAAAAAAACCACGATTTATGCGAGTACAATGCGTTTCTATATACGTGGAATTACGAACGTTCGTTTTTTTTCAGTAAAAGCGAATAACAAAGGTACTTATACGTACGTATAAATAAATAATTACTTGTTTTATTGTCAATAGGGCCTATTGAATCGACAATGTATTTGAGTTCGGCCGGCGTAATGTATTTGTCTTGTGCCGGACTTTCGGCGACCAACGTCAACCAAATGACACACCACGTTATGGCTATAGCACCTAAATTGGCAAAACCAACAATAATAACCGATAACAATATATTATGTTCGGGCGATGTTCCGTTATTTCCGGTGTTTGGAGACAGGTCGACGTACCGGGAACGTAGAACGTGGCGGGCCAGCCGTACGATTCCGCCAACCATCCGCACAACGGGTAACCGATTACCGTGCCCAAAAAACCGCCGGATATGGCGAACGACATCAACCGGGTAGACTCGTCCGGCGGGGCCCATCTGGACCACACGGCGAACAGGCCCGGGTACACGACCCCCTAATAAAACCGGGACACGGTACGTTTATAAGCAGTAACAGTCGAACGGTCTGCGGCTCGCGTGCGTATACGGACCTCGAACACTCCTTCGGCGGTTCTGAGTGCGGCGACCAGGTACACCGAACTTCTGGCGGCCACGGGTGTCAGTACGGTCAAGGCCGCCGCGGTCAGGAGTCCGTAACCGATCAATTTGACGCCTCCGATCTTATTGCCAATTATACCGCCGATCAGTTGCGTGCAGATATACCCATAAAAGAACGAACTCAGTACGAAACCGCGGAGTTCTGGACCCCATTGGATTTCGATTTTCTTATAGAACAAAACCAACGACGTAATAATATACATTTTTGAAATAACTCCGTAAATATTATGTCGCCCCAGTGTATAGGGACAAACGCTGCGACAGCGGAAGGATTCTCGAATTTCGTTTTAATTAATTAATATATTCATTTTTTTTTTTTTTTTAACAAAGATATTATTGAACCTTACTCCGGTATCCGTTGGCGTTGTCATCGCGACGATTCCTACGCTCATGTTCACCCGGATAATGTTAACGTTGATGAATCCGAAGAATGCCAGAAACGACACCAGGTTCCTGCGCTGTTTCCAAAATGTGGGCTGCGTATCGCTAAAATAAATAAATATATATTATACGTGTTAAAAAAAAAAAAAAAAATACCCGGATTATCGGTATAATAATAACGTGTTTGTGTACTCGAGTATTTTTGTAGTCCGCGGGTCCATGTTTGGCACTTTGTGGGCAAATCGATGTTTTATTTTATTTCTAACTCTTCGGCTTTCTCTTGATGTGCATACGGTAATTTAAATCGGTGGCGTATGCAGGATTTTCCAATGGTCGGGGCCCTTGAAGGAATAAATGGGCTTGGAAGATAAATACTTAAAGACGAAAAAAAAAAATCAAATGCGTAAACGAAGTAATAACATAGAAATGTAATAATAACACAATTGAACAGCTAAAATGATAAAACAAAACACGTGTTTGGACACGCAAGCACACGCGTAGATATTACGTACAAGGGCCACAGCGAAATTATATAAAATAAAAAAAATGTATTCATAACGACGATAATATTAATTATTACATAACAATTGAACTATATAAAAAAATGAATTATGATAAACAACCGCGCTCGACTAGAAACCGATAGACCTCATCGTAATTGAATTTTCCTACCCGAGCACTGACAAAAACTATTTTTTACCGCTTTAGATTCCGACAAAGCTATGAAATATATTTTCTATCGAATAAAACCAAACGTGTCTACGTTTGGTGTTTTCCTATATGGATATACCAAAACAGTATAAAACATAAATCGCAATTATATTTGTGCAATTACAATTATAACGTACCTCTTGTAATAGATTATTAGCTTTATTGCGCGTAAGAGATGAGTTTCGATACTTATAAATAATTTATGACTTCACGACGTACATACTCGGCATTCCCTGCTGGTTTCTCGTTTCAAAGGGAGCAGGGTCATTTAATCGAAAGCCATCGTATGTGGCCCGAGGTCAAGTGATGGATAAAACCAGTCGTCGCAATTTCAGGCGGCCGCCAGCGGTTTTTTTGTTGGCAAAACATTTTGTCGGTCGACATATTACGTACTAGCCGTGATTATCAGGCATCGCACTAAAACAATTAAGACACAGCTCAAAAAAAAGATTAGATAAAAAATAAAAAAAAAAAAAAAAAAAATAAACAACGTTAAGCTTTAGACTTTGGTTGTAAACGTTATATTTTATCGACATTTTATTATAACAATTTAATACCGACCTATAAAATCGATATTAAATGGATTAGGCGTATACTAAACAAAGACTTGTACCCACATGTAAACCGCCTGCAGTTTCTCTACCTTCAATTGTGTTGAAATTGAATTTATAGTGTACTATATTTACTTCGTGCATAGTTTCACTAAGTACTATACATTTTAAATTTGTTGAATATTTTGTTGCAATTTTCAGAAGAACATATTTTTATGTTTGTATATTTGTGACAGCTGCATCTCATAATATACATGTTGTGTTCTTAAGTGTTTATTGTAATCAGATTTAGAAATGTATAGAAATTTGTAAATTTTTACAAATAAACATATTTACATACAAAAACTAATACTAATATTATAATAAATAGTTTGATATGAGTGAAAAATAGTATTCATAAAACTGTTGTCTTTAAACATAAGCTAACAAACTGGCTATTTTTTATTTTTTTTTTTGATAACATGGATTTTTCCTGCGAAGATCCAATTTAGTCTACTTAGGTATGTAAGATGTATATTTAATCAATGGTATAATTATAGAATAGATGTTCGCCTTCAGACAGTGAAAACTTTCTTCATTTTTAATGTACAGTGTACAACTTGTGACAATGTTCAGAATATTCAGAAAACGGCCGTTTGAATATTCTTCTATTGTGAAGAGAAATAAGAAAAATGAAACAAATTATAATATTTTTTTTTTTTTTTACCGGGTTTAGGTAATACGAAAACTGTATGTTATGTAGGAATCTATTATTTCATAATCATATGAAGTACGGGCACTGAACACACAATATTATAAATTAAAATGCTAAACAGTTACAATATTTATATCTTGAGTCTCTTAAACCTTAGTGACAATATGGTTCCTGTAGCATGTAGATGCTGGCAGCTATTATCATAGGTACAATGTCAGAACAAAGAATAATTAATGAAAATAGTATTATTTTTTACACGTTCAGTTAATTGAAATCTAATTTTATTTATATTTATTTAGTTTTCAAAAATATTTAAAATATAATTTATTATATTATTAAAACTATTTGATTGTTCTTTAAGTTCATTTGCATTATCAATTGAATTTGTATTAAGTAAAAGTAATTGCTGTTTATCGTTTAAGTTTTTATCTATGAATAATTCAAGTTAACAACGGTTGCAATTAAATTTTTTTAATACATTTATAGCCCAAATACCCTGCAAAATATGTAACAGAACAGTCTTCTAAAGTAACACCATTATTAATATTATCATATAATATTAACTGAGTCCTCATCAGATAATATAAAACAGAGAGATAGATTAGAAATACGTTCTGTGTCCTAATCTGAAGATAATGTTGAACTTTTAAAATGTATTTTATTTAGTGGTCTTACTGGGTCAATTATAACTGGATTATCATCTTCTTGGGTTGCCTTATAATTTGTCTCTTTAGATGTGCATAAAGGAAAATTACAATTACTTCTTTTATCAATATGCTGATTGTTCTGTTTGTTGAATTTTTATTATAACCATCTTTTTGTCGAAAAATAATAAAAAAATTGTCTAAAATATCCGGATTTAAACGATTAGCCATTAAAAATACAATGTCATTAGATTAGAGGGTTTAAGTAGGTGAGAGGGCCTAAGTGAATCAGACTGGCCAAAGTCTCTTAGTACACTAGAAAATAGCCACTGGGTTTGGTCCATTTCATAAAAATGAATACGCTTTACATGCTTTACACCGTTTAATTTAAAAAAAATTAAAAAACACCATACATATTATTTCTCACTATCGCCATTTATAGGTAATATTTTATCATTTGGAATAATTACAAGAATTATGAACACGACCTGCAGACGACATCCTGGTTAAAATGTCAAAAAAAAAAAAAAGACCCGGGACATAGTATGTCCAGAATTTAATGTCCAATGTATAAAACGTCTAAGTACTTTAAAAATCCAAATAATTATAAGAACGTCTAAAAATATAAGGAAAAAACATTAAAATAATCAAAACAACTAATTACTTAATTTGTTATTTTTGTTACAATATATTAATTAATATGTATTTTAATGATTGAAGATTAAAAAATGAATAAATGAATAAATTGATTTAATTAAACTACATTTATTATATATATAGATTTTTTATGGTGATTATGATGTTAATTGTTGAACAGAGTTTATGTTTACGTTGGTAAGAACGGTCCTAGAATTACTTGGGACATTCAGTTCTGGACGCATATGCATAGTAGAATTTTTTTATTTTTTTTTTTGGACATTTTTTGTATTCCGGACATTTCAACTCATCACATCCCGTGCTCTTTAAACACGTTGGCCGCGATGACTATGTTTTGGATTTCGGAGGTGCCCTCGTAGATCTCCGTGATCCTCGCGTCCCGGTAATACCTTTCGGCCGGCATGTCCGACGTGTAACCCATGCCGCCCAACACCTGTATGCACTGGTGCGCGTTGAACGTGGCCGCTTTGGACGCGACGAGCTTGGCCATGGCCGCTTCCTGATGAGAAAATAAAAAATTAAAACAAATCCTATTAATTATAATTCGAAAATCGACCCCCCGGCGAAGTGGTCTATAGGAAATGTATAGCGAATAATAGACCGATATTATATGGTATCAAGGGTCGGCGATATGCTGGTACCGTCCGGGGCAGAGAATGGGAATGGGAATATTCCGGATGGCCTCGATAACGATTTTACCGAACAATAGCGATTGCCAGTAATCGTAATATTATTATAGTGACCACTCGCGTTTATCGTGGACACGGTTGCTTATATAAAAAAAAATACCCCATTTACGAATTTCCTAGAATATTTCCTCAGGTTTGATTTTTATGAAATTTGTTTTTTTTTTTTCCTATCGAAATCCAATAAAAATGTATACATACGCAAAAATGAATTATAAATCAGAATTTTCGGCCGTTTTCAGGCCCTTGGGCATATAGTGGATGTGCACACAAACTTTGGGAATTTTGAGAACTTATTTAAAGCACCCTAATGAAGCCAAAAACACGCTAAAACATTTTGTATGGATTAGTCCGTAACAAAATCCTATAATATCCAGTTGACTATTTATTATTAATCATTTAAAAGTCGATTGATTCTTTAACAAAATTATTAAACCATATATACATCGCAATATTTTACGGTAAATTTTATTTATCAGGTGTATTATTATTATTATTATTATAAGTTCAACAAAATAGTGCTTGAAATAATTAATTAGTATTTACAGTTAAAACTAGTGATAAAGTTAATTAAATAAATAATTTGTTTAGCCTCTAAAAGATGTTTGGGGTATTTTATCGGGGATAAAAATTATGATTAATCCGGACAAATTCCCATCTTCCTACTTGAATTTGGTTCCCATTCCGCCCTGGGTACCATATAGATATTGATAAATGGTACAGATAGATCGGGGATGGGCGGGAGGTGAAAGGTAAGAATAAAATGAGTTGAAAATGAAAAGGAATCCGACAAGACTATAGTGTAAAAAGCGCCCTGTTTTTGGGAGACCATTTTATATTATAAAATATATATTGTTGAGACATATCTGGATAAATTTATCTAGGTATTATTTTTTTTATCTTATCTAGATGAATATTTTGATATCTATTTGAAGTTTATCTAATATAAAAATTCATTATAATCTAGACAAAATAAACAGTATTAATAATAACGAAAACAATACAATTTTATCTAAATAAATTCCATTAATCTATCTTATACCCTTATCTGAGCAAGTTTTTTTATATTCGTTATCCGTATCTAGACGATTTTGAAGCAATTTACTGTGTATCTTTAAATCTAAATAAATTTTACTTGTCTACGTCTCAACATGGCCAATAACCGCGGTAGTTTATTACTTTTGTGTGGGGTGTTTTGGCGTCTTTCAGCGACGCCGCGCGCCAAGTCAACAACCTGGCTGTCTCCACGTTAACCGCCATCTCGGCGATTTTGTTCTAAACGAAAACGAATTAATAAATAAATGTAAAGAAGGAAAAAAAACCGCCTAAAACATTATTGTTATTATTAATCGGTCTTACTTGTATTGTTTGTAACCGGGCGATCGGTGCACCGAACGCAATTCTCTTGGACGCGTAATCGACGGCCAGCTCCAGGGCCGCCTGGGCGATACCGCAGGCCTGGGCGGCGATCCCTATGCGACCGGCGTCTGTAACCAACAGTCAGACACTTTTTAACAGTAATATTATCACGTTTATATTAAATATGTAATTATACGTAATACGGTCACGCTTATATTTAAAAACAAAGTTATCGATGATTAATATTGTATTCCAACGGGTATACACAATTAAGGTCGTCTAGAAATTAAAATCTCTAGCGCAAACCGATTTTAATTCCCCCCCAAAAAAAGTAAACCAGTGTAGTTTTTCGGTATTATTCGCCAGCATATAACCGAAAAACGTTTATACCGAACCGGTTTACATTAATTAAGCGATCGAAAAATATTGATCCAGATTTATCACCATCTAAATGCCTACCGAACTCACGATAAAAATACATTTAGGTAAGTATTTTTATTGTTATACAAATCCCTAAACAGCTATTTATTTTATTTTCAGTTTGGTTTCGTAACGGGCCGCACCATAAGAAAAAAAAAAAAACGTAAAAAGAATAATAACAATTTTGGACAATTTCGATAATAACATAATAACATCGAAGGCTAATTGTAATTGTAATTTTTCAAACGTTATAATATTGTAATCCATGTAATTCATGAATATAACATTTGTATAGCCAATAGGGAATGTTTACGAAAAATCGAGGGCGGAGGAAAGATCCAAGACTTGCTATTGAACCGGTATAACCTAGATCGTGAATCATATCCACGAACCAAATCGATTAACACTATTGAACTTGTTATAAAAAGCCGCATCCAGACCAAAGACGATAAAGACAAAGCGACTTAACTGGTTAACATTTTTAAATCGTCGCAAAATGCGTTTTGTTGATTTTTTTTTTTTTAATATCGCTCACCTAACGTAATCATCGCGTAGTTGAAACCCTTTCCCAGCTCGCCCAAAACGTTTTCCTCGGGCACGATACAGTCCTCGAATATCAGATTGCACGTCGACGATCCTCGTATGCCCAATTTGTCTTCATTTTTCCCCACAGACAAACCTGCAACAGTGCAAAAAAAAAATTTCACCAATAACTAAAAATGTAACTTTCGGAAATTTTGATCCCGTAATGAATCTTTAATCTATATACTGATATTAGAAAGAGGTAAAATAAGTTTGTTCGTACGTAGGGGTAATCTCTGAAACGACAGAACCGATTTTAAAAATTCTTACTGTAAAAGGAAAGCTACACTATCCCTGATTAATATAGGCTATATATTATTTTGATAAAAATAAACTAACGGGAGCTGACACGGGATTATTGGTATTTTTGGTACGAACATCGAATTATTTGTGTTGATTTATTGGTTTTCACGGTGGTCTGGATGAAAAAAATAACAGTTGTGTTATTACCTATTTGATTCAGTTATTGCGGGGAAGGGAGTCCCGATTTTGAAAAAAAAAAAAAAAAGTTTTGATCATTTTTAGCAGCGATTCTGGATAACTGAACTTGAGCCGAGCAAGGCGGGACAATAGCAGCTAGAATATATATATTGTACGCAATAAAATTAATAGAATAAGCTGTAATGTCGTTGAGACAGTTTTGAAATGGCCAATAGTCCATAATACATGGCAGCCATTACTTACCTATTTAATCACGAGATGGACCCCTCAACCAATCGTTTAATTATGTTAATCTGCAGAATACCACGCTCTTATTTCCACAATTATACTGAATATTTGTTTTAGTTCGCATTTATGACATTTTTTAATACTATTATAACTTTATCTCACGACCCGCGGTTTTAAAAAATATTTTGTACTACAATCAATCGACTACGGCAACACGGTTAATAACACGCAGAGCCGGATTAATGTAGTTAATTGTGGCCCGGGGCTAAGCCGTTCTGGGGGCTCTAATTTTACACAAAAATCCAAAAAAAACATTTAAAAATTAAAAAATCGTTTCGTATACGTATATCTGTTTATTTATACCGGGTAGTGATTAAATATCGACCTGACCCGAACCTCGTGTGATCGGCGCCACCGATAAGCCATGTATAATTAAATGTCATACGGGACTCACCGGGCGTATTTTTTTTCACTAAAAACGAACTTATCCCTTTGTGTTTTTTCGATTTGTCGGTGGTCGCGAATACAACCAATGCTTTCGACTCTCTACCGTTCGTAGTCCACGACTTTGTGCCGTTAATCGTGTAATCGGATCCGTTTTTCATAGCTTTTGTCACCACCGCACTGGCGTCACTTCCCAGTCCTTAATATTATACGAATTCATAACAAACCGAAAAATTAAACACAATTTATTAGTAAATCAAAATATAGTAACGATTATTATTTATTTATTTTATTATTTTTTTTTCTTTTCCGAAATAACTCATTTTTGGAACCGATAACAACAACAAAACCCGAAACCACCCGCTGAATAATTTTGTGCCAAGCCGTTATCGTACAGGTGTAAATACGCCTGGATACGCTAAACACAATACATTTCGACACGATTATTCTATTTGCCACCCTTAATGTCGTGTTACCTGGTTCGCTCAACGAAAATGAACCGATGTTCTTTCCGTCCGTGTACGGTCGCAGGAATTCTTCTTTCTGTTTATCGTTGCCGAAATTGTTTATCGCGTTTATGTAAATGTTGTGCACGCACATTATCGTACCCGCAGAAGCACAACACCTGGAATGTAAAAATACAATTAAACGTACCGTTTTATTATACAGTTTTAGATTCTGAGTGTATATTATGAGATTATAGCGGTATAATAGTATTTCATGTATCCGAACATCAACTGAATTTCCATAAACTTCCCAAATGTCCGGTTTAAAACAGTAGCCCGCCCACGGTGCGAAGTATATCCGTCTTTTTAAATTGTTTTTCTTTTTTTTTTCATTATTATTTGTAATACGGTTATTATTTCGTACCTGGAAATCTCTTCTGCGGCTAAGGCGTAAGACATATAATCGAGACCTGTGCCACCGACGTTTTCCGGGGCGCAGATGGCCATAAGACCCAACGATCCCATTTCTTCAATCTATACGTTAGAGTCAACACGAATATTATAAAATACAAAACAAAACAAAAAAAAAAAAAAATGTTTAAAGGCTAACACACAACAAATAAATTAAAAGTAAAATATAAATTTCTAAATACATATATATGAATCTCGTTGTGCGTAGAATGAAATTGAACATTACTTTTCTCCTATATGGATTTCCTCATTTCAACTAAAAATGATCCATATGCAGACACTTGTAGTATTATCAATTTATAATGTATTTGTGTTCAATAAGCTCCAATGCATAGATAATAAAATATGGTCATACGTATGCACGATAACGACAAAATGATAATTACCAACCGCGGGTCATTTTTTTTTTACATAGAAAGTAAATACATTTTAATAGACGAGATGAGATGACACAGATTTAAGATGTTTTATTTATTATCTATCTAAACTATATTAGTAAAGGAAATTATTTTTTACATCTGTCAGTACAAATTCGAAATGTTTTTAAAATTATTTTCCTTGACCTCGATATGCAATTCCTCATATACACAACAAACCAAGACGATTTAAATTTTAAATAATTAATAAAACACCTTAAATCCTGGTCATTTCGTCTCTTAGTAATAAAAGTAGAAAAAGAAGAAGATAAATGTATATGTATATTATAATTATTAATAGAGCGCGGATTTATTTATATTCTCTGACTAAAACAGCCAAAATAGATGCTTGTACATTATTATTCTCTCAAAAATCTGATGAAACATGTTTGCCGTTTCTGTAAAAATATTCGTTAAATATAATAAACGGAAAATGCGCTTAACATGCGATATATTCAATCATGTACAAACAAAATAGAATATCGTTTTGGAGTTTTGGTGATTTATACGAATCGTGGATACCTGCTTTTTAGGGAACAGTTTTTCACGATCGGTTTTGGCCGCTATAGGTTTTAATTCTCCTTCGGCAAAATCCCTGCACGTTTTGTATAATAATTGATGTGTTTCCGACAACGACGCCAACGACGCTATTCCTTTTCCCTGCAGAGTTTTGGAAAACCGTTCGAGTATTACGGTATTAGAGCGCAATCTGTTACCTATTCCTATAAAAAATTTAAAACCAATACACATTAGGGGTAAACTCCGGTAAGTAGTCGCTTTGTACAAATAAATAATACAATTTTTCAAATTAATAAATAATAATTATCGTTGTATCGAACCCATTACGATTGTATACCGAATAAGGTTATAAAAAGTTATTATTCGTAAAGTGATCGATCCTCTTTGCGAATAATATTTTCGAAGTCTCACCCTCTAATTTTGTTTAATACTATAAGAAAGTAATTTGGGTAAAATTTTATTATGAATACTCATCCCTTTATTGTTCCTATTGAGGGTTGGAAAATGGTCAAAGAGGGTAGTTTTTAGTTTTTTAAATTTAATTCATAGCAAGTATAAATCATCTTAATTATGGAATTAAATGTTCTCCATAATAATTGTATTTACACAATTTATCGTAAGTTTTTGATATTATAAGAATAATAATAATCGAATACAAAAAATGTACCGTTTTTAGCAAATTTAATTTTTTTTTTTTAGTTATTCAAATATGGTTTGATAACTTGTTTGGAGATATGGTCAAATGTATCAATTAAAAATTATAGCAAATTGAATGACCTAAAACTTAAAAACAATGTTATTAGTAATAGTACCCTGTACTCATGTAGAGAAATTACCATCATCTGGATAATACGTAAAGCGACCTACCACTTGAAATATTGTGAAAAAAGAATTAATACATCAAACGGACGATTTTTCTAGAAGTGGACGGGTAAATTATAGCACGAGGAAATAAATTTCAGGGTCTGGGGAGACAGTATTTTACTGTAACGTCAATATCAGCGTTTTAATATAATTAAAAATAATACATTTTTTAGTTGATAATATATAGTTTTCGATTTTTCAATATAAAAACGTATCTTAGATAATAACGTGACACGTAGAGGATTATTTTATTTCATAAAATAGATTAAAATGCTTTGGAGTGTACGAGTATACAACATTATGCAAATTGGTATCTATAATAACTGCTGCAGCGTATATTGTGTGGTATCACGTGTCACCTAGTTACCTTAAAACTAAGTTTTTTCGATAACCACGGTCCCGACAAGTCAGTACCTATACACGCGTGCCATTACATTTTCATTTATAACTTTATACACAAGATTCGATAGGTTTTTTCTTCTTCTTCTTCTTCTTCCTCAATAATAGTTTCATATGGACAATAACTTAAATGCGGCCGACGTCGAAGACAACAGTGGCGACCTTCTTGCCGAAGAATTGGCCAGACTCCAACGGCAGTACATGCTCATGGAGAGCAATAAAAAAGCGTACACAGAAGAAATGGGCAGCTATTTGGCCAAGCAAACGTAAGTTAGCCATGACATTACCTACCGCGATACATGGTGTGTGCGAACGTGTTTTAGGAAAATTTTAAATAGTTTGGAACGAGAAAAAAGGAATTTGGTCGAACGTACGAACGTGGCCAATAACAAACGCAAGGAGAACAACGACGCGCATTTAAAAGGGAGTTTAATCGAAAAGTGGAACGAATACTTGAGCACCAACGACGAACTGGCAGACCGAAAAAAGTGTTTGGACGATATCGATAAGGAAATATTGAAAATACAAAACGATCTGGATGTGATATTCAGGCAGAGGGAACCGTCGGCCGGGAAATCGAAAACTAAAATCGATTGCGATAAGAAAAAACACGAGGAATTACTGGAAAATAAATTACACGTGGTAAGATTTCTATATTATATTATATATATTTATATTATCGGAAATGTTGACAATCGAGCAATTATAATAATTTCTAATACGGTTCCGAAACGATATCATTGCCTAGTAAATGTTATAATTTTTTTTTTTTTTACTAACCATGTGCTTCAGACAAACATTTTCCGTACCTACGATGTACATAAAATATTAATATTTCACACTTTTTTTATACGAATAACCGCAGTTATAATACTTACATAGCGTATATAAATCTTCTTAAACTTTTGTATAATAACTGCTATACATTTTAATATTTTTTATTATCATGTCGTATAATAAATATGTCTATAGAAATAGAAATAAAATCCGAGTATAATCCAAATAAAATATATCAACGTTTAATATGTTTTCATCGAGTGAGTTTTTTTTTTTTTTTTGTATTATTATTATTATTATACAGTTTTTAATTAAAACTAGGAAAACGATACGTGTGGAACGTCGCCTATAATAAATTACTGACATATTAACATTTACTAGGCAATGACAAATCGTTTCTTAACCATACTAGAAATATTGTAATAATTTTCGGTAAAGTATAAAAAAGAAAGAAAAAAACGTAGTTGACTAGTACACGTGTTGCGGTTATAACGATATGTTATTAGTTTTACGGTTAATTATAAAAAAATTGCCATGATAATTTCAGAAAACGGTCAAGTTTAATAAGGTTTTGACGGAAAACGCTCGTTTGAGAAACGAAATCGACAATTTGCTCGTACAGCGGTCGCAGTTCAACGAATCGTACAAGGCTCTGACGGCGCGTTTGGACGAAAGCAAACGGACAATGATGGACCTAATAGAACAGGCCACCGTGGCGTACGAACAAAGGTATATTATAGAAACAACGTACAAGTGGCAATTGTGATAATTTAATGTCGTTAATATAAATTGCATTCCTCTCCATCAGGGAAGAAGCCCAGACCAGGTTGATAAACATGGGCGACGAAGACAAACAACAGATCGCCCTGCACAAGGCCGAAGTCAAGGAGCTGCAAAGACAGTACGACCGCGATTTGAAACTCCAAGACTTTCTGTCCATTAAAGGTGGGTTTGGATTTACTATTCGACCGTCGACCCAAACAGCAAGAAAAAAAAATAAAACCAATCACAATCGCGTGTAATATAATAACGACAAAGTGATTTTTTTTTTCTTTCCCCCCCCCCCACACGATAGGAAAGCATCGCGTGCTTACGGATTTCGAACGGAAAGAAGAGGAAAAGAAGCAAAACGAACTGGGCAACCGTAAGGAACAAGCGGAGAAATGGGCCGACCTGATGGGATGGCTACAGCTGTACGTGGGCGAGACAAACGTCGATCGGATCGTGGACCTGTTTGTTAGGCAAGAGGAGGAGAACTTTGCGTTGTTCACGTACATCAACGAGTTAAACAGCGAAGCGAGTTTTTATATATTATGAAAAAAATTAATTCGCGTTTAGTTAACCGAATAGTTTTATGTTTATAATAATAATAATAATAATAATTGTTATTCATTATTGATTGGTCTGTTGAGTCTTTTTAACGCCAGCAGAACGGGGAGCAAAAAGTTACGAATAATAAGTACAAATTAATATAATTGACATCAAACTATACTCTTTCCGTATTTACAGTATAGCTGCCAAAATTTCACAGCACATTTAGAAGAACTTTATCTGTATCATAGCGTACCCTTTTTTTTTTTTTTTCAATAACGCTACCCAATTTTTTATAAGTAAATTAAAACACCAAAAAAACCGAAATTTTTTATACTGATAACTTTGATTGTATTTATGTTATCAAAAATAATAGCCACAGATAATGTTTTACTGAATATGATACGGAATTTTAGTAGTTCCACTACGAATACGGAAAGAATATACGGTTGCCCAAAAAACCGTTTTGTATACATTTTATTTTATAGCATGTTTACACAGATAAATAAATACTCATGATAACGACACGGAACTACTTTTACGTTTATTTTTCGGGGAATTTAAATATTTTCCAGATATAAACGATAATTTATTCTTCAAAAATATGGTCAAAACTGCATATACGCAACCCCTTAAATACGTATGACGGGATTACAATATACTGATGTGCTAGCTTTAAGGGCATAATATGAAACGTCGTTATTTGTGATTATTACCTCTTGTATATCTAAAACGTTATTTTTTTAATTTTTTTTTTTTGTTTTATGTTTAGGTGGACGATTTGCAAAAAGAAATGTTGGCGCTTGAGGACCGAGTGCAAGAGCAACGGTCCATCAACGAGTCGAGGGCTTCGAAGCAAAAAGAAAACATGAATGGGCTAAGGGTTCATCTTCAGCAGCTGGTCGACAGGGCGGACCGAGAAGGCGACCGGATAAAAATCGTACACGTGGAGTTGACCGAACTCTTGAAATCCGTCGAGAGACTCTTCTTGTCCGTCGACTGCGACCGTTCTCCGATGTACAAGATACTCGGTATGTATATAACACGCATGCCTTTCGATATACAGTGTGATTATTTTGATTATCTTCAAAAACTTGGAGTGAACTTGATTTTTTTTTTTTTTTTACGTATATAAATTATGTACGTTTTAATTCGACGATCTTATTTTCGATAATTTTTATTATTTTAACATTATCTTGCGCGTATCATATATACGCATACACACCTACCTATTGAATTTTCGATTTAGACCGAACGAGTAGGAAAAAGGGGGAGATGGGGGGAGGGAATTTCATATCGTGTGATAAAGTTTTCGGTAAAATAATCAACTGGGTTAGTACCTACGTTTGCATGGTGCATATTGGTGCAGTTAAAACGTTTTGAATTCACAGCGGTTTCGTATCGTGTAAACGGTTTCAAATTATTTTTGAAATCACCATAAACGTTTTGAAAGAGAAAATATTGCACCAGGCGTAGTTCAGGGGTCGTAAACGGTTTAAGAATGTGGACAACGTTAGGCCGATATTGTTTAATTAAACTGTCCACTAGATCATAAATATTAATATAACTATTTACTTTAAAAAGTACATCTAGCGTATATTTAAAAACTAATACAACAGTATTTTGGTCGAAGCTAGAAGTTAAAGACATGGATGTCCAAAGAAAAAAACATCAAAAAATAGCTGCAAACATATTCACAATAATCTAAAATCATATATAGATTAGGTTTTACCTAACCTAATACAAAATTATAATTCATAATAGTGGAGGCCTTAGGCCCTCAATAAAAAAAAAAAATAAATGTTTTAAAAAATGAACAGGTATTCTATCTACTGTGCAATTGAGTTTAATTTATGAGCTTTTACCATTGCAGTATATAATATAATATTATATCAGTATACTCGACATCGTCTGATTAAATATTCTCGTTATCATAAATTTCCGTGTCGTACATATATTATTTTTCCGGATCAACGAAATGCCTAATGCGACCTGTGCGTGTGGTTATTGTCTACGATTTTGTCTATGATTTTGAAGCATTCGCAAATATTTCGATATTGCCGGTATAAAGAATATTTATCGTCGTAATAAAATAGGTAAATGTCTCTCTTCCCAAAAAAAATCAAACGTGACCATTATTGTGAAGCGTGGTGATGTGTGGGTAATCGTGTAATTAGATTAGACGAGCACATCGTTGAAATGTACGTATACGCCTCATAGATAAAACCTCTAGGTACATTGCTGTACTTCGATCGCTGATAACTGTAAATTATTATTATGTCGATAACTAATCATTTTGCCGATTATGTATTTCGTTGTATGCACCGCCGTTATGTAAATCTAAATTGTTAAACAATATTATACGTACATAATAATATAAATGATCAAAACAGACGATGGTACACACACTGTATACCGTGTGTTGATTTAATATTTTTGGTGGATGACCTTAGATTGAAACGGGGATTTCCGAAGGTGATAGGAAAGTACCGAAATGCACATTTTTAGATAGATTTCAAATTGTAAACCCTTTCGATAAGGGCCAACGCAATTCAATTTAATTTTTTTTTAAACGGCGACTACAATGGTTTACTACGAATTCGGGTCGAGTAATTTTTTTTTTTTGAACGATTTTTGTATAGTTTTTTTTTTTTTTTTTTTTTTAATTGCAAAGTTGACAGTGTTACGGGATGTTGATGTTTAAATGTGTACAAGTAATCTGTTTTTAACGAATGTCATAATGTAATTTGATCAAATAAAATCAGTAACATCACGAGAATTGCTGAAACTTTTGGAAAATCAAGGCGGACACTTTGAGCCATTTATGGAATAAAACGTATTTATGAGGTCTTACGATATGTTAGGTTAAGTCGAAATAATCGAAATTTTTTATAATTTTCAATGGTCTATAATTATTTTTCTATTTTATCTCACTAGTATAAATTAGTAAAAATTAAGTAAATTACTAATAAGTGTTTATTAATCTTCTCTGGGTACAAATAGAAAACGAATAATATCGCTGATTTCTCGAGTATTGTTAAAATTTCGTTAAAAACAGATTATTTGTAAATGTTAAATTTTTACATTCCATAAATTTGCCAATTTCGCAATCGAATACAAAAAAAAAAAACCTGTTTTTATTCAAATGTGGTTAAAAATTTGAAATCTATCACCATATTGATTGTATTGCCTATAATTTTGTTTTTATAATAAAATGTCAAATTGACATTGTCAATACACACACACGGATATTAGAAAAAAAGTAACATGCATTTAACATTGTTGAATAACAAGTAAATTAAAAATTATTTGTATACGATATTTGCGGTCGGAAAAAACATAAAAAAAACAAAATAGAAAAAAAGTTACGGGGGGGTGGGGTGAGTGATGAAACCCCCGTATCTCCCGCCTGGGTACCCGGGGATTTTTTTTTTTTTTTTGGGGGAGGGGAGGAAGTGGGAGAGAAACGAACAAAATAATTACTCACTGGTCGCAGGGTTCATCGTTACAAATTTCGGATTTCACGAAGACAACAATACTTTTTTTTTTACTATACAAATACGGTCGCACGCGTACGGCTATTCCAAACGAACTAATTCGTTTTTAATCCCGCGGCACTGTGGCTGGCGGTATAGACGGACGAACGACCGTAACCTAAAAAAAAAAAAAAATACATATATGTACTGGCTGTACACTATCAACAACTTATTAATTATGCATGCGTGCCCATTACCTCCTCCTGTAATAAATAGTGCGCCGGCCTTTCGAATCAGTAACAATAATTATGTATACGTATTATCATAATATATATATATATATAGAAGGTTAAGTTTATTATATTATATTTCGTACAATTACTTTTAAATTTTCATACGTTTACGCGGTACAATATAGCCGATTGTTTATGACGAGTCGATCTAAACTCGACTTATGGTTTGCGTGAGATTCCGGAATGGGTTTTAAGAGGACGTCAACCACACCACAGGAATTTGGCCGTCTCAGTCTATTTAACGGGCAATACGTGGTTACAGAGGGAAAAAAAACAAAAATTTTCATACAAAATATTACATCTATTTGAAAAAAAAAAAAAACAAAAACAATAACCAACAAGGCTATAACTTTTAGGTTTCTAATTTTTTTTTTTTTTTAGAAAAAACTACGCCCAGACCTCGGAAATATTCTCCTCTTTACATTTTTTTATTTCCGTTCAAACCCTAAACCCTCAACCTAAACGCTACAATTTACGTTCTAAGTATAACGTAATTTGCTATATTGCCCGTTAGATACACATCGAATATGCCGGTGTGTTCTATTAATATTTTTTTATAATGAAAAAAAAAAAATAAAAATCCCGTTTTAGTATTCGGCGGACATTGGACAAGACCTCTGAACTTGTCATTACAATAAAATCGATTGTTCTTATTTGTATGCACTTAAACCGACCGATTTTATTTATGAAACTACTTTAATTTCTAAACAGACTTTTAATAATTGTTCGTGTAAACATATTATATTTTTTTACACAATACACACGTCTATAGTCTATATGGTCATCAGTATAACTTTTGTACATTTAGAACGTCCTGTCGGACAATATTGCAAAATTGTGTCTTCCAGAAGTTGTCGGAGGGGAGCTCTAACTTATAGACTCAAAACAAAAATTATTCCGCCGAATTAACGACGACAATGTTCACTACGTTTTCACGGAGAGATTTTTCGATATGTGTTTCCCGGATAATTTTGTTTGCTATTTATAATTCATATAAATTCAATCATATAATAAAAAACTGTAGAACGAGAATATCGAAAAATCCCTTGGTGAATATTATCGTCATTAATTTGGTGAAATAATTTTTGTTTCAAATCTATCAGAATCCTATTACTATTCGGAAGTGCGTAAACACATTTTTGCTATATTGTCCGTAAGATAGACAGAGAGACGGCAAACGTTAACAGCCGACGTCCTCGTCGTCTACGTCCGCATTTTTACCGTCTCGGTCCAACCAACGGACAGTATTTATTATAGCGAAATTACGTTACGCAAAATAAAATCGTACGATACGATATTTTAAGTGCAGAATATTTTCGAGGGCAGTGCACAGCAGTTGCTGTTTTTCTAAAATATTTTCAAACAAAAAAGTGACTTAGTTTTCGGTTTTTTTTTTTTTTTTAAATACCCGTAACTTATTTGTTTGACAACATTTTAGAAAAACGACAACGCACTGACCCTGGAAAATACGCTTCATATTCATAGTCTATAAAAACGTAAAATTGTTATTTGCTACACTCTAACAATATTGTGAACAATTTGGAAACCACTGTGTTAGACTTTTATAACAATTAGGTTACATCATTTCGAAAAAAAATATTCGTATTAAAGCGATCGTCGGCGAAACTTCCGACTGTATGTACACAAAGATAACGTTTTATTTTGTATTCACACGATGACATAAAATAAAACCTACTGTAAACTATGCAAACCTGCAATAATATTTACGACGTGAAAACGGGAACAAATAAAACGTTCGTGTTTTTATCTAAATACGTTTTAAGTACATATAACGTATATAAATAACAAAAGTGTAGACTAAAAGACTTTTAGACTTAGTCTAAAAACTGAAAATAGGTATCAGTTTCCATTAGTCTTATTCATAAGTTTAGTTCAATAATATCGTACGGTTAATATTATGGATTAGCGATAAATGATAATATGGATTTTTTATTTTTTACTGTAGTAACCTACCAAAATGTCCGAAACCGAAATTTAAAGTCTACGGTAAAATAATCTCACCAGCCATAAAACTGATCAAAAATGTAGCGAAAAAAAAAAGATGATAGGAATTAATATTATTTACGGACTAATAAATATGCATTATGGCATATTTATTCACTCATGATTAGCCATAAGTGTATTCAACATTCATATTTAATACAAATTAAATTGAATTTAATAGGAATGGTATTAGTATTCAATATTAAATATCTAAATAACCTGGATCGCTAGACGGACGTTTATATTTCTATTTTTAATTTTATAAATACGTAATTTTTTTTTTTTTTATACATTAATATGATTTTTGATTTTAAACAATTTTATCGCAAACACGTATGATTTTTGACTTATTTTAATAAAATATGCTATCGATAAACAATATAACTCTTTACGCAATACTCAAATTAATATCGCGGTTTTATGCGTGATGCAAAACGAAAATTAACAATAAAATCTACAGGGTGTCTCTTGAAAATAATATGAATATATTATCATTGCGATATATCATGAGATAATGAAAACAATATAATTCTCAAGAAAAAGTATTACGCTACAAAAAAAAAAAAAAAATTGAATTCCTTTGGTGGGGTCCTCTCGCACACTGGCATAACTGGCAATGAACTAGCTGATAAAGCAGCCAACGAAGCAATAACATCGCCTAGTTTCGGTAAAATTAAACGAAATATAATTTCAAGACGTACTCATTAGTATCAATTTCTAACAAAAAGTCGCTGGCAAGTCATGCGGGAGGAGACTCCTGACACGAACAAACTCAAGGAAATAAAATCGTCAATAGATGATAGATCATGGAAGTCCCTCTCACCCTCGTCCAGGCACGAAGAAATAATTGTTACAAGGACTCGGATCGGACACTCCCGTCTAACTCACTTGCACCTCATTACAAGAGAAGAGTGCCCGATCTGTGAACTCTGCGACAAAGAACTGTCCATCAAACACATCTCTCTAGAATGCCCCAAGTTCAACGGCTCCAGACAAATTCTCGGAAACCCATCAACAATGCAACAAGCACTTGGCGTAGAAAACTCCAAAAAATATACAGCTTTTTCGTTAATACAGGCTTAGCAAAACTACTGTAAAAAAAAATAAATAAAAATAATACATGTCTCACTAACTTCCTCTCCTGTTAAGCACAATCATAATGTATTCCCATAGTTTTAAGAACAATAATTTTTCACAATCAATGCAGGCTAATGTCTTCAGAAGTTGAAGCCTTAACTTTTCAATAAAAAAAAAAAAATATATAATTCTATTTTTTTGTAATATGATTTATGAGATAAAGACTACAAATATCATATTAAATAAATTATTATGCTTTGGTAAACAATTTAAAATAAAATCTTTTTATTTTATTATTTTTGAAAAATTTAAAAATAATCGTTTTATAGAGTGAATTTGTCTGAAAATGATGACGTTTTTCGACTTTTTATATCCATTAATCTCATGATTTTCAATATTAACTTTAGTTTACAGAAAAATATTCAATGTTTTCAGAAGAATAAACTTTATAAAACGATTATTTTTAATTTTTTTTAAATAAAAAGTAATTTTTTGCCAAAATATATGTTTAATTTAAAGTATTAATTTTTTGTAGTCCTAATTCTTTTAAGTCATTTATAAAAAAAAAAAAAAAAAAAAACCAAAATCTGATTATGTTCATTGTCTAGGGAGATATCATAATTAGTATATCTTCGTGAGACACATTCTGTATAGATAATTAACCCCATTAAAATCAGATTTTGTTAACAAATAATTTAATACGTCTAATATTGCAGGAGACGAAATTCAAGCGAACGTGTACAATATGACTTTCTACATTGATCTCATCGAAACAAAAGTGTTGGCCGTTGTGAAAAACTTAAAAACGGCAGAATCCGCAATATTATAAGTAATCGATAATTGATTTTCAATTTGCCTATTTGCGTTGAATATTTTTATACATAAAATCTATATTTACATCAAATGTTTTTTTAAAACACTTTTTTTTTTTTTTTTTAAAGACAATTGCAATTGTATCCCGAATTAATAAGTATATTTAAATGAATATGTTGGCATTAATAATTATTATTTTTAATACGCAATTATTACACTGTCCATATATGGCATTTAAAATAATACAAATATATTTGAACTGAAAAATATGAACATGATTTGTTTTTGCGACTACAATTAGGTAGGCAGGTTAGGTTAGGTTAGGTTAACGACGAATAAGACATATAAGGGAACATTTTTTTTTTTTTTTTTGAGAATTAGAAAGACAAGGACGAGAAAGGAATATTTGGCCACTCGATCGACCAAAAAAACAAGAATTAACAAAAAATAATCGACAATTTTGAAATTAAATATAATAATTACGGCAACGGTTTTGCCAGACGACGAAAGTGTCGAATGAGGAATTTGAAAATTTCAACCACAAATCAAATTTTCGATTGCTCATAACTTCTAGAGAATTCAACTTAGAACCGTTTCCACCGTTTTATCATGTATCGAAACACAATCCGACCCAATTTGTTTTTCAATAAGATATATTCGTCTAACCCCACCATACTTTAGTTTTATACATTTTCGTATAACTATTAACTATAAAATGTAAAATATAAACTAATAAATATATAAATACATATTATAATTGATGTTTAACTGTAGTTTGCAAGACTAAACTAGACTCTATTATATGGATACCCACAAGAGAAGCAGACCGTAGCGTCAACAAATTACTGAATTCATTAACTGTTTACCTGATTCATTCAACTGAGTACCTAAGTAATTCAATTGTCGAAAAAGTCAAAAACTTTACTCAATATTATACTGGCTATCCGAGGTTAAACGGTCACGTACGCGCGCGAGACTCTTAACAAATACAATATTTGCGATAATCGAAAAAAAGGTTTCGAGTATAACACTTTATGGAAAATCAAATATATTAACCGAGAAATCGTGTGTAAACCAAAAAAAAAAAAAAACGAACACGTTCGGACAGCCTAAAATGATTTATTCGTATATTTGAAAAAAAAAAAAAAAACTTTAACTGAACGAAACATACACAATAAGAGAAGGATAATCCAAGACCGTGGAAACGAAGACAATTGTGCAGCTCGGTGTTCGTCAAGGTGTGTGTCGAGCTGAAAAAAAAAATTATATTCTTATCATTATCACTTTACACTGGAATTTTTTTTTTCAAATATTTTTTTTACGGACTTACAATACGATAATTTGATGCGTGCCTTGTGGTGCAATTACATATAGATTATCGATAACGAAACATCAAACACATCGCGCGTTTAGTTTATCGGCAACGGTTTTGTTTTGGTCCTCTCTTGGATTTTCTCGGCCATGTGCAACACTCTGGTCAACAGTTGGTATTCCTCGGCGATAAAAGCCAATTGGGTTTGGAGGTCCGGCTTTTTATCGGGCGCCGGTTGATTTTTTACGCGCCGACATATTTGCTTGTACACATTCCACACGGAAGCGGCCACCTGTTCAACAATAATATTAATAATAATAAACGTAAAACTGTTATTACTTATAATTTTATTTATTAAAATAAAACTTTTGTTAAACCCTCGCGGTTACCAAGTCGCCCTCGATTTTTTTTTCTTTGGCCATATTTTCGATCCTACGGTACGCCAAGTCGGTTTTGATTATCTCGTCCTTCAGCTTACCCAGCGATTCGACGACTCCGGCCATTTCAACGGAAACGTACTCGGTCTCTTCGCTCTTTTCCTAAATAAAAACGACACGCGATAAAATATTTAAAAAAAAAAAAAAACGCGCGAGAATAACGTATTTTCACAATCATATACTTTCGAGCGTCTAAACACGTCGGTCGTAAGACGTTTCAAGTCGGCGGTCTTTTTCTCGTGCTTTTGCGTCAATTCCATTCGGACGTTTGTCAAGTTTTCGTACCGTTTGATAACGTCGTCGATGTTTTTGAACTCTTTCGACTCGTTGACGACTTTATCGAGGAAGTCCTAAAACGACAAAACATCAATGATGTTATCAATGATAATTATAATGCGTATTTTTTTGATTTTTTTTAATGTATTCGAAATTATTATAATATAAAAAGCACACAGTATATACCAACTCCTAGATGCCGTGGAATGAAACAATTTTGATATGCAGGCTGTACCAGAAACATTTGTTTCTCATTCTACAGGATGGTACTCCGTGCGTGGCCCTCTCAGAATAGATTTATTTTATTTTTTATGTCAATACCTTGGGTGAAAATAACTAAATTTGTTTATCAAATTAAAAGTCTATATACAAATTCAGGCGTTACGACACGATAAGTAAAAAATAGAGGCGATAAGCAAGCAGTTCTGAGGTCGTATGGTTTATGTTAATTTTTTTTTTTATGGATATTTCACAAATAAATCCGGAAAACCCAAGATTTTGACATAAAACAAATAAAAAAAATCTATTCCGAGGGCCATATCATATTATTGTCCCATATAGAGTGCGATAATTGTTTCTGCTACACTCTGTATACGAATTATTATTAAAACCCAGGTTGAAACGTATAGTATGGTATAGTAAAAATTTATATTTATATACGTTTTATACCGTATAAAAATAAAATCCCTAAAAAACAAAAATACATTTATAATTTAAAATTTAAACCAACAATAAAAAAGGAAATAGAAATTATAAGTATACAATTTGTGGTGCTATTAATCTATTATTAATAATTATCATTATTTTATCGCAGACATATTTATATTTTATAGAAAATCCATTGTACTCGTGATGTTTGTAATACTTTTAATTTTTTAATATTGCGCAATATTATTGTGTGTCTGATACATATAGTGTGCATATTGCGCAAGTATTGGTTGAAGGATTCGATTCAATAATTAAAAAATGACAAAATTACGCATTAAATAAATATTTATTAACAGCAAATTATCTTCATCCAAAACATCAAGGGAAAGAAATGACATCTAAACATAAAGATTTTATTTTAAATTCTGCTGTAATTGGTTCTGAAGGCTTAAACAGTTGTATTGAGCACAAAGAAAAAAAATTGGGCTATTTAAAATTTTATTTGAAAAACATGGATTGTCAACAACTGCATTTTGGTATTTTACTAAAAATAATCATCCAGAATTGCATGGATCGGCAAATAAATTACTAAATTTATTAGCGTCAACTGCCCAGTTAGAATGCATCCACAATTCTCACCGGAACCGCCTGAATCCAGAACATTCCAGAAAACTATTAAGTTCCTATTACTCACTTAAATTAAATGAAAAAACTCAAAGTTCATCGAATTAATATTAATTATTATTTAATAGTTAATGTTAATATTTAAGTTTAAATAATTGTACGTGGGTAATTGTTTTTTTTTTTTTTTTTTTTAATGTATTATTTAATAAAGAATTAGAATTAGAATTATCAAAGGAAACAGAAAAGACTTTTATTTTATACGTATAGAAATATTCTATATTATTAACTTGGCAACATTTAAATTTTACTTTAGAATATGAATATAATAATATATTATATTCACTGTCTGTAGCAATATTTTATTATTTTCTATTCAGATAGGTACCTCTATTCGAAAGAATGAGAAAATAAAATTCAAAAATTGCCAACAAATAAGATTTATTAAAACATACGTAATTTTTAACTACCTAATATATTTTTCACTAAGTATAAAAATTAAAACCTAACTTAATATCTGGAATAGGAAGTATTTTTAAAATGTTTAAGAGTTTTATACGCGTAATATTACCAACCCCGATTGAAACTTAACAATAAATCGTAAAAGTAATACTTCGAACGGTTTCAACTCCTCCACGCTGCGTTGCATTTTTTCGGCGGCTTCTTCGAGTTGTAAAATTGATTGTCGCATTGGTATGATTTGTTGTTCATAGTGTTTCGTCACTTCTACGTCTTCGTTCGTCTTTCTCGCGAGCATTTCGCATTTCGATTCGTTTTCCTACATATAAATGGATAAAAAAAAAAAAAAAAAATACATATAATAAATATGGTGCTATTCGTTCCAACGTACCGATCGAACTAGTGGACCGATAAGAATATTTTCTAAACAGATTTGAAGATTTCGTCGTCAAGTCTATATTGGAAATCGACTTTTACACATTTTTGATATAATTTTCCTAAATCCTGGAAAAGCAGCACTAACAAATTAGGTTAATAAAAATTAAAATCGACAAATCGAATACGTGACAAAATCAAAGTTCTCGAGTAGACTTGACGACAAATTCAAATCTGTTTTCGGAATATTCTTATGGCTACACTTGATTACGTTGGGACAAAGGCGGAAAATTACCGTTTCCATCCTCTTAGGCCTCTAACCGGAGGTTATTTTTGCCGCAAACCCTAATTATTATGATTGGAGATAGGATGTTTTTATTGAATCATAAAAACGGCTAATAAAGCATGTTTCGTACGTATACGAGTAGATTTAGTTACTTGTATTTCACATTTTAAGCTATATTTTTGGTTTTCAATGTAATTTTTCTAATATGTTGATGTTTTAAAACGATTTCTATTTTGTCTGTCTGTGATCAATTTTTTTTCATCAGAAATCTTGCTCTCATTATAAACATCAGGGGTGGTTTCTAGTAGAAAAGTGTTTCTAGTTTGTGTATTGAGGAGATCATTTTTTTTTTTTTTTTTTTTTTTTTTTTTTTATAGTTCTTTTAACGAGCGAAAACGAGATTATTTATACGGTTCCTATTATTTTTAATTTTCACCGAATACTCATATTGGAACGTCTTTATAGACGTGGTACAACTTTCAAAATATTCTGGCGTTTTTTCTTTTTTTAAATTATGTATAGCTATTTGAAATTGTCGACAATTTTTGTTTTTTATTTTAGGTGAATACAAAATTGTGTTCGCTTCTCTAAAATGCTCAACAATTTGATACAAGTTTCATCGTAAGTGGAGCGTTATGTTTTAATTTATTTCTTATATCCGTTTTAAGCTCAAGTTTATGATTAATAATTCGTTAAAAAACATATTTTGATTTATTTCGTAGTTACTAATAAATTAAATTTAAATTTATCAAAAAAAAATGTTTAACCGAACTCCACTGAGAACTGTTTGTTTTTGGCCCTTATTTTTCAGTACTTATTTATGGTTCAGCAGTTTTTATTTTTTATTTCGTATTTGGAACTTGCCAAAGAAAATTGTACGTGTCTCGACTCGTCCGCTCGCAAGTCGTTCAATTTCTGCTCGAGATCGTTCCACTTTTCCTTCATTTCCCGGTCAAACGCCTTTTTTTCCTTGTGCTTGATTTCCAAATGGTTTTTCGCGGCGTCCCGTTCCCGGATCGCTAATATCAGTTCGTTGTCTAGTACTTTCGGCAATTCGCCCCATTCCGGAAACTTCCTGAAACCGTTAGCGTATATTTGAATTTATACGAGTAATTATTCAATAAACTGTCCGAACGCGCGTAATCGTAACGAATTTGCATGTGGGTACCTAATAGAAAAAAATAAATAAATCATACACGTAAAAATATTAAAACACATGATATTATATTGTGGTAAAAAAAATCAATTACCTGATAAAATCGTTCGATTCCGTCTTCACTTGCGCGTACGTGTCGACCGCTTTAACGCAGTCGGATCCGATGTTAATCATATTCCGTTTGGCCGGACTTTTCATTTTGATATTTTAAATTTTCTGTAATAATTCCCGAAAATGTTTTTTTGTTTGGTTTTTAGCCGTAAATTATCGAACACGGTGTTGTCGGGCGTATATTCGAATACTGCAGGGCAGGTCTTTGCATTTTCGGTTGACGTGTATAAAAGGATCTTTGGTATAAAAAGACTCCTAGCAACTCAATTGTTTTATCGATATAAATAACGTAGGGTAGCGCGCAGTGTTTGGATGAAAAAAATTAGAATACCCTCGAGTTCGAGCGCTGGTAGTAGGGAAATTATATAACAAGACAAAAAATAAAAAAAAAGTCCGAACGCAACAATTAATCTACAAAAAACGATTCTAATCGGAGTTCGATTAAATATTAATATGTTTTAATCGATTTTAAATTATATAACGATATTTTTCATGTGTACAAAATAATTGTTGTTACAAATGTCCGAATTTTTTCTTAGGTCAAATTTTTGAGCATGTTTTTAAAATCAAACAAAAATTTTATTCACATAAAACCAAATTAAAACTCGAGCGGTCAGGGGGGCAGCTCACCCCCAGCCGTCAAAGCTCGTAAGCTCGTCAAGCACTCCAGGCCCAGAATGCCAACAGTGTTGATCAAGGTCGCTGAGGGATCCACTTAGCCGATATGGTCCGAGCGGTAAGAGGGTCCCAAGACCCATCGGAGTTTGGTACTAGCGTCACCTCCATGAAGAAGACACGCGCCGGCGACCTACTCGTGGAGCTGCCCCGGAGCTGCAAGTCACGGCGCCATCACCGAAAAACTCGGTTCTCGGGGCGGTCGGGTCACAAAACTGATCCACACGGTGCTGTTCGAGGTCCTCGACTTCCTCATGATGCTTCCGCATAAAAAGAAGTACTCGGTGCCATCCGCGCAGCAATATCTGCTTAGGTTGACGAGCAGTGGTCACTTCCATCAAGGCCGACGTCGCCGTCACCGGTATCTGGGCTCTGAAGTCCGGCCAGCAGGTGGTCACTGTTCGCGTCGGCTGGAGCAGTGCAGAGTGCGGATTCTCCCTCCCGAGTCCAACAGGTGCTTCCGGTGTCACGGCTACGGTCACATAACGAACAACTGTAGCTGACCTAATCTTCAAGACTCTTGCCGCAGATGCGATGTACTCAGCCACAAAAAAGTCGACTACTCCGATGTTCTTGGTCAAACACTGTGAAAGGTCTTCAACGACGACCTCCTGATGATCGACGTGCCGGCGGGAGTCCAGTTAATCGGCTTTGCGAACAATCTGGCTCTCCTCGCCGCTGCCCAGACCTTCGACACCTTCTTGGAAATCTTTCCTTCATTAATAGAAAATAAAGAAGAAAAAACGACCGTCAGTGATGGGACGTGTGATTTCTTGTTTTTCAGACACGAAAAAAAAGAACGTGCGCACTACGCTCAGAATCTAAAACGTGGGACGAGACATTTTAATAGTAATTATATTTGTCGAATGAATTTTAAAAAACAAAACCCTCAAATTTCCCATTTTCAACGGAAGGGTAGGGGGTGGGTAATTATAGATTTTCATTACGATCCATTCGGTGGCGATGATCTACGGAGATTCCGAGTAAAATTGATCATTTTCACTCGTAGATGTATTTAACTACGTTATTTTCGAGAGAAAAAAATAAAATGAAAATAACGTTCCTCGTTATTCCCGTACTACCCCAATTAACCGCACCATCAATTTGTGATTTTCAAAAATGGACAAAAACCAAAACTCCAATTATTGCGCGTCCATACATTCGACAACAATAGCTACGGTCGTGTTCGCAACGACAACAACAATAATAACAATAATTATAATATGAGACACGGTACACAAAACGGCGGCATAAGTCTGGATTATTATTCCGATTATTGGAACAAACTGTAAACGAAAGACTGTACGAGATACCACTAGAAACGTCTAGAATTCGGCGGATGGTAGGGGGGCGGAGGGGGGCAGGAACCGATTGGCGGGCAAACAGTTGCACGGCGTACACGATATGATAACGCGGTGACCCGACGATAGATGATAACACGCGCGATTCTCAAACAGTAAACGTCGTATCCCACTTCGTGCGCAGTATCGGTTATTTGTTTGGCGGCTGGTGTTGTCCGTTTTTCTCGCTCGCCCCGTACCAGACGAACGACGGCCGTGTTTTCCGGTGCGGCCAATATAACTGACCCGCGAACGACACACGTCTCGACGGCTAGCAACACCCGTTTCTGCGACGGCGGCGGTGGCTGTCGCAAGTCCGGCATCACGCCCAACACCAAGCACAGTCGGTTATTCCTGCGGCCCTTGCACATCATCGCCGGCAGCAAGTTAAGGCGTTTGGAGTGCAGACGGTCAAGGCGTTTCGCTCCGTACCCCGAGAATCGCACCACCCACATATCGGCCATGTTCAAACCGGACTATCCGCTCGCCGACCAACCGGCGGTGACAGTGGCCGGATCGTCTCATCAGCCGCCGGCCTTCCATCTGCAGTTCAACGGTCAGCCCGTCGGCTGCTCGGCATTCACGCCCGACTACCAGCAGTTCCCGTATACGTTCTCGTCGTCCACACCGCCCACGTATAGCTGGGCCAACACCAACAGCACTAACGTCATGAAGTGAGCGCCTCCCCACCGTTATTAATAATTATTTCTTCGGATGAACCAACGGCGAACGTCGTTGTCTTATCGTTATTGTGTTCACGATTTCAGGTTCACGGGCTCCAGTAATCCGTTACCTTTGGACACGATCACGTACCGTGCCAGCAATTTCGGATCTGTACCGAAACGGAAAATCGACTTGGACGCTGAGTAAGTGTTTTTCCCATTCCTGTCTACACCCTATTTGACTTATCCTATTGAGCTTAACACATTTAACGTGCAAAACTCATATGTTATCGTCAATAGACTACCGCAACCGCCTAAAATGCGCATCACTGAAGAAAAAGTGTCCGCTAGTCTACGAGACATGCATATCAGCAGTGGATTTAAGCTTCACAGTTATTCTCTCAACACAGACGATACCAGTGATATGGATGTAAATAAACAAATATTATCACGGTGTTCTATGTGAACGTTTTTGGGTTGTTAATTTTTTTTCTTTTACAGACTCTAGAGACTCCAAGTATGAATACTGTAAATTCAAACGAAATTATCAAAAACGAGCCTCAAACTACAATTGTCATGTGTGAAGAATTACGCAAACTCAACAAATTTGATTCAATCATACCTCAACCACTACTCAATATGTATGTCTATTAATTAAAGGCATACTTAATATTATTTGTTGTATTGAACTGTGAACCTATTGTTTAGAGAGAGACCAAACAATGCAGTGGCAATATGGAAACCCCAGCCCGTAATAGAAATGGTCCGGTCATATCCATGTTTTAAGGAAGCAGAGTCTACTGTTGTCATTACTGAAATCACCGACGAAGAAGAAAATGAAACAATTAATCAAGATACTATGCTTATTGAAGAAGATGAGTGAGTGAAAATTGTTAATATCTAAGAATATTTGAAATAAAATAAGGATCTTAATTTATTTCGGCTATAAAATTTGGTGTTCAAATTGTGAAAATTCTATTTATTTTTTCTTTGTATGCCTTTAATACTAGATTTGATGTCTAGCAGCCTATTAGATAACTAATTACACTATTAGGTTTCTATTTTTTTATACCATTTATTATGGCATTGAGCAATATATACAAAATAAAGATTAGCATTACCATAGATTTCTAAACAAGTGTTTTCAAGTTTAAGTAATATTCCGACTGTAACAAGTACAATAAAATTTGAATTACTAGTATAAATTGTTTATTATTCTGCTTTTTTTTTTTTTTTTTTGTTAAAGTATAAAATATAAAATAATGTTGAATAATAATTTCTTATATGAAATTTGCAGTTGCGACGCTGTCGAAGATGATGAAATGGAATTATAATGGGACTCGACTCTCAACTGAATACTTCTCAATATTCTTATTGGCTCACGGAAGGCGAGTTAACTTACTGCCAAACAAATAAATTAAAATAAAAAAACAAAATAATTAATATCAATATAAATATGTGTTAAATCAATTATTTTTAAATTTTAAATAGTTGTAAAAAAAAAAAATTATTTTTATTGTTAATAAATAAGTGTGATAATATTATAATTACTAAATATATATATATATAGATAAGGTTAATTACTCATTTAATTATAATTTTTTTTTATTTGTATGTTTTTTTTCCTAAATATAAACAAATGTGTTGCATGATAAAATAAGTTAGTTAAGATTTCAAAACAAAATATATATTATTTAAATGAATAGATATGGTTAAATTACTAATATTCTAATAACATCACAACGCTACTGTTAAAACGAAGAAAATAAACAGTGGCGTATGCAAAACTATTTTGTTTGTAGTACAACAAGAAGTGTTATTGAGAAAAAATGTGTGAGAAACCCGTTACTACTGCAATAGAAGAGAACATAAATTATTTTCGAATAGTAACTCTTGTATATAATAAACTTGATTGAGAAGTTATGAATTTTGATAATACTGATTTATCAGCTACAGTAGTCACTATGGCAGAGAAAAAATAGACAATTTTAGATGAAGATATTGAATTATTTATTAAGTATAAGTTAAACTCGCATAGTTTTAATCGAGAACCGAAACCTGTTGTTTCTAGATTGACTAGAATACTTATAAAACTTAAAAGAAAAATGTGTGTAAGTTGTTTGTATATAAATGAGAATAAATTGCGTTTAAAATAAGATAATAGACTTATAAAAATATATGGGAACAAATTCAAAATATTTTTTTTTAACTCAGCTTCCCATAAAGAACAAAATTAATTTTATATTAATAATAATAATAAGTCTATTTCAACCGTTAATATGGTCAAAAAGGCGTAAAGTATTTGTCTAGCAAAAATAACAAGACTAATAATTATATAAAATTAAGAGTTTCATACTTACAAGCTTTAGAAATATTTTATAGAGCATTGTAAATTAAAAACATAAATTACTTTATAAATTTAATAATTTTTTTTTATGATCTTTAATCAAATTATGTCTTGAATAATAACTTCAATCACAATAATATATAGTAAAATTTTAGCTCTGAACAAAATAGACATGGAGCAATAATAATCATAATCAAAAAAAATAAAACAATAGACTAGAAAATTGATTGCTGTAATACCCACTTTTACATAAATCCACATATCACACAGGACATAGTATACAAAAAACCTTTGGAAACACGACACAATTGTCATACGCCACTTAGGTTAGTGTCAGGGGTGGGCGGGGATTTTTATATTACTTACTATTTAAAATACTTAATAATGATTCTTATTACCATCCTGGTGTTGTGTTAGCCAACCGTCGCATACGCCTAGAATACATACAAGTTTTGGTATTAGCAACAAGCAATAATATTATGTTACAACAAGAAATTATAAAATAGTTCTTCGGTCCTTGCCTAGTATTCCTGTCTTGATCTCTTATCTTCTTCTCCATTTCAGCATCTGTTAGTGTTTCAAGAAACGGACTCCACTGGTCAGCGTCAGAAGGTGGTCTAAACGGACTCTCAACAACAGACAATGGTGCTTCGCTAATTTATAAAATTATAAAAAAATAAAATATAGATCAAATTGTACGATAAAACAATAGGTGTACCTAAAAGCATAGGTGCGTTGATGCCAGCTCAATTGTCCTCTAATTGAATACGCAATGGCTGTAACAAACTCTCCACCAAGACCAAGTTCTGCACATAATTTCATGGCAAATTGTTCAGGTGAATTATCTTTTTCGCCCATGTCCCACTCAACTTGATCTACTAACGAAGTATTCCCTACGTGAATATTTAACTAAAACATGCAAATCTAATAGAATTAACATATTTTATAACAAATAAATACACTTGTACAGGTTTTCATTTACTTTGATGATAACTCTTTGATCGTGTTGTTCATCTAAAATATTATCATTATGAAATGCTTCAATTTGCTGACGTATAGATTGTGCAATAGCTGGTACGAATGGTAAAGGATTTAAATCTAAATCATCGCATAACACCTCGGCAAATTGTTCTGGAGTTATTAAACTTTCTAAAATATAATAGGTAAAATAATATGTACAGCCATTAACAGTAAAAAATTATTTTATGAAAATACAAAATATTTTTCTATACCATTCTTATTCCATGTAAATGTATCTCTCAACTTTTGACCTTCAATTTCCATATCAAGTCTAATTGGTACTAATAATTCTGAAAAGTTGGCGTTTTCATGAATGTTTGCTGGATCGGTATCATCATAACTAAACATGGTTAAAATAAAAATAGACAGCAACACAGTATTTAATAGTCATAACTTCTTACCACAATGGAAAAGTTCTGACTTTTTTTTGTATGATCCTATTGCGGTTAATAGGTGTAGCCTGGGGTACAGCATCTAAATGTGAGCTGTTCGGTAATGATGGAACCCACGGCACTGATTTTTTTCCTTTAGATTCCCTGGAATAACCAAAATAATGTTGAATGTTAAATAATTTAATTAGTTAAAGAAAAAAAATATATCTATTATAATATAATATAATAAATAATAACAAAGTATTATATATATAGTATTATATATTATTATAAATTATAAAAACAAAACTTAAATGTTTTACAAAAAAAAAAAATCATAAAGCACAAACTCATTATATTTTATATCAATATAACTTATCACTAATTTTACATGAGTTATATTAAATGTTATTGTTAAACCAAAAATTTGATTATTTAATTTAAATTTAGCATAATCAAGTAAAGATAATATTTAAATACCTAAGTGAAACTAAAATTATATCAAAATGAAAAAAAAAAAATTATTTAATACCTGGTAATTAATGGTTCCGTAGAAGTCACTGAAACTGCCTTATACCGTTCATCGTTACCATCAATAACATCTTCAACTTCGGATGCTCGTAACAATGAAACACTAGACGCCAGACAATGAGCACTTAATCCTAAGAATAACAAATATGATGAACATTCGAATCATTTTAAATAATTATATTAGTATGTATATTACGGTTAAGTTTAAATATTCGTAGAAATATTAAAGATTGTATTGAATGTACTTAAAAATAATAAATTAAGTGAATAATAAGTTGCCAAAAGTAGATGAGGCAACTAAATATGTATTTAACTGTTTTTGTTTCAAGTTTTTATGAGTGACAAAATAACACAGAATTGAATTTAAAAAAAGGATTGTAATATTAAAAATAAATAAATAACAATGACAAGAAAAACATTGGATTAAGAAGTTACAGAGGATATTCGTAATAAAACGATAAACATCCTAGTTGGAATACTACAATTTGTTCAATTGGTAATTAAATCAAAAATTATGGTCGAGTTAATACTTGTATAACAAATCTTGGTAAATATTGAAAACAAAACTATAGGTTTTTGAACGTAATAATAATAGGTTACAATTAAACTCAAGTCAAAAGAAAACATTAACTATCCAATAAATTGTTAGGGCTAACTTCTATTTTTAACTCATAGTTGTGTCTGTAATTGTTTATGACGAAGAAACAGAATCAAACATTACCGAGATCAATTAAACGTTTTCTCTCATCGTTTGTGATGGTCCTGCGAAACATTCCAGGATACCGTTTATACAAAGACCCGCGAAACAGTCGCAAGTAATTGCCGACCTGAAAATAATATGACACAATGAAAAACCTACTATATTTATAATTAAACAAATAATTCTTTTACCTCGGACCCGATACAGTAGTATTCGCCATTTTCTTCCACTTGGAAACTGATGGGCTTGTCGCCGTACGTCCGGAGAGCCATTTCCCACGTCGAAAATTGGTCGTGACCGTCTTGCACGTCGACTCCCGAAAGATTAGTAGCTCAAAAAACTACTCAATATCAACGATACGCGATATTATTAACGACAGGGCGATACGATCAATGTAGTCTAATTTACCACTTTACAATTTTCTTTAATGTTTTACAATTTACAAATTCTGATTGATACTGTTATCTTAATATGTGTTGTTTACAAACATAGCCCAGTGTCGCCAACAATGCGGCGGCCGTGACTCTTGACAAATACCACAAAGGAGTGCATTTAATCATCCAGTAAACGAAATTAAACCTGTCCAACCCAATAGGCAAAAAATAAATCCCCCTAAAAACATGCCAATACTTGGATATTTCATTTTTCACAGGCAATGCTGTGCAAAATCAACTTTTTTATAATATTTATCAAGTCTGATTCGAAACACAAATAATGTTTAGACTAAACAAAATCATGTTAATTTCTTATAAGAACGGAACAGTATACCATAGTCTGAGTACTCTAGTAATCCGTCTATAACAAAGTCTATAACGTCAACGCACCAAATTTGACAAAATATAAAAAAAAAAAAAAAAGATTCTATTTTACGAAATGGACAAATTTGCGTCTATTTCATGATCTTATGAACATCATACAAGTTAGAATCAAAGATTAGGAAACAGATATCCATTTCATGAAATGTGCGTTTAGACTATGTTTGCTTTGTACCTTACAAATTAATTTTTTAAGCTCGTTGATCATTTTCTCTTAATGTTAATTGTCATTTCGAGATACTATGCAATTAAATTTATGTCCGGACTACTGGATGTGCACGTTGTTTATTATTCAATTAACTGAAGAATCTTAATATAAATTCAGTTTTTATTGTCGACTATTTATTGATAATGTGAGTCTCCAAATTTGATATTAACTAATGATTATTGTATACACCAAATTCCAGAAGAATAATGATTTCCTATAAAATGACCTAAATTTGTAGTAATTTCCTCTCTGTATATTTTTTATACCATTCAATATGACATTGTGCCATATATACAAAATAAAGATTAGCATTCTCATAGATTTCTGAACAAGTATCTTCAAGTTTGAGAAATATTCTGACTGTAATAAGTACAATACAATTTGAATTATTAGTATAAATTGTTTATTATTCTGCATTTTTTTTTTTTTTTTATATAATATAAAATATATAATAATATAAAATAATAATTTCTAATATGAAATTCGCTGTACAATATGATGAAACAGAATTATGAGACTTGACCGTATGTCGTATAATTCCCAATATATTTACAGCCCCATGGCATGCGAGGTAACTTATGTCTAAACAAATTAAAATAAAAAAACAAAATAATTAATATGAAAATAAATAAGTGTTAAATGTTAAAAATGTGTGTAAATTGTTTGTATATAGCTGAGAATAAATTATGTTTAAAATAAGATAATAGAGTTATAAAAATGTATGGTAACAAATTCAAAATATTTTGTTTTAACTAAGTTTCCCATAAAGAACAAAATTAATTTTATATTAATAATAATAAGTCTATTTCAACTGTTAATATGGTCAAAAAGGTGTAAATTATTGGTCTAGTAAAAATATCAAGACTAATAATTATAAAAAATTAAAAGTTTCACACTTACAAGCTTTAGATATATGTTAAAGGGCTTTGTAAATTAAAAACATAAATTACTTTATAAATTGAATAATTTTTTTTTTTTTATGATCTATAATCAAATCATGTCTTGAATAATAATAACTTCAATCAAAATAAAATATATAAAAATGTTGTTAGCTCTAAACAAAATAATCATGGAACTATAACAATCATAATGAAAGATACTAAAACAATTGTTTAGAAAGATAATTGTTGTAATACACCCACTTTTACTCAAATGCACATATCGCACAAGACACAGTATACAAATTACCTAAACAATAGCTTTACCTATTTTCAGGGGGGCCAGGTAGAGGCATTTGTCTGCTGATTGCATTTGTAATAGATGTAACACACTCATTATCCAGACTATGTGATCTACATAATCTCATGGCAACTTGTTCGGGTGAATCATCCTTATCGTCCAAGTCCAACAACATTTGTTCTAATATTGATGTACTCCCCATCGGAATTTCTATCTAAATCATGCAAAGATGAATAATTAACATATTTCTTGACCAATAAATGCACTAGTAAAGAATTTTTTTTAAAAATAATAATTTTATTACTGCGATGAAAACTTTATTATCACATTGTGTATCCAAAATTTTCTTTTGAAATGCTTCAACTTTCTGACGTATAATTTGTGCAATAGCTGGTATAAATAATAAAGGATTTACATCAAAATCATCACAATAAGACTCGGCAAATATTTCTGGAGTTATAAAACTATCTAATAAATAATAGGTAAATATAATACGTACAGCTATTAACACTTAAAAAATACGAAATATTTTTCTATACCGTTTATATTCCATAGAACTGAATCATTCAACTTTTGACCTTCAATTTCTATATCAAATCTAATTGGTATATGGTTATCTGGACGTGTGACACTTTCACGAATAGTTGCTGCAATGGAATTTTCATAACTACACATAGTTAAAATACAAATTGAGTTAGTTTATAGTACCTACTACTTATATTTTATGTCAATATAACACATCAGTAATTTTACATGAGTTATTAATACATTTTAGTGTTCAATCAAACATTTGATTATTTATTTTGAATTAAGTATAATCAAGTAGATATTATTAATATACCTACATAAAGCTTAAAACTTTATCAAAATGAAAAAAAAATAATATGATTAGGATAAATATTAATAAGTTTTAAAACATTCTTAATACTAATTCTGTTTAATACCTGGAAAAAGTCTCTGAAACTGCTCTATACCGTTCGTCATTACCAACAATAACATCTTCAACTTCGGTTGCTCGGTACAACGTTACATTACTATTGAAACAACGTTCAGCTAATCCTGCAAATAACAACTATGATGAGGATTCAAGTCATTTTTAAATTTTATTAGTATGTATATTTCAGTTAAATTTAAATATTCGTAGAAATATTAAAGATTGTGTTGAATGTATTTAAAAATAATAAGTTAAGTGGATGGTTAGGTTAAGTTGCCAAAAGTAGATTAGGCAACTAAATATTTATTTAATTGTATTTGTTTCAAGTATTTATATTAGTGACAAAATAACACAGAATTAAATTTAAAAAAAGGATTGCAAAATTGAAAATAAATAAATAACAATGACAAGAAAAACATTGCAATGTCTAGTTGGAATATTACAATTTGTTCAATTGGTAATTAAACCAAAAATTATGGTCAAGTTTACACATGTATAACAAACCTTGGTGAATATTGAAATCAACACTATAGGTTTTAGAACATAATAATAGGGCTAACTTCTAATTTGAACTCTTAGTTGTGTCTGTGTTTGTTTAAAACGAAGAAAAAAAATCAAACATTACCGATTTTTATTATATGTTGCCTCATTTCTAACGTGATGAACATGCGAAACAATCTCGGATACAACCTAAACATTGTCTCGCGACATAATTGCAAGTAATTGATGACCTGAAGATAATACGACAATATGAAAATCCAACTATATTTATAATTGAACAAATAGTTCTATTACCTCGATCCCGATACAGTAGTATTCGCCATTTTCTTTCAATTGGAAACAAATGGGCTTGTCACCGTATACATTGTATACCATTTCCTACGTCGACTCTCGAAAGATTAGTAGCTCAAAAAAACTACTCAATATCAACGATACGCGATATTATTAACGACAAGGCGATACGATCGATGTAGTCTAATACACCACTTTACAAATTTCTTTAATGTTTTACAATTTACAAATTCAGATTAATATTGTTATCTTAATACGTGTTGTTTACAAACATAGCCCAGTGTCACCAACAATGCGGCGGCCGTGACTCTTGACAAATACCACAAATGAGTGCATTTAATCATCCAGTAAACGAAATTAAACCTGTCCAACCCAATAGGCAAAAAATAAATCCCCTTAAAAACATGCCAATACTTGGATATTTCATTTTTCACAGGCAATGCTGTGCAGGATCAACTTTTTATAATATTTATCAAGTCTGATTCGAGACACAAATAATGTTTAGACTAAACAAAATCATGTTAATTTCTTATAAGAACGGAACAGTATACCATAGAGTATTCTATGAGTACTCCATGTAATATGTCTATAACAAAGTCTATAACGTCAACGCACCAAATTTGACAAATTATAAAAAAAAAAAAAAAAGATTATATTTTACGAAATGGACAAATTTGCGTCTATTTCATGATCTTATGAACATCATACAAGTTAGAATCAAAGATTAGGAAACAGATATACATTTCATGAAATGTGCGTTTAGACTATGTTTGCTTTGTGCCTTACAAATTAATTTTTTAAGCTCGTTGATCATTTTCTCTTATATGTTAATTGTCATTTCGAGATACTATGCAATTAAATTTATGTCCGGACCACTGGTTGTGCCAGTTGTTTATTATTCAATTAACTGAAGAATCTTAATATAAATTCAGTTTTTATTGTCGACTATTTATTGATAATGTGAGTCTTCAAATTTGATATTTATTAATGATTATTGTATACACCCAATTCCAGAAGAATAATGATTTTCTATAAAATGACCTAAATTTGTAGTAAATTCCTCTCTGTATATTTTTTATATCATTCAATATGACATTGTGCCATATATACAAAATAAAGATTAGCATTCTCATAGATTTCTGAACAAGTGTCTTCAAGTTTGAGTAATATTCTGACTGTAATAAGTAAAATACAATTTGAATTATTAGTATAAATTGTTTATTATTTTTTTTTTTTTTTTTTTTTTATTATAAAATATATAATAATATTAAATAATAATTTCTAATATGAAATTCACAGTTGCTTCGCTATACAATTTGATGAAATGGAATTTTCTCTGTGTATATTTTTTATACCATTCTATATGGCATCGAGCAATATATACAAAAAAAAAAAAATCCCCCTAAAAACATGCCCATCCTTGGATATTTAATTTTTCACGGGCAGCGCCGTGCAGGATCAACTGGTTTATAATAATAATATTTATCGAGTGCGATTAGAGTCACAGATATTTTTTAATATTTATATGCCATGATCCCATATGACAAATTGAATATCAATAAAAAAGACTAACCAAAATCATGTCAACTTCATATAAGAATGGAACAATATGACATAGTTTAGTCTATGTAATACGTGCATAGCGAAATGGTAATGTCTATTCGCCAAATTACCTATCACTTTCTAGTTATGTTATCATGTGTATTCGTTTTTATTTTGTTAATCGTTTATTAATTATGCTATTTCCAATGTTGTTCTGTTCGTTTGATTAATAATTTAACAATGAACAATAGCAATAGAAAAACAATATGATTACAGTATCCATTGTGCAATAGTTTTTTTGACAATGATCATAAAATATAACAACATGCCGGTAAAAAAGCACTGGTCAAGCTTTTCGGGGTACCCGATAATATATTTTTAGCCGCTTCTGCTATTGCCATGACAATTTTGATTTTTTTGTAAAAATCGACAAAACTACTCCGCTACAAGTGCTTAGGGGATGCCGCTTAAAATTGAACGATTAATTTCAAATTTTGCCGTTATTTTTTTGTTGGGGTGAGGGTGTTAAAAAAAAAATGAGATGTTGCCGCAAAATAAATTTAAACTCTTTCGAGGGCCCCCCCCCCATAGCGTACGTGTTCATGACAGTCATACGCCTGTTTATTTTGTCATGGGTAGAAGTTATAGGAAATCATGGCCGAAAAATGGTATTATAATATTAAAACAGGTAACCGTAGTCATGGTGATTATATAAATAATATTATAACGGCGGTCGGCCGTAAATAAATGTGGCGTATAAAAAAAAAATAAAAAATAATAATAATAATTTTTTATATAAAATAAAGTAATTTAATTTTTCGATAAACACGAAAAAATCGTATTTTAATACGCACGCGCGAAACGCGTTACAGTCTTTTGCTGAACATAAAAATATAAACAAATATTAAAAATAATAATAATACAAAAAAAAAAAAAACAAAACAAAACGCTTAACATTTCAAAGGGATGGAGACACGGGCACCGATTACGGTATAAAAAAAAAAAAAAAAATAAAAAACGCATCAATGGGTGTCGGTGTCGTACAAATCGCGACGATGGAGGAGGCGGCGCACGATAGTAGCGAATTTTTCTCTAGGATTTAAAAAAATTAAAAATATTTACGACAAATCATTTCGTGTCGTCGGTAGGTTACGATTATTACGATACGATAAAATCGTCACGGGACGAACGTTTTATTTTCCCGGCCACCTCCGGACGGTTTTTCCGTTTTGATTTCGGCCCAGGGCTGCCGGTCGCCGGACGAAAACACCGCGTAGAATATCCCGCCGAAAATGTACATGCCGCACGTGATGTAAAACACCAATTTCCATTCTTCCGCGCTCTATGGACATTGCGTACGTTTTTGAATACGATTGATATTAATGATATTAAAAAATGGTCTACATATAGTAGGACTTACTTTGTTTTGGACGATATAGCCGGTCAGCACGGGCGTGATGAGCCCGGGTATGGTGCCGAACGTGCTCGAGATTCCCAGCAACAGGCTACCGTATTGCGGCGACAAGTCTAAATGATTAACGCTGCGGGGGGGGGGAGGGAAACAAAAAAAATTAATAAAACGCCAAATCGTCAATAATTATTAGATATACACAGTGGACGCCTGCCGATTTATAGGAATTACTCTAGAACCAAGCACACTGTGAGTCTTATGGGCCGTATGAACCTTACGGGCGAAGCGGCGAAAGAAACGAAAAAAAAAAAAAAAAATGAATTCATTTTTATCATCATTTTGTTATTTTCATTTCGCGTATTACATATTAGATATCAATTAAAATTTGAATTTTACACGTTGCACATTATTTATTAAACAATTTGTTATTTTTGTTTGTGGTTTTTTTTTTTTTTTTTACTTTCGACATTTTAAATGTGAAATGCAATAATTGTTAATCGAAAGCTGTTATCCTTTCCATACCAGGATCGGCCAAACGGTCGATCGCGGATAATTTCAAAGTCGATCATGTGAGATTATATTTTTAGGGCCACGCGCACGAAAATTAATTGAGGTTGTAAGTAAACAAACTGTCGATAAGTTTTATCTGTATAATTTTTTGTCTTTTAATCTTTTATTTTGGTTTCGTATTTCAAATGTTTATCGTTCACGCGTGTTCATTTCACTGTGAATTTCGTTCGGTTATTTGAGTTCTTTAACATTTATAAGTATGAGTGCACATAGCAAACAAAAAACGTATCATTTTCATCAAGAATAGGGAAATAGATGGTTTTTATTTTTTTTACAATGCAGAAAGACAAGTGCATATGTTTGATATGTCGAATTACAATATCCACAACAACAAAAAACGGTAATCTAGAAAGACATTTTAGAACTACGCATTCAACATTTGATATAGATTTCCCTCTTAAAACTGAAGTACGTAAAAAATAATTAGAAAAATTGAAACTTGAAATTGATATAAAACAATTGATTTTTACTAAACCAGTTTTAAAAGCCAAAGCAGCAACAATTACTTCATTTCGAATTAGTCATGATTTAGCTAAGAATAAAAAATCATTTCAAACCGGTGAAATAGTAAAACAAGCTTTTTTTTAGAAGGCGCAGATGCTTTATTTGAAAACTTTAAAAATAAATCAGAAATTTGATGAGCTATAAACGATTTACAGTTATCTCGTAAAACTGTGACTAAAAGGGTTGAATCTATAGGAAAAAATTTAGTTGAAATATTAAAACAAGACATAAATTAATGTGTTTATTTTTTTCTTCAATTTGATGAATCAACGGACATAATAGATACCGCTCAACTATGTATATTTATACGACTAGTTTTTTTAGTATAGTATATTTTAAAATCAAGGTACAAAAGTACCTATTATGATAACGACATTTACGGGGTTATCGTTTTGTTTTCCCATTTCGTTTACCGATTGGTAACCGTCTGCAATTTGTTTGTCGTACTTACTCGGCATTACTCGAAAAAATTAATACTCGTCCAACTCTACCGATACAAACGTTATTTCGCACGCTTTCAGAGATCGACAACGATGGCCAATAGAGGCGACAATATACACCAAGATATATAGGCAATATAGGCCAAAATAAAAAATATAATAATATATAATTACTGGAATCCGCCCCAAACGAATCCTTCGAGGCTAACCGCCAATATCAGGCAAATTATAGCTCCGTGTTTTGTCGTGGAATGCGCCGCCGAAAACATGAAGACGGTTTGACTAAAAAAGGCGACACTGTTAAAGATCTTTCTGACCTATACGTGTGTACACGCGAATACGGAAAGAAAAATGTATTATAAATACAAACATAATAATAATAATAATAAAAAACCAACGCATACTTGTGTATTAGTGAGTATGTCTCTTTTCCTGATCCAGTACACGAGAAATCCGTTGAACTGGAGAATAACGGCCAGCGCGGCGTACGGCAGACCCGAGAGAAAACTTCCTTTGCCGACGTCGAACTTCAGTACGTCTGTAAAACGGTATAAATATATTATTTGCAAACTAATACCACCGGGACATTGCCGATAATTAATAACGGAATAACACCACGACGCTTCAGTAATATTATGCAATACATACGGCATAATATAACGACAATCGGGTTTATATGGGTAGTATGGAAATAGTGAACGTACTTGAAAATATTGGAGCAATATTGTATTACGAATCGAATCGAACTATTGCGCGTAGAGATATGCTATCGCACTGTACAGTATACAATTAATACACAAGTGAAACCAGAATATATATATATATATAAATATATACAATTAGGGGTGGACTGGGAGGGTAAAATTTGAAGCGACCCCATAAATCTTTTAATTAATATTTAAAAGTCCAATACGCGAAGCGAAATGTCACGTATGACCACGTAGGCGACATGTGTACACGGCTATAAGTGTGCCTATCGAATAAAATTTTGTTTGAAATTCAATTTTGAACGTATACTTACGTAGGTTAGGTCTAAAATTGCGTAAAAAATAACGTCTTAAATTGTCAATAAAAACCATTGGATTAAGCTACTTATTGTTGTATACGGTTTGTAGAAAACTACTTTCGCGAAGACGGCATACGACTAAGAAAAAAATTTCAAAGTCACAATGTCATTTCGGCCAGTATAGAACATTAAAACGTTTTGAAAAAATGTGTGTACCGTACAGATATTTTTGCTCGACAAATACATACGAGCGGCCCGTTTAAAAAACACTATATTATGAGATTCGGGACAAAAAAAAACCGCACGGCCCGAAAACTAACTTATAACCGCTGGGGCAATCGAAGGGGGGGGGAAAGGTTTAAAAAAATTTAATCCGAAAAAAGTTTAAAATAAATTGCGATTAAGTACAATTAAAGTATAAAAATTGTACATTTTTGCAACCCCTACCCCACTGAAATAGTTCCCTTGCGTTCGCCTCTGCGAAGGCCTCCGCGACCTGGTATTGGAATTTTTGCGCGCCGTCCGAAACGTGATATTTCCCAATAAATAAAGATTGTACGGTATTTGGTAACGTACCGAATATAAATAATACGGTATTATCGTTATTATTATTATTATTATTATTATTATATATAGGAATATATTAAAATAAAAAAACGATATTTTTTCCTCGTCATACCGGTAAATATTATTATTTATTACCGTTCATGTAGCTCGGCAACTGCGTTATTAACGTGTAGGATCCCCAGTTCGCACAAAAATGCGCACAATTAATCGCCCACACCGGCATCGATGTGAATATGTCTTTCCACGGATAGTTCAAAACGCTGACTAAAAACACATGTAATAATATTAATAATAATTTATAAATATTACATTACTATTATACGGTTTTTATTATGAATAATATTTTTTTACGTGCATAATATAAACGCGGTGTTGCGTAACAAAATATTATATTCGCGACGCGAATAATTCCGTTAATCGAAAATTATTATATATTATTGTAAATAGTAATCGAGATAAAATTTTTATAATCGGTAAAAATACGCTGGAAATATGCTTGTAAAAACCGCGTAATCGACCTGTAACAAGCCGATCGTATTTCGTTCGGTTTAATTACAATAATTTATCAAATCGTATATCCGGTGTATTTCGTCCGATTGATTCCGCTATTTCGAGACCCGGGGATATTATATTTTCTAATAATAATCGAAAAATCTCGATTGGTTGTGAAAATCCATTATGCCCATCACTATCAAAATAGGCAACGTCGTATACGTCGTGTTATATTATGTTCTTAAAATTACGTACTTTTTTTGTCGTCGACAGGTCCTATCGAATCGACGATATACTTGAGTTCTTCTTTCGATATGTGTTTGTCGTCCGCCGGCGAGTCTACGATACACATCAGCCAGACGGCACTCCACAGTATGGCTACGATACCTGGACAAAAAAAAAAAAAAATCCGAAAATTTCAATTAGTTTATAATGCCATTGTAGTACGACAACCTCTACCGAATTTCGGACCACCGAATTATATATATATATATATATATAAAAAATAATAATAATAATAATAATAATATTTTAAATATTTTATCCCGTACCCGGCACGTAGAAGATGTACGGCCAACCGTAGTTTTCGGCCAGCCATCCGCAGACCGGATATCCGACAATCATGCCCACGAAACAACCGGAAAACGCCAGCGACGCCAGTTTCGTGCGCTCCTCGGGCGGTATCCACTTCGACCATACAGCGTGTATTCCCGGATACGCGATACCCTGTGGATGCGACCAAACACTTAAATAAATATTTTTAAATAGATTCAGTTATCAGGTGGTCAGCCGTATGAAACAATTCACTTGGAATTGTACACAATACGATATAATTCAAATGTAAAATTGTCGAAGAATACATTTCTGTCTAAATATTTGTTTTTATATTGGTTTTGTAATTTCACTGCCAGTGTGTGATGGCCACACTGCTTCCATATCGTACCAATAAATATCAATCGTTAATTTGAACTTTATATATTGGCGTTGTTTAATCGACTGAATATTAACTGAATTTGTGATTTTTTTTTTTTTATTTAAACGCAAAACTAACGTAAAATATTTTATAATACAATCATAAATCAATCAACTGTATCGATTTAAAAGAAAATATTATTCGATTAATAATATATTCATTTTTTTCAAATTAACTATTGTAATTCGCGTACAATGAATATGTAATTTACCATTGTTTTTTTTTTTTAGTAATATTCACTCAAGTAATTGAAAAACGGAATTTTTTTTTTTTTCCATCAAATTGTAGTATTTCAACAGAAAATACGTTATTGTGTGATTTTAGAACCCTATAATATAATATAATAGTATACATTTACGTATAATTCGTTTACGTACTTGAAACACTCCTTCGACCACCCTGATGACGAAGACGAGATTGACCGAATACCTGGCGGCCACCGGCGTGAGGACCGTGAAAATCGCCGTCATCAGGATACCGTAGCCCATGGGTTTCACGCCACCCAGCTTGGTGTTCAGTATGCCGCCGAACAGTTGAGTAACGATAAATCCGTAAGACAGCGCGCTCAGAAGGGTGCCGCGGACTTTCGAGTCCCAGTGGAATTCGCTAGTCTGCAATATAACAATACAATATATATATATATATTATAAGTTTGGGTGTTTTTTTTTTAGCCACGTGAAGTTCACAAAGTTCAAAAAAACCCTTGCAAAAATGTTAAATAAAATCAAAAATCTTCGCATGTAAAAGAAAACGTGGTAAGCTGATGGTTAGGTAGTTGGCACCGAATCATAATAATATTATATGAAACAATATAGGGATTTTACGATGTACAACTTTTGAAAACGGTCCAACACAAATAAGTTTTGACAATTTTTTAATGAAAATGATAATGTGAAAATGTCCAAAAACATTATTCCATGTTTCAAAAGCCGGCGAGGTAAAATATATTATATATATATATATATATTTATCACGTTCCTGTCTATTCTGCTGTACGAGTGGCAAAATCTCTTTATAAACTTACCTTGATGTCTGTGGACGACGTCATGGCCACAATCGCTATGCTGATGTTTACTCCGAGGGTATAGAGGTTGAAAAATCCCAAAAACGTGAGGAACACGATCAAGTTTCGGCGCTTTTTCCAAAACGGCGTCCGGTCATCGCTATAATATTATAAAACGCACCGAAACCGCAAAAAACAAATTTATATAAATATTTTTATTTATTTAATTTTTTTTTAGGGTACGCAGTAAAACGCACCAGATAATATTATTATTCGTGTTGACGAATGGCAAAAATGAGTTATAAATTTACCTGTAGTTGATGTCTAGTGTTGTCGGGTCCATGGCGAACTGAACACTGCGATGAACTACTGGTTTGTTCGTCTCCTCTTATATAGAACGTACATTTTACGTTAAAATTTATACGCCATACATAGATCGTGACGTACAAATTTAACGAAAAAAAAAAAAACCAACAGGTTTATATCGTATTAGTATTATAATAAGGTATACGGCATCAACGAAGCGACCGCCCTATCGTTGAACGGAAAAACCTTGAATATTTTAAAAAAAAATTAACTACTTCTGTATACAGACTATAAGATGTCATGTTTTCCTTCTGGATAGTTTTGTTGGAAAAAACGCTGGGAAAAAACGGTCTTCGAGCACAGTTATTCCGAAGTAGGTTTTTCAATACAATTATTTATATAACTTTTTACGTTCGTACTTGCGATAACGTTTTTTTCAGAGAGGATAAATATTATAACATTGCGGTGATCGATTTTGATGACATTCTTTCACTGTTTACCGAATGCACTATAAAGACCTTTGTATTAGGTAGAATATATTTTTTAAGAGTTTCGATGATTTTTAATGCTTTTCCGTTTTGTTTTAAGTTTTTCTTTTAAATTGTAATTTTTTGGAGGTACAACGTACCTCGTAAAATATGCGGTGAAAAAAAAACCGTCTAAATATACAATAATATACGCCGAAAAGATTGTTCGATATCACGAAACTTACTTGTTTTAGCATATTATTATTTTATAATATGGTAGCGCTAAAAAAATAAGCATATTTAATGTTTACAACCACATAATAATATTTCCAATTATTTGTTATGATAATATTATAGTGAAAAGCAAAGTAGCATACTATTCGAGACGTAAAAAGTAACTGATACGATAATATTACCAACAATAATATTTAAAAATCAAAATTAAATAATATTACAAACTATAAGGATAATTACCATTATTGTATTGCATTTCGAATAATGTTGCGGTTTTCGGCTTAGAAAAATTGTAATTAAATTATAAATCCATCTTTACAACAAACACTATAAACAGAAAATGAATTCAAATTATTAGCGAGTAGATAAAAAAATATATTTGACAATTTATATAACAACAACAGAATAAGTCTATATGTATAAATCATACCTACTAACAATTCGAACAGCCAAATTCCAATAGATTCCCAACAGATTTGGGCGTATACGATAAACAATCGTCACGATTTAATCATAGGTATCTGCGGTTTTTAGGAAAAAAAAATAACAAACTATTTCTCCGAGTCGTAGTGGGTATATTTTCGTTTTCGAACAATTAAAATTCAACGTTTTCCTAACTGCACGCGATTATAATAGCTACCGATTACATACAACAACAACTTAGGCGGTAAATTATCCTTTTTAAACCTGCAGTGACGCCTATTACCAATGATATCGTAAATGGTATATTGACGAGTAAATATTGTATACGCGTTGTTAAAATGGCCAAAAACGTATTACGATTAGTTTATTCCTGTAACATAAATAATAGAAACGATAAACTAAGCTCAACTAAATACCGCACTTGACGTGATATTATTCTAACCCGGTTCCGAGGCGGATCAGGACGATTTTTTTAAAGGAAAACGTAACCATCGCACAGTGTCGTGTCACTTCAATGTAACCACACTGTAGGAATACAACAAAAAATATATATATATATATATATTTTTAGGTCCATAATAATAAGTAATAATAATGGTAAATCGTTAATCGTAATGGTATTATGATTAACGTAAATATATATTTACATATACCATAACAAAAAATCGAATTATATTTATATTTTCTTTAACTTAGTTCATCGATGACCCCATATAATGGACATTTGATGGTTCAATAACACTACAACAATAGAAAATAGTCGACAAATCACTTATTTAATTACCAATGATTTGACCGAACATGATGTGATATTACGTCGGTTTATAATAATTGTTAAGTAATTCCTTTGGAGGAATTTGATCCCATTAGTCTTCCCTTATGCCACAGATTATGCTCCGATTAAAAACTTCATTTTTTAAAGCATATTTTCTTTATGTGTTTGGTCCATTGAAAGTGGTTTTTATTTCTAAATTTCAACCATGCATTTTATAATAATCCGGAAAACCGAGAAAAAATAACGTCGGGCAAACACTAAACATTAAATGTAATTACTAAAAAAAAGGTTCGTTTGTTTTTTGACAATAATCGTAGAAATATTGTTAGTGCCGTTTACCATAACGGCTCAGGCTCAGGCGCAGGGCGGAATGGAAACCGAATTCAGACCAGGAGATTGAAGTTTACTCGGGCCACCTTTTTATTTCCCCAATAAAAAAAAAATCTAAAATTATTTTTTCTCGCCGTACTTAATTCCACCACTTGGCGTTCTTTATTTGAACATTTTTTCCTAGCTTCTAGAACAGTTTTTTCTAAAAAAAAAAAAAATATATTTGTATTTGTAAAATCAATGCAATAAAGGGTTATACTAGAAATTATAGCGTTTTAATGGTGTGGATATAGTAACTTTACACGCATATTCTATTGAGTCCATAAAATCATCAGGTTACCGGGTCACAATATGATTCGGATTACCTAAAAAATTCACATTTCCAGGTTGGCCACTCAGCCTCTGCTCACGCGGTAAATATAAAATAATAATCAAGCGACGGCGTTGAGAATAATTTATCGCTCTGGGGAGTTTGACGCAAGTAGAAAAAATAATCGTCAAAGACACTCTGGTCGAAACCAGTTCGTATTTCCATGTGCAAGACGACACAATTTGTGCATTATGAAAAATCTCAAATGCACAGTACGGAAAAAAAAGGTATTATATGTACTCTTCATTCAGTAATAATCAATATCTTTTTTTGCCCCACGTTCTATCGAAGAACTATTGAAAAACGAATAATTAATTTGAAAATGTTTGCGCATTTGGTTAATATTATCGTTATTGCAATAATTTTGATAGCGATAATTGATCATCATTATAGTTTCATAATTTATAGACATTTTGATTAGAGAAACCAAAACTACCGCGGTAACCGAGTAACGTCCAGGAACATGAAACATTTGTTTTTAAATTTTTTTTTTTTATTAATTATATATTTATATTATTTTATCAAATAAAATGTGAATCTGTCTTTAAAATACATTATCCAGTGAGGAATGTAGGTGTAGTGGTTACTATTGCTCGCCGACGCGCACGTTTACTCGTCGTGGTTTGAGCCGTTCGATGGCTCCACGGTTGCTCTAAATTATAAAAGTGTGCCGGCACGATATATCAGACAAAATATTAACAGGTCGGCTGGCAACGATTGACTGCCTAATATAATCCTTTAATAAATACATTAACGTATTATATTTTTAAGTCGACATTCAATCAATAAGTAATAATTCTCCGTGTGAAACCACTCCCCCGATCGCCCGATTCGAAACCGCGATACCCAATTCCGTAGCGGAATTACACAAGCGGTAAATGCGAATTTATACCGTACGCCTCTACTACAGCGGAATCCGGTGGAATATTTTTTTCCCGAACGAAATCAAAAGTCACCGGCTATAATTACGTACATTTTATCGTATGCGGCGATTATGATTTTTTTTTTTAAACAAGCACTTAGATAATAGTATCGTCCGACGTGTGCTGCGCAATATCCATTTTATCTCCGGCACCTATAATTTTGTTGCGGTACGCTTTACGAAGACGCCCACGGGCGCCGTAATCACCGGAATCTCCCCGAGAGAAACCCGCCGTACCACTTTCGCTAATAGTATACATAAAATACACGTCGATTTGCATTTTAATATTAATTTTTTTTTCTTTAAATTCCGAACGAACCGAGGAATTGCGTATTGCCCACGGTTTTACCCTATGACGTGCGATTTTGTTTGTTTTTTTTTTTATTTCATTTGTCGCGACCGTTCTCTACCGGTCACCGTGTACGTTCCGATCGAAAATCAACGAAAGAATTTTCTATTCATTAATCGGTTCTTTTGTTTATTTTCCTCGTGGTTTTACTTCGGAAAAACCGAGAAAAAACGCCGGGTAATTATTTACCGTTATTATAAGAAAACTACAATGATGATAATAATAATAATAATAATAATAATAGAAAAATGATCCCTTCCATCCAATACGTACCAACTAGGCAGAATTTGCTACTAAAAACCACCCATTGAAGTTCATGATCGGGGAACACTGTTTGAAACTTATACTAAATTATATGTATTATCGTTTAAATCCTATTTTTATAATAACCTAGTAAGTTTTGAAGTCCTAGGTTTTTTTTATGTTTATTTTACTCTGGATAGTAATGATAAGGCAACAACGACGCACGGACATCGGACGTGCAATTAGTTTTTACGGTATTGTACATACCGGAAAACCGTCATACCGTGTCGATGATTCAAATTGTAATATCAGTAGCGTATTTTTTTAAACAATTTTTTTTTTTGGGGGGGGGGGTGAGGTGTCCTCCATGTCTAGACATCCTCTGACTTAGAAAAAAAAAAATAATAACGGCCCAATGTATAAGTATTTTCATAACTCATGCCTATTAAAATATTTCTATCCACATTGTAAGTTCATTGTCTTTTTTTGTCAATAAATAATTTTAAAAACGGGTTTGTATAGCTCATACAAATTTCGGACAGTCCCCAAAAAATCATCCAAAATACGCCCACTGATGTGTACATTATTATAGTCACTCCCCGTAGTCTCATATTATTCAAGATTCAATCGTTGAACACATTACGCACTTTTCGGTTTTTCGTTGTTAAAGAGTTGGTAAATGTTACGCGTCCTCACTAACGGTAAACAAAAACATTAAAATAAAAGTAAATTAAACACAAATAACGGTGCAAATCTTTACAAAACGTTTTATTCCATGGAGGTCTGTAGGGATGTATTGGTTTCACTATGATGTATGGGATTTTTTCTCTACGACTAATCGTCAATCAACTAAGTTGCGTATTATAAGATATTTGTTGGAATTTTATTTAATATCGTTAAAATCAATGTTAATACCAAGACCGGAGCAACAATAACGTTCAATCGTTCCTATCCATTCGTATATCATTTCAAACTGCCCACCAACAACAGTAGCCTAATACATATATTAAATAATACAATACGAATAAATATATTATATTATCGTATGTATAAAACTGAGCAAATAAGGATAATAGTGTGGAAAATGGGATTTTTTTTTTAAATCGTTTTTACCAATATATGTGTAATCGGTTAAAAAATAATGTCAGTAAACAATTTACACATTGCACGCTTATACGTGTTCCTCCCCCCTCCCCTCATGTATGAAAGCTCGTTAACCTGTTATTTAGAATTATTAAAACATAATTAATATTCCATTCAATATATTACATTTGCAATACGCCGGTTATTACCGATAGTGATTTAAGAGTATTTTCTGGAGTATTTAAATCAGTGGATGGGTACCTATACAATTATCAGAGTGCAGTGGACAATTGAATTTTATCAATACGCGCATTTATTGCTCGGTCGGGGGGTGGGGGGGCGAACGCAGATGATTACCTCCCCCGTCGACCATATCGTTTGGACGGCAACGATTATTCGATTAATCGTTTTGAGTATTGTTTTAATGTTCAGCATACGAATAGTGGGGGGGGGGACAAATGACATGTTAGTCGTTTTGAACGTTGGCCAGAAAAAAAAAAAAACTATAAAAAAAATTCCAATAATATTACGAAGACGATCGTCGTAATAATAACATATATTACACGGTCGGGCCGTGTGGTAAATCGATTCTTAATAGATATATAACTATATATAACCTACGACGTCGGGAGGCCGTGAAAATAATTACTGTTTTCGATTTTTTACTAATTTTTAATTATTATTGTCAAGCGATAATTTTACACATTGGAGGAGATATCGTAAATACGTAATAATAATCGTACGGTTGGCGAGACGAGAACGCTCGCGGGGTACGGCCCTGCGACCACGTTAATATTATAATAATAGGTACGGGGAACGCTGATTTATATTATATTCTCTTACAAAAATAGTGGACGACGGTGATATTATTTTTAAAAAAATGTCGAATTATTATTAGTGAAACTTGTAAAAAAAAAAAAAAAAATGATTTAAAATATTAAAATATTATATTTTTGTTTGGCTTCTTAATATCACGAATCAAGGACACCGTACATTTTACTCTCGCGGTTATTGTGCGTATACACGAAAACGAGTTTTTTTTTTTTTACATAATAATAATAGGAAATATTCAGCGACCGCTCGTAGCAATATTGTCGATTTTCATCACGAGTTTTATTTAAATTTCTTTGTGCGTCGTTTGACCAAAAGCGAAAAATACAACTACGATCGTAGTTTCATCACGCTAACAAAGTAATATAAAAAACATTTTATTATGTATTTTCGTATTTTCTCGTCGCCGGCGTTTTATCGCGAGACGAAACGAACAGGAAAATAAAGGCCTCGCGTTTATTTTAAAATCGTCGAAAACAGTGCGAGGGCCGGGAGTTCATGAGAGAAAAATGTAATTATCCGATTATGGATTGAATTCGCGAACACACAATATCCAGGACATTTTCTACCCGTGTGCCAAATTTAATTTCAAAACAATTATTTTGTTATTTAATATATTTGTATAATATTTGAAATTATTTTCAAAAACTGAAATCAAGAATCAAAAACACAATTAATAATAAAAGAATAGGAATATTTTTCTATTCCGATGAAATCGCAGAGGGGGGGGGGGGGTCGATGGTACTGGCGGTTCCGGGGGAGGAGAGTATAGGTGGATGCCCCTCCTCGTGGGGCTTGTCGAGAACTGTCCTTCTCCCTAGTCGATAGTGCAGGTCATACAATGCCAACAACTGAGATTTCTTAAAGCCTTTTTAAACATTTCTTAAAGACGAAAAAAAATTAAAAAAATAAGCGATTACAGTTTATAATTTACGATTTGTATAGCTGGCCAATAACAGTGTAAATATAACGATGTAAAATTTAAAACTAATATTACGGATTTAAAATTGAATTTTGTTCCCACGAAACGGATTTTTGCAAGTGTTTACAATATTAATGACGTAAAAAGAAATGCGAAGTAAATGACGTGTAAATTCGAAGGTGTACGTGAATACGTATATAATATACGGGTTGAGTTTCAAAAATTAATTTAAAAAAAAAAAAAAAACAATTACATAACGGCTTATGTAATTTGCACCACCTACAACTCACATTCTTTTTTTTTTTTAAATGCCCTGGGGCTTTATTATTTAAACGACCCAAAACGGTCTTTATACATATATTTGACAATATATATCTTATATACTAGATGTTAATATATACTTTACACTTTGATGAAGTCGCACTTCCAATTAACATAAGTGATTTCTGCCCTTAATTTAAGTTCTTAAACTAAGTCGTATGATTTCCGACGCTTAAGACGTCTAATGTCTTTGGATTTGTCTAGTAATTGGATTACATGATGATCAAGCCTCGCTCGTGTTTGCGAGCAAACTTTTGGATTTCGTCTGCTATTATAGGCAACATTATATCGCGGTGTATAACTCACATGTACAAAAAAAAAAAAAAAAAAAAATTAATAAATTGTAATCTTTGCAAATTCGGCACGAACTTTACACCACCATCGCCATCGTTTTTAGTACGTAATTTATTTGTATTTGTTTCACTATATAATTCAAAATTTGTTTGACCTTCTGTTTGGTTTTTACAGTTTTAAATATACTGGAATACAGCCTCGTTCAGTAGGAACGTTTCTGCTCAAAAAGGATTCCAAACGGTTTTCAAATTGTTTCCAACTTTATAAAAATGAAAAATAATTTTTAAATTTTAATGATATGACTTTTCCACTAATTTACTGCATTGCCGTTTTTATGTAATTTATGAACGAAAAGTAACCGTACGACTGACAAAAATGTTGCTACTTACAGGAGTTCAATTTTAAAAATCAAAACATGTTTGAATTCAGAAATAACTTTGCTTTGCATCGGTCGAAACACGTTTTTTTTTCAATTTTATCAAACTATTTATGAGAATATAACCGTTTGAAACTTTTAAAGATTTATCGGATTTTGACGGTCAATCAAATTAAATTTTAAAAAAATGTTAACATAAAAAATATACTTCAACCGATACAAAGTAAGCTAACAAGTTGGTAAACTCTTATATCTTTACATATTTTAAATCGAACTACAGAAAGTACCTCAATTTTCGTCAGGTCTTTTCGACTTAAGATCGTTTGTCTTAAGATAGCAGCCGTTTACGAAATACGGTGGGACCCGTAGACGAATATTACAACCAGATAGCCGAGTTTTCTTATCAAAGAGCCATTTTGTTTACATACATCAAGTTGATTTATATATTAGGAAATTTAAATTCGGAAAACGGCAGGTATGAATATATTGTTAAAATTAATTAAATTAAAATTATACATAGATGCTCGAACTGAGCAATTTATTTATCGCTAAATAAATTAAACGTTATTTATTAGAATAGATTTTTAGAGTTTAAGAAACAAAAACATTGTTTAAAAATCAAAAGTTTAGTACATAATATTTACGAGCGAAACTACTACGAGTTTTGTGCATTAAAAACCTATATTACGAAGCGTATTCGAAAAGTAATGGCCGTTTTGTCATAAAAAAAAATTATAATCATATGAAATAGGTTTTATTAGCACATTTAGTCTACTACAAATCTATTTCACTTTTCCACATAATCGCCGTTCACTTCTAAGCATTTTTCGTACCGCTGCACCAGCTTCCTTAAACCCTCAGCATAGAAGACCACCGCTTGCGGGTTGAACCAGTTTTCAACGGCGTTCTTAATTTCCTTGTCGTTTTCAAAGCGTTGTCCACCAAGCCATTTTTTGAAATGTAAGAAAAGGAAGTTGTCACTGGGTGCAAGGTCGGGACTGTACGGTGGGTGGTTAAAAAGTTCTCTTGGGTCTTGGCTGCGGTGTGAGGACGCGCATTGTCATGAAGGAAGATTACACCGGATGACAGTTTACCACATCGTCGATTTTGAACCGCACACCATTGACTAATATTTCCTTCACTCATTACAGTAGATCTGTAAACTAGGCAAAACTCACGAAGAATTTCAGCAGCTGAAGATTCTTTTGCACACAAAAATCTTATTACAGCGCGAACTTTACAGCTGGCGGGAACAACGATTATCGCGGACATTGTTTACTGTGCGCACAGATAGGCACAAGTTTAAACGTGTTACGACTTGTCGATTTTGAAATATAAGCGAATGGCCCTTACTTTTCGAATACGCCTCGTATATTATTATAGGAAGTCGATTATACCGAATATGAAAACTCTTAAAGTTCATTTTTTTTAAAAATATGATCCTTTAAAGTTTAAATTATCAATATTGTCATTAATCATTTTATCAACAATGGGCTGTTTGATGAGAAAAGTCGGCCATTTGTAGTTGTAATATATTTCTGTGGGCAAACCTTAAGCGAAGCAACGGAATTATGAAGTATAGGACGAAAAACTTAGGTATAGGATATATTACAGATAACGATTGAGTTTATGTCCGTACGCAACGATAAACCGTTGGTAAACGAAAAACGATTCCGAGCAAAGTTTGGCTAAATATGTTTTGATAAATTTAAACTGAAAATTATAAATATAATTTGTTACTACGAAAGGCCATCTGTGTTTTTCGTCTCAAAATTGCACGCGTTTTTTTAGTGCCGTACAAATTTCAAATCCACGTAAATCGGAAAATATAGCTCAAACAAGATAAAAATTAAATCATTTTATTGAAATTGTAACAATAAGGCGCGGGAAGAGGGGGAGGAACGTTTGTTTTTCTACCACACGATATTCGCTATAATATTTCGCTTTGGTTTAGACGTTTGGAGGTTGGAGATATTTCGCTCGCCATTATACGAGAAACATCGCTACCGCTGCCGCCGTTCTGGTACGGATATCGCGTTTATTCGATATACTGTTGTAAATGGTAAAGGCCACAATCATAATATTAAAAATAAACACACGTCTCGTCGAGTCCGTTTCCCGTAAACACCGACCGTTATAACAATCGGAATACAAACAAATTAAATCATATTTTGTCGGTAAGGTTTTATAGGTGTTTTCGATTAAGATATTATTACATGTATTGCGATATTGTTGTTATTAAACAACGGCGTACGTCGCGCCGAGCTCGCTCGCCTCCGGCTCCGAACTATTTTCAACGATCGTCGGCCAGTCGGCGCAGTCCAGAAAACGGTGGTACACGCCTGCCATGCCCGATAGTTTCGTGATTAGAGTAGAAGTGTCGTTCCGGCAGTCGTCGCCGACTAGTAAACAGTACCGACCAACAGTTCTGCTCGGTGTCGGCTCCAGAATACCAGTCCCGGTCCGACAGTCGGGGCGGCCCAGGGAACGTAACAAACCTGTCATGCTCGAGGTTGGTTCCAGAATACCAGTCCCGGTCCGACAGTCGGGGCGGCCCAGGGAACATAAGAAACCTTTTATGCTCGAGCTCGACTTCAGTCTACCAGTACCGTTCCAAAAGTCGAGTGCAATGGACGACGCATAGCTGCATATCCCACAACAACTACCTTCGCTAAATCTTGCGTGGTATCCATTATAATAGCAAACATGGCGATTAATTATTACCGGCCAATGACTTTCAAGTGTGGAGCCTATACACTAAATCATTTCATTTTGAATGGTTGGACTCGGATACCTCGTTGGTCCTAAAAATAAAATAACGAATGTTAAACATCTTTGAAAAAAAAAAAATTAATATTTAACTTTTTTTTATCGCCTTCGGGCAATTCCAAAACTTGTTGTAGGACGTGATCATATCTGAAGATAAGTTGTACAACTGATACAAATGTCCGTGGTATTCTTCCAGCTTTAAATCCTTTCGATGTCTTTTCAATTCCCTAAGAACTTATCAAAATTTGGTATGTGTAAAGATTGATGGTTTTGCCACGAGTGTCATCGATTTTTCATTCGGTACCGAAGACCGTCCTATCACCAAGTCATTAAGAGTCAATATTTCTGTTTCGGTAATTACAATACTCGTATCATGCTTAACTAAAAGTGTATCCTTTTTTGGCAACTTGTTTCGTTACTTCTCTTTGCTGTTGTTGTGTTTGCTTAATAGCGCCACTGGGTTTATTTATTTTTTATCCATAATTTTAACTTTCTATTAAATACACTACTCAATGCATACTTTAAAAACTATTAAAAAAAAAAAAAATTTTTTTGTATGCCCTACGAACACGATAACGTTAAGTTGGACGCACACCTAAAAAGTAAAACTGCTCCGAGCAGCTCGGATCAGCACGGAGCTGTTTGGACATCATTAGAACATGTGTAAAGTAATTGACGCACGCACACCAATCAGTCAATATCAACACACGACAAGACAAAACAAAACATGTTCGGTCTTGATCGGTCCGGTTCTATTTTTGCTCCGAGCAAAATACGAAAACCAAAGTCACTTGTTTATTTTACGACTAGTACATTACTGTGAACACGTTATTTTAATACAAAAATTATGAAGTCGAACGTTGCTGAACTCATGCGAGTGAAATTATTAAATTTAAACTCGTCTTCACGTAATTCGGCCAAAAAATTTAAAATCGTATTATTTTCTAACCGTTTTTTGTTTTTTTCATGCATACAAATTTTGCGTTTTTTTTTTTTTACTGCTTTCGCTATTTAATAAAAATTGCCACATAAGCGGCACAATAACGTCATCTTCATCAGAACTCATCTTGACGACTGGTGTTTAATAACAAAAATTAATCCAGAATTATTTTGTCTTGTTCTGTTTTGTCAGTGTGAATGGAATTTGTTCCGAGCTATTTGGAACAAAATGTTCCGCGCAACTGGAGCAGTTTTGCTCTTTAGGTGTGCGCCCAGCCTTACACCGTGTTCGTAAATAATATTGGACTGGACAATTCAATAATATACGCGGTAATAGTTATTTCGGTCGTCTTTATTACGGACCGCAGTGGCCGAGGTGCAATACCACCGATTACTACGAACACCATTCATAGTATATTGTGGGTATTATTAATCTATTTTAATACTGATTGTGAATGGATTTAACACGATTGAACATGATTTTAACATGATTTGGAACATTCGCTATTACATACATTTTCAATTATTTTAAGGAAGTAGTTTTGTCCAAGACCCAGAAACGTTCCCCGGGTCACTGCCCCGCTTTATCCTACAATAGTTATGCCATCACGACAGACGTCGGTAAAATATTATCAGTTCTGCTCGGGCAGCCTGTGCTGTTTAAAGGAAAACAGGTCAAACCAATTTTCTACGGCAATATTCGTTCGCGGGTGTCCGACTGCCAAAATAACTGGCGTGTCTATTTGTCGCAGAAAACGTCACGTTTTCTGCGACAAGTGCGAATTTGAAATTAATAAATAATTTGATTTGCAATTTGTGTTATTTGGGCTAATTTAACTATTCGGGTTGCCCAATTCAACTGTTTTTTTGAAAATTTTTTATTTGAAATCTGTTCTTATCCTGTTCGCGTGTAAACTACCTTGACATCCAAGTATCGTAATACTTTGACGGTCAGATGTCACGATAATAATAAGTACTAAATTAATCGATTAGAAAACACAATTACGAACCGGCCGGAGAAAAATAAAGCACAGTACTAGGCTGTCAGTGAACAACTGAAGAGTGAAATTATTTTGAATTTTAATTTTCACGAACCGTTACGTCACACACAGTGATAACTATTGATTATTGGCTGATTTTTATAAGCTTTTTATCGTTTTCACCGTTAAGTAAAACTTACGATAAATCTCGTTTAAACTTTAACCGAACCAGTTTTATATTTTAATTTTGACAAGTACACACATAAGTATTATTCAAATAATTATAAAGCATATATTAAACCGTTTTTTTTTCTTCTTTATTTTCTATCAGAAAAATCCAGATATAGTAACCGATAATAACGATAATCATCATTTTCTGTTATAACATTATTATAAATTGCATACGAGTCGAAGAACCTTAAACGTTATTTTATTTAACTCGGGCACAAAGCACAACGGATAATGCAAAATATAATATCGATTTACTAACCATACTAATATTATGAAACACAGTTTAATATTTATATTTGTCTAGTAATAATATTACAATATTTATATTGTAACAAAAACAGATAGTATCACTCCGGAATCCGGTTTGTCCGGGAAATGATAACAAGATTTCCATTTCTCCCCACCTTTATTCACTCAACCCGACGTGTTTTATTTAACGGTTTAAGGTTTTAGGTTTCCCACTTGGGACACCAATAATATTTGGTTAAGTTGGGTTGGTTAATATCAATATTGGTCCAATATCCTTGAGACTTTGAAGTAATATCGGGTTCGGACGAAGCGGAATTTGTTTTCCTGCGGTTACAATATTCTTTTATCATTTCATTCTGACAATCTGAGGTTCTAATATTCGCATAACTATATGCGCCAGACGCGGACGATATGTTAACAAAGAGTGGTACATTTATAATATTTTTTATATTTTTTTTTCCCTACTTCCGTTAGTTTTACCTAGTTGAATTTTTTCTCGGATATACCTATAATATTATGTAACTTTTCAATGGTATTCAAATGCAATTAATCGCTATCGATTAACACAATTTTCGGTCGTAGGAAATTCAAACGAATTCTCAAATATATCAAACAAAATATGTACAAAACGGTGGCGATATTGGAAAATCCTAAATCCAAAATAGAAGTCAAGTAGTGCGCTTGTAAGTTAAAAAAATATCAAAATATAACAACAACAAGAATACTTAAAATAATAAACGCAAGCTATTCTGACCGACGGTCTAGGTCAATCCATCGGGGTGACCCAGGCTGTCCCTGCCTGGCCTTATAAATGTACAATTTGAGCAAATAGTCGTCCAAATTCAGGAGAGTAGACCTGCTATCGGGACACGCGAGTAAGATATAATTTATCTAAACGATACAAAACCCATTAGTTGTAATTCCCTTAGTTTTATACGAGGCGTGGCCTAAAAGTAAGGTCTCCATGCTCCTAGAGCCAGAAATAAATTAAATTTTCAAAATTTGGTAACACTGTTGTATAGTGTCGGTCGTACCCTTTCCAACGAGAGGCGGCTCAACTAGATCCGATGTTTAGTTTGCGTCTGACACGCGTTTAAGATGGATGTTTCTATGTTATCCGCCGCCAACTCTATTCCCATAAATGCTCAATGCGAACTTCGCGCCGTTATTCGTTTTTTGCATTCAACGGGTGAAACACCAATTAATCATCAATTATCCATTAATCGAAAACTTTGTCAAACATATGGTACGGGTTGCATGTCTTAAAAAATGTTAGAAAGTGGTGTAGAGAATTTTCAGGAGGTCGGACGGAAGTTCATGATGAACAAAGAAATGGGAGACCTTCGATTTCAGACGAGTTGAAAGAACAAATTGAAAGAGAGCTTCGTAAAGATCGCCGAGTGACGGTTCGAGATCTCGAACAAAGATTTGAGTTGTCAAAAAGCACCATTCAAAGGTTTTTTAATGATATGGGCTATCACAAATGTTGTGCTCGGTGGGTGCCTAAAATGTTGACCGAGAACCATAAGCGCCAACGCATTGAGACTTCTCGAGAATTTTTGTCTCGTTATGCCAAACAAGGAGAGGTATTTTTGGCCCAGATCTTGCCCCGTCCGACTACCATTTGTTCTTGAAATTAAAGAAACATTTGGGAGGAAAACGGTTAGAGACAGATGAAAAAGTGAAGACAGAAGTCACCCAATATCTAAATAAGGAGCTGGCGGCGAGTTTCTATGAGGCTGGCGTACAAAAACTTCCAGTGCGCCTTGAAAAATGCATCCAAGTAAATGGCGATTATGTGGAAAAATAACTCATACGTACTGTATATATGTACCCATGTAAAACATATTTTGAATAAAGCTTATTTCGATTATTATAATTATGGAGACCTTACTTTTGGGACACGCCTCGTAATATGTCTACGGCGATAGTTTGAGGTTTGAAATTTCCGAATAAAATAAATACTTAGAAGAATTATCGTTGTACCGTACCAGTAGATACGAAGAACGTTTAGACGCTGATTAAATATTAAATATATATTTCGGCGTGTTGTATTCGGTACAAACACGATTATAACTATTACACAAAGTGTAAACTCCGGGAACTTAAAACTAAAAACATAAAAAAAAAAAAAAATATATATATATATATGGCTCGTATTCGCGGAAACGATTGGCCGAAATATCCTATTTTCTTCGTTTTTTATAGTCCGAAGGTTTTATTGTCGTGGCCTTTTTTTTCTACGATATTTTTGTCACGATGGCTATTGTTTTCTTCGATATTGTTGTCACGATGGCTATTGTTTTCTTCGATTATGTAATCGTGGCCTTTATTTTCTTCTGTTTTGATTGCGGCCCAAAATTGCCGTTCTCCGCTCGAAAATGTGACGTAGAATATCCCGCCGAATGACTGCACAATACTCGCGATTATAAACACCCATTTCCATTCTTCCGCGCTCTGGAATTACAATATAAATGATATTTCGAAAACAGAGACTAGACTTTGAAATATTTACTTTGTGTTGCACAATCATACCAGTCAACATAGGCGTGACAAAGCCGGGTACCGTTCCGAACGTGTTTGAAAGTCCTAACAACAGACTGGCGTACTGCGGTGCCACATCTAAATGATTAACGCTGTAAAAAAAGAAAAAAAAAAAAGGGTAATACTAGAATTAATAAAATGTTTTTGCTGGCAGCAAGACGGATATATTTATGAGTTACATAAATCCGCCGGAAATGAATCCTCCGAGGCCCACGGATAGTGTCAGATATATTAGAGACTCGACTTCTGTTGTAGAATACGCCGCAAAGTACAAGAAAACGGTTCTGCCCACGAAAGCAATGCTATTGAAAAGCTTTCTTATCTAAAAGAAAAAAAAAAAAATACGATGTGCGTTTTAAAAAGTTCCTGGACCGTTTGAATTACGCGCCAACGGAGAGTACGATTAGCATCACTGGTTTCCGTGTAACTTCTTGATCGTACTTGTTTTTTTGTAAATTATCTGCACGGTGAACTAAATGAAATGTCGTATTTCTTTGCCAACATATGCTCTGTCGCCCGAATGCAAGACAAAATATTATCTAACCCCCTCCCACCTTCCCCTAAAAAGCTCGCCGAGTTGCTTTTCTTTTCGATTCGTCTTTATATCACTAAACACGCAAAACATATAAAGATAATAGAGAATCTACAAAAGCAAATGTGCACAGGAAATTACACAGAAACCTGCAGTGCCAATCGTTGGCACGCGATTCAAACAATCCCGGGACTTTTCGAACACACCTCATCAAACATATATATTATACATATTTTATTAAGCATCATACTTGCGTCGTGGTCAACCATTTCCTTTGTTTAATCCAAAAGTCAAGGAATCCGGTGGCTTGCATGATAATAGTCAAAGTGGCGTATGGTAGAGCTAACAGGTAACTCCCTTTCCCGATGTCAAAGTTCAATACGTCTGTGGACCGAAATAAACGTCGTGGTTTTGCAGTATTATTTATTGTTTAACATTTCAATATTATATAACTATTGTAAAGCATTCCGACGTAAAAATCCTTTTTGAAATGCCAAAAGTTAATTCGAAAGTCACGTAAAACGTTTGGCGTTATTATTTTCTGAATTCAACAACAAAAGTAAAAAATTTGCGCATGTACAGCTTGGGTATTGTCGGTTTGCGTGATTTTGTTTAATCATAACTACTAAGATCTCAATCGGTCTCAATGCCGTCTCGTTTTACTTATAAATATACATAATATCGAAAATCTAAAATTGAAATTCGATTATCAAAGCTGGGCAGTACCGAGTGAAAATGTTAATTCTAGCGTTACTTTGTTTAATAACATTCAACTTGACTAGTTAAAAATAACAAAAAAAATAGTAATTTTCGATACATTTAAACCGGACGACAATATAATTATAGTTACCGTTCATGTAGCTCGGCAATTGCGTTAACAACGTGTAGGCTGCCCAATTGTCGCAGAAGTGAGCGCAATTTATCGCCCAAACCGGCATGGACGTAAAAATGCATTTCCACGGATAATTTAAAAAACCTACTGGAAAAAAAAAAAACCGTGCAGTACAATATGTGACTTCGACATTCGCCACGCTCGTTAAGGGTAGTCAGTCGAAAATACACGTAAAATGAACCAAAAGCCAGATATAAGTGTGAGGCTCGCGGGATTGATGGATTTGATTTTGTATTCTAATTTTCTAGGTGTTTTTTTTTTTTTTTTTTAAATTCGATAAAATGAACGTGTAGTATATTTTTTATTTTTTGTAAACTAAAATTCGCTTATCAATACTTTAACGATAAAGTTGAATATCATAAATCGTCTTAAACATAGACGATTTGAATACTATAATTCTCTAAGCCCAGAACGGGTCCGGTGGTGGGGAAATCGGTTCATTTTTACAACGAGAAACTATTTCTGTTTTTTAAAAGGAACTTTCCGGTAAAAAAAAAAAAAATAAAAGAGCACAGTATCGATACGTGTAAAATACGGGCGTACTTGTTTTGACGCCTGTCGGGCCAATCGAACTGACAATGTGTTCGCGTTCTTCTTTGGAAATACGAGCGTCTTCCGCCGGAGACTCGCCGACGTACGTCAACCAAACGATACTCCAAATCATGGCCACGGTACCTATTATACGAAATATTATTGTACACAGACGAATCGCCATGATCGTCTAGTTAACAGGGTCCATAATATTGTTTCCCAGCTATATTTATTCTACACCCCCCCCCACCTTGTAGATTTTCAAAAATCTCATTCATCCCGTTTATTAATTAAGAATATGAGATAAATTACAAAATTATAATAAGTAATATTTTTTTGTATTTCTTGGTAACACTTTTAAAATTTTAACTGTACAATATGATTATCACTATTATTATATTATTTTTATGTTTAATTAAAAATGTTTTTCATTTAATGTGAGATATTTGATTGTTTATTTCTCACCAAATCCTCGGGGAAATTATTGATAACGCAACAAAAGATGTCATTTTCTACATTCAGCCGATTTTTTTTTTTGTTTACTTTTTATTTTACAAGGTTAACATTGGCCAATCGTCATAACATTGGCGTCATGTAGGAAAATACATGTGGGACTATTATTGCGAGTACTCGTCTCACCCGGTACGTAAAACACGTACGTCCAGTCGTATTTTTCGGCCAACCATCCGCAGACCGGATATCCGACGATCATGCCCGCCTGACCGCCGGAAAAGACGAACGACGCCACCTTCGTGCGCTCCGCGGGCGGTATCCATCTGGACCACACTGCGTGAATACTCGGAAACACTATTCCCTATATACTTACACGAATATAATATACAATTAAAATAAAACAAATATGTAAATCAGAGCATTAACAGTTCAATTGAAATATCCGCGGTAATCGTTATTATTTGCAGGTCTCGTTGGAAGATTACCGTTTATAAATTGTAATTGGCTCCCGAGAATTATTACTAGTGAACCGGTGCGCTTATTTTACGAATATATTTCAAAATTACATTTATATAGGACGACTCGGTTTATTATTAAATAGGTACCAATAAAAAAAATAATTAAAATAAGGGTACCCATAGTGCACCCTATCACAAATTGGTGCTTCCGATTGGTTCAATTCAAATCGATATTTCCTTCGCGTCTTTCAATTTCGTTTATAACTTTCAAACTAATATATTTGAATTATAAATTGGCTGATTTACATTGTTAAGGGTGCACTATGGTAAAAAATATACGCTGCCGGTTATAAAAGCACCGATATAAAAACATTATTTACCCGATTCAACTATAATTGTCGCCCTTCATGAATATACATTATTATGTATAAAATACAATTTTAAATCACGGATAATATTTCATTGAATTACAGGCAGTGCTCGAATTGGGAGGACGGTGCTCCTCTACTATTTCCCCCCCTCTTTTTTATTAACGTTATCTTATTAATTACTTTTAAAATGTTGACGTCTTTTTTTGCAAAATTTTTTGATATTTTCAACGAATGATAACATGTACGAGAATTGTCCCAAAAGTAATGGACACCGCGCTCTAGCTGTCTTGCAATATGATATTTTCAGCTGATTTTAGTATTAGTTTGTAGCTTAAAGTCTAACAAACACGATGGTTTCCACATTTAGTGGTTTTAGTAAAGTATAATGATGTGCGAGAGCGATTACGAAAGTGAAAACATTTGTCAGTTCACATTTCTGTTTTCGAGCAATACATTGAAATCGAAACGATTTATGGTAAAACAGTGCCTGAAATTCATGTAAAGTGTGTGGAACGGATACTGTGGACCGTAGTACGGTACAAAGATGGCATCAGCGATTCCGTGACGGCCGTATAAGTATTGATAACAAACCTCGCTCTGGCCGACCCTCTACGGTTACTCAAGACAACACTAACGTGGCTATTCTCGCAACCCTACTCGATGAAGACCTACGAATAACGGTGAAAGATATAAAATGAAACAGGTATTTCAAATTCAAGTGTTCGCCGCATTTTAAGTTCTACAGAAACGAAAGATTGCAACACGTCGGATGCCTCATTTTCTGTCAATGTAACAGAAGGATACACGCAAAGACATCTGCCGTGAACTCCTTTCTCGCTACGGAAATGAAATAGAAACGTTTCTTGACCGTATAATTGCAATAGATGATGCTTGGATCCGTGATTTTAAACCAGAATTAAAATCTCAAAGCAATATTTAGAAGGAAATAACATCACCATGAGCAAAAAAAAGTTCGTCGCCAGCAAACAAAAGTGAAACAATTGATGATTTTTGCTTACGATAAACTTGGTACTACCCCCTTCATAAAGTCATTGGTCGGACATTTAGCGTTCCTAGTTGCCAGACGTGAATTAGTGAAAATAAATTCGACTGAATCCGAATGACAAACGAGAATTCCCTTGTTAACACAGCCCGGTTTCTCGGTCGGTCGATTGATCGAGCGTACGAATTCCTCCGGTAATCTAGGCGGGGAAACAAGCTCGGTGGGCAAGCCAGGGTACTGGTCGCAACACGATCATCATTTTTTTTTCTTTTATGGAAACCAATTACATAATCAAAAAAAAAAAAAAAAAATGCTAACAAAAACGTACTAATGGTTGTGTGTAAGGGCGATGTGGGGATTGAATAGGTTCCCCACGGATCGGGTTGAGTTCAATAATCACGAAGAACACTAATTTTTTATTTTTTTTTGTCAAGTCTCATATAGTCATATAGTTCTATATTATTTTTCCAATTCGAGCACTGAATTCATACAGAGTACTGCGGGTGCCTTACTGTGACGAACCTGAAACACTCCCACGGCGGCTGTGAACACGATTGCCAGATAAACAGAACATCTGGCGGCTAACGGGATGAGGATCGTGAAACACGCGGTCATCAATACGCCGTAGCCCATCAGCTTGACGCCCCCCGATTTGGTGCTCAGCGTACCGCCAACCATTTGCGTGGTTATGTATCCGTACGAGAACGCGCTCAAAACGACACCGCGGAGTTTTGAATCCCAATCGAACTCGCTCATCTATAATCGAACATAGTTAAAAAAAAAAAAAAAACAATATCAGTAAGACAGTAGATGCCCGAAATGTTCATCCGAATATTATCACATTTATGGACATGGATAAATTTTCAAAACGTTCTCGAGTTTTTCGAGATTTATTTTAGTTTTTCTTTTTTTCTTTTTATGTGGATAACAATTATTTTGGTTCTTCAAAAAATGATCGTCAATTTCACACAAGGTCATTATAATTTATTTCTAATGGCCGCGAATAAAAAATATTAAAAATCCGTAGTCACGATTTTTTTTTTTTTTTTAGACGTTTGAAGTCCGTTGTTCGTTAGCATTGGTTTATCGTCGAGTACGGATGTTAATTAAATTCCTCTCTACACCCTGCCTTCCCGACTTGCCACCTAGTGGCCCGTTTATAAGTAGTATGTTTTTTTTATTTTTTAATCGAAACCGGCCATTAAATATAAACCATCAATTACAATACTTCCGGTTAAGTTTTATCTTGGTATATTTATATTAATGATATATTTTCAAGCATTACCTTCAAAACTATTTTATTTAAACTAAATTCCGGTTTTCATAACTCGTATTATAATACCGATAAGATCTGTAAAAACTATCGTAAAACATTAAAACGTGTAAGACGACAAAAATTTAACCTACGTGTACGTAATACTCATAACCTTATACCTATACTAACCTAACCTAAAGTAATACGCACAAGACGTTTTATTCGAATCAGAAATTTAACTATGGGTCACGGGCTAGGTGCCTCCTTACTTATATATGTATACATAATTATATAGCAACAAACCGAGCACGTAACCTACAGGATTCAAACGGGTTTTATTAGTGATCCTAGTCGTTTTTGCGGCTGTTTAAGGAGTGTTCGGTTAGGTTAACTCGCTCCTCCCTTAGACGTGCGTTGGGGACTTGTAATAACAAGTCGAGATAAGATTTTCGAGATAGCGAAAGAGAGACGATATCGTAGTAGCCGGTCCGACTCGGTTAGATGTGTTTGGCGTAGTTTCGGTGAGTAGGATTACTATTAAGACCGCACAAAATATTGTAAAGGGAAACGCCCGTCGGTGTGTTTTCTATGGAAAAAAAATCGTTTGTAAACTCACTCTGGTGTCGGTGGACGACGTCATGGCTACGATTCCTACGGTCAAGTTCACCCGGAGCACGTAGAGGTTGAAAAATCCCAGGCACGCCAGGAACGCCACCAGGTTCCTGCGTTTTTCCCAAAATGGCTTTTGTCCATCTCCGTCGCTATATAGGAAAAACAATACACACACACACACACATACACACACACACACATACATACACAAAAGAAAAACAAATTGATTTTTTAAAACGCAGTTAAACATTCGAGCAGTCTGACGGTGTACGTACCTACGGTTTTCGAGCGGCGGCGGGTCCATGGCGAACTAACTGACGTGCTGTACGCGGTGATCGTACGTTGCGAAAAGACCGGTTTCCGAGGTTCGCGGCTCCGCAATAATTCAAAAACAGTTTGACGTCTATCGTGCGGCGTACCTATTTTAAAGTAAGGTAATCGTAATTAACTGAGAACGTTGAATAGGAATGAAATAAATGAGAGAAAAAAAAAAAAAACACGTTTATGCTCTACGAAAATCTACGCTTAACGACCGTCGTTTTATTATTATACAGTACATACACATTGTTCCGGCCGAATGTGTTGACGAGACAACACTTGAATTATTTGCAAATCATATTTGCACGTTAAAACCTTTTGTACGAAGCGTTCGTATTGTAGGTAATCGTATCGATCGTCTGATATAGATATATATATATATATATATACATTTTTTCTTTTTTTTTTTTTCTTTTATCGACGCGATACAGAAAGTAAATCGTTTTATTGTACTCGACCGTATTGTTACTGTTTTTGTTAACAACAAAATTATTTGGAAACGCCCCCCCCCACCCATTAAATTTACGCTGAATTAAATCGCTGATAAACGATTTAACCGAGCGTAAAAGTAAAAAAAAAAAAAAAAAAAATGAACTCGTGTTCGCGTTAAACGTGAGCGTAAGCCGTTTTTTGTTTTTGTTTTTGCATGACCGGTTTTTTTGTGGGGCCAACCGACAAAAATTTGAATAATTCATAACCCGTGACAGCCAATAACAATTAATTTGTTCGCGTCTGCGTGCGAATTGGCATGATGGAAAAATAATTGAACAATTTGTTGAAAAAGTTTTGATTATTTTTCATAATTGTAGTTGTAAGTGTAGTAGAGAGATTAAAACCTTCTGGATGGGGGGGGGATTGATAACGTTTTGGGTGGGTCAAAGCACACAAAGTCCCCCTCCCCCACAAAAAAATATCCACCACTGACACTGCGCACCGTATTATAATAAAAACGAACTCTGACGACACGATGGTTTTAGGAATACGGTCATTGATTATTAATAAAACGTAAGTTTGGCACACAGATATCTATACCAATCCGGTGGGGCCTGACAATCGTATATGTTAAAGAATTTGGGCATTGTGAACTCATTTTGTCGTGGAATGGATAGTATTACGTGCTATCGTTTATTAAATTTCTCAAAAAATCCATTATTATGAAAAAAAAAAACGCTCCAGACGAAACTCGACATTTGGTACACCCGGACAATTGATAGAACAGAACCAGATCTAAATACGCTACTGACGGTTGGTCGCACCCATTTCAAGAAATAAATGAATAGCTATGGGGGCGGGGGAAACGTTTTTACAAGGTATCGTCGAAATAAAAACTAAAATATGTTTATCGCATAGTTCACCATCGCCGCGGGGTAGTTCATTACGAACCCCGTATTTCATGGCTTATCACAATTTAATATTTTTATTTATAATTAAATTAATTTTTTTTTCCTTTAAAAACGCGGTCCACCGCCACCGCCCACTGGGAATACTACAGTATTCCCGCTTTCAACAATCAATTTAAAAACATTTGTTTGACAGAAATCTGCGTGCTAAGTCCGAAAATCAAACGCGAGAGAGGCAAAAACTGATATTTTGTAATTATTAAATACCCAACGCGTTCTCCTGTTTACATGTATACAAGTAATTAAAGAAATTAGCTATGGCATTATGCAAAATACGCAGCACAAATACAACACGGGTAATATAATATATTTCAATATATTAAAAACAAAAAGTGCTTAACTTTTGAAAACAGGCAACACTTCAAACGTTCAAAATTCGAACCGTCAAAAATAAATCCATAACGACGCGGTTACAACCACAACGAAATTCGTAAATAGAAATTATTTACAGTTACAGTTTCTAGGTCCTATATAATTAACCTAACCGTTAATGTACTAATCACAGACCAAGATGGTCGGATAACACTCCTGTTGCAACGTTTGAGCTTAAGCTTAAAACACCTACATCTTATGCCTACATTTTATTTAAATAAACCCCGTCCATCCACCCACCGACGTTTCCGTCCCGGCAACGAAACGACATTCGACGAATATCTCGCGCATACGATATCGGTACCCGTTTTAAAAATAAGATACAGTAGAAGCCGCTTATTAGAAACACTTTGGGGCCAAGGTGAAATGTGTCAATTAACCGATTGTTTCTAATAAGCGATTGGTATGATTTGTACTAAAAAAAAAAAAATGAAAAATACGTGAAAAATATATTTATGTTAACATGTATATGTATTTAAAAAAGTATATGTACAAATGTATATTATCAAATGGATTTAAAATATGTATGTATCGAAGTTTGCTTTTTTGCGTTGAGTAACTCTATAACCATATTTTCGTACGAGTACTGCTGCTCAAAACCTATTTCATCCGCACGGTACTGGACTTCCCCTTGCTCTCCATGTGTTTTAATGAAGCTGATGTTCTCCCTTTTCTTCCAACGTTGAAACCATCCTTCCGTCGCAACAAATTTGTCTTTCGCCATTTCCTTTGCCAAGTTCTGCTTTTTGACGTAAAAGTGGACCATTAATACGGGCATCTTTTTTTCTCACTTGTAAAAACCATTCCTTTAACGCTTTGTCTACAACTTCTTCTTTTCAAGCTCTTTTTCTTTTCCGACTACTAGTTTCATTTTCCATTGTTGCGCGTTCAATATTCGAACGATCTTTTAAAATCCTATTTAATGTGGAATGAGAAACGTTTAAACGAGCTGCGGCATCACGTAAATTAATTTTTGGAAGGACATCCAAAAATATGACTTAAATAACTCGCACTTCTGTTTCGAACTTAAATCTTGGCGTTTAGACATTTTTAGATTTTTAGAAAAACGAAACACTAATCACCTTTACGTACGCACGCTGAAACTGAACTACAAACCATACGTACAGGGAAGAACATTCTTATATAGGTACTGTACTTACGATAAAGTACAGTAAAAATAAACGTAACGACAGCAAAGATAAGATTATAGTACATTGATTATCGCCAAATAACCGTAATTCTTTATAAATAACCGAAATAATTGTTTCAAATAACCGATGTGATGTTTGAATAATCCGATTTATTTTCAATGTTCTAATATACGGCCCGGGACATTTTGTTTGAACAATGCGATTGTATCAATTGTCCGTGTTTCTAATAAGCGGCTTCTACTGTAAATGAATTTCAAATATTCTAAATCGAAATTGGTTTTTTTTTTTTTCAATACATATTCCGGTAGGTGACACTAATAGGTAATGGCGTGTCAGACAAAATTATTGTCCGCGCGAATCGAAATACCCCGTCGGTATTTGTCTTCACTTTGATTTGTGCTCATTGATTCCCCTCTGTACATTTGTATATATTTTCCCGTTTTGTTATTATTTATTTATTTTTTTTTTATATATAAAACCGTGAATTAATTTTTCAATTACGTAATACGCATAAATCAGTACGTCGTCCCTTTTAGTAGTACGCGTTTTCGTACGTTTGTCCAAACCGGTTTTACTACTTGATCTTTAAACCAGTACGAAAACGAAGGCAACGTTGCCAATGCTTGCAAATCTGAATTTCTGCCCGTATTTAAGGGGTCCCGCATAGGCAAATCTTACGAAATCGTTGAAAAAATGAACATATTATTTAGTCTCCCCGTGTCGTTATCGGAATTATTTATTGCGTATTTGTTTATGAATACAATTCATTTTACATTGTATTATAAAATATTTTTATTTTTTACATTTATACAAAATGTACGTTTAAACATTTCCCAAAATTGATGGGTATTTGTATTATTATTTTCAACTTGCCTGTTTCTTCCGACAAACTGGCGTGTTCTTATATAATCTCTATGACTGTATCTGTAATGACCGATTAAAAAATACGATCGAAAAATAATTACTACAACCGAGAACCAAACGATTCGTATTGACGGTTTTACGTTTTTATGTATAAAAGGATCGGAGCAGGTCGAAAAAAACTACGTAAAAATAACCCAAAAATGAAATTAACGGATTTAAATTTAAGAAAACAGATTTTATATTGTATTTTAGTTTTCGATAGAGACGATTTTTGATATTCGAAAATTGAATATGTCATTTGGTATACAAATAACGGAAAAATATAAATTTCCCTACTAGAACGTCGATTATCAATCGAAACCTTCCAAAATTTGAATACAAAATTTTAACATTCAAATATCGAGCCCCGAAATTGTGTCTGACTGGTTGGTCTAAAACGTCATGTTCGTCCGAAAAAATGGCCATACCCCTTCACCTAAAATCGGGCAGTAGATTAGTGGAAAAGTCATATCAGTAAGGTTTACTAAAAGATAAAAAGAAAAAAATTTTAATTTTACAAAATTGTAGAAAATTCAGAGAACTTGATTAGATTAATAACTATACTGATAAAATAGTATATTATAAAAATATTGGAGTTGGAACGCTAAACATCAGATATTTTAGAGTTTCGTTAGCGACAACGGTGGCCCAAAAAAACAATATTTCCTACATATGTATTTTCGTAACGGCGACCGATATAATGAAACCATAAGATAACAATAACAAAATAGCAATTAAAAACATTCAACAATTATTTTTTTTTTTTTTTAATATGTAATAGAAAAATGTACACAGTTTTTTGAAGAACAAACATTTCGATTTCGTAATAATATTCACAACGTTTCAGCCCAAGGTTGCCGTTTCCCACTTGCAAACACGACGTAGAAAACCCCGCCGAATAAATGCACGACGCTCGCGATTATAAACACCAATTTCCATTCTTCCGCGCTCTAGAATTATAAAAAAATATGATATATAAAAAATTATGTTTCAAGTTCAATTTCAATATATAGAGATATATTTACTTTATGCTGCACAATCATACCGACCAACGTGGGCGTGACAAAGCCGGGTACGGTTCCGAACGAGTTTGAAATTCCGAACAAAAGACTGGCGTACTGAGGTGCTACGTCTAAATGATTAACGCTGTAAAAAAAAAAAAAAAATAAAAAAAATAGAATCGAAAAAAATGTTCTTACCGCCGGACGGACGTTTACATAAATCCAGCGGAAATGAATCCTCCGAGGGCCACAGCCAGGGTCAAATAAACTATAGACTCGACTTGAGTTGTAGAATACGCCGCCAAGTACAAGAAAACGGATCTGCTCAGGAAAGCAGCGCTATTGAAAAGCTTCCTTATCTAAAAACATTCAATGACCTTGGAACTATATATGTGTTACAGTTAAAACCCGGAATCCGTAAAAACTAGTTTACACAAACACCGCATTCGTCTAATGGTCAAAACCGGTTTCGACTAGTTGAAACTAGAATTAACCGCAAATTTTAAATGACGAGTCAGTCGAAAATTATTATTAAATATCACATCCATTTTAATTCTAAATGCCGTATTGATAGTTTGCCCAGCCAATACGAATAACAACGTTAGATTATCTTGTTCCGAACATTATTATTAGGTTAATGTATAGTTAATTCTTGATTTTCCTTAGTTTATAATTAACTAACTACATCAAAATCGAATTAAAACTAGTTCCGGCGTATGACGGTTAATTCTAGTTGCGACTAGTGGAAAACAAGTAGTAACGAAAGGGGTTTGTGGAAACTAGTCTCGACGGATTTCGAGTTTTAACTGTAACATATATAATACAATATGTATATTATGGTTTACCGATTAACGTACTTGCGTTGTAGTCATCGTTTTTCGTCGTCTGAGCGAATAATCGAGAAATCCGGTTATTTGAATAACAACGGTAAACACGGCATACGGCAGCGCGGATACGTAACTCCCTTTTTCAATGTCGAATTCCAATACGTCTGTTGACCGAACGACACATACACGTACACATTGTAGCAGTTTTTTTTAGTTATCGTTCCGAGTGCCCGGGAATTAAACACCCCCCTAATTATTGAGCTGTGCAAATCGTAGTATGCGAAAATGGCGTATAAAACAAAAAATACCACTCTGATAAAATGTCTCCTCCCCCCCCCCCACCGGGGTTGATTCCTTTTTCTTTCTCGCCGTTGCTTATGAACCGCGGGTTTGTAAATTATATTATACGACCTATTGTGTATATATATATAGTTACCGTTCATGTAGCTCGGTAACTGCGTCAACAGCGTGTAGGATCCCCAATTATTGCAAAAATGGGCGCAATTTATCGCCCAAACGGGCATCGACGTGAATATGCATTTCCAAGGATAATTTGAAAAACCCACTGGAAACATAAAACAAAATAAAAAAATGTACGGTACATTGTGTAACATCGAAGAAAAAAAAACGTGTAAAATGACCCGAAAACCAGACAAAAGTGTGAGTGTTGAGATATTCAAAAACTTGAACGTGTATAAATTATGGTTTTTTTGTAAATTAAATTTATTTTATCAATATTTCAACGGTAAAGTCGAATTTTCGAAAATTGTCTCGACTGAAACCTAGAAAATTTGAATACTAAATAAAATTTGTTTTTCAAAATTAAAATCTGTCCGTCCCGAACCTCGTGATTGTATCCGGCTTGTCGGTCTTAAACGTGATATTCGTCCGTAAAAACCCTTCCACCCAAATGGGTATCGGGCAGTAGATAAGTGGAACAGTCTTAAAGACTTTTCCACTAATCTTAAATAAGGTTCAATAAAAGGTAAAAAAAAAGAAAAAGTTATTTTAAAAACTCGCGTGAAAAATGCTCGGTCTCACCTCGTTGGACGGTGGTCGGACCAATTGCACTGATAATGTAGTCGCGTTCTTCTTCGTCAATGTAAACGTCTTTGGTCGGGGACTCGCCCACGCACGACAACCAAACGATACTCCACAGTGCGGCCACGGAACCTAAAAATATTGACGAAATTCCATTATCGTCAGCATAGCTGCACCCTGTACAGACCACAGTGGCGCACATGTAGCGACAATTCGGATTCTCGTCTTACCCGGTACGTAAAACACGTACGCCCAGCCGTAGTTTTCGGCCAACCATCCGCAGACCGGATATCCGACAATCATGCCTGCGTAACTACCGGAAATAGTGAACGACGCCAGTTTGGTGCGCTCCACCGGCGGTACCCATCTCGACCACACGGCGTTTATGCTCGGATACGCGATTCCCTGTTTATACGTTTGTTGTATACGATTAATAAAAAAACGACACGATATTATTGATCGGTACACTGGTAGACGATTACGGATGTAATTCAATATCACCCACTCTTTAGGTACGACAAAAAGTAATAACCACCCTCCCTCTTCCCTCATCTAATGACGTAAATCATGGACCTAAAAACGGCTTACGCGTTTTGATCAAAGTTCATGAAATGGTTACAGGGCCGGATAGGCTGGATGGGACACTGGGACACTTCCCAATCCGTCCCTGAATGGATATCGGTTTCATACAAATTTCTCACGCTTCCAATGAATACAATATAATCGAATATTGGCACTTTCCAGACGTGGTACGCGATTTTAAAAACGTGTTATTTAACCGAACTTTGCTTATAGACAGCTATTAAATGGATGACTACCCAAATTTGCACTTACAAAGAATGTCGGGGTTGGGTTTTTGTCGGGACATATAAGTAATAATATTGTGGTCGCGTTGTAACTTTTAAAGACTGTCGAGTTATATAAAAAAAAAAGAACCTACACCTGGGGACCAAAGCAATGGACAGTCGGTGGAGGGGGATGATCTCCCCGATTCCGGGATCTAATCTAATGACTGCGATCGGTTATCTATGAAAGTCATGATTTTTAAAAAAAAAAAAAAAAAACGTTTGTAAAAGTATGTCTTGGAATAACAGCGGATGAAAATACCGTTATATTTTTCTCCTGGAAATAGCCCTTTCATAAATAACCGATTCACTTGTGCAGGACTGTGCCCTAAATAGATGGATTATGTTACAATGATAATTAATGATTTAAAACGTGGGTTATTTAAACAGTCACTAACCTCAAACACACCCACGGCGGCCGTGCAGGCGATCGCCAGGTAAACGGAAAATCTGGCAGTCAGTGGGGTGAGGACCGTGAAACACGCGGTCATTAACACACCGTAGCCTATCAGCTTGACGCCGCCCAACCTGGTGCTCAGTGTACCGCCGACCATTTGCGTGGTTATGTATCCGTACGAGAACGCGCTCAGAACGGTACCGCGGAGTTGTGGATCCCAGTCGAACTCGGCCGTCTACCAACAAACATAATAATATACCTACGTATACGTATTGTTATATTGTACACACACACACACACACACACACACACACATACACACGCGGAGACAAGTATTTGAGTTATTATTATATTTTTTTTTTTTTTATACTTCCCGATCAATTAATCACGACAAGCTGCTAATCATATTTCAGATACGATCTTTTAGATTTCATTTTTTTTTTTTTTTTTTATATATATTGACAGATATCTCTAATAAGTCCAATGAGAATTCGCGTTTGTGAGTCACATCCGATCGTAAAAATGTATTATGAACATTTGCTTTTTTACATTGACACCGTATTATGTTAATCGGGACGTGTTTGTCGCTTGTTGGTAGTGATGGATCGACGATTTCGTCTGCGGGTGGGGAGGGACGAACAAAAAAAATCCTGTTTTGTAACTTACAACGTTTACATCACGAATTTTATGAAAAAAAAAAAAAAAACCTAACCTAATCCAATCTGTATGCTGGGCCAATGGACAGCCCGTAAACCCGCCACTGAAGGTTGACCATAAAAAAAAGACTGCTGTGAGCATAACACTAAAACAGTACTTCATTTTTAGGTGAAGCTACAAGTATTTTTATGATGGGTTTAGGTTGACTTTGTCACAATCGCCGTTCTTTACGCCGCAAGACATTGTTTTCTAGGTTTGAAAGGTTTGCTCGATTGTAATATGTTTATTTTTAAAATTTCGTTAAAAACACAGAAAATATTAAATGGCAACATCCCGTAACTTTGCCGACTTAGCAATAAAAAAAAAAAAAACTTTTTTTTCACAAAAATTGTTTAAAAAAAATTACTCAAACCGAATCTGTAGGGTATAAACCGGAGTTGCCGATTAAAATAAAAAATAAGTTGTATTGCGCATGCGAGTTAAACATTTAAAATGTACATTTCGGTACTCCCTATCATCTTCCTAAAACCCTGTTTCAATCTAAGGTCATCCAGCAAAAATATTAAGTGTTCCCTCATATCGTGAACACATGTAAATTATTTTTTTATTAATGATTTTAATATCAAGTTATGATATACGGGGACGTCTTCCCGCATCCCGTTTTGCCGACGTTGTCGTCGTCGTCGACGTCGTTTTCGCTGGGGTGTCCACTAGTCATGCTAAAATTTCGCTTGAATCAAAAACAAATTATAAATTCCTAAACAATGTACAAAACCGTTCCGAATTAATACAATAGTTGTATACAATGGCGGAATTTTTTTTTTTTTTTTGGGGGGGGGGTGTCTTCCGTTATATATGGACATCACTCGATTTAAACAAAAAGTATTTTTTTTTTTTTTTTTTCCACTAATAAATAATACATTTACTCATATTAAACATAATACAGGAAGGTATTTTTTAAAATAATTGTTAGTATTCAGTATTAAGTAATAACCTTTAACTTATCCTATTACACTATATACTAGAGTTTCGAATGTAAAATTACTTGCCGATTGTTGACATGGTAAATTTGAAAAAGAGCAAGTTTAATATCGTTTTTTACCAGTAACTAACTCTATAAACTGGTTTGTAAAGTTCCTAGACCCCCCCCTCCCAAAAAAAAAAAAAAAATTTAAAAAACGATCATTAATCGGCCCATCACGTCGCCGACTGTCCGTTTTGCCCACGAAAAAAAACCGGTTAGATTAGATATTAAAAAATCTTTCCACTTTGCCCATTTTACCTTATTATAATTATGTGGACACCCCCCCCCCCCAAAAAAAAAAAAAAAATCATTCAACTAAATATATGCTTGACTCGCGCCGTGCTGGAAATTTTTTAATAATAATAATTATTTTATTGCAACAATAATATTTTATAGTTTTGTACGTGTTTTAAGAAGTAAACAGTTACTGCCATACTGCTGCACCCTATCGCGAGCAAAACTTTAAAATAATTCTTGTATTGTTGTGTTAAAATTTTTTTTCGAATATTATTAAAAACCAAAATGAAAATTGCTCATTTGTTTCATAATCTGTATTCAATATACTACGCGGTTTTTTACCGTAAAATACCGTATTTTAACATACTCTATATTATATAATATATACCTATGAGAAAAAAAAAATAAACAAATGGTTTATGAATATTAAATATTTTACATTAATGAAACTAACAAACAATAATAATAATAATAATAACAATAACAATAAGACAAAATGGGCAAAGTGGGAAGATTTTTTTAATATCTAATCTAACCGGTTCTTTTCGTGGGCAAAACGGACAGTCGGCGTTTTATGAAAATAATTGCTACGCACCACATACAAAAAAAAAAAAAAAAAAATTCCCGTGGCGCCTATAGGCGGTATATATGTTAATGTAATCAGTGTTAATAATAATACAAAAAAAAAAAAAAAAACCCGATTATATCGTATGCAGACGTACGTGTAGATCAAAGGTGAAATCGAAATCGTCGGAAACAGTAATATTACGCAGCGAAATTACGACGGGCGGGGAGGGGTGGTGGTGGCGGCGGTGGCGATGAAGAGGGGTGCGCCGCGCACAATATTAGTGCGTTCGGTCTACACGGCCGGGGCAAGACCAGACGGGAGTTTAACGATCGGCGAACAGGTGAATATAATAATATATATATATATATATATATATAAAAAAAAATATATATATATATATTGGCACGGGAGAGGGGACAATGGATTCCCCGAGACCACGCGCCGTCGCGATCGTTATTTATTTGTATTTTTTATATCGTTATTACGCATTAATCTAAGTAGATGTTCTACGTATACCGTACGGAAAACAAAAAAAAAAAAAAAAAAAAAAACATAATCGGTTATCGTCATGTAAACTCACTCTAGTGCCGGTGGACGACGTCATGGCCACGATCCCTACGGACAAGTTCACCCTGAGCACGTAGAGGTTGAAATATCCCAGAGACGCCAGAAACGCCACCCGGTTCCTGCGCTTTTTCCAAAACGGCGTTTGTCCATCGCTTGTTACGCCCAAATATATACAATATACAACAAAAATCAAAAAAAAAAAAAAAACGAAAATCAAAAATCAAAAATCGAAATACGATTTTTGAAAACGTCGGTCCGATTTAACGCAACAACTCGTAAGTAAGTACCTGTGGTTTTCGAGTGGCGGGTCCATGGCGAACACTGAACGAGCCATATTGCTTCTATACCTATTCTGTCGGAATACCGGTTCTGAAGGTAAGTAGGAACGCGGTATAACTGTCTGTCCGATTGGTTAATGTTATTCCAAAACCGTACCTACCTATAATTATTTATGTAAATCGTAGCAATGTGCATCACCACCTGGTGTTACGACAAGACAATATTAGATACGCGAAATTAAAAGCGGAATTTGATGAGATGATTTACCTACCTATCAACAATTCAAACGAACATCTCGAATTCCTACGCCTTTTATTGGCACGTTTTAAAACGCGTCCGCCGCCGCCGCCGCCGCCGCCGTCGGTATTGCTTTTACTGTACGCTGATTTTTTTTGATTTTTTTTTTTTTTTTTTTTTTTGTGATCCGCTGCGCTAGGAAAACTGCTTTGAACAAAAAAAAAAAATAAAAACAATTCTTTTCGCGTGCTCGTTCCTCGGGTGTAAAAGACGACACGTGTTCCTGGTCGTATTCATCGTTTGGGGGGAAGGGGACATTTTTTTTTCACAAACTATTTGTATTTAATCGCACGTGATTGTACCATTTTCAAAACCGAACATATATATTGTTATCGAAATGTACATCATTTTTTTTTTTTTTACATTTTCAAATTACAAAATAAAAAAAAATCATTTTATTATAGTTTAAAAATAATGTCAAGGTTTCGCTCTTAAAACATGTCACGTGACTATTATGTTTTTTTATGAACATTGAACAGTCATCGTTTAATAGAATATTTTCTATAGTCATTTATAATTATATTGTCTATAGTTGTTAGGGAGGGATAGGGAGGAAATTACTGAAAATTACATCTATGGGCGCCCCTTGGACTATAATTGGATATCGGGGAGTGTTTTTAGAGTTATGGTTACCTAATTTTTAATTTTTTTTTTTTTTTTTTTCATTGGTCTCGTCGAGTAACTTACTGTTTATTGCCAGTTGTAGTCAGAAACAAAAATAAAAATATTCCGTATTTACAGTAGTCATCAAAATTGCACAGCACACTGAGAAGAACTTTATTTGTATCTTAGCGTGCCCTTTTTTCGAAAGATTCCAAACCGATTACTGTATGTCGTATTTGCGTTACTAAAGAAATAAGTAAGCCACGACACAGATAAAATTCTTCTGATATGCTGTGCAATTTTGATAGTTCCACTATGAATACGGAAATAGTATAATTTGTACCGCACGAATCGGTTTTTCGTATATATTTTATTTCAAATCACGGTTACACGAAAAATACTCGTAATAATTATATGGCACTACTTCTACATTTATTTGATAGTGAATTTGAATATTTAACCTATGACTGTTTCAAGGAATTTCGTCAAAATTGCCTATACGCAACCCCTTAAATACGGATTGCAACACGTCTTAAAAAGGAATAAAATCAAACGAGCATGTTTCTTCCGAACACCAATTTTTAAAGTGCTAATCCCGGTACCCAAATGGTAATATAAACATTCGTATACGATTCGCATTCAATCTAAAATCTATAACGAATTATATCGAAAGTTAGTCACTCAACTAATTCTGTAACGATGGCGCCGCCAGTGGTCAGAAATTGCATTTTTTAAACGGGCAAAAATATTATTTTTTTTCATATTTCTATATAAAAAGTGTTTTTTTTTTTTTTTGAAGGATAACAATTTATGTAACACATTCAGTTTACTTACAACGGCATTTTAATTATTATTAAAAATTCCAACTTGGTCCGAAAACGAATCTGGGTTATCTGAATTGGATTCTTTGTCCTATTATTGCCATTTAACTCTGTCGGTCATTCGACCGAACATCATTGTCTAGACGCTGTAGTTTTCATATATAAAAATGGAAAATTATTAAACTACACGGAGAGACTTTCATTCGGACACATGAGGCTGTATGGAATCGATTCGGTTTGGTTTAATTTTGTATATTTGAAACGTGTCCGAAAAAAATAGTTACACAATTAGGATCCGGCTTATAATGCAAAGTGTATCATTTTTTTTTTTTTTTTTGGGGTGATCCTAGACAATACTTTCCGAATATACAATTCGTTTCGTGCAAGAAATACTTTAAAAGTGAAACTTTTATTTTTGCATTTTTCGATGTTATTTCATTTTTAGAGAATTTTTTGATCATTTTTGTTTGTTTTAATGCATATTTGTACATTATACGATTTAGTAATTTAAATTGTGCTTATTCAAAATATTATCTATAGATATTTTGTATTTCTCCATACAGACAGTCAATATATTCTATGATTTTGAATTTTCGATAACATCTATCGGCCTTATATTTGTATAAATCGTTTGGTCAGTTTTATTTCGTTAATTTTTCTGCAAAGACGTATTCTCTTAATTAAGAAATTGTATAAATTATTAAGAGCATTTAAATCCCAGTCGTAGTCATCGTCACTATGGTTACTAGTGTGAAATATATTTTTTTCACACTATGCAATCACTCTATTTTCTATTTGGTCAGTCGTCGTTTTACGCGTAACAGTTCTTCGTTTATAGTTCCGAGGCTGTGTTGTGTTGGCCTTTTATTATTTTCGGTTTCTATATTGGCCTAAGGATTGCCGTTCTCCCGTTGCAAATAATACCGAACAACTGCAAAACGCACGCGTATTATAAACACTAATTTCCATTCTTCGGCGTTCTTAAATCGTAATAATATTTTAAATATCAATTTCCCGGACGGGCCGGATCGAAATCACTTACTTTGTGCCGGACAATCCGGTCAACGTGGGCTCGACCGTGTACGCCGGGTACCGTGCCAAACGTGTTCGAAAAGACTGGCGTACTGCGCCGCTATGTCTAAATGATTAACGCTGGGAAAAAAAAGAAAAAAATGAAATTAAAAATAGTATTGACGAAATAATAGTTACACGAATCCCGGTGCTAACGAATTCTCCGAAGCCCACTGTTAGCGTCAAATGAACAATAGATTCGACTGTCATTGTGGAATACGCTGCCATGTCCATAAAAATGGCTAAATCCAGGAAAATGATGCTACCGAAAAGTTTCCTTATCTACAAAAAACGAATTCAATTCAATCTAATTTCGAATGCCCTTCGTACAACAGATATGATATTACATAGCGGGGGTGGCCGGCGAGCCGCATATCAATAAAAAAACAAAATATGTAAGGACAAAGAGAAAAATAAAGAAAAATAAAACAAAAGACAATATATATGTTTGTATTGTTACGAGTTTTTAATACACGACAATGATAATAACAAAACCTAAAACACCGTTCACGATTAATAGCACAGACTACGAGAAACTTACGAAAAGAAAAAAATAAATAAACAGGCAACGAATATACGTTAAAATGAAAAAAAAATCACCTTTTTAAATATTGTAAACTCAAAAACGCTGTATTTTTTACCTATGGTTTCGAGCGATGTTGTTATCGTGGCGAACTGACGGACCGGTACGCTATAATGTTTTATACGAAAACGATTCGATGGCAATCGAGATTATTATTGAAAAAAATATTAAAATATTCAATAAACAGGTTTATATTAAGCAAAAAAAATTGTTATGTTCACATTATTAGATGACGTTTACGCGAAATCGGGGGGGGGAATTCGTGTTGGAGGGGTGGATCCAAGTCACATACGAAACGCCAAACTAAATACATTTTGGCAAGAGTAAAAAAAAATTAAATTAAAAAAAAAAAATCCGAAATATTTAAACCAGTCGTATTACTACGCTGCCCGCAATAGTATTGCAATTATCGTCCAACGAGATCAATAACCCAACTTAACATTTTATTACCTGGCGCTTTTTGTTTTCTTTTTTTTTTTAAATTACAATCTTATCAATAAAGTACGTAAAATTATATTATTTCATAGATCCAATAGAATATACAAACCGTATTATCGAACCAATCGAATTGTATTATATCGATTTCGATTACTATGTGTATTATTCGATCAGAAAAAAAACTATTCGACACGTAACGTGATCGATTGTCCGATATTGAAATTTCGACAACATGATTTTCGACTGCCGTCGCATCGATTACCGAATAATACAGCTTTTTATTCCGTTAAACCAATTATACAGTGTTTTACATGGAACATAACAATGGCTTCCTTTTAGAACAATTCACCGGAGTAGCAAAATGTTAAGAAATAAACCCCAAGTACCCCAAGATACAAGTAAATATTTAACGTATATTTATTAAAATAGGAAAAAAATAACAATATATAATTAAAAACTGAAAAATAACGTGTACCCTGTCTTTAGTGCTGTTGAAGTAATTTTTGGTGCTCTACACGTAGATTAATACAATTTAGGAGTTTACTCCGCCACTTGTTGTATATAAGCCGACATTATTAGTGCTATTAAACTTTGTAACTAATCGCAATAAATAAATCAATAAATAATTGTTTTTTACCAATTTATAATATTTATTATATTAATGGAATTTCGACATTCATCGTACCACGGGTACACGTCGTCCTACAGATATTATTGTTCGAGTATGAATAATATTATTACAATTTCAACCGATTTAATATGGATAAGTTAAAAACTCAAAATAACTGTGTCATCGAGAACCAAGATGTTTTCGAACAACGACTGCGATAAAACACAAGAGTGGTTATTGCATTGTAATTAGTAATTACTACTTACTAATAACAGACGATGACTGTTCTTTTATTGTATTTCTGGTATCGAAATCACGATTTTTCACGTGCTAACAACAATACTACCCCTTGTCGGCGCCACTGGTATATATAATATACTGTTGGAGTAATTTTTGGTGCTGTACACGTGGATTAATACAATTTAGGTGTTTACACTGCCACTTGTTGTTTGTAAGCCGATATTATTACAAGTAAAAATCAATAAAATTAATATTAGGTACCACGATTAAAAAAAAAAAAAACCTAAAGGTAAATCCATTATAGACGATTTTGTTCAATTGCATACAACAATTAATTGAAAAAAAAAAAAAAAAATTAAATTGGATTTTTTTTGGATTTTATTGCCTTGTATGGATATATCATCGTTAGCCATATTACTACAATATAAAATAAAATACACAGATACATTTTTTAAGTTATACTTATCAAAAAACATATATAATCCAATTCCAAAATACCATGATTTCTTAAAATATTACCGGGGCCGTATTTAGAGGGGCATAACGGGTAAAATTGTCCCAGGCGTCAAATTTTTGAGTGTCGACTAAATTGTTAAGAAGCGGTATGGGTGCTAGTGTTTTTTTTCATAATTCAGATATATCTGAGAGGAACAAAAAAAAAAATCTCGTGGGAGGGGGGGGCGAATTCTCCCCCATCAACCTCTTGGAAATACGTCCTTGGATATAATTTGTGTCAGGTGCAAAAATTTTAAATGCGGCCATGAAGATTATCAAGACTTCCAAAGAGATTAACAAAAAATCTTCATAAAATTAAAAATAATGTCCGTGATTAGTATTTGTACACTGATTTCCGTTAATGATTTACAATAATACTACTAGCTATGCTTTACAAAGAAAACTTCACGGTTTACGATTGACAAATAACGGTACCGTCTTGTAGGTAAAATATAGTAAAACACAATTAACACAAATGATCTATATTCGCTATTGACTATTATATTGTGGGACCTTGGTTAATAATATTCAATATTTGAACACTGCAGATTCGTCACATATTTGTCTAAATTTTGATTTTATTATTTCGTGATGTGAATAAATAAACGAATTAAGTACGGACATTTTTGAAACAGAAATAGAACATAAAAACCGTGTAAAATTGTCAATCATTTTCACTCGGCCAAAACAATTCTATTTATACGAAACCAAATAAATACTAAAATAACTCAAACGTTTAAAAGCGGTTCTATCACGCAAAATGTCCGGTTTTTTTCTACCGATTTAATATTGGATTACTTACTCTTTTTTTATAATAAGATTCTTGGAATGATGTATACATATCATATCAATTGCGTAGTTTTATTAGTAAAAATCTATGTTCAAATGGCTACACGGATACATGACGGAATTATACTTTCGCGTTTGTCAAATTGCAATGACTGAATTTACTGCAATCGTTTTAATTTTTTTGCAAACTTATTATTACACGTCTCGCTTTTTCTAAATTTGAAGCGGTTTTCGAACTCCAAATAACATGTTTGTTTCTCCAAGCTCAGGATATTCAAATGTTTCGAATGATCTAAATGGTAAAAATAAGTTTTTTCTTTTGTCTATGTTTTTCATCAAGTTTAATCTTTCTTTATCGTCCACACATAGCTGTAGGGTAGTGCCCCCCAGCACTCAGAGAAATGACCCGATTTGAATTTTGAATACAGTAAAAATTATTTTTAAAATTTTAATTTTATTTTTAAATTTATTTATATCTATTAAATTTATTCTATAAAATAATGTCTAGTATAATAATATAGTTTCATTCCTAGGGGCCGGCTGTAGCGACCGTAAACATTGTATTACCGGCTAGTATAAGGTCTATGATAGTTAGTGATTAGTGATGTTTCCGACAAACTGATAAGGACGTTGGCTATCGGTTGGCAATCGTGGCTTCCCCGTTCTTATCAGCGTGTCGAATAATTAAATAACGGTCCAAAACATGTTGTCATGTCAAATTGATAACAAAATATAATCATTTTTCTCTTATACCTGTCGGGTTAATAATACAATCGATAATAAAAAAGATAATTTTAATTTATTTAATTTTATATTAATAATAAAAAAAGCTCATGGTGGTGGATTCATCCCCTATATTTTATCTTTCCCCAGCATTTCTTTTAAATCCTCTGGAAATATTTTGGAATATTTATCGTAATTTTATTATAATGGCTATGTTATAAAATATAGCCTGCAGGGTTAACGAGGCGCTGATTACAATTAAACTATTACGGGGCTATATAATCCCGAAACGGTACTGCATATTATACCAGTCACGTATTTGTTCATTGCTTATCGCGAGGACTCAAATCTACATTACCGTAAGCCATTAGGATTTTACACTAGTTATACTATCAAACGTTGATTTCGAAAAATGTTAGAGTACATTGAACAAACAGATAGTAAAGTAAATATATAATTTTTAACTATTATTTTGTTCCCGCATAATACTAATTATTTTACAGGGTTATGTTTATACTGTGGCATACAGTGAGGAAAAAGCCACTCCGGAAATTACGGCCATGGCAAAAGAACAAGCCGAACACCTCGCAGAAGAAGCCGATAAAAAAAAAAATAGCAAAACTTGATATAGCAATTAAGAAACTAAAAAATATAAACTTCTCATTGGGGGTAGAGTATAGTTTTAGTTCGTAGCAAATATGTTTAAATATTGCCTATTCAATTCTAGCTGATGTCGTACTAAGAAAAATTAAAACCATTCCGTTAATACACTAACCATAAAAAAGGAAAAATGATAAGCACGTCTAGAAATGTCCATCGTCAGGCGTTACGGACTATTGGGCAGTGCAACAATATCGAATTGCGGACATAAAGGATGAAGCGCCTAAAGATAGGTAATATATAATTAATTATAAATAAATAACTGAAATATTTATCTGCATTATATTAGGTGGAAATAAGCGCAGTGTTTTTTTTTTTTTTTAAATTGGAGACTGATGAATGATGCCCGAAAGACAAAGAGATTACCAAAAATTTGCAGCAGGCCATTGGTACAATACTAGAACGGCCCAACAACGATCCAAAGAAAGATGTTAAAATATATAAAAACGATAAACATTGGAAAACATGAACAATGCGCAAATTATACGTATTCAAAATTAATTAAGTGGCACAAAAATTGAAAATAAAATTGTACATATCATGCAAAATGTACATGTTGTTTTATTTTATTTATAATGCGCATAATTATAATACAATTGTATATTCGTAAAAATCCTCGTTAGAGAATTGCGTTCTGCAGAAATGGCAAACAATGGCTACGTTCGAACTAGCATGCAGATGGCACAGTTGCAGGGACTCTTTATGAGATCCATATTACAGGTGTTTAGCTTTTAGCTACCTGTTGAATACGCTGCTATATTGATCGAACAATAGCCCTATAGTGTTAAACCGAAATTCAGTAATTTCAATGGCCGCAATGCCGTTGAAAAAATACGTTTTGTTTTACTGTGTTTTTACGTTTTATCGTAAATGTAATATTAATGAAATTAAATTATTATTATTATTATTTATAATACGACGTTGAGCAACTTTATTGAAAACGAATAACGATAAGTTTAATATTTTAATATTATAAATTATGCCATTACAGCTATGAAACAATAAGGATAACATATTATACATAATTTTATTATACTCGTATTTTACATTGTGGTGGTTAATTGTATAATATATATATATATATATATATACGGTGTAAAAACTACACAAAATGTATTCTCTTAGCGATACAACATTGTACGTATAATTTGTAATTAAATTGACTTATTCTATACCATTGTATTATATGTTTTTTCATTGTTGGAGAGTCAAATCTTGTATCACCATATTACTCAATTTTTCGTGGTGAAATTGTTGTACTTTAGGTATAAAACATTTATTTTAAATGTTTTATAAAATTTTAAATACCCACATAAATGCGAATATAAGTACTTACAAATGTTATTGGAAAATGTTGAATATCATGTACATTAGATCAAAACATGTTTGATGTAAATTTAATTTGCTCTGTTCTTTTTAAAAATATATATATATACATAAACATTGTAATTCTTTTAATCGAAATAAATTTTAACGAGTAAATATAATACAGTCCGCATCAACTCAAAATCTGGTTCTCCTCCTTATATTTAAAAATATGTTATCGATTTTATTTCGGCTGTTTATAATATACTATACTTTCTTTTAAAAATAGCCGGAACCAGTGCTTATCCACAAGATAAACTATCTTGTGTTATACTAATTTTTCATATTCTCCTAATTTTATTAATTACCGTCATTCCCCTCCCACCCCTATAACTGTTATATTTACTAAACCTATTATAACGAGTTTGAAAACCAAAGCCTTTAGTAGACTGTTATCAGACCACATGAAAAAAAAAACAATAAAATAATTATTAAAGCAATTCATTTTTTTTTTTTTTTTGTCATAAATGACATATACATTAATAATGAATCAACAACGTAATGTCCTATAAATTCACAGTCACGAGTTAATTGTTATTATTTTTAATTTTGAGGTATACACGTGCATTATATTTGTACTATTTTTTAAAGGGTAAAAAAGGAACACATTTACTAATAACTAATAACTAATGGTGACTGTTCTTTTATTGTATTTCTGGTATCGAAATCACAATTTTTCACGGGCTAGCAACAATACTACCCCTTGTCGGCGCCACTGGCATATATAATATACTGTTGTAGTAATTTTTGGTGCTGAACACGTAGATTAATACAATTTAGGTGTTTACTCCGCCACTTGTTGTATATAAGCCGATATTATTAGTGCTATTAAACTTTGTAACTAATAGTAATAAATAAATAAATAATTGTTTTTAACAATTTATAATATATATTATATTAATGTAATTTCGACCTTCATCGTATGACGGGTACACGTACACAGTCAACCTACAGATATTATTGTTCGAGTATGAATAATATTATTACAATTTCAACAGATTCAATATGGATAAGTTAAAAACTCAAAATAACTGTGTCATCGAGAACCAAGATGTTTTCGAACAACAACTGCGATAAAACACAAGAGTGGTTATTGCATTGTAATTAGTAATTATTACTTACTAATAACAGACGATGACTGTTCTTTTATTGTATTTCTGGTATCGAAATCACGATTTTTCACGTGCTAACAACAATACTACCCCTTGTCGGCGCCACTGGCATATATAATATACTGTTGGAGTAATATTTGGTGCTGAACACGTAGATTAATACAATTTAGGTGTTTACACTGCCACTTGTTGTTTATAAGCCGATATTATTACAAGTAATAATCAATAAAATTAATATTAGGTACCACGATTAAAAAACAAAAAAAAAAAACCTAAAGGTAATTCCGTTATAGACGATTTTGTTCAATTGCATACAATAATTAATTGAAAAAAAAAAAATATTAGTTTGGATTTTTTGGATTTTATTGCCTTGCATGGATATATCGTCGTTAGCCATATTACTACAATATAAAATAAAATACACAAAACAGTTTTTAAGTTATACTTATCAAAAAACATATATAATCCGATTCCAAAATACCATGATTTCTTAAAATATTACCGGGGCCGTATTTAGAGGGGCATAACGGGTAAAATTGTCCCAGGCGTCAAATTTTTGAGTGTCGACTAAATTGTTAAGAAGCGGTATGGGTGCTAGTGTTTTTTTTCATAATTCAGATATATCTGAGAGGAACGAAAAAAAAATCTCGTGGAAGGAGGGGCGAATTCTTCCCCATAAACTTCTTGGAAATACGCCTTTGGATTTAATTTGTGTCAGGCGCAAACATTTTAAATGTGGCCATTATGATTATCAAGACTTCCAAAGAGATTAACAAAAAATCTTCATAAAATTAAAAATAATGTCCGTGATTAGTATTTGTACACTGATTTCCGTTAATGATTTACAATAATACTACTAGCTATGCATTACAAAGAAAACTTCACGGTTTACGATTGACAAATAACGGTACCGTCTTGTAGGTAAAATATAGTAAAACACAATTAACACAAATGATCTATATTCGCTATTGACTATTATATTGTGGGACCTTGGTTAATAATATTCGATATTTGAACACTGCAGTTTCGTCACATTTTAGTCTAAACATTGATTTTATCATTTCGTGATGTGAATAAATAAACGAATTAGTTACGAACATTTTTTAAACAGAAATACAACATAATAACCGTGTAAAATTGTCAAGCATTTCTACTCAGCCAAAACAATTCTATCTATACGAAACTAAATAATTACTAAAATAACTCAAACATTTAAAACGTCAGTAGTAACAATTTGACGGTTCTATCACGCAAAATGTCCGGTTTTTTTCTACCTTACTTACTTTTTTTTTATAATAAGATTCTTGGAATGATGGTATATATCATATAATAACGCGTAGTTTTTCTTAGTAAAAATTTATGTTCAATTGTCTATACGGATACATGACGAAATTTAAGTATACTTTCGCATTTGTCAAATTGCAATGACTGCAAATTTACTGCAATCTTTTTCAAATTTTTGCAAACATATTATTATATATCTCAGCTTTTCTAATTTTGAAGCGGTTTTTAAACTCCTTACAACTTTTTTCGTATATCCATGTTCAGGATATTCAAATGTTTCGAATGATCTAAATGGTATAAATAATAATCTAATCTAGGAAACATATTTGGAATAAATAAAAAAATCTCTGTTTAATTGAAAAGTTGAAAAAATATTTTAAAATTACAAAAAAGAAGTAGTTTAAAAAGACGCTAGAACCGATAGGGTAAAATCAATTTCCCCCGGTAGTTTTGCTGCGTGATTGGATCGCCAAGTAAGTAGGCACTAAATATATTTTTGAAAAGAGGCTAAGATCGTGGTAAAATAGGTTGAATAACACCGAGAAATATGCGTTTTTGAACCGCAAAATTATTACTACTTACAGGCTAATATACCTAGGTATATTTTTTATAATAATTATTATTATTTTTTAATTTTGAAGTATACACGTGAGTTGTTTTTTGTACTATTTTTAAACGGGATGGAAACGGTAAACGGATACACGCCGTATAACCTCTGTAACACAGCCGATTATAATAATAAATATAAAAATTAAACACGAATTACGTTACAACGCGGTATTGCAGCGTTTGTCGTCGGTTTTGTGAACTGCGGCCCACGGCTGCAGTTTCCCGGACGAGAACACGGCGTAGATGATCGCTCCGAAAATGTATACGCCGCTGGTTATCAAAAACACCGACCGCCATTCGTCTATGCTCTGCAACCGTATTAATACACACAATGTTATGGCTTTTTTTTATATATACAGGATGACATTCGATACCAATTCCGTCTACCGATACAACGAAAATAATCAAATTTTTTTTTTTTTTTAATATTTTTATTTGACATAAACAATCTATACAATTTAACACAATCAGCTTATATGATATTAAAAACAACACGAAACGTGTGTTTAAGCAGCCACCCAGTGACTATTGGCTATTGGTTAGTTAGGTTTTTTTCTTCTTCTTTCCCCACTATGAGACGTTAGACATTGAAGTTTTGTAAAAGGTCACGGCAATATTTCCTTTTTAATCTGCGGTTAGGATTTCCTGGGAGAGTAAAGACAGAAAGATCTTTTATGAGGAAGTTAGAATGGGTTTGGAGTCGTTAATGAAAACGTGTGTAGAATATGCGTGCTTCCTCGTCTATTGTTCTCATACGGAGATCGTTGTGAAGGGTTTGGTTAGAGATATAGGGCGGAGCATTGGCTAATCGTCGGAGTGATATATTTTGGGAAGTTTGGAAATTCTATTAGTGTTGGATTTTTTTGCCGCACCTCACAATTGGAGTCCATACGTCCCGATTGGTTTGAGTAGAGCTTTATAGATTAGTAGTTTGGTGTTTAAGGTGGAGCACTTATTTATAATTAACAGAGGTTTGAGCATACGCATGCGATTGCTTAAGGTTAGTCGTTTGGTTTGAAGGTGTTTGTTCCATGTTAGTCTTTTGTTAGGGAATAATCCAAAGTATTTAACTATGTCAGATGTGGGAATTGGTACATTGTTGAAAGTAACGTTTCGACATATTCAGTGTTTTAGTGTGAACGTTGTGTGTATAGATTTGTTTGGATTAATTTTGATTCGCCATTTTTCATACCACTCGGACAATTGGTTAAGATGTACTCGTAAGTTTGATGAGGCAATTAACGGATCCCCATTGATGGATAAAATGCCTTTGTCATCGGCATAATCCGCTACGATAGTTTGTTGCATGCAGGTTTGGTCTGCTACAACAATCAAATTATGATTGTTTTTTTTTTTTTTTTAATTTTTTTTATCCGACTAATGCGCAACTAGTGGGGTGCTCGGGTGTACTTCGCAGCCCCAGGCTCTAACTCGGCACCCCCAGTTAAATTTCAGCGCCCTCAGTATTAAAAATCCATAACAACTTTTTTTTTTGTTTTTAAATAGTCGTTTCTCTCTTTCCTGTTGGTTTTTCTTTGCTCTTACTTTTTTATCAAAAAGATAAATGGTTGTTGCATCAATGCGGCCCGCATTGAAGAAAAACCGGGTTTGATGTAAATTATGCAACTAGCGTACGATTACGGTTATTATTATATTATATTGGAACGAAACGCTTACTTGATGCCGCACGATTATGCCGGTTAACGTAGGGCTTAAGATGCCGGGTAACGTACCGAACGTGTTGGAGATGCCCAACAAGAGACTAGCATACTGCGGTGCCACTTCTAGATGATTAGTCCTGAAAAAAAAAAAAAAAAACAATGAAAATCCCATGGTAAGTGTGCACAGGATGCGTAACCGTGTCGGATTTCTGCGGTCCGGGCTGCGTTTCGTATAGAAATACAAATTAATTGTAATGAGTATAAACAAAAAAAAAAATAAATAAATAAATAATAAATGTACGAGTCCGTAATTATTGTGATTCGGAAATGTGTTAATACTAACATTTCTACTAGTTTTACTAAGTTTAACAAGTCGGCTGATATTTCGTGTTGATTATGGTTTTTTTCTGTCCGTGGTCAACTTTTCTATCGGTTTCCCGCTCTATCCCCGTATTGAGTAGGTTATATTTTGTGCCGTAGTTTTTTTATTGATTGAGAAAAACCGGGGAAAAAACGTAGGAATAACGGGAAAATGTACACCAATGGTTTCATTATGTTCGATGTTTTCTTTTTGTTATAACTCGGTTTAAAATAATTGTAGAATCCTGTAATTTTAAGGCATTTCCGAACTATTTATAGGTATTTTAAGTTTTTTTTCTCGAATTAATTGAATAAAACTGTTTTGGCCGAACATAAATGCACGGTAATTTGTCACAAGACTGGTCATAAGTTGTATAATAGTGAAATAGTGAAATGATACAATTTGTGAGAAATGTAATAGTTCTGCGATTTGTGTACATTTTGATGAAAATCTTAAAAATTACTTAATTTTAAAACGTTTTAGGTATCAATAATTTAAACGTGAACGTTGGTTAGTATTTTTTTTTATGAAATGCATTTTTGTGGTATTATTAGTACACACAAGTTACACGTAAGCTCGCCAATAATCCGTAACTCGTACATTTATGAAACGCATCCCGAGACGATGGAAATTCGCGTGTAATTTGTTACATGTATCCTGCCCAAATGAGACCGCCGAAGGTTTCTGACACCGTCAAACAAATTACGGAGTTGATTTTCGTTGTGCTGTTCGCCGTCAGGTACATGAAGACGGCCTGGCCCACGAAAGCAATACTATTGAAGATCTTTCGCATCTACAAACGGAACGAACGACTTTTTAAACTCATGTGCTGTTTATACCTATAATAATATATAATTACAGTTACTCGTATATATACACGCATCACCAGATCTGAGGGGGACAGTCCGGGACTCGTGACCCGGGCGCTAATCATAGAGGGACGGAAATTTAAAACGATATGAAATAAAATATACCATAAATTATATACATTTTACCGTGCAATTGACTACAATAATCCGCACGTTGACACGGTTCAAGTGATTTTTTTTTTTTTTGTAACACATTACGCGTTAATATTACGTTGAGCCCCGGGGAGACATAATTTATAGATCCCCCCCCCCGGGACTGTAATCGCGGTTTCTTTTTTTTCTTTCTTCCTTTTTTATAACTTTAAAAAGAAAAAAAAATCGCGGTTTCTAAACAAAATTTCATACACGCCCCTCAATACATTACCTATCGTGAAACCGATAGATTTATTTATACTACACGTACGTGTGGACCTGATTGATTCGAAAAAACGGACTCTATAATTGTTATTGTGCGCTAAAATATTGGAGATTATTTCGGTAATGATCATCGGGGCTCGGAATCTATAGCATGCTATAATAATTATTATAGAATACTGATAAAAAAAATAGCAGAGTAGACTATACATTTGTTTTGTGTAACAAGGATTTCAAATCTAAAATTGTAGTGTACTGCATAATTTTTAAAATTGTAGTATATTTAGTTCTATTTCTCCAATTAAATTAAATTTATTTTGTCTTTTTCATAAATATCGTAATTTAAATTTAAATGTAGATAACGTTTTAGCAACATATAGAAAAGTCATTCATTTCCGTCTCGTTAGATATTTTATATTATAATCTATTTTTAGGTAGGCTGGTGTGTCGGCCAATCGAACAGTATACCCAGTTTATAACTCTCGTTTAGGGCTGTGCGGTTATTTTTATTAATCGATTATTTTTAACGAATGATAAATAATCGAATAACCTATTGTCCGGTTCGAGTTCGGGATTCTTGTACGGCCGGACGAAGTAACTCGAGTATAAGTATAGATATTACATACTAAAAAATTAAGTGAAGATTAAAATTAGTGAACCGATAAGGAATAATAATAAGTAAAAATAATAATATGGTTATAAAAAATCTTGCATGTTTGCGCAGATCTACCAAAAATATAGTACCAATGTTACAATGACGTCATTTTATATTTTATAATTTTATAGCATAAGTTTATTTTACATTTTCACGAATAAAACGATTAAACCAGAACAATTATTTGATTACTCATATTATTATTACTATATATTATGAATATTCAATTGTAAATTATAATACGAAAATTATTCGATTATTCGATTTATCGATTATAATCGGAAATTATAAAAATATTCGATTATTGTGGATAAAAAATAATCACACAGTACTGCCCCTCGTTATGTTAACAAAAGAAAAAATTTAAATATATTTTATTTTTTGCTATTTTTAACTTTTTTTATTTTTATTTCATATAATTATTTCACACACACCTGTGTAGCGGTCAGTATTTCTTTTTCTCGTAACCAGTGCACAAAGAACCCGTTAATTTGAATCGTCGCGGTTAAGGCGACGTACGGGAGAGCCGATGTTAAACCGTTTTGCCCGATATTCAGCTTCAATACGTCTGCAAATAAAGTCGGTTAACAAATTGTTTATACAGCTACACAATTGTCAAATTTAAACTCCGATACATCGGAAATATAAAAAAAAAACCCAGCAACAACAATATAGAGTCAACATAGAACAATAATTGGCTTAAGGCAAGGTTACGAAAATTCGCGTGTTTCAAAAATTACGTTTTTTCACAAAACGACAAAAAAATCAGGAAAGGATTTTCCTGTACAGCGGAGAAATCCAAAATGCATTTTTGTTATGTAATTTAGGTTAGGAAACACGAAACTGCCATTCAAATTTAATATTTTAGTCTATATTTTGTCGAGGGTCGAGTTTGGAACATGACGGTTTTGACTCAAATGTATGGAACATGCGAGTTTTTATTATAGTTCAAATGGATCAATGGTTTAACATGGAACATTCGGTTGGGTTCGATACTGACTTTATCAGTATCAAAATTCACATGATCAAATGGAACATGTTAGTTTTATTGATACAAACCGCTACTTTCGGGGTTAAATGTAGACCTGTTCTGGTGTCTTCTGAACCGAATCAGATTCGCAGTCAAAAATCCTGTAAAACGGCGTTGAAAACTCGCTGTTTTCTTTTTTTTGTTTTGTTTTGATTTTAGCCTACTCGATTATATGTACTTTTCATGGAACCTATTCCAAAACATAGTATAACACGTTTGCATTTATCATACAACGTTTCTCGGGGCTCGTTTACCGTTCATATAACTCGGTAACTGCGTCAATAGTGTATAGGTTCCCCAATTGGAACAGAAATGGGCACAGTTAATCGCCCATACCGGTACCGATGTAAATATTGCTTTCCACGGATACATTGAAAAGCTGACTGAAAACATATAATACGTTATAACGCTTGTAACGAGTATAAAGTTAATTTTCTCTGCACAAATGAGATATAAAACTTGTGCTGATCGTATATAATGAATATTTATAGGTTAGGTACCAATTTTTTCGTCGATGGGACCTATTGAGTCGACAATGTACTCGCGTTCCTCTACGCAGATGTATTTGTCTTCCGTCGGAGATTCTCCGATATACGTCAACCAGACGATACACCACACAATAGCGAAAAAACCTAAGTAAAAAACACCATAAAAAAAAAAAAAAAAACATTGACAATATACTCAGTTCAACTTAAGAGTGCCCAAACTCGCGCATGCATACTGAGCCGCCGACAACTGTCGGACCCCCCGGGCGAGATCAAACGCTCTGCGATTGGTCGGCGCTGTATGACCGCCGCCGTTATCTATCGGAGTCGTCGGCGCGCCGCCGCGTATACACCCGGTTAGGTTCAAATTAGTAAAACCACGGTGTGTCGTGAAAACGTTGTGACACTATCGTCACTACGTATAAACGCACGTCGGCATACCATAGCGCTCCCCGTAGCAAGATAAGCAAGACATGCGCGAACAGAACTCGTTTTCGTCCGAGCGACTGGGCACTCTTAACCTGAACAGAGTATAAAACAAATCAAAAAAAAAAGAAGCGGATACCGCTCACAGGTGTGCCATTGTTGTAGGCGGGAAGTCGGAAAGGTAGGAATACATAGAGGAATTTAATTTATATCTATACGCAACGATAAATCATTGCTAACAAATTACGATTCTGAACGAAGAGTTCGGTTAAACAACATGTTTTGAAATGCTATAATTTTTACGATTTTCGTCAAAACTTGTACTTGAAACACGCTTATAAAAAAAAACTATTGCATTACGCTCAACTTTTTTTTTTTTTAAAACTACTGAGTATAACTTACGATGAACGTCATGTAAAATGTCCGGGCATTCCTGTTCGACTAAAACATTTACTTTCAGAAAAGGCGCTACACTTAAAAATCAGTGTAAGGTTTCTGGTAGAAAAGTAGTAGTATACAGACAGAAATAAAAACACATCATAATAAAATTAATAGTTAGTCCGAGTATAGTCTAAAAAATTGATTGTGGCAAGTGTTAATGATACATCTTCAAGAAAGTCAAATCTAGTAATAATTGTATTCTTACTCTATTGAAGTCTCCATCATTTTTTCTCTTAGTATATTTTTCTTTTCGACTTCTTACTAAGTTATTTACTTATTATTGATTGTATCACTCTTTAAGTGCACCAATAAAAACATAAATATTTGAACGCAAGTTATATAATTCTCAAATAGGACAGCATTTCCCCGGTTAAAGTGCATAACTAATACACGTTTATCTAATACGATAAGTTTAATACCACTGCAACGGCGTAGCGTTCATCAGCGACGGATCTAGAGTTGAAAAAGTAGGGATGCCACACACAACGATTTATTATAATACATGCGAAATATTAATAATTTGTATACCTTCAAAGGAAAGTTAAGATATATCATAAGGAGTGGGGCTAAAGGCGCCACTGGTAGCGATACTTCCGGAATTCACTCGATTCTCGGTGCTTTCGTTTTCATGCGCGCATAGGCTTAATAATAATTAAACAATTTTGGAAAACGCAAAATTAATTCGTAGGTTAGGTAAATCATTTCGGTTTTCGGTTATCGCGTGTGTTGTCTACTGCATAACAACATCGCGGTGCGGTTAGACGATGTTTAAAAATGTAAAATTTCGAAATTAGGATTCTGTGCACCGATCGTTTGTGTAAAGCGGTCGTATAAATGCAAATCATACCTAACACGTAGAATATCGATGGCCAGCCGTAATTGTCGGCCAACCATCCGCAGACCGGATATCCGACGGCCATGGCCGCGTAACAGCCGGACAAGGCTAACGACGCCAACTTGGTGCGCTCGGCCGGCGGTAACCAATTCGACCAAATGGCGTGTACCGCGGGATACGATATTCCCTGTTGAATGATAAAAAAAAAAAAAATATATATATATATTTTATTACCTATATTATAGTGTATTTCTATTTATCGCAATATGAAAATATGTGACGATGACGCATTTTTCTGCGGGTAATTGAATAGCAAACATATATTTTAATACGATTTATAAAATATTTATATTTACTTTAAATAATTATACAAAATAATGGTTTTCGTTTTTTGTTTTAATAATATTTTGAATACATTTTTATAACTACGGTTGGCCACTAGATTTAGGTTTATATAATATTATGACGAAAATAATATTTAATTAATGATAGAAGTATTAACCGCTAACCTAACCGAACACATAAACTACCGAGCTACCAATCAATTGGTAAAATTGTATCGTTTTATGAGTATATAAGTAACTACATAGCGAGTAGCTTGTAAAGAATTTAAATGGAAATATTAAAAACTAGCGTTTTTCTTAGGGGCGTGCCGCCGAGGCTCATAACAAGGAGGAGGGGAGCAAAAGTTTGAAACCCAACAAATCTAAAAAAATTCTAGTAAATTTAACAAAAATAAAAAAGAACAAGGAATTCATTCGATTTCGGAAACCGAAATTGTTTGTTCAGACATAGCTTATACCGAAGAGTATTACTACCCCTGTGAAAAAGTAAACCCATCTTTTTCTTCGACGATAATCGCAGATAACTCCCCTGCCCAGTTGTACGTTGGGACATATTTTTAGAATATTGTTTTATAATTTTAATTAATAATGTTAAACAAATAATATATATTCAAAATAGAATTTAAACAATAGGTTTGTTAACAATATATTCAGAATATTGTTTTAATATTTCGATTGTAATGTTATATTTCTCGTATTAATATATTACAATATTTCATTGCAAATAATTATTATTGGATATTATATTAATATTTATTTTACAATATTATTTATCTGTTGTAAAAAATGAAATTAATATATTATCATTACGAACACGCTATCTGGGCATAGTGTACAATTAAAAACTGGAAATCAACAACGGGCTAAATGCCAAAAAAAAAAAATTGTGGTACACTCGAAAAACCGAATTATTTGCCATCGCCAACAACCTATAAAGAGGGCAATGTGCCACGACCATAATATTGGTGTACAAAAAACCCAAAAAATGTCCTGAGAGCTACGTGCCGGGTCTGATTATAACGGGATAAGTGCCTTTTGCATGAATGCAACAAGATATTATATCATCTCCCTACTAGTATCGAATCAATGTGTTCAATAGATCATGAACATGTTATGTCTCTTCCGTTTTTAACCCATTGCCAGATGTTCTATTCACTTCAGCTTTCATGTATTAAATCAATGTGTTCATGTTGGTGATAACAACAAAGGTCAGATAACTGCATCGGACAAAATAAAAATAAAATTATGTTATTTCTTTGGATTTGTTTGACGATTACAGGCAAGTATGTTGAGATAAACCATCAATTTTTGGTCTCTGGCCATACATATTTGCCATGTGACAGGGATTTTGCCCAAATCGAGAAACGCAAACGGGTTGAAAATTGCTAAGTTCCTAAGGACCTAATTAAACTTATGGTGAATGCTACACCAAATAATCCTTCAATAGTTACTATGCTCAAACCTGACGACTTTATTGATTTTAAACAAGCAGCCGATATATACATTAACACGACAAAACTAAAGATTTCCAAATGCAGTTGGATTACAATTGAAAAAAACGGAGTCGTTAAGATGAGAACAACGATCAATGAACTTGAAACATGGAACACCTGCAAGGTTCTCAAAAAAGGGATTACAACTCAAAAAATTAAGGACTCAATTTTGCAAACACTACCGTGTCGTAACAGTCTATCTGCCGAAAAGAAGAGAGACCTGCAACAACGCTCCTGTATTTGAAGGAAGAAAATTGAGCGTTATTCGAAGAATTAATTAAATAATTATAATTATAATTATATAATCATAATAAATTAATTTGTATGTAATCTTGAAAATTAAAATGATTTAATTTATCAAAAATACTTTGATACTTTGTTCATTGGTACTTACCTCGTTTGTGCCGGTTAAATGTATGGCACATATCACCTTCTACATTTTTCTGAATAAAATATTATTTTTAAAATACAATGGGATGGAAATTCAATATAATTTTGTAATCATTATATCAAACATAATCTAGATTATAAATAAAAAATTTGGTTTAGGTTGTTTTATCAACAATTTTTTTGATAAAACAAAACAAAATTGAACAACTCAAAAACGACTTTTTGGCACTTAGCCCATCAATGATTTCCAGTCTTCAACTGTATAACTAATCAATGATAATACCTATTTTCTATAGAAGTATTTTAAGGATATCTCTAGTTTATAACCAACAGTTATAGGTATTGCCACAATGTCTAGCCTACATTTATCATTATTTTAAATATGTATTTTATTTAGTTGAATTGTAAATTATATAATAAAAACTTATTTGTTGCCTATGCTGCCTATTTCAGGCAACCATTAATATGTTTTAAAACGTAATTATTATATGGTAATGTGGTATAATTAATAAAAATAAAAAAAAGTAAAGCGACTATTAAAGTAGTTTGGTTAAGGTTGGTTTGAAAGTAATTTATACGATTTCCGCCAAAATTTGCACTCGAAACGTTTATAAAAATAAACCTCGATTACGCTCATCTTTTTTTTCTTTTTACCATTATAAGTACAACTAATGACAAACTTAAATCAAATTTTCGTGCATTTCTGTTGAAAAAAAAAAAATTGTATTGAAAAAATTTTGAAAATAAAACGTAAAGTTTAAAAAAAAAAAAATAATAATAATAATTGTGGTAAAACAATGTTTTTCATAAATGTACTAAAATTCTCCAGCACTCACCAACCGGGCTCGTGTTTTAAAGGTAACGATAAAATAACAATTTAAAAAAATAAAATAGGCATAGGTTCCCCGGCGGCTCTCTGGATTGGATGTTTTGAAAGTAACAAAAGAAAAAAAATGGTTATAAGTGCTCACAGTTATTTGAACTCCGAAAGCCCGTCGTGTGTTTTATCCTGTTCACGTGAAAACTATCTGGCATTAGGTTCCGTAATATTTCGTCGGTCTCATACGGTAATTATTTTTGCACTATTTTAATTTATTAGAAAACCCAATTACGACAAGGTCGAAGAAGAAAAAAACCACGCCGCTACGACATGCACCGTACGGCTGTCGGTGAACAACTGACGAATGAAATTTAAAAAAAAAAAAAATGTTTACAACGCATTGATAACGGTACAAAACATGTTTTGAAATGCCGTAATTTTTATGATTTTCATCAAAATTTACAAACTAAACGCATAAATAAAAAACTATATTAAAATACGCTAAACTATTTACTTTTTCAACATTGAATACAAATTATGATGAACTTTGTGTAAATTGTTCAAACACATTTCTGCTCGGACAGACCACCAATTGTGTCCACATAAAACACCAAATATAAAAACAACAAAAAATACTCGAAAACTTAAACTACATAGAATCGTCAAATTTTTTTGAATAATAGTCCAGGTCTAGAAAGGGTTAATATTGATATTGCGTGCATTTATCAAGGTCTCTACAATTATGTAAATTTTCCCGTTTTTTCCCCATTATTATTACGAAAACTACCACGAAAATCAAAAAAAATTACCTCGGTGCATTAACTAGTTCAGATCAACAATGCGTTCAAAGGTGCTACACATGAAAATCGGAACAAGATAGAAGAATATAGAGAGCTAGAGAAAAAAACGCACACACACGCGCGTCATAGTGAAACCAATACGTTTTTCGCTTAGCTCAGAATCTGAAATCAATAATTTACAATTTTCTGCAATATTTAACTACCTCCATCACGCCTTCGACGATTCTGAGGACGATGACCAGATAAACGGAACACCTGGCGACTACGGGGGTGAGCACCGTAAAAATCGCGGTCCCCAGTATTCCGTATCCCATCAGTTTGACGCCGCCCAACTTGGTTGCCAGTGTTCCTCCGACGAGCTGCGTGCACACGTAACCGTAAAAGAACGCGCTCAATATGACACCGCGCAGTTTTGAATCCCAGTCGAATTCTGCGCTCGTCTGCGGTAACGTAAAACGATTTTCTGTACTACAGTATAATAATATTTCGAGTACATCGCGTTTATAATATATAATACAGACTAGCTGACTCGGCAATGCTTTGCAATTGCTAGATTATTATTTATTATTGTCATGCCCGTGTCACTTTATAAAAAAAAAAAAAAAAAAAAGTGAAAAGTGGGTCTGCCGAATAGGCAGACTAAAAGTGTTTTACTTTATCATTTCGACCGCTAATCAACTAAAATAATTTAAGTCACAATTGAATTAAGTCAGAATTTCATGTCAAACAATTATTTATTTATTTTTATTTTTTTTGCTATGACATAATCATTGCAATGCTTTATAATGTACGACATTTTTATTGTTTGGTTGTCTGGCGCGTAAACAAACAAACCGATGGTTTTACGTGTTTTCACTTTTTATCATATAGATACCCGCACATTATTGCACTACAATAATTAATAACAGTATTTTTTTTCATCCGTGTTACTAAGGTAACCCATAAATTAACAAAACGAATTATATTTTTGTACTAAAAATACCTGAAAACCGAATTTAAGGGGATTATTTTCAATAGGGGTGGATTTCAATAGCTATAAACCTTATCCGGACAACGCGGAACATTTTGCAAAAAAACACCCAAAAATCGCAATTTATTTTTTTTAAACTTTGAGCCTATAATCTTAGACAGACGACAAACATCCTCCACATAGATAACAGTATATTATTATAGTCACCGGTAGATACGATCACCATTACCCTCTACCCCCCCTCCCGATAATGCATTCGATTACAATATAAAATATCTTAATTTTTTATCATTTTTCGATCGTTATCGCAGTTGATCCCGTATTTAGAAAAAAACCTCGATTGCTTTAAAAAAATAATAATAATAAGAGTAAGGAAATTATTGTATTTTTACAATTTGTATATCCTATACAGATCATAATAGGGTGGAGGCGAACTTTTAAATGGTTTCCCGACATTTCAGCGAGGGCTGGAGTCTCCTCAGCCCCTTCTCGTAATACTCCCGTGTATACGAAAAAAACGATAAACGACGACCACTACATTATAATTAAGGATGGGCCGATAACGTATTTGAAACCAATCGATTTATTGGTTAAAAAAAACCCGATTTTTTACGCTATTTCATATTCAAAAAGAGTTTTGACAACTTGCGTTGACCCCCGCCTACACCTATAGTTGATTAATATAATAAAACTTCTCGATTACATCTCAATGCTGCGTCTTACTTTACTGTCCTTAGGCGACGTCATGGCCACGATGCCTACGCTTAAATTTATTCTGAGCATGAAGATGTTGAAAAAGCCCAGAAACGCCATGAACGTGACCAGGTTCCTGCGCTTTTTCCAAAATGGTTTTTGTCTATCGCTAACGGAACAAATAATATATAATACATACATATGCGATTTATTAATATTATTCAATATTATTTTCCAAACCATAACCCATTGTCCCTGAACGGCCCGTTGTTATTGGGCGGCCGGTCCATGACAAACTGAAAAAAAGTGTCTTTTCTGGTTTCCGGTTGCGACCGACTTCGGATTTAGGCTGTGTGCAATTGTTTAAAACGTTTCCTTCTCAACGGAAACGAATTTTTTTTTACATTCAACCGCGTTTCGATTTTATGCCGAATGTGCTCGTTTAAATATCATATTTTTTTTCGTTAACCGCGGCGACAAGGATTTGCGATCGCTAAAAACAAAATAAAAAGACAAATTTAAATGGCCGTAAAACATCATAATTATATCATTTTCATAACATTTTAAAAGTTTGGAATACTCTATAGAATCGAACTATTCGGTTAGGGCAGAGTTTGGGGGGGAGGTGCACGGGCAGATGTGGCAATTCCTCAAACTTTAAAATTTCGACCACCGAGTTGGCAATTTTATTCTAAAGTCGACAAAACTAATATAATATTATTTATGTTTTTCTTTTTCCCGATTTTTAATACACCATTACTGTATATTATTATCGTAAAACGTACAATTTATTATCATATAAAAGATAAATGATAAATTTGATAACAGAGGACAAAATAAAAGGTGAAAATTTAAAAGAAGTCGGAAAATTTTTAATCACGCTCTTCTTGAGTTCAGGGTCATCTTTAGTAATTAAGATTTATTTTATATAAATAAAATCGCGTTTAGCTATATAAAACATACATTGTAAACTATACAAATAATATATTATATATTTAATTATGGTCCATAAAACATATATATATATATATATAAGTAATATTTCAAAAAATGTGTGATAAGTGTACAAATTTAAATAGTTTGCTTTACCATTATTTTGAAATCAAACTCATAAACCTACGAGAAATAAGATTTTTAAAACTCTAAACAAAAAAAAAAAAACCTATCAAATTTGAACGGGTTTACGAGTTTAATTTCGAAAAAAAAATAATAGAAAATTCGTTATAACTGACATCGGATCCCCGTTCCCATCAATTTGAAAAGTGAAAAGTCTGTCGTTAAAAAAAAAAAAAAAATACTTACATAAGGGAGAACAGTACTTGGATAGGCCGTCTAAATCGGAGATGAGTATTTCGGGTGTGCGATATTCTGTCGATTATCAGCACTATAGATGCTGTGGATATATAAACGCTGATTTGTATTTCTGTGCGAATAATATATACATGCAATTATTTTGTAGAAAGTACGATTATGATTTTATCGTAATGAAAATTATATATCATACTCTTATCCTATATCGAAGGCGTACTCACAGCAGTCACAAACGCTCGGGTGTCGCCGTACTACACTCCGAGGTCGATTCGTATAACTTTTTGTCGGCTTGCAAACAGTATTAACACGATACTTACGATTATCAATTAAAAATAATTTTTTTTTTTTTTATATATACTTCTGTCGATGGAAATATAAGAATTTTATCTGTTGACGGCAACAATAATAATAAAACGGCACACGGCGGCCGTCGACGAAATTACATTTTATTAAGATACACCGACGATAATTAAATAGAAATAAAATAAAAAAAAACGTTATCATACAAAAGCTTCGAACAAAAGCGATCCTCTGTTAAATTTTATTCGGTTAGATTCTGAGCTAAGCGCGAGCGATTAGGGAGTTTTACAAGTGTTTTATGACCGCGTACGAATTATAGTCACCTGTAATTTGTTTTCGGGAAAACGTTATTTGAATAGTAAATAACATATTGTGCGATGATAACAGAGTCCTTAAAAAGAGATTGTAAATATAAAATAGTATAATAGGAGCGAATTAATAAATTCATTTAGAATTAAAAAGAGTATTTTTTAGTTTTTATGTAGATTTGATTTGTTTGACTACTAAAAAATGCACGAAAACTTGACACTTCACCATAAGTTGTACTCAAAATGATTTTAAAAAAAGTCGAGCGTAATCTAAATATTTTTCTTTGTAAGCGTTTAAAGTGGTCTATTTGATGAAAATCGTTTAATTCCGATTTTATGCTGTTAAAACTTTTTTGGCTCCATAAATAAATACTCAAATATTGTTGACGACAAAACATGAACAATTCTTTTTACATACTAATACAATTTTAATTTATCGAAACATTTTTAACGGAACTTCCCTCAAAATCTTTTTTTTTTTTTTTTTTTGTTAGGTTTAATTCATCACTTTATCTTATATTGCCCTCCTTCCTTTAGTCATTAAGGTGACCCAAAAATCAATATGTTGACTTATGTTGTCAATTTTTTTAATTGTTTAGAAAAACTGTTGAGAATCTTGAAATCTGTTTCAGATAAAGTACTACTGGGCGTAAAACCTGTATGTCTTAAAGTTAATTTAAGAATTCTTACTAACTAAAAGTGTTTTTCGAGAAAATTAAAAAGATCAAGGAGATGAACTTTTGAGAATTTCAAACAAATGTTTCAAATTATGTTAATTAAGTCCTCTTGGCGGAAATTCCGCATCTTTTGAGGCTCTGAATAAAATATCGGACGATTTTACCAATGGAAAAAATGTTTTCGAAGAAAACATAAAAAACATTTTTTTCGGAAAGAATGTTATGAAATCCGAAAAATGTTTTAAATAAAGTACGATCAGGCAGATAATTAGAGTCCCATAAGGTACGACATGAAAAAAATGAAGCAATTTTACAAACCGAAAAAGTGTTTTCCGATATTTTAAATGGCATAGAATAATACAATATTCATATACAAAATACAATAAATAATAACAGTTACGCAAACGATTATGAAATAATTAAAATAGGTTAAAAAAAAAAAAATTTGAGTCATCTAAAACTTGACGCCTCCCCGGCACCCTAGGGCTGTTTCCCCATCCTTCTTAGTACAACCCTGAATATCCACCTATACGTTTATCAAACGAATTTTAAAAAACCAATATACACGGGTGGGCTACACGTTGTAGGTGGAAAGTCAGGAAGGACATTTAATTTATTTACGGATTTTATTGTATAGCAGGTTGCCATTTAAAAATCAAAAGTGGTAGTAGTGATGGTTTCACCACCAAAAATATGAGTGACGAAGAATAACAATTACGTGATCTAGCAGCTTGTTTATTGAATTGCCAAAATTAAAATAAACCGGAAAAAGTCTTTACTTTCCGAGATAACGAGTGTCTTACAATTAGTTGATCACCCTGTATAGTGTAATTTTTAGTCAGAACCCCTTACCCCCATAAATAATCTACTCTGTAAAACCTTCGTTTCATATTTAAAATTTGCTTTAAACAAATAAGTACGTATATAAATAAGGCAAGATAAGACAAAATAAATGACGAAAATCAACTTTATAATAATATTATACAATATAAATATCAATATTACAAGTGGGTACTTCAATAAATATTGATGTACCTATATACCTATATCTACACAACGGTTGTGACATCTTACATAATAATTGAGACATTAAAACAATCTAAAGTTGATTTTTTTTTTTTTACACCATACATTTTGAATATTGTATTATACTGTACTACTGATAATCTCGATTGTTTGGGACATCGGCAGTCGTCTGGAGAATAATGAAGGCAATTTCGTTGCCAACCTAAAATTTTCCAACAGTTCTATGATGTACACATTACATTTTATTAAACACTGAATAGCATAGTCGTAATTAATAAATTATGATTTTGTTTTGTTCTTGTGTAAATGTTCAACTTCAATTCCTATCGTTTTTAACAGCGCTCGTTAAATGTGCAGAAGGAAACTTTAGGTTGCCTTTCGATAACTTATTAATAATGAAACAGATGGGCAACATAAACGACGATATATTGACGAGCACATTCTTCTTTTGAACCATTGAACAAATTGTCATTATTATTATTGCTGTTTTCTTCCATCTATTTTACCAAGTATTCTTGTTGCGGTATTACATTGCCCATGAGCATTCAGGAATTTAGTTCCGCCAATGCTCCTGATGACCATGTGCTACACAATTAAGAGCTAGTGAATACCAGTAAAACGCATAATTTTTTTTTTATTAACAGAATACAAGAAGAAACAATTAATAAAGAATAATACCAAAAGATAATTTGAAAGGAATTAAATACAGTCAAATTATGATTAAGTTCAGCTGTCTAGTGTATGGTGGAGTTTTATTTGGAATGTAAAATGTAAAATGTAAAAAACCCTATAATACTAAAAATGTAGAAGGTTATAGCATAACGTTGTAAAAATAAAATCAAGTTTTCAAAAAAATTTATTTGCTTGGGATAAAAACAATAAAGGTAAACTCTAAGGCTAACTCTAAATTAATTTACTGAAAACATTATAGTAAAATAGGGCAATAATAATAATTATTATTCAGCAAAACATTTAATTAATTAACCCGTCAACATTTTTGTATCCAATTTAATTTTTGATTTATTCTGTGTTAAATACTCAAGTTATTATTTTTGATTATTAAATAGAATATAAAATTAGAATTTTTTATTTTTTTTATGTCATGTCTAAGAATTCTGGACATATTTTTTATTAGGTGATCTTTACAAATAAGTTTTACAAACTTTCTTTGTTTTTCTGTGGAAGTGGTTTTAATTTGACAATGTATACAATTCAAACGAATGTTACAAACAAACTAAAGATCAAATATGATTGGAAAACCAATATTATTATAGTGTTCCTAGTTTAAGGAAGCTTGATAAAGTTTCAGCATAATCTAATCGAGGTACCGATTTTATATTAATTTAAAAAAATGGCCTGGGTATTTGTATTTCCTGCGCGCATGGTGACGGATTAATGAAAAGCCGTACTTCAATAATTTACTATAAGTCATTTTTATACTTAAAACTATCTTTCTAATTACAATATTATTTATGTACTAGTATAGTAGTGTCGTGTTTAAATAATTGAGCGATATACAATATATTTTATTACCTATTCAAACAAATTCTTGCAACATTTATCTTTTTTTTTTTTAACAAAATGTAATATGTATAAAATTGTACAAAAAAATATAATGTAATTTCTTCTGAAAAAATGTAATGTAATTACGAATAAAATATAAAAAAAAACAAATAATAATTGTTCGAATGAAAACTTAAGAAATTATATGAGTTGGCGGCGATAGCTACTTTTTTTTAATAATGTTGCATTTTAAGAATTTGTATTATTTTTAGAAATAATAATTGTATTATTTCTAAAAATAAGACAATTCTAAAATCTTTTTACGTACATAAAAATTAACCAAAAAATTACCAATTTATAAAAAATAAAAAAGATAAAAATTTACAAAATGTAAACCTAAGACCAGATCATCGATGGGCAGGGGGTGATGAACTACTGACATAGCAAGTCTACATCACTTGCGTGGATTGTCCAATCGGTGGTGTCTGCTTTAAGGCCAACACATGAAACACTTGCCCTATTAGGTATGGATGCTACCGTATTAAGTTTTTATTAAGGCCAAATAAAAAAAAAAAAAAATGATTATAATAAAACAAAATGTGTTAATATCTAATAAGCAGTAGGAAAACAGCGATAAATTTTAAATATATTTTTTTATATTTCGAAATTGTATCTTGTATTTTATTTCAATTGTATATTTTTAATTTTAAATAGGTGGTAGTATTTTTTACTTGTAACTTATCAATAAACGTAACCATTTTTGCTGACCCTAACTCAATAGGCATACCTTGGTACACATATTGTTCTATAGGAAAATAGCTAATACTAAAATACTCTCGTGTTAATAAACTGGATGACTTGCACTAAAAACTGATCAGCACTATATAAATCGGCTAATATTAACGTATCATCTGCATTGGCGATTGACAGGTTGTTACACAGTACTTCCTCGCAGTCCTAAAGTATACTGTAAGACATGCAATGATGAAAGTATGTACTTCATAATGCGTAAATATTAATTTCAGAAAATGTACAAACAATTTTTTACTCATACTTTGTCTGCGGCCGCTAACGAATTGCCGCATTACTATTTACTTGATTGGTTTCGATGAACCTATGCATTTCTCCGAGAACCTCATGTTCTAAATCAGTAATGATAACACAATTTTGTTTATGTCCTTTTATCTCGTTCTTAAATATGCCAACGAACACAACACTTCTCTCTTAACAAATAAACACATTGATTATAACTAATTAATCACTGATTATTCATATATTTAAATAAAATTAATAATTACCAGTAAGAGTATCATTTTATGTTTTAAATACTTGCCCACTAACTGATAACGTTATGTCACTAAATATATGTTTGTCGAATAAATTATCTAGATCATCGTATAAACTGCATTTGAGTTCTTTAAACTGGACTGTCAATACAGTACTGGCCATATTTGTTGACTCTGTCAGTTGCAACACTAACCTGCCAACAAGCCATCTATCGAACCATTCATTATTATCATTTGATATAATTCAACAATATAGATTTGAAAAATAATAGAATATACCTCGCAAAATATGGTAAGCATATAGTCAGGTAATAATCCTTTCTTTCGTCTAATAAAAAATCACATTGAATACATTTTTACCACCCCAAACCATTGCCTTTAAATTGATCACTATGAATCACTGTAATCAAAATCTATGCATTAAATATATAAAAAATAATAATAATTGTGTACATATTATAATAAACGTGAAAGAATTCCATTCAATTATAATTACTGTCTGAAGCTGAAATTTGTTCTCTTTTATTATTTGTTATTGAATATTTGAATTTGACTTTATTATTATTATCGCTAAGTATGAGTAGAAATAAATATAAAAACAAGAAGTCTTTGCACTCTTCTTGTATGTCATAAGGATACACTTTCAAATAACTATAGGTTTTTAGAATTATTTACTGATAAAAAAAAAAGGATATTTAACTTACTTTATTTTCAAATTACTATGTCAACACTCGGCAAGTGATTTTACATTTGAAACTCTCGTATACAGTATAATAGATATGTTGAAAGGTATTACTTAATACCGAAAACTGACATTTATTTGAAAAATTATCTTCTTATATTAAAAACATTCAACATGAGTCAATTTATTATTTATTAATCAAAAAAAGACTTTTTTTTTAAATATCTAGGCATGGAGGACACCCACCAAAATGTGCCACTGAAGATGTTAATAACTATTAATATCTTCATATCTTCTTTATTAAGGTTTATCTTATTTTGTGATTTTGTATATTCAAATATGGGTTTAACATGATAGGTATGTGCAATGAAATTGAAAGAAAAAATTACATTGTATCATTTACCTTGATTGCAAAAGACAGACTCAAAATAACACTGTGCCAACAATTTTTTCCAATAATCCTAGTGATACAACAGTAAGAAATGGTATCTTCTCCACATTTACTAGAAAAAGCCGGGTAAATTGAAATTCATAGGATATAATAGACAATAGTGTACATGCACAATAAAATATAGCAACAGGGAACAGTGGCTTGGTGAATTTTTTTTTTTATCCTATAAATGTTTTTTAGGGTTTCTTTTAATGCACAGTTTTCAATTATTTTATTTATATTACCAAACGTTTAGTTTTAAAAATAAAATAATTGATTGAATAATTCAATTTTTCAAACAGTAGACTGGAGCATTACTTTAATTTGTATTTACCGATCGGTTTTTATTTTAAAAATTATCATCCACCAATATAAAAACAAACAAAAAAAAATAAAAAGCTCTTTATTTTTATATTAATATTTGATATATATTTAATAAAATTATATTTCTTTAATTTATTGTTCTTTGCCTAATTAGTTTTAATTAGGAACCAATAAAAAACATTAATGCCCAAATGGTTACCCATTTACTTAATTAATATAACATATTAGGAAATCTCACCATGAAATATATAATAATCATTGGGTCCTTTTCCTCAGCAATATTTGAACAGACTAGTGACTCGCATAAGCTATCGGCCATAGTAGTAAACCGACTGATTTCTCTTACCTTCAACTTGACCACTCTGTGATCACTAAAGGATCCATATCTGGCCTTCTGTGCCAATCATTTAGCAATTGCAACATAATCCATGACAAACCTGTAACCATAATAATTCTGTAAGTCCAAGCAACTTTCATGCTAAATAGGAATATGTCAAGGAAGGGTAATCACCAATCTGTAAAGTATTTGCAACTCCTTTGAAACGGATTTCTCTACCTCCTACTACAAAAAGAAAAAACTCCATCTGTTCAGTTTCAAACACTTGACAGTCTTTAGTGTTAACTACCTGCAGTTGTTTCAGTACTCCTTTGGCCCAGTCTTCTCTATCAACGACCATGTCATTCCAAATAATTAGTAACAGTCTTATCCGATCAACATTCTGTTGAACTGACCTGAAATAATAGACACATATAATTGTTACATACCAACATGTTTTACCAGCAATACAGAACTGGCATACAGTCAAAAAGTCACTGCTCATGAACATTCCAGTTGACTATTACTTTTCCAATCTTCTCTCAGTCAATCTAAATGGTCTAGTATGACTAGCAGGTAAGTGAGCGGTTGATTGCGTATGAATGTCAACAGAGTTTCACCACAAGTAAGTAATCATCACTGTCTTTGTACAGTTCAGCGACATTGATTTCAGTCTCCCCTGCATTCGGTTTGGTTGTATAAAAATGTAAATAGTTTTAATTAGGAGCATACAATACACATTAGTGTTCAAATATCAAATAGAAATCTCACCATTTGTATACATAATTTACCATAGCCATCATATTCCTGAAAATGTGCAATTAATTATGAAATGTAATAAGACTGTACATAATGCTATAATTACAATACTATAATAATATATCTATTAAAATTATATAATTAATTTTGCTTGCCTAAAACAACTCTTGAGAAGACATAAAAAAATGTTATAAAACATTTAATTTTAGTTTTACTAAAAAATAAATGAAGAAAAAAACACATTACTGTATAGGTAAATGATAAAAATCATCATCACCTACAATAACCTACAATAACCTACAATAACCTACAATAACCTACCTTCATTATCAAGAGTGTTAATTATCTTAATTAATTAAAAATATTAGAAAATATCCATTATCAATACATTAGGATTTAAAATAAATAAAAATAATAAAATTATACAAATATGCATAAGGTCCACCCATTTCACTAATTGCATTTAAAGTATACACTTATAAATTCTATAAAATTAAATAATAATTTAATAATTTAAAATTATTATCCAAATGTATAGATAAATTGTATTTGTTTCCTCGCCATACCTTTAGTAGTCCAGTCAGCTTTTTCTTGATACAGCCAGCGATGACTGTAATCATAAAAACCTTATAGATCTAAGTAATAAAAATAAAAATCGATGTGTTTCATTTTAAACAGTGTTGATAATATACACATATAATATGTTTTTGAAATTAATTCTTAAAAAATTAAAAATTAATAATTCTTCATGTATCGGATATTAAGTTAGTTTTTTTATTTTGTGTACTTAGTAAAAATATATTAGTTATAAATTAAAAAAAAAAAATCTATTTGTTTGCAAATTTTCTTTTCTCATTCTATCGAGTACCCATCTAAATAGAAAATAATAAAATATTATTTTATAATTAAAATTACATACAAATTATATTTTAAAATTGCGTTGATAATATATGTATATGTGTTCGTGTACTTTGCGCGACGAGAACGAGACACAAACTAACACACTATAATATTAAATACTAAATAGCTTTTTATGCTATTATTTTACGTGTATAATTTTATAATACAAAGTGTTATAAATATCACGAGTACAATGACTTATAAATACGTCCGCGATAAGACAATCCTATGATTGTCACACAACACAATTGTCTATTTATAATTTATATTCCCTTATGTTCTTGTTAATTTAAATTATAAATGTATTTTTGTATATTAGGAATTTTATTTTTATACGGTATAAATCTGTATTACAATGACGAGTTTATTGACTTTTACCTTTTTTCGCATTATTCATTAGTCATTTTAAATCAGGCGTTAGTTTTCCGAATACTTTAATTTCAATATTCTGTTCATATTGTAAATGAACAAAAACGGTTTACAATTAAATATGCAACGTAATTTTTTTTCTATTGTTGATTAAATACTAACGATTATAAAACAGTTAATAATTATTCAATAATAAATTAATAAAATACAAATAATAATATTATAAATAATACAAATTATCGAAATTTACGCGCGTCAACACTATAAAACATAAACGTTTCCATATTGTCCCGTAGTCCTCACACCACAAGATTGTTGAGCAATTATTTGTGTCGCCCCGATGACGGCCGTATTATTACCGAATTCCCCATCCTTTGTTTTTGTATTTTGATCGTATTATAGTATAAATATATATATACATTTTTTTATTCATTAATAAGAAAATTATACAATCTGTACGCGTATGGTACAATAAGCATAAGTGAATGTAATAGGAATAAAACAACAGTATAAGTGATTAGTTAAATATTAAGTTAGTATAAATATATAACGGGCGATTGACAACGTCGATCCAGCGACGAGCGCCGTGTCCAAATCCCATTAAGATAATACCCACGCCAGCGGTTCCCAAACTATTTCGTCTTACGGCGCACTTTTGGAACAGATGATGACCTTTTTCCAATGAGCTTTTCCCGTAGACATTGATCTAATCGATTGTAAGGGATTTTATGTCGTTTGAATACGGGAGTGGCTTGTACGGGGTCCGAGCCAAATTGTATGACTTTAAAACCACTCTGCTATTATCAACTCCCGCCTAGACATACTTGATCCAAAATTCAGAAGAAGGGTTACTTAAAATATGTAGTGCCTGTAACAGTCCTATATACGAGGTCTGTTCAAAAAGTAACAGTATTTCATTTTTAATAATTACCAAAATGAAGTTACATATTATTCAAAGATATCTCCTTCAAAATACTCTCCTCCGGACGATATGCAGTGATCGCCGGCGATCTTGCCATTTTTCAAAAGTCCTTTGGAACTGTTCCAAAGTTAAAGCTATGAGTTGTGTTGCCACGTTCGCTTTAATTTTCTCGAAATCTTGAAATCATTGTCCTTTGAGCGCAGATTTTAGTCTTGGCAAAAGAAAAAAAAATTACATGGGGCCTGATCAGGAGAATAGGGAGAGTCTGCGGCATTACAGTAATTTTTTTATCAACCAAAAATGCACTAATCGGCAGCGCTAAATGTGCCAGTGCATTGTCGTGGTGAACAATCGCGGAACGAATTTGGCAGCGCGACCCTTCTCATCTGTACATTTTCCTGTAAAATTGCACGACAAGACTGAATTGAGATTCGCATTGTTAACTCACGAACGGTTAATCGGCGGCCGTTTCGCATTTTTTCGCAAATTGTCGCCACACCATCGTTTCTGGATGACATCGACGGTCTTCCAGAACGTGGATCGTCTTCCGACTGTCCTGGGTACGTTTAAAACACTCGAAAGTCACGGAACCACTTACTGAATCATCCCCAAAAGCGGTTTTAATCATTTCCGTACGTTTCCGTTTCATCATTTTTACCAAGTTTCAAGCAAAACTTGCTGCACATGCATTGTTCGTTAATTTCAGACATGTCGAAAACGGCGAACGAAAAACCTACTGACTGGATTTAACCACGTGTAATATTAAACCGAGATAAGATAGCGTTTTGTTTAAAATATTCATTAATTTTCAGGAAATACATATATTTACAATTTGGAACGTTATCGTGTGTAGATTAGCCGTAATAACATTTATCCTGGTACTTTTGAACAGACCTCGTATAGTAGTGAGATCCCATCCGCGTACGTTATACAACAACAGAGTTACAAGCTGTTTATTAAAATTCCTTAAAATGTTTTAATTTTAAGAAATATTCGAAGATGGAGTACTAGGAGACCAAAAGGTGATGCCGATAATTTGCACTAGGCCATCTGTGTAGGCACCTATTGCTATGCAGACGGCGGTCGGCCATTAACCCTCCCCTCTCCACCGATACGATTATGCTAGAATATATGTACCCCTTAAATTCATATGCCGAGGGTATAATTATACTAGGCAAAACCAAAATTCTAGGATTTATATACACCCAAAATCATAATAGGAAAACCGTACCTCCCAGGGAGGTTTGAAATTCATATTCTTTCAATTTTAAAAAATATTTTTGTACTGTTAGATTTCCTTATAGTTTTAAAAACATTGATTAATGATTGAGCATATTGTTGCTTAATAAGTTGTTAAGTGTTCCTCATCAAATTGAACTTCGAAAAATAAACACCGTACGACTTATGAAGTTTTAAAGTTGTTGATCTAAAGTTGTCCATTTTTCAGAGTAAAATTTGTCAGAACGAATATAGATGATTTTTTACCAACAATTATGTTATAAGTGATGATTAAGATAAATAAGATTAATAATTAAGATCAATACTTACAGATACAGCGAGATGACAACTCAATTATTTTTCGAAATCAAGCAACTTCTTGGATTAGAGCTGAATATAAAATAAAGAATAAAAACATCGAATTTTAAGAAGTTCTTTGACTATACGAGTATAGTAGGTACCTATACTATACAATACTTCGTAATTATAACAAAATTGTCGGTTGTACGATCGGTAAATATTTCGAAAAACGTAGTCTGATTGGGAGAAAAGAAAAACACACTTGAAAAAAAAAAAAGTCGGTACTAAATTAAACTGAGTTTTGTTCATATATTTATAATATTTAAATTTATGTTACTACCTTCTAAAAAACGTAGCTACAATGTTTTATCATTCGATTAAATGAAAAACGTATACGCGCTACTAAGATTCCGTACACTTTTCTACAGGGCGATTCATTTAAGTGTCTATACACTCGATATTTTGAATAGTATAATCGACTTTTTTTAAAATTTATTTTGACGGGCGTCGAACTATAGGCCACATTAGATTTTTAAACGACAACCTATATTGAAAATTGCATAAACAGATGTACTATGGCACGTTGCAAAATACTAGCGGTTTCGCCGTCGAAAACAACGGTAATGTAATATTTGTAGAGTTGCTCGTTTCTTAAATTGTCAAAAATTTAAATAAACCTGAATAAAATCAATTATACTTTTCGAAATATCGAGTGTATAGACACTCCCAACGTTGATCATCTTGTATACATTTTCTGTTTATTTATCGTCGTTTACTTTAGATTACACTGTAGAGTGTAGAGGTATATATAATAATATACACGTACGAATAATCCGCCAGCATATTTTCAACCTTCCCGGTTTATCAAAACAATCTCGATGAAATCATAGTATAACATGTTATAATATATTTACTCTGATAATGTTCGTGTATATATATATACATAGAGACGAACGTTGAACTTGTGGACCTCGAGCGAGCGTATTGCACATACGACTTCGTCGACGACGGTCTATTATTATAATATATTCTGTCGTTGGTAATTTTGTTAACTAAATAGAAAGAAAAAAAAAAGGAAAACAAATTATAAATTCATTTTTTTATCGTAGTGCAATGAATTGGTTTTAATACAGTTTTACTATACACGTACCCGGTACCTACCTACTATTATTCCGTCTGCCTATCGGTAAGTCATTTTAAAAATAAATAAATAACTAATTCATAATTATTATTACTATTATCAATAATACGATAATAATAACTCACGAAACATGCGCGTTTTTAATGAAATTATTGTAAAACTGACGGGGATTTTGAGCATTTTGATAGGTCGAGTACGAATTATTGTAATATTATAAGTCCGCGTGTGAAAAACGTTCAATCTGAAAATTGTTTTCAAAATAGTTTCTAGATTAATCGGGAGGAGGGTGGCGGGCGATTCATTTGAATACGTAGCAACTATAACGTACGAAAAGAATTTAAAAAAATTTATATTCACAATGTTAGTAAGACAACTTTGTATAATTTTCGTATTCGATGAACCGGTACCGTCGAACCTGTACTAAATACCATGTAAAAAAAAATACAACAAAAAGAAAGTATGAAAATATTATGTGGGAAGTTGGGAGAGTATATGATGTAGAGGGGAATTTAATTAATATCTGTACGCGACGGCAAATCATATTGCTAACGAAATACGATTCTAAGCGAAGTTCGGTAAAAACATGTTTTGATAGATTATAATTAAAATTTTTATTAATTAGGTAATAACGAAAAAAATATTAAAATTGTCCGTGTTTTTAAATCTCAAAATGTTGTGTATCCGTATGGAGCCAAAAAAGTTTTATTCACATAAATTGAAAAATAGTAAACTTATAGTGAATTGCATCAAATAGTCGTGCAATGCTGCTCCGACAAAACGATTTTGTTCGCATAAAGACCAAATAAAAACTAAAAAACCCCGATAATTTCAATTGCCTGTAAATAGCTTATAAAAAATTTGTCCGCACCAAGAAAAAGGCGATTATTTTTAATCGAATTACTACAAAAAAACAAACTCGAAAATAAAGAAATCTTATCGCCGTAAATTTACCCGTTTTTCCTTTGTTTTCCCAAAATATATTAAGTAAATTACAACGAAAATAAAAATAATAACCTCATCCATGAAACCAGAAAACAGATCTTAAAATTCTATTAGAAAAAATGCTACACTTGAAAATCGGAGCAAGATTTCCGGTAGAAAAGTTGTTCGCAGCGAAATATTGGTAGTCTTTCTTGCCTAAGGTGGCCTTAAAAATTATAAACGTACTAAATATAATAAGTTTTCTGTAAAGAAATTAGCAAGACTGCAAGACTCTTACACCGTTGGTCTTGGTCTTGAAGACTAAATCGTGTGGCCTTGGTCTTGCTAATGTCAGTTCTATCACGATGAAATTGCTGCAAGACCAAGGTCGAGTCTCCAAGACCGGACCTAGTAAAACCAGAATTTAAAAACGGTATATAAATTTAAACGAATAATAATCGTTACCGTTTTATATTCGTATAATTGAATTAGCAATAAGTTTCGTACAGGTAGACAAATTTTGCAACAATTTTCGCGTATAATATAAATATTACATTTGAAAATTGTTCGTGTATGGTTTTAACAGCTGTTTTCGAAGACGATGCCTAATAATATATTTACTGTTACGAAACACAGAATAACGTATCACTCGTATCACTTTTACGTAATATAATAAAATATTATTGTACGTGCCACTCGAGTTTATCGGCGTAATTCATGTATGTACCATATTATATTATTTTATTATCTACACTTGTTAAATTTCCTATAATTTAAGGTTTTTTTTTTTTATTATTAATTTCCTCGTATACTCGCGTAAACGTTACATCGTAATTATACGAGATAACTCAAATTAAATAATGTTATGTAATATGATGAACTATCCACAATCAATAACATACTGCATATGTATATCGTAAAACACGTTATATTATAACTAAAGTGATGATTATCGATTAGTTTTTTTTTTTTTTTTTGCGAAATTATAAACCACAATATAATTGGTTTCGATTCTTATTATAAGTCACAACGATAGTTAAAACAAATCAACAGATATGTTTATAGTCTAAAGCATTTCACTGTCCACAGAAATATTACAAAAAATTGTGAAATATCGAGTTCTTCTTATTATTTTTTTTAAAATCGTGTCTGCTGATATAAATGTTTTATTGTTGCCTCTTGGAAAGACAAAATCATCCTTGGTAACGACGAATCACAGTATTTATTATTAAATTTAATTAACATTTCGATTAATTGAAAAAAAAAAAAACCAAGTTAACTATTTAGATATATACTATAGGTATCCTTAAAACGCTAATATATTTACTTAAATGCATTAAAAACTAACCGAACACTGAGTGCTCGGAAAAACCATCTGAGACGAGTCCATCTTTAAACGAGCATCACTAATTTTTTATATTTCGAGCTCTAATACTCGTATATAAAATATTGGTAGTCTGTATACTTTTAATAATGTCAAAATTTCATATATACCTATATATAAATATGCGTTTGTACACGCATTTTGAAAATGTTCTTTTTTTTTTTTCCTGCACATCTGTTACGCTATTTTTAGCAAATTTTCCCCTTTATATAAACCTAAGACCGGTACAAAAAACGTATTTGAATATCGTCCAAGAATTTCGGCCCTCGCCGGGGGCTGCCTTCGACCCGGCCAAACAAACAGTCGATTTCACATATCGCGGTACCCAATATATTTGCATAATTTTCATCACCCATATTGTCGTATTAAATATTTCGTGTACGTAAAAATGTTGTCAACAAATTGCCAAGTATATTGTGGTCACATTCACATGGTGAAATCGTTCGTTTAACAAAGTGCACTTCGTGTAATATATATGCAGTGTTGTTTAATGCATTGCATGATTATTATGCAACAAATATTGTAGAATATCCGCACACATTTATGCATACCAAAATTCAAATATATATAAAATAAAATGGTATTATTGTGAGCTAAAAATGTAGAAAAGGAAAAAAAAATACAATATCGTATCAAATAGTAATTTAATAATAAACTATGTAAATGCAAAATTAATATTAATTTCGGTATGCGAACCAACACGAAGTTACAATATGCGTTTTTAGATTTTCATATAGAAAACTTCTGCGATTGTCACGTAACATAAATGCGAATTCGGCGAGGGCAATTAATGCTCAAAATAATTTTTACAAAATATTATCCGTATATTTTAGTGTTAAATGAAATGATGACCTTGAGTCTCTGAAACCGTTGCCTACGTCAATTGACTCGTATAAACAAATGTTTATGCTCAAATTTCCTTTGAAATTTTCACAGAATATTATTAATTAGTCGGGCATTTTTATTCGTGAACAAATTTTCAAAATTATTTTGGCCGAACGGGAATGCACGGAAACATTACACGAGTTTCATCATAATAATCGTATATAGTAAATGGTAAAAAATAAGAAAGCAAAAAAAAAAAAAAACTGCGGTTAATGTAATAATTTTGTTTTTTCCGAACGTTAACAGTGTAATTTTTGACGGGAAAATACGAAACATTTCAATACACCGATCGACTGAACGTCGCTCAGAATCGTTTTTCGTTACCGTACAAATATAAATTAAATTCCCCTCTATGACGTATTTTATATTAACTATTGACTTTTAACGGAGTTAAAATGTGTAATATTGTGTTTTGATTTCGAGCTCGCCTCGATGGAATAAATCATTTTTTTTATTTATTTTTTATTATAATTATTATTGTTATTATTATTAACCGACTTTGACGTTATTACTTGAACGGTGGGCGTACCGCAAACATTCGGAAACGTGAAATGAAATATTTAAAATAAAACCGCCAACAATAATAATAACACTCGATGTGATAATATTGGTTTTACCGGATAAATAATATTATGTGACGTCGCCGGCATATTATAATGCCTAACGCCAACGACCGTTATTACTATTACCTATATGCATATATATATATATATATATATATATATATATATATATATATATATATATTATAGTCGTCTGTTATCTTATTCTTATTTTCACGGCATCCCTACCATCGGGACATGATAACAACACAATAACATAACATAACGGAAACTTGACCTTCCGCAAGTTCAGCCAATGCAATAATGATATTATAGTCTGTTTATGTGGTGCCGCCGCCAGTCGTTTGATAACGAAGTGAGCCGGAGTTGTCGTGCACGCGTTGTATCCGATGCGTTTTGGGCTCGTTCGGTCCGCCGCCGCCGCCGCCGCCGCCACCGCCGCCACACTCTCGGGCCGATCCCGCTCGGTAGTTATCCGTTCGAAATCTATAATATTCCCGTTCCCACGCGATTTGTACCGGAGCACACCGACGCGCTTACGCTACACAACAGGTAATTTAAACCGCACCGAATAATTAATAATCATAGTTTTTTTTTTTTTTATCATAAATATAATATATTTTAATTTAACGACCATCACGTTGACGGCGGTTTTGTTTTTTTTTTTTTTTTTTCGTTGTTGTTGTTGTCAAAGTGGTGGTGCAAATTCATTAAACGCCATCCGTATTATAATATAAAATAGTTGGCACCGGCGACACCTGTACAATTATACGAGTGCCTCGTAGACACGAAAAAAAAAAAAAAAAAAAATCGAATTTTTAATAATTTTATAACATACGGTGTCGCATTGCTTTTATATTTTCTATTTTTATGATTATTTTTAAAGTGAAAACTGACCGAAAATCGCGTGCGACCACAATAGAATATTATATACAGGGTGATCGACTAAACGCAATACTCTCGTCATCTCGGTATGTAATCATTTTTTTTTCAGAAACGAGTAGCGGTACGACCCGATATTTGTCGTCGCTCTTTTTCTTCCGGCGGTGAAACAACCACTTGCTTTTGATTTTTTTTTCTTTTCAAATAGCAATCTATATTAATAATTCCATAAATATATATAGTTAAAATAAATTGTTGTGAAAATTTTTTTCAATTTTCCAGAGATATTCTTCATTTGTATCGACGTTTTGTGGATAGGGACAGAGTCGTAGTTGATCGTTTGTACGACAGTCCGGTCTACCCATAAAACGACAAACTTAATAGTGGAATACAATATATCGGTAGAGATGATTGTTTCTTAAATTCTCAACAAAAAGAAGAAAAAAAATCGTAAAAAAGTTAGTATACTTTCCGGGATAACGACGAGTGCCGTGCGTATAGCCGATCGCCCTGTATACGCGTCGGAAAACGTGGTAATTTTATTTATTTTTTTTTTTTTTATTATTTATTTCAATACGTTTTTGCTAAAAATAACAACAACGGGTGCGTACGAATATTCCGAGATACCTACCGAAAAAACGGACGCAACTTTACGGCATCGTTCGTCGTGTGTGTACAGTGGCATTCAATTAGAACACGCTGTATGCCGGGCGCGTTTTTTGTTTTTCGTGTCTGACGCGAATAACACGAACGTAATATTCGCAAAGTCTCCTGTGACCGAGTGACCCAGTCCCGACGGGCGTGCGTGCACTGTTTTGCCGGCAAAATAATTTATATTGTCTTTTTTTTTTCTATTTCATATATACGCGAGCGTACAATATTATACAAAAATAATAACGTAACGTGCGAATATCCCGTTATGATTCCCGAATTTTATATTGTCTACGCGGTTATCCGCCCGACATTAATAATTTCCATAATACAGAGCGGTTATTACGACGATAATTCGATTGTTATGTGCCGACCGTTTAAACCCCGCTATTCGGATCGACCAAAACGGTAACAATCCGTATAAACTGGATTACCGCTGTCCATTCGGGTTATTATTGTTGAATTATTATATTTATTAAAAACAAATTTAATTCATCATTACAGGACATAAAAAAAAAAAAAAAAAAATTGTTATATAACCGCGGCAACATTAATCACGACGATGATAATCTTGCGGTGTGGTCGTGTACTCTTAGTGGGAAATCGGAGGGGTTAAAGTCGGTTAAATCCCATCAAAATGTCAAAACAGAACTCCCGTTGAAATATACTCGAACAGTATATATATTTGTATATTATGTAAGATTTAGGATGCCTAAAATACACCATATGTAAGTCTTGAGTTTTGCACGGTAAGATGATTTTTTAGAAGCGTGAAGAGCGGCTTCGATAATAATATGCAGTAAAATATTTTAAAACATCGGTCCCATCTAAAATTATGGCGAATTTCCGCCCGTGTGTGTACTACTTGTGTTTTTTTTTGTACCTACCACATATTATTAATAATAAAAGCATTCCTATATTTTTAGAAAAAAAAAAAACGCAGTCAAATATAAATACTGTACGTGATGTAAGGAATCAAAAACTTTAATTGTATTTTGCGTATTTCAAATTTTTTAATTATTAGAACATAACCTAACTTAACTATATTGATTTTTAGATGTTGTTTTTTAAAGCTAGAAGTCCCTTAGCTTAATTATTATTATTATTATTATTATTTTTTTTTATTTTTAATATCGTCTAAAATGTATATTTCAATTATAATATTATTGTGTTTAATATTCGGACTGACACATTAAATCTCTCTATCCGGAAAGATTCTATTAGATATAAATCTAATTCGTTCAATATATTTTTCAAACCGGATTTTGGATTAATCGAACTTCCGCTCAGCATAATTAGTTTTAAGTAAATTAAATTTTTATTTTTTTCATACATTATAGAGCGGTCTTGGGTATTTAAAATATTATTCAAATTTCGCCTTATTTGTTGCGAATACAACAAACATATAACCATATGTTACCATATCTGTTACGGGTAATGCAGAAAATCTGGGTAATATTTAAATTTCACGGGCGCATGCCCCGTATATTTGGGCAATTGTTTTCTTATATTGGCTGGGTATTTTAATAGAATGACCAATTTATCACGGGAAATATAAACTTAAAAAAATACAAATATACTGTTTATTATATTATTAAAATATAATATTTTGTGTTTACCAAAATAACCAATACGCAAATGAAATTAACCATGTAACTGCCTGACCGATTTATCAACGTAATGAAGATTGTCAATTCACTCAATAACAATTCTCGTGTTTTTGATTAACTTGTAATTATCTAGATAATAAAGATAGTGAATTCACTCGATTATTTTCATGCTTTCGTTAAGATACCTATTTAATCAGTCGGTAAGTTACGTTAGTGTCTAAAAGTATATGACGTGATTCAAATATGTTTCACGAATCCAAAAATCACGAATCGACAGCGCTAAATGCATTGTCGTGGTGAACAATCGCGGAACGAATTTGGCAGCACGACCCTTCTCATCTGTACATTTTCCTGTAAAATTGCATGACAAGACCCAATTGAGATTCGCTTTGTTATCTCACGAACGGTTAATCGGCGGCCATTTTGCATTTTTTCGCAAATTGTCGCCATAGCATCGTTTCTGGATGACGTCGACGGTCTTCCAGAACGTGGATCGTCTTCAGTTGACCGCCGACTGTCCTTGAAACGTTCAAAACACTCGAAAGTCGGGGAACCACTTAATGAATCATACCCAAGAGTGGTTTTAGTCATTTCTGTACGTTTCAATTGCATCATTTTTATCAAGTTTCAAGCAAACCTTGATGCACACACGTTGTTCGTTAATTTCGGACATGTCGAAAACGGCGAACGAACAAAACTGTCTGGATTTAACCACGTGTAATATTAAACTGAGATAAGCTAGCGTTTTGTTTAAAATATTCACTAATTCGCGGGGAATACATCTATTTACAATTTGAAACGTTATCGTGTGTAAATTAGCCGTAATAACATTTATCCTGGTACTTTTTGAACAGACCCCGTATAACAGACAGACACGGTGATTGGGGTTACTATTTTTAGCGATTTTTTTTTATTATTGGATCCGGTAATTGGGCCACTGGTGTATACCAAATATAAAATATATTACATAAAAAATCGTGAGATTATTCAATAGTTTCGTACGAAAGTGGGACATTGAAAAAAATTAATAATTATTCGACTCGTTTTATATAAACTGTTTGTACATAGTTTTAGATTAGTTAAAAAAAAAAAAAAAATTGTTATTGACTATACCGGTAATTGATAGTATAATTTTATACTGTTTTTATTAAATATTATGTACTCGTGTATTTTTATGTTATACATTTGCGGCCCAATTACCGATCGCCCAAAATCAATATTAATATGTGTTTGTACGCACATTAAGGCTTATGCCCTATATTATAAGTGGTAAGTATGAAATTTTGAAAATATTTTATAGGATATTCGATAATAACATAACGACTGAAAAAATCCAATTTTTACTAGAAACACTAAGACGCGATAACAATCACCCTGTATACCACGGCTTTGACTTTCGATTCCGCTCGAATAAACACACAGAGAATAGAATAACACATTTAGATAAATATAATAAACAAATTATATGATTGTGTCCTAAGTAATTATATATTTTCGTCGATATTATAAACTTTTTTTTTCTTTTTTTTTTTTTGTACTCGTCTACTATCGTATCGAACAGTTTTATTAGTTTAATAAAATATTCTTATAATTTATTTATTATTATTATTATTATTATTATTTTTTTTCTTTTTTTTTTTCATTTATTTCAGGTACCCGGCTCGTGATCGCCGCCTCCGGTAAATTCACGTTATCTTTCAATTACAATTGTTATATATCCTCTTATTGATGATAATAATAATACCGTGCTGTGTCGATGCAATACCAATTGTGCGGTAGAGGTGTACCCACTTATTATTATCCCGTCACCACGAAAATAGCATACTTTCAATTAAAATGCGACGGTTCTACAATGTCGCGCCACGACGGACGACACGATCGATTTGAATCCAAACACAACGCCGCGGACGCCGAATAAAATAATAATAATAATAAGTATAACAGTTATTGTTGTTCGTCCGCCGGAATCATGGACCGAAAAAAATTTATGTGCCATCTGAAACTCGTGCGTATAACAATAAAAATAAAATCAATTCAATTATATTTATGATTTCTTTTTTTTTTTCCCCCTAAGGCATTTTGCGTTTTGTCGATGGCTTACGTTCAGATATTGATCGGTTGTACGTACTCGTACAATAGTAACTTTTTGGAAGAACTCCGGCAACTGAACACGACGTTGAAATTCACCGTCGAACAGGAATCTTGGATAAGTACGTGCGTTTTATTCTTTTACATCCCTTCGCGCTTATTCGGAATAAACCTTTTTTTTTTTTTCCATACATAAAAATATGTTATACGTTTATTAACTAGACGATATTAGTATTTAAATTAATCAGCGACCGGGTGTTTTTGACGACAAATATCTAGCAAACTCGAAAAGTAACATATTTTGGTTAGATTAGGTAAAAGGCGTATTTTGAAAATCATATCTTACCCTATGTCTATTTAGGGTTTTTTCTTACCGAATTATCTAAATGAAAAAAAAAAAAACAAAAAATCACCTCGAAAATTGACGTCCGTGATATTTCACCCCCTCTCCCCTATTTAAATATCAGGGAGGTCAATAATCAATGGTTACTGATCATATTTGCCCGCAAAATGTGATAGTTTTGTTCTAAATACAATATATAATACTGTATAATGATTAAAGAATTATCACCTATATTTTGTATTATTTTATGACTATTGATATTAGATACCCCCCCCTACCGCCATATTATATCCAGAAAGAAAAAATGTCCAAAAGCCTATTTTATCATAAGTTTTAATTTTTTAATATAAGCGATCAAAGGTTAAGGTTAGAAGGTTTAAGTGCATGAAAATTTATCGAAGAGCGTCTAAAATTCTAAATACAAGAATCATGCACCGGTGATTTCGGTTTTATTATCATTTATCAGTTTGATTTGATCAAACGTTTTACGATTTACTTAACAATATTAAATAATGTGGAAAATATTAAGCGTCATGGTTCACATTGTTTAATTCGGTTATTTTAAACGTGTTTAAATACGTTTATCATTATAATATTGTGTATTAAACAAAGTGTTTTTGGATTATACTTAAAACTCTATTGTTTTAATTACTCACCAAAATAAATTTTATAATTTAATATAATTACGTGCCTACCACATATTGTTTATGATTCAAATAATTATCTTTACATTTTAGATTCTGATATTTGACATTTTCGTATATTTCAGTTTTTATTTGGTTTTACGTGGCCTAATTGTTTTTTCTTTATAAAAATGTTTGAAAATTTACTCTTTTAACCATGTACAAATATTTAATAAATTCTGTAGACACATTTATTTTATAGTTTGAAGTGTAGTTTTTGACGGAAATCATAAAAACCACCACGGCAACATAACATACTTAACCGAACTTCACTCAGAATCGTTTTTCGTTAAGCACTAAAAGTTGTGCAAAATAAACGAAAACGATTGAGTGCTGCAGAAATATACGCAACGCAGTCGCGTATAATGTTTTCTTGTTCCGATCGAGCACAAATAAAGTATTATACAGAGTTATTCAAAATGATTTATCCGATTTAAATTGCTTACATATTTTTATATTTTAAGTTTAGAACAATTTAATACATTAAATAAAAGAAAAATATGTAAAGGTTAATTAATTGTAGTAATCAGAATCACTGTTTAATCGTGGAAGTAGCCAGGTTTAAAGCATTTCTAAATAAGATCATTTACTTTCAATAAATACATTGACTTGTGTCTTTGATATGTCACAGAACATATTAACTTTAAGTGAGTCACGTTTGTGTTCGATTATGGCATGAGGGTTGTTCGTAACCCCACATACGAACGTTATGACGGTTCACCTGACCACTTAAGTGGAAGGGGTTGCTTCGCCACTGAAACCTAAGCGAACAGCAAAATTTACATCTTGCATAGCCTCCTGCATAAAAATGCTAAATTAAAGCAGTTTCAATTAACCAATAGGCTTTAAAGCCTGCAACAATTACAGCAACCTATATGATTTCATAGTTAACGCCGTCTCATAGCGCGCCAAACAGTTGTTCATGGAATTCCCAGTTATCGACTTGCGCGGTTGGTTGACTTACGCGAACTGCGCCGAAAACTCTCTAATTCTTTCCACATTATCACCGGATACACGAAATCGGTGGTTTTCTCTTTGCACAAACACCCCAAACCTTCTTCAAACTGATTATACCGTCGACGTATGCTCTGAGCAGTCGGTGCATCCATCCCGTAACGACGACGAAAATCGCGTTTTACAGTTATTACCGATTCACACTTCGAAAATCGCAACACACAAAATGCTTTGTGCTGTCTGGTCGACATATTTGAGGAACATAACCTACCGTTAGCGATAATTTTAAATCCATGAAATAATGATATTCTAAAACTTGGGAATAACCTCTATTAATCTTTATAATTTCATAAGATAAAATTTATAACTAAAAATTTTATAGCTTTTTTAAATAGGATGAATCATTCTGAATAGCCCTGTATTATTATACAGCGATGCAATTATTTTAGCACAATACGATGAACCTAGCGATTATCTACGAAAACTTCACGGCAAGGAAAATTACCAAATACGTGTGAAATACCTGCAGAATAAAATAATTACAAAATTATTAAAAAAATATCAGAAGTTCTATTTAAAAATACTGAAAGTCCAACAAATTGCATCTGCATTTACCTATAAGTGTACAATTAAACGTTTGAACAATATTAAATAATTACTATGACGCTGCGTTTGAAGTGAACGAAATTATATTGCATTTGTGTAAAAATGTACGTATGTATTTTTAGCCAGTATCCCCGTGCTCGTGTGTCCTTTTGGTTTGCCCGTGATCGGAATGCTAATGGACAAATTTGGCAGACGAATAGCCCTACAAGTCATTTACATACCGATGATCGTGAGTTGGGCAATAATCGTAAATTTCCATTCTTATACGTGGTTCCTGATTGCAAGATTGATCTTGGGAATTACATTCGGTAAGAATTTATTTGTGATTAAATATATTATATAATAGCCGACCGATAAAATCGTTGTATATGTATGTTCTCGCAGTCCGCCACACGCTTTATTCCTAATTTTATTTCCTTTTATGCATTTTTTTTTATTTATATATATTGACTGCCCCCCTCCCCCAAGTGAATATTTGAAATTCGATATTCGATGCACGTTTAAAAAACACAACTGACTGACCTATATACACTTTGAAACTCGACATAATTTTTAATAATATTATTGTACGTTCGTCTAGGTTCGTCGTCTTGCCTGTTGGTATACGTGGCCGAAGTGTGTCCGACCAACCTGCGGCCGATTTACGGGTCGACCGTCACGCTGTTTGTAGGCACGGGCATGTTGGTCGAGTGCGTGTTGTCGATAAACTTCCCGTGGATTACGGTGGCTAAGATACTGTTCGTGGCCAGCGTCGTCGGTTTCGTGCCCCTGTGTCTGGTCAAGGAGTCTCCCATGTGGCTGGAATCCCGGGGCCGTAAGGACCAGGCCCGCGAAGTGACCGAATGGTTCGACGTGCTGCGGATTACCGATCCAGAGGTGAGAACGTCGGCGACGGGGGCGTCGGCGGCGGTAACGGCGGTCCACGACGACGACAACGATGACGACTGCCGTCTCCATAGCGACTTCGACGACGAAGAAGCCGGCAAAGACGTCGGAGACCGCGGTGGCAAAGACGTAGGAAATTGCGACAAAATGGAATCGCTGTCGTATTGGCGGTTGTACGCGGACCGGACCGTGTGGATGCCGACCATGGTGCTCGGTCTGATATTCACGTGCCAACAGTTCGGCGGCGTGTACGTGTTGCTGTTTTACGCGAGCGACGTGGTCCGCGACTTCAACTTCAGTACGTACAACAGGATAATCGTCAACGTGTATCTGTCCATCGCGAGGATACTGGGCAGTCTCACGTTCTTGGCCATGCACCGGGTCATGTACAGGAAGCTGCTGACCGCTTCGGGCGCCGGCATGGCGGTGTCCCTGTGCGTCGTTGTCGGCTATCTAAAAGTTTTCGGACTAGGCGGCCCGTATTCGGAGATATTGGTCATCGGGTTCTTGTTTTACATGTATTTCGCCCTGTTGGGAATGATGACCATACCGTGGATAGTCTGCGGCGAGGTGTTCCCGATAGCCGTCAGAGGTAATTCGTGTCGTATATTATAACAATTCGTACCGTATTCTATAAGGTATTCCATTTTAATGTTACCGCCCTCTCGAAGGAGTAAAACGTTCACTGTTTTTGGTGGGAAAAGTTGGGAAGGTAGGATGGGTACATGGGCGATTTTAATTTATATCCGTACATCGTTAACGAAATACGATTCTGAGCTAATATCGGTTAAACTCCGTGTGGCGATTTTCGTAAAAATTTCAACCAACGCGTATAAAAAGAAAACTATTACGGTCAACGTTTTACCACTACACTTTACGGGTGGTTAGTATTCCCACGTAAACTTTAAAAAGAATATTTCAAATAACCGTACAACGTAGAAAATATTTCGAGAAGTGGAGGGTGTCCTATAAAGAATATTTTAGGACACCTTCCACTTCTATTATAATATTACAAGTTTACTATTTGTTGGAAAAATATATTTTCTATAGTTTTTTTTTTTTTTTTTTGCATAATCCGTATGAAAACGATTCTATTTAAATGGTTTTTTTTTTTTTTAAAATATTATTTACAGGTACAATGAGCGGAGTGATGAACACTTGGGGCTACGCCTTGTGGTTCGTAATGGTTAAAATCTATCCGTCGTTAGTGTCGAATTACGGCATGAAAATCGTTTGGGCGACGTTCGCCTTTTTTTGTTCGATGGCCGCGCTGAGCACTCAGTTATTTTTGCCAGAGACCAAGGGACGATCTCTAGACGAAATCTTATCGTATTTCCGACCACGCGAAAAAAATAAAAGAAACCGCGTACCGTAATATTATAACATTTTTACTGATTATCGAAAAGATATATTTGTTTGTTTTTTTTTTCCTTATAAATTACTTTTTGTACATATACATTTTATAATAATTATTATTCGCCCGACAAATATTAGTATTAATAACGATTGTTGTAAATTATATATTATACACTGTAAATATCGGTACACGTTTAATATTACTGGTATACACAAAAATATTAAAAATTAAAAAAAACTACACTTACAAATACAAATACAAATAATCATTGCATAATTACAGAGATGAAATAATATTTTGGGTCATGAGATACGACGTTTAACTCGAACAAAACGCATTTTTAACAATTACAAAATTATATACAGAGTGGTAGTATTGTTTTAACACACAGACAAATCAAAACTCATCGTCTCGGAATGTGTTTATCGACGTTTTCGATTTTCAAACGGCAACTTAAATTTTCAAATCGCATAAATTGGCAATTTTGATACAAGTAATAATATTAATATACACTTTCCGAGATAATACAAGTGTTCCGCGTTAAAAGTATCACTGTATACATATATTAAAATATACTTTATAGTCGGTGTGTGGACATTTGATAAAACTCGTTGGAAGTAAAAACACGCGGACAATTATTGTTTATGACCAGAGACAACGGTACCAAGTCACTAAATCTACAAAGGATCTCGTTGCCAATATTTATATTAAAAAAAAAAAAAAAACAGAGTATAATGAAAAATGTCGGTATAACGAAAAATATAATTTTAACCCCTAAACAATTTATCGTTATTTTTATATATATTTTCTTGTTTAATATTATTATTACGATAGTAAAAACTTTTTATTATTATTTTTAAATCTGTATTAACTTCGATCGACCATTAATATGGCTGGCTGTCTGGAATTTTCTTTTTGATTTTCATCAAGATCACGGCTACAATCAGACACGCTGGACAATTGAAAAAAAAATAAGTTATTTATTTGCAAATGTTGTATAATACATTGTCATTATATTCACCCGAATGAAGAAGTACATGTACCATGAACGACAATTCGTTGTTGACTTCGGCCAACGTGGGCAAAACTAAATTTCCTAAAATCGTTCCGATTATACCGAACGTCATGCACACGCTAAAAGCTACATTTCTATAAAAATAGAACGACATTATTTTCCAAGGGACTTAGTTTAAATCTTTGCATATGTATAGGGTGATAAAATAAATTAATGGAGGGGACGAGGGCTTTGCTGGGCTATTATTATAGTAAAATGTAATAAAATACATCATGTCGTCTAAATAACAAGTTAAATATTTATTTTTTTGATACATTTCAGATTAAGTTTTGTAGTCAAATATTATCAAATTTATGACTGAAAACGTTTATTTATTCTTGCAAGTAATGTCCGTTAAAATGTCTAGCGGATTTATAACTATGCATTAGATAAAAATGATTAAATCGTGACAGTAATATATTATCGTTTTAAAATATTTTTAAAATTAAGATGGCCTAAAATTCTAAATCCTGTTACTTGTGGAGGGGGAGTTATTATCCATGGGGGGTGCAAAGCTAATCCCTCGCTAACTACTCCCGCGAATCTCTGTAAATCTTGTTTTCCGATTAGTTGCTATATTTTATGAATCAGTAATTTATGTATAGGTTTATAAAAGTAAAAAAAATGGACATATTTTATCAACGCAAATGACGTGCAATGTATTTTCCTATTCACCTTAATGTGGTAGGTACGACAGAAATCGACATGCTGATCACGAGGCTCACGTTTATAAACGTTATGCCCACATAAATGGTGGCCAGAATTAACGTGACTATCCCGTCGGTCCACGGGAATATTCCGATACAGATTCCGCACAACGTGTTGAACATCACTGAAAATTAAAAGATAATATAAATTTTAATAACAATGTAATACATTTTCAAATGATTTTGATGTCTAGTGAAGAGAATAATAATACCGTATTCAAACAAAATGTCGTTCAATAATCATTAAGTAAAAAAAAAAAGTCATAATAAATTTTAGTTCACCAACCCCCGCCGACAATGGACTTTAATTAAATTTTTTTTTTTTTTAAATGAATTATTATTTATATATTTGTCAAATTCAAAAGCATTTACAAAAATTTTAATTTTTCACTATTATACAATGATGCGACATACTGCGCCATCTACCGCCCGCCATCCTTAACTATATCTATACTCTACGATTATTATAATTTATTACGGGAAATTCGTAACTAAATAGAACAAAATAATTAAAAGATCTTATGGCTATACTGCACATACGGAAAACATAATGTTTATCGAGGTATTGCGATCCGTAAACGGCGATCCAAAACACAGTTAACGATCCCGCTCCGATGTACATATTTTTCACGTAGACATTTGGATCAACAAGAACGGAAATCTAAAATACAGTTATATATATATTAATAGGTATTGTTAAAATTAAAATAATGTTTTGTATTATATTTATATTTTAAAAAAACAATAATAGTTAACAACTTGACGCCACAGTTTTTTTTTTTTTTTTTTTTCAAGGGATTATTTCATAACGACCAATCGATTCATTTGTGCTATGGGACCCAATAGACCTATCAGAAATTTGAATTTGAAGTTCTAAAGTCAAACAATCATTTTATGGAAGTTTCTTTAAAAACTCATGGCAGGGAATTATAGTTCCGCGAGATCCCAAATAGAGTCTCATGGCAGTCAAGTTGTTAAAACGATAATAAAAATATAGTTACGTTTTCCAAGCAATCCGGTGGAGTGACGATGGTTTCGGTATTGCTGTCCAGTAAGCCTTCAGCCGCGAGAATCGTCGCGTACATTTTCGGTAATTTGAATCGAAAAGTGGTGAACCTTAAAAAAAACGATCGTATTAAAAATATAATAATATAATATAAAATATTATTATTAAATATAATATTTGGGCAGGCGTCTTTGAAAACTCGTCCGATCACGAAACTCGGATATGTATTCAGAGTGATTCTTTTATCGCGATCCGGCGATTATCTAAAAAGATTTTGAATTTCTTCGGCTTTTTATCGGACTCGTCTGATGGTCATCGTATTATTTATTACAACATTTTAACATTTTTATCCTTGTTCTGTGCATTGTAAACACATCATATCAACTCTGGATTGTCAAATCCTCTTTCCCCCCCCCCCCGCTGGGAATAAGTTCTGGATCCATCACTGCTTGCTGTGACGGACTTGCTTTAGTCGGTGGCCGAACGGACGAACTAAGTAAAAATGTCGAAGATATTATTATAAATTCAAACTTACAATAATAATGTCATAAATTGCAACACGGACGACAAAACGATTACGTATAAATACGGTTCACCGAATAAAAGTTTTATTTGTGACCACCCTTCCTTCACTTGATCCAGATTGTTTAATTCCGATGGCACCGATTTTATACATTTATCTTGCGACACTAAAGACTTGATCTATAAATATTTAAAAAATTTAATGGTAAACACCGACATATTTCGCACCGTGGGTGTGATACTTTTGGAAATATGGAAAGTTAAGAAGGTATGTTAATTTAATTAATATCTGTACGCAACGATTAATCATTGGGAAAAACGATATTCTGAGCATAGTTCGGTTGAACATGTTTTTTTAATAAATTTAAATTCAAAATTATATTAATTTGTAATTATTATGCAAAATAAATTAAAACTGTCTGTACTTTGTCTTAAATTTTTGAGCATTCGATGCTGTGATTTTAACGATTTTCATCAAAATGTGCACTTTGAACGCTTATAAAAAAATGTATTACTGAGTATTTTTGAGAAGTAAAAAAAAAAAATGTATCTAAATATAATAGATAAGAAAAAAACATATATCGTAGTAAAACCAGAATCAGACAACGCTAAATATGTTGTAAATTGTACCACGTCTTGAAAGCGCTAGTTAAAGTATTCGGTGAAAATTTCAGGTCTTTACGATTATAGGAATTATAACAAAAAACCAAATCAAAAATATAACTTCGGAAACCGTTATCGCGTAAATATTCCGGTTTTTACGAAGTTTTATTCACAGTTTTTCTCCCATTTCATAGAAAACTACAAAGAAATTCAAAAAGTAACCTCCGAAGTGTATCCACTAGATCCAAAATGTTACAAGTAATTGTACCTATAAAGTTTTAATAAAACTGATTAGAGCTGGTTACTGGTCGAAAAGTTGTTTCCAGACGGATAAAAAAAGAAATCACACATCATACATGTGTTACCATACAGGTGTAACAAAATAATGTTAACACCAATACATTCCTCGCCTAGATACCTAAAATCTAATAATATTATGTCGTTTTATTATACTATACAGATAGATAAAGAATATTTACGGGATATGACTCTGGCGGGTTGCCTGTGTTTTGCGAGTATATTTTTCGAAACACGTCCAACGCTTCCTTGTGCCGACCGACGGCCATTAAGAATTTCGGACTTTCGTCCATGAAATAAGTCAGGTATGCTGATAAGAACATAATCGATGAGCCGGCTATCACGAATAATCGCCAATTATTGATTGCTATGATTCCGTAAAATAATTCAAAATCGATGTCCAATGGAATGAATACGTATGCCAAGACTGTAAAAAAAATAAAACAAATAATAATAAAATGTGTGTTTGCATTACAATAATCATAGGTATATACTTACTTGGCTGGACCAAAAACGAGACTGCCACGAATCCTCCGGCGCACAACACGACCGTGTCCCGGTGTTGTTTGTCATAGAACTCCGACAAAAACGTAAACACCAAGGAATTCGGGCAACACGATCTGCAAACACAAGTACGCGATAATACATTGCATTAGTTATAGGCATTTTGTTCATCCGAAAAATTCGAAACAATTTATGACATTTTATTAAACTCAATCAGAAAATATATTTAATATTCGATTTCTACACGTTTTTACTATATTTTATAAAAAAAAATGTATTATTCATTGGATCAACCGTGAACTGCGTTTATAATGCGTTTTAAGTATTGAAAAGAGTTGTTGTGCAATAATGTATACAGTGGCGTTCCTAGGAAGTTTTAATGGAAGATAATGTAGTACCGGGATACCTGAATAATATCACTCTGAATGGTAGAATCTTCTTCTATCCTATATAGTATATATTATGCCAACAATGTGAATTTTTAAATCGGATCCAAATACGATAAGTTTTATTTATTGATTGAAATAATATATATATATAAGTTTCAAGATAAATACATACTAAATAAATATTCGTGAATGTTGTATTTTTAATCCAATGGGGGAAACCCATAATCTCCTCCCCTGGACACGCCACTGAGTTTATATAATAATTATTGTTATCGTCAATATATTTTTAAATATTATATGGACACTCACATGAATCCACATACGATCTTGAGAATAATGAACGTCCAAAATTGTTGGGCGAGTCCGGACAAAAGCTCAAAAATCGCCGTGAACAGTAGCCCGTAAAACAACAGTTTCTGTCTGCCCATAGTGTCGATGAGAAAACCCCATAAAAACGAACTTAACAACATGCCTGCGTTGAAATATAAAACATTTTCAGTATTAAAAACATATGTTTTTTTTTTAAGTTACACATCCGTATGCATAGTCTTTTGAATGGTGGTACCTAAAACGAATTTAAGTGTCAAGCGCAATTGCCGCCGTAGAATCGCGATCGCATAGTCGACAATTAGGTAATCGTTGTTGCGTGAAATATCAAATACGTTAATCGTATCCACCTAGTAAGAGAATTTTGCGCGCAAATTTCTACGATATAGCGTTATTTTACTGTGTATCGTATGCGAAAGATCAATTACGATTTGAACGTTTGGAACAGCTTTAATTAAACATTTCGTATCCATATAATGTAATAAAATAAAATAAAAAATCCGAATCGGTTTTTCCTCGCGGTCCCCAGTTCGTGTTTTGGGGCAACATACAAACGTCGTTGTTTCTTAACGGTGTTCGGCACTGAAACCTATCCGAAAACTGACCTAAATAAAAGGCCCCAAACATCATTCCTTCCTTGAGCGGCGTCAGCTCGAAGTAACATCTAGTGACGGGCACTATGAATGACGGCGAAGCCGTGCACATTATCGTCGTCAGCGCTATCGGCATGAAATATATGAGCATTTTTCGATTGTACCAGCCGAATCCTAAAAAAATAAAATAAAATATATTATATATTTATAAACCAATACATAAGTAAATAAATTTCGTTTCGTGTAATCATGACCGTATCTCGCCGATGATTTTCAGTGATAAAAACACGACTCGGACGTAAAACAATAGAAAATATCGGTTTTAAACGATTGTATAATATAGAGATAAAATATCTATTGTAAAAAAAAATAAATTTAGAGACAATATTTCGCAGTCGGAACTTCTTGTACCTTCGTGTTTATCAAAATATCAATTAAAAAAATAGGCACATAGATTTCAAAAAGTTATCTGGTTTTTTTTTTTTTGCACAATCTTAGGCCACTTTGAAAATATTGTCCTCTATCTATTTATTACATCCCTGTCACTATAATGACTTTGAAGGGTAGTTAATTTCTGTTTTGCGCGAACCAATTTCATTTGATAAAATGTCGTGTTAACGATGCGTTATTAACGTGTACGATTATTTGAATATTTTTGAATTTATAAAGTTTTTATTTTTTTTCTTCGAAAATTCCATATAAACTGTCTTTGTTAAGATAATGATTTTATATTCATAAAACAAAAACCATCGATACGAAAATCGATTTTCGCAGTCAAAATTAATTTGTAAGTTTTTTTTTTTTTTATACGAAAACTTGTACGTTTTTTTTTTTTTATTTGTAAGTTAAAAAAAAAATTTCTGGGTACGACTTTTAACAATATAATAATATTACCTGTATGGCTGATTGCTGTTTCAAAATCCACTGATGGATTCGGTTCATTTTTTTCAATGTTTTTTTCAATCATTAAAACAACTTAACCTTAACCTTAACGGCTACTGTAATAATCACAAACACAGAAAATGCATTAATTATAATTTATAATATATTCGGTGCACTGGGCATGCAACCTGGTAGCCTAACCGTATAGTCGATTTCTGGCGGCATTCGACGATGGCACGCCAGGTGATACTGCTTCGAAAATACAGGGGTTCTCAGTGTTGGCAATTGGCCAGTAGCTCCACGTAACAACAGGTGGTATTTGAATTGTATAACAATATAATGAGCCCTTTCTATTTTATCAACCCTAAGTATTTTTCTTTCATATTGTTGCCAAAAGCATAAGGGTATAATAACGGTGGCACATGCAGGTGCTGTATAGAATATTCAGTAGTCCTGTGTTTACAGTCGGCTTGTACGTATCTCATTATATCACTCGTGACTAACCGTGTGTTTATTGTACATTCACGGGCCTTTTTTATATTTTATTACGTGACGAAATTTTGGAAACCATTATAATTACGATTTATCCAGACGAAGATACCGATAACGAAGAGGCGGATGATGTGAATCTTTAAAATAAATCTTATTTGTTCAATGTTATAAAATTATTATTATTTTTGTAATGTATTTGTTAAATAATTTAAAACTTGTATTAACCCATATAAATCCAGTAGGACACTGTAAATAATTATTCTTATCGGTTTTATTTTTAGAACTTTCCCCATATTATCGATGTAGACCATTATATAGTATAATAATCCGTTGATATTATTTTACGTTGTATAGTGGAACGTAATTATAGTGTTAGTGATAATATAAGTTTATAATAGAAATATCTAATTTTATTGATAAAAATGAACCTTGGGTTTAAATGTGTTAAGAAAAACTGGTATTCAAATAATAGATAATACAGTGGACGCCGCTTATACTACCTACGTTCACTGTATAAAAAAATTATTTGTTAATTTAAATTTTCCGCAATTTTCTTGACACATCTTTAGTAACTTTACATACGAATGTCCACTGGGCGCGCCACCGTCGGCGCCATTTTCGTGAAATCGACTGTAGTCTGGTGCATAAGGGAGGTAATTTTTTTTTTTTAAATTCGTATTCCTTTTTAATTTAATGTTTAAGCATTAAAGGTTTTGGAAATAATTGAATTTGTTTTTTTTTTTTGGTTTGGTAATTCAGAAAGAAATAACGTTTTTACAGCGAATATATTGCATTCTTTCTAGACTATAGTACTAATCAAATTGTTTTGGCTTTTTTTGATTTATTTATAGATACTCATATTTCGAAATTTTTGATATGTACAAGTTTGTTAATTTTATAAAACTTAAACGAAAATTAATATAATATTTATGATTTGTTATAATCGTTTAGAGTTAAAATTCGTCAATGAAATTCGTAAAAATCTTGAACAATCGTAAATTACTAAATTATATCCTAACTGACTAGTAGTTGTAACCTATAATTGTTCGCCTATTTAACCTAATGTCCAGTTTTTTTTTTTTTTAATTACCTATACTCTATTTTCATATTTTCTACGTATACACTGCAATACAAATAATAATGTAATATTTATTAACCCTCTGTAGTCATATATTGTAATTTATTAAATCACACCGCGGTCGTAATATTAAATAAATGATTGTTAGTACACGAAAAAACAATTGTGTACTCCAACGATGGCATTTACAATAGGAAATTACTATCACACGGGTTTTTAAGTGTTTAATTGACACGCCTAATTAACGTAAGTATTATGCATTTATTATAAATATGTAATTGTAATAATCGAGTCGTATGTTTATAATTTTTAGGCATTTTTTGTTCAAAATCTAAACCGCAGCAAGAAATGTAGGATGTTTCACTATATGTCGTATGCATGTTGTTTTTTCCTATCCGAACAATTTTTTTACCAGATTATCAACTACAGAGACTGTTGTGTCTAGTCGGCGAGTTAATTTTTGATATTGTTTGTAATTTTCTAAATAATTATTATAAACCGGTAGGAACGTCGATAAAGAAAAGGAATATTCATGAATTAATTACGGTTATTTTTAATTTTTTGTGTATTTCAGTCACACTGTAAACTCTACGAATACTATAAACGATAACACGCACTTAATTATAATTTGGTAGAAGTATTGCGTCAACCGAATATTATTATTTTCACACTAAGTGGACAATTATAATAATATTACAATTATACCATATGTACAATTTGAATAACAATTAAATAATGATAATAATAATAATAATTTATATTCTAAAATATAAATGTTCAAGTTCCTCGCGTGTGTTGAAACTTATAATACGGTTTAGTATAAAAAAAATAATATTATACGTTTTATATCGTATACAAATAAAATCCATATTAAACATAAGAAATAAATTAGATTAGTAATTTAATAATTTAAACTAACAATAAAATAAGGGAATATAAATTATAAATCGACAATTGTGTTGCCCATGATTGTCTTATTGCGGACGTATATATAAGTCATTGTATTCATGATATTTATTTTATATGTATACAAATATTCTATATTATTACCTAGTAACATTTAAATTTTACCATACAATATGAATATAATCTGTGTCTGTAGCAATATTTTATTATTTTCTATTTAGATAGGTACTCGAAATAATGAGAAAAGAAAATTGCAAACAAATAGATTTATTTATAATTTATATTATAATATATATAATTTAGAACTAATATATTTTTACTAAATGTAACAATTAAAAATCTAACTTACTATCTAAAACATAAAGTATTTTTAATTGTTAATTTTTAGGAATGAATTTCAAAAATAAATACATATTTTACGTTTTTTTCCATTACATTTCATATGCATAACGTATAAAACGTCTATACGTGTAAATATTAACCCTGGTTGAATACATTGAAATTATAATTGAAAATCACTGGGATCGACTGTTTCAGCGTCTAACTGACGGGTAACATCCCAAAGTTACGTAAGTTACATTTTAAAATTCTGTTGAAATCTGAGTGTTTTTAATCACTGATAACAAAATTTAACGACGAGAAAATTATTTCCGAGGGCACTGCGGGTTTTTTCTCTCGAAAATAGTAAATGAGGATGCATCATGACCTTATTAGAAGAATATATTTGTTAGTTGTTACGGTCGGGGGCAGGAGTTTACCTATAAATCTAGTGGCGTTGACGTGTATAAAATGTCCGTAAAATAATCTCAAATATTTTAGTCGTGCGACATAACGTAATGCACCTAAGCCAGCGGTTCCCAAACTGTGCACCGCGAAGCCCTTGGGGCACTATGAACCCATTACAAGGGCACCGTGGCACATATGATAAAAAACAAATAATAATATATATTTACAATGACCTAACCTAACCTGAGCAAAGAACGTATTGGTTTTATTATGATGTGTACTTTTTTTTTTTTTGTCTGTCTGTAAATAACTTGTTGACCAGAAATCTTGCCCACCAATCATCAACACCATCATAGGTGGTTTCTAGTGAAAATTTTGTCTAGCTGGAGTATTTTTCATTTTAAACGCATTTATTTAAAATTGGAGAAAAAAAACCGGAAAAAGAGCCAACACAAAATGTAACGGTTTATGTTGATTTCGATTCGGTATTTTGTTTTATTTCAGCACTTCTGGGTTATTTTTGGGTTTTATGTCCCCCGTAAAAATGCACAAAAATGTTGGACGAGGTTCATTATAACGTTGTACCCAATGGTATAAATAAATTGAGGATTATGTTGTTATTTTTTTTTTTTTTATAAATGTTTTAAGTTTAAATTTCTTCGTGGTTTTAACAGGAGGGCACCGCCGCTCAATATTTCTTAAAAAGAGCACTGCCGTCTAAAACGGTTGGGAACCACTGACCTAAGCAAATTCAAAGAACGGAATATTATAAAATAAACATAAGCATTGTTCGTCTCTATACGGAAATTTGATTCGCCAAATGTGTTTTTAAACATTTCCTTATCCGGTTTATGTAATTTTATTGATGTTCAATGTATTTTTATAGGAATTTTTCTGTGTACAATAAGAAAGTTAGAAAAAAATACATCTTTAGAAACGTTTGTCCATTAATAGGTACCTAAAAAAGCGTTAACCGTGGCGGTAAAAAGGCAATATCGACACGACTTGACCGAGATTACTTTCGGAAAACGATAAATTCGCATTCGGCATTCGGATTCAGGCGTGCTTAAATATATTATATAAATTAAGGCAAACAAATGGAAAAAACAAAAAAAAAAAAAAACGGCAGTTCATACCGGACGTACTTGGGCGTCGATGCAACGGCGATATCAAATGAACTACAGACGATGGATTACACTTGACCGGTAATTATTTGTCGTCGACAAAACGTATGTCGCGTGTCTCCGGCAAACTACTACTGTACGAACATGTATTATTCGATCCTGCCGGGCGAAGAGATAACGACGATTTCTGCACGTATATTGTAATATTATCGTTTTATTCGGGATGATAATGTTTTAATAATAATTATTTATTAAAAAAAAAAAAAAACAATACACCAAAACGAAAACAAACGCTTTAATTACAAACGCGGGCGCCCGACAATTACGACGCCGAGGTACGCGACGACAACTGAAAAACTGTTTCTACGATAATTTAAAATCGACACGCGGTCGTCACGCTTCCCCCCCCGGACACAAAACTATAATACAATCGTATAAATAATACACATTTATTTTAAATCTCGTCTCGCGTATTATTAGCTCTGCGATTTATTGTTGTTTCGAACGATGTAATCTATCATTTGCTAGGGGGAGGGAGGGGGGCTCGGATGTTTATATATGCACTAAAAAATTACCAAATGTGCATTCTTCGCGATCGTATATGTACTTTTATCTAAAAAAAAAAAAAAAAATAAAAGTTGGCAAGGTAGAATTTCATTTATTACTCTGTACGCAACGATAAACTATTGATGACGGAAAACGATTCTGAGCAAAGTCCGGTTAATCGTGTTAACAGATTTATTACCTTGTGTCAAATTCCCGTGCATTTCTGTCCGGCCAAAACAAACTAAACAAACTCGAAAACATTAAATGTCTATAAATACAAAAAATGTTCAAAAACGATTAGAACGTTACGATTATTCATTTCAGTGTACAATTTCAGGTCACAAACGACTATTTTTTTCCGAGTTACGACCAAAAGAAAAACCATTGTTGCTGTACAATTTTTCGTTCCCCCAATTATTGAGAAAACTACAACGAAAAGATTCTATACTAGAAAATTGGAGCCGGATGTCTAGTAGAAAACCACAGACGGAGGAAAAAACATACATCATAGTACAACCGACCCATTCTTCTGTCCGCTCAGAATCTAAAAACTACTAAAATATGTACACGAAATAGTTTGTTATCGAATTGCCGAAATGTTTTTAATAATCTATAGTTGATTTATCGTACGGGGTTTAAAAAGTGGATCTCAAGATAACCTAAAATAATAGATTATAATCCTCGAATGTTATCCAAAGGACCACGACTTAGCTAGTGCCTCATAAAATCGTGAAGCTGGAATAATTGAATCTTTTTATTTAGTGTGATGGTATTGGTTTTACTATGAAGCGTGTGTGTGTGTGTTTTTTATAAATTAAACATTTTTTTTGAACAACCAGACATCTTGCTCCGATTTTCAAGTGCATCTTTTCTAAATTTTGTTAGTGAATTGAAGCAATTAATTTTGATTTTCGTTGTAGTTTTCTTAATAATTTGATTAAAATTTAGAAAAATTGGTAAAATATATAATATTTTGAGGATACAACTATAAATAAATGCATAAAATGCTTTCCTTATGCTTATCCGGATTCAAAATCATACCTATAGAGTTTTTGACCGGAGCAAGATTTCTGGTCGAAAAATAGTTTACAGACACAAAACAAATTGACTTATAAAAAAATGGCCATAGCAAAGCCAATACATTACTCGCTATACGCTCCAAAACGGATTTTTATAATATTACAAATTAAAGCTATGCGATTCGGGCGAAAACGCGGCGATGAGAGATACGAAATCGCATAGTTACACAGTTTCAAATATTTCGATTACTACGAGCCTATCTAAAAAATAATTTACTTAACTGTAACAAAACTAACTAAAATAGTTACCTAGTGTTATTGGCTTTGATATGAAACGTCCCGATATTGACCGAAACACGCGACGTATTATAAAATTCAAATCGGGAAAAATAAATTCAGTCGGTGACCGCACTGATTTGCGAATTCCTTATACGTTCTCGTCTCACATGTGTACACAGACTTTTAGTGTGGATTTTTTTGGCCCAGTTATCGTACTTTGAGTTCGAACCAGCTGCAGCACTACACTCGGTCTATAAATAACAAATTATTATTTTAATGATGTCATATGACAATAACATTTAAAAATTAGTGACTGAAACCTCTACGATATTTGCATAATATCACAAATGTTATAATTTGATCGAAATGTTCAATATTATATATCCATTACTTATTAGGCTCAGTGAATGTCGAATTTTAATGGGGTTAGGTTATTAATATTTATATTATTATATTATAGGTTATTCATTAAATGAATTTTAATGGGGTTAGGTTCAGGAAATTATGTGTTCCTTAAGAATAATATTTCGGCTCGTGGTTTATGATATTTAGTAGTAGTAAAATATTAATTAAAATAATAATATTACTATATGCTGAACGGTTTTTAGTCGAGTAATATTGTAAGAACTTATATATTTTGTATACAATTCAATTCAGATAAAATTAATTACTTTTAGATTTGTTCGCAATTTGAAACGTATGATAATAATATAAATAATTTAACTACATAAATATTACAATACGAACGCCGGGTTTTCCAAATTTCACGGGGTGCTTAAAATCCTAAAAATATTGAGGACAAAAAAAAAAAAACGTTCAATTAAATATTAACTATCGTTTACTTTGACCTTATTTTTCATTTATACATTTTAACTTATAGGGTAAATACATTAATATTTTTAAAATAAATATTTCCAATGTATTGTTATGTTTTATGGAATGTATCGTGAGGTACTCGGGCGTATATTGAAATATATTTGTAATTTGGATAATTCAAATTGAAAAATACGTTTGTGTCAAATTTGCGTCTGGGACGATTTTCAACGGCGGTTTTCTCGCACGATCTTGGTATTGGTCACGATTGAGAATTTGTATAGGTGCGACGGGGTGCCATTGGTGCCGGGATATAATATCACTTTCTCGTACGATATATTTTTCAGTTTAATTGCAGCAGATCCAAAGAGTATTACAGAAACAATTATAATACTATTATTTTTGTTACTATTTCCAAATAAAACTACCTTTTTTTTTCTTTTTTTTTTGGAGGTATCGCAACCTACGACAGGGCAATCCTTCTCCCGTAGGCGCATCGTTTATTAAGAAACAAATTCTTAACACATAGTATGTTCTTACTTACAAACTAGTGGTCTTAATTCTACGGTTTATATTTACAATTTACAGCTTACAATAGTATATACACGAAATTTATAACTTAATTTTAGTTTTATAGCCTAATAGCCGCTCTCTGGCGTTGGCGGTCCTCTTCCTCTCTCGTCTTCAGCACCCCATTGATGAACTGATGAATCGTCGTTTCCCGGTTCGTCGAGCTCTCCAGCATTGTTTTCACCGCGGTTTCCGGGTCGAAGGCGTTGCCGTTGTTCGCCTCCAGCTCCCTTCGTTGCCTCCACTGTCGGTCGCAGTGGAAAAAGGCGTGGTCCGCGTCGTTCACGGGGGCCTGGCAGTCGTGGCATTCCGGGGTGCCCAGCCGTCCAATCCTATGCAGGTACTGGCCGAAGCAGCCGACACCCGATAGGAATTGGGTGAGGTGGTAGTTGGTGTTGCCAAACTTCCTGGACACCCAAGGCGCCACCTTCGGGATCAGTCTTTGAGTCCAGGCGCCGGTCTCGGCCCGGTCCCACTCCTCCGGCCACTTCCGCCCTTGTCTCCTGCACCGTCGGGAGCGGCTGTCCGTCCCTCTTCGCGCTGTACGCGGCTGCGCGCTCCGCCGCCTGGAGGTGCGCCGGCACTACGTTCGCCACTAGCAGAACCGCCTGTGTGCCTATGGTACGGAAAAAACTACCTAACCTAACATAATATTACGCGCGCATCTGTTACGTACATCAACAGAGTCAAAAATACACAGACGATTACAATATTATAGACGAAAATCGTAGATAATGATACTTTTCAGTAACGGTGATAAAAATTGCCAATAAATAATATAATATCATATTAAATTATATATTATTTAAAACCATTTTACTCGTAGATAACGTGAAACAATATAATATGATAAATAATAATGAAAATGATTGGTACACATAAAAATCGACTGTTGGAAATAAGGATAGGCAATATCAAACAAGTCATAAAGCATATAATATTTATTTTATTTTATTTAAACTCAATAACTCATTTTACATATTATATTGCACTATGTAGTTTACGTAGTAAGGCTATACATTTTTTCAGTGGGTTATTCAGTGTAGCCTATAAGTTTACTTGACTTTTTGGTTAGATTAACCTAACCAGACCTTTCGACTTTCTTACATTTTTTAATTAATTTTTATTATTCATATTTTAAAATTCTAAATATTTAACATTTAAAACACAAATGTTGAAGGGCTTGGATGTTCATTTCCTAATAATTTGGAAAGTCGTTTTCAAGTAAACTTGACGACGAGTTCAAACATGTTTTCAGAAGTTTTATCCGATACTAAGACAGTTGCTACAATTGTCAAAATTGTGATAGAAAACACAGCCGGTATCGAATCCTCGAACATCCCTTTAAAAAAGAAACCGCTCCTTGTTTCTTTAACATTAAAAGGAACTCGTTTCAGTTTGTCGAAAAGAATTTGTTAAATTCCTCGTTCCTACAAAAAAAGGAATTTATTCTATGTCTATATAATTGATATATCTGTACGCAACGATACATTTTTGTTAACGAAAAACGATACTGAGCAAAGTACGGTAAAAATGTTTAGATATATTGAAATTGAATATTGTATTTATTTGTAATTATAAAACAAATTGCAATTGTCCGTGTTTTTCATTTCAAATTATTGTGTGTTTTTATAGAGCCATAAAAGTTGCATTAACATTAATTGAAAAATAGACATAAATACTATGATTTATAAGATAATCAAGAAAACTACAACGAAAACAAAAACAATACCTGTTTACTAAACTATCTAGATTCATAATACTTTCAGAACAGTTCTAACACTTTAAAAATCAGAACAAAATTTCTATTCGAAAATGTGTTCACAGACGGAAAAAAATTGGTCTTAATAATTGTACACGTGATAAATATAATAAGCTTTCTGTAGAAAAATTAGCATGACCAAGATCAAAAAGTCCATCGATTTCTTGCAGTCTTGTAAACGTATTTTCTAAAAAATTACATTTAATAATATTAGTTATCAAGGCTGCCACACCAAGACTAACTTGATTTATCTCTAGATTGTCTTTACGATCTCCTAATGTTGTTTTTCCGGACTCAGCTGTTTATTGTTCTTTTTTTGAGGTTATATAATTACACTTGAATTAAATAAATAGTTACGCTGTGTCTAGAGAAAAATATATTGTATTTATACTCGGTAGGATGGATATACAAGTATTATAGTGATACAATACAAACTTTAAAAAATAAAAATTATTCAAATACACAAAAAAGTTTTGATGAACCTCACAAAAATCACGTAATTGTAACGGACAGCAACGGAGATACACCTCAACGTTTGCTTTTCGAGTTTTTTTACGCTTTGTACCGTAATATATTTTTGTATAACAAACAGTAGTAATTATACTTACAAGTTAAAACATCAAACTACATTAACATAATATTTTTGAACCGTTGAGGTAATTTTAATTATTAAAAAGTTGTTCTAAACGCGTTATTGGTTGCACTTACAGCGTATCCACAATCGTACGAAAGGCTATTATAAATAACATCGAAAAAATTTATGATGCTATTTTTAAAATCTCAATCTCTTGTTTGGTATTCACCACTTTTTTTGTATCTAAAAAAAAAAATTAATATTGAAAAATAAAATTGTCAAATTGGAATACAAATTACGTATATTCGTGTAATTATATAAAATGTTAGTTTTACAAAAGAAAGTTGCCGGTGGAGGTGTAACACGACAATTTTTTATTTTTTTTATGAACGTCACCCACCACCTGATAGAAATTCTGGGGTAGGTACCTGTAGTCAGCCGTCAAATTTGGGGACTTTATTTTATATATATTTTGTACATATCAAGTACATACTTTATAGCGTTGCTTGTGGAAACCAAATCGATTAATCATAATCTTAATTTATATTAAGTGGTCATTTACCACACTGGTTTTTTTTATTATTATTATTTGAGGGTTAATCGTCCCAGTTATGTATTTTAGATAATTGTACGGAAATAATAATAATTGGCAGTATAATATAGTCGGACAGTTTTTGATATTATATACACTCACCGTTGCCTGTCGAATTCCAAGGCTGAGTATTGGCCGAACCGAATATGACAAAAAACAAATTGCTCGTGAACATCACTATCGCTCCGGTGATAAATATCACTCGCCACTGCGCGACCGAAGACTGTAAATGAAAAAAAAAAACAAACCATTATTGTATTATACCCGTAAAAACACAAAAACCATCGGGAAACAATTGTCGGGACACATGCGAAATACGTGTTAATTATACCTCGTCCGTGATGACGAATCCAACGACCGTGGGCGCCAAGAGTGCCGCAAAAGAGGCCAACGTGTTGGTGACCCCTATAAGCAAGCCGGCGTAATTGGGCGATAGGTCCATGTGGTTGATTTTGAAGCCGGAATTTGTGGCGCACAATATGGTCACGGTGAACACGTAGATCACAACGGTTAGCGTTCTGCCATCTACGAAACTGAGCGCCATTAGACCTGCAGAGCTGCCCCACATGCCCAACGAGTTCCAGACCTTCCTGGACGTAGTAATTGAGGTTATCCCCCGTTTGTTCATCGAATCAGAAATGTACGACAAGGGCAGATGCAACAGGGTCATAGCTACGTAGGGGGCCGCGGACAACATCCCGTCGTCCATGAGGGCGAACTTGAGCACGTCGTGTATGAACGTTGGCATCTCGATCAACATCAACCAGAAACCGTAATTGTGGCCGGTGTGCACTATGGTCAGAGCCCATAACGGCATGGACTTGGACATCGATTTCCACGGGATGTCCGAAATCTGTGCAAATAGAGGACGAGATTTTTCACTTTGTTTATTATTATTATTAAAATTTACTATAGTGGGGACGCAACTAGGCGAAAGTTCCGCCTTTTATATTGCACAAACTGTCTTATACTAATATTTGTTTTTTTTTCACTCGATTTTTAAGGAATAACTTAGTTCGAATGGGAAATACCTTTGTACTACTGCTGTGACTGATGGTGTTTTTGAGAGACACCTCTATGTAATCCTTCTCTGCCTTCCTGATGAACCGGTGATCGGACAACGTGTCAGCACCTAGTAATAACCACGCGACTGTCCAAATGAGGCCGAAAAAACCGGCAAAGTAATAGACGGCGGTCCAGCCTAGAGGACCCTCGCACAGGATACCGGCGATGGCCAGCGTGACCATGGTGCCGAACGGTATGCCGGCGAACGTGAATCCGGCCAAGCGGCCGCGCTCTTGCGGCGGTGCCCAGTGCACCATCACGTCGTGGATGATAGGAAACAAGAACCCGGCGCAGACGCCCTGCAAGAACCGGATGCTCATCAGGGCGGGCACGCCAAACTGGACGACGGTTGGCGGGCTGATCAAGGCCAGCACGGACGAGGACACCGTGCTCCAGATTAGCAACGTTTTCTTCTGGAAACGGTGGGCTATCAGAGCGGCGGGTATGTTGGCCAGCAAGTCGCCGACGAAAAAGGAGCCGAGCAACGCCGACCGGGTGGGAAACGGCCAGTTGAACACGGGTATATGCTCTTTCACCTCCCTCTTATAGTCTGTCGAGTTGGCTTCCGGGTTCATGGCCACTATGGTCATGGACAGGTCGACCCTCTGCAGAAAGCTGCACACTACGCACATGAACAACAGCAGGCTCTGTAGGTGGCGAACGCCGATCGTCGGTGCTCCTGGACAAAATAAAAGAACCTAATTCAATTACAATAGAAAGAGCTGTAATGCCTGAACTTTTTACACCGCGTTCATCATAATTGGTGGTTAAAAAAAATCAAAGTCGAGTGTAACATAGTTCTGATTTTTTAAATTTTTATTATAAGCATTTTAAGTTAAAATTTACAAAACAAAAATGGTTATTAATCAGTTACCTACACGTATGAATGTTTCGTGACTTTTGTTACAACATCTTCAATTAATTTTATAACGTGGGTCGTTACAATTTGTTTTATAAAAATTTCTTTTTGTGATTGTCAAACTACTTAAATCATATTTTTAATTATTATCTAAACAAATTAATTTTTCATTCATAGACTAATAGAAATTTGATAAGAACGACTAACCGAGTTGATTTTGATTCGTGATCAAAAAGAAATTATTTGTTTTAATTTATAATAATCGTATAATTGAATGCATTTTATTGAAAGACCAGTTTTTGTTATAAATGTATTTATAATTTGTATGCAATATTTAATTTTTAAAAGAAACTTAATTATGTAACCTTTAACTTGCAACCAGTTACTTAAAATTGGAGTAATTTGTAATTTGTCTATCCCTGCGGCTATATATATATTTATTTTGTTATTTATTTAGCTATTGAAATTGTATGTATATTTACGTTTTTGAAGAGACTCCCAATCGTGAACGTCGTTATTTTCCGTCTGCTTTACACGAATCTCCATAATTATAAACTATTTTCAAACGTTCGAAGGTTATAAGAAAATGTTGTTTAATAATTTAACAATATTAAAAAAACTAGAATTAAATTTCAGTTATTTAAAAACAGAAAAACAAATATGATGTTTACGCATTATTATGAAATACCGCACTGTGTAACCACTGTTGTGCACGCATACTGAACGCACACAACAGACGCAAAACGTATCAATAAAAAAACTGCTAGGGTACGGACGTGTTTTTTAGAAAGAAGAAAAAAAAAATTCACGGTATTATTTATACATATATTCTATTGAGGCAAACTAATACATAGTAACCGTGTCTATACGCTACCGACAAATTTGTTAATTGCAATTACGATAATAATTAAACTCGACCTTATAATATTTTTCAAGAGGTTATAAACGAACCGATTCTATCTAACGCGCAAAAACGCGTCCAATTCGTCCAACTCGGGCTCGTTTATATTGTAATTTGTTTTTTTATGCCGAACGATTTCAAAAAAATAAAAAAACCTGTCTATAGCTAATCGTATTTTTACGGGCACAGGTAGTATACGGTCGGCAACCTGAAAAACAAATTGGTTTCATTTGTCAGTAAGTATTGCGCAAAATCAATTTTCGTTATTGTTCAAATGCGAGATAAATTTGTTTTTACGTTGTTGAGAGTGTACGTCTCCCCCTCTCACATTCATTCGCTGTTGTCTCCGACGTACAAACGCGCGCTGTAGCGAATTCGCGCTCGGCAGAAACGATTTCACGCTGTTGGATATTTTGTTGGATATTAGCAGGCACGTACCACAGATTCCTCATTTCATACCGGTGGCATTGTCTCGGTTTACACCTCCGGGGAGTAAAATTTGACTACGGTAATATGCTAATGGTGACCCCCTAGTAATTTTCACCCCGGAGGGGTACAATTTAGTGAGACAAAAGTTCTTATGTCATTACATATGTAACGAAACGCGGTAAATTCAACAATAGTTTCATCATTTTAAGTAAGTTTGCCGTCCGTTGGCCGATCAACGGGCCATACTTGTGCAATACGTGCTACAGGCCAGCCCGAGATAGGTCGACCGGCCCAGTAAGACCATAATACTGTACTTACATGAAAATTCGGCAGCTCCTTGGTTTTATTGTCCCTGGTTAAAATTATTTAAAAATAATACCATAGAAAATACAGACGATTTACCCCTCGCCCACGTTGTTAAAATGATAGGGGGTAAAATTAGCCTGTTACATCGGGAAATAAATAAAATGGGGCTCGCTAGTTGTATAGATTTATTTCTTCTGTGGCGCAGCAAAACTCCCTGTAATCTAGTACGGTTTTAGCATCTTTTAAATATTTATAGTCATCAATGTTCATATCTTTATACAGCATTTAAACAGACTTTCACATTTGTCAAATTACAATGACTGAATTTACTTTTTCATTTTTCTACAAGCTTATTATTTATCATACCTCGGCTTTTCTAACTTCGAACCGGTTTCCGAGTTCCATACAACTTTTTTTATATTTACGAGTTCGGGATATTCACATGTTTCGTACGATTTAAATGGTATAAATAGGATTTTTTCGTTTTCTATGTTTTTCATCAACTTCAACATTTTTTCGTCGTCTACATTAATATGTGGAATTTTCCAATCTATTTTTGTAATTTCTATTGGGTAAGCAGACGATAGAGTTGATCAAAAGCAATAAACCTTAATTCTACTAAAAAAAATGAAAACTTAGCCATGGAAGTACACTCTCAGCTGATGCTATACTTCAAACCGAGCCATTTGATTTTATACAAAAATCTTTAAAAAAATTTTAATAGATTATAATGATATGAGGGAAAAAAAAACACAATTACTATATTATGATGATCCTCATGAATTGGTTACAAGACTTAATCTTTTAAGATCTTCACAGAATGCCGGTAATACAGGTGTAAATAATGAGATCATATCAATCCTAGAAGAACTGCATGAATGAAACTAGAATATATATTTATATATACGTTGACGGAGTTATAATATTTAATAATAATAATAACATAGGAACCTTGGGCAATATAGCCAACGAGTTACATCGACCAGCAAGACGAGCATTTTCTAGACCATTTTTTAAGAATGATTTTGGCAAACAGACTTAATATATGCTGCAGATATGCAGCAATATTTCAGAAAAAATTGGTTCTAATTTAATATACCAGTGAACCTGTATCTGTATATATAGTATTTAATTTATTACCATATGTTTTTTTTCATAACATCATAATGGAAATTATACATTTTACACATTTCCAAATACATCAGTAAGAAAACCATTAAATTATATTACTTACTTTTAAATATATGTTAATATTACTTTTTGTTGTATACCAGTATAAGGTGATCAATATTAGTTAGTAACGGAATAAATCAAAAATAAATAAATACATCAAACACATAGAAAAACTTTAATATTTTATAAATTCTTAACAAAATATATCATAATTATAAAAACTGCAAGTAGGTATATACAATTAACTTTATACTTAGAAATTATAATAATAACATATTTATATTAATTGTAGTCTTATGTCTTTTTGGGTTGATTCTGCATTGAATTGATTAATAATTGTATCAATATTTATTGGATACATCTTCTCTATATTTAAAATAGCTATGTTAGTTGATCTTTCTTGACCAATACTATTTCTAGTGAATGTTTTGAGACGGTGTAAAGATGAACTCTTAGGAATCGATAAATATATTTTAAAAATCTTATACATATTTTCAGATGAACCCATTATGTTCTTGGGCGAGAAAAAATTTAGATGATTTTCAAAATCTTCAGGAATCTCACTTGATAAATATATTTTGTTTAATAACTTTAATTCTGCCTTTAAATCATCTATTATAATATCATATGTGTTACAAACTTTCAAGATATTTTCATCACTTTTTGTTGCTTAAACAGCTTTGAAGCGCATTAAGTATTATGATATTGTTTTCCTCAGATTTGGATTTTATGTCACTGATTATATTATCTAGAACGGGAAAGTAAATATTAACTTTGAAACAAGATGATATATTGTTTATTGTTATAACTTCACTACCAGGAGGTGGTGAAGTTAATCTAATCTAATCCCTAATCTAGAGGAAATTTTTCTTTATCTAGGAATATTGGACAATCTAATACCCTCTTTGATAACAAACTGTTCAGTTTCAGTCCAAAATAGTATAAAACTACTATCATTTTGAAGAAATTTTAGTTCCATTAAAGTATTATTTGTTAAAATTCCAACAATTGAGTAGTTAGAATTTTTTTTATTGAAAATGTATTGACAAACTATTAGTTAGTTGGAGGATTTGTTTCATTAATTTCAAACAAAACATAAATTAAAAATCTTGAATACTTTTTAGTAATGAACTTGCGTCGGATCCATGAATGGAGTTTGTTTCATTTATTTGTTCATAGGTAGAAATAATGGAATTAAAATTTGTTAAAACACAACGAATAAATTCAATTTGACAATTCCATCTTGTGTCACTAAATGATTTAAGAGTACAACTACTATTTGACACATTTAACTTTTTTTGAACTCATTTTAACATCTGAACATTTTTTGACGAAGATATAAAATTTACAAAATACAAAAAGACACGACTTCTTCACACAATTCGACTTGATTAACTGATAAATTGTACATTCATAGACATACATGGTCAATTATGAATGCCAATCATCTTGATTGATGATAATAAATCAAACATGTTTGAATTCCAATAGTCATGCAATTTGATTGTCAGTCATTATCATTTACATACATACACCATCAGTCCTGACTGTCAATCATGACTGACCGTGTATGGGAGCCTTAATAGTTCTCTCGTCAGTTTCGTTAGAGAACATTCCTGGGACTGTCCACGCACTCCAATAACCCTGGTTTGATTAATAGGTAATCGTAGAAATTGTCTGTTGCGACGTGTTATACCAACAAATCTAGAATAAAATAATTATTTTAAATTGAGAAAAATAAAAATTAATATTAATTTACCTATATCAGTATACATGAGACTTTCTCTTCAAAGTATTGTAATGGTAATCGTACATTAGTGATTTGCTCACCTCAAGTATCGAAAATCTTGAACAAAATAATAATAAATAACAAAAATCATAAAATATTATTTGTACACGTACCTATATACATTGGTTTATCAAACATGAGAATTGTCAAAATCAAGTCAAACCGCCTCCAAATATTCAGCCAGATGGGAAGAATGATTAAACGTTGATTTGTTTATCAGTTTCTGCATTCGCTTGTCAGACGAAACCAACTCCATTTTTTTCCTCTTCATTGGGGATTTCATCGTCATACCGAAAACCTATGGAGAGATACAGGTTATATAATGTTGAAATAAAATAAAATAAAATAAAAATATTTATCGAATTGTTCATAAGTTTAAAAAAACCCACGAGACGGCCGTTGTTCAGGGTGGAGCGCGAAAACCACGAGACTGAATGCGCGTTGGAGTCTATAGCAATGATAGCTTCACCAGTAACGCGGTCAGGGATTTGGCTGAGCTCGCGGAGGTGGACTCTAGTGGAGGAGCGGTATTTGAAGTAGCCTGAAGGGCTATAAAAGTGAGTGTCAGATCCAACTACAATGTTAGGGGTGGCGAGGTCGAATCTGGCAATCGCAACGATAGCCGGGATAACTACGATGACAGTGCCATGCACCCAGTGCTGAGAGCAGACCTAATGGGGTCGCGTTCAGGCCGACAAGAGTACTGCGAAATGTGTAGGGCTCCTGTAATAACGCGATGTCCACATATGCAGTGCAGTGGTGTAGGAGCTGGTTGTTGACGGAGGCGCAATTGATGTTCAATTGAACGACAGAGAGCGGCGGGAATGAGGCAGGTTGCGCGCTCATTGGGCGGCCGTTGGCGGAATCCCGAAATCGGTCCGGGCAAGGAACGACGTTCTATGAGAGCACAGAACGTCGGACGCAACGTGGCCAGCACCGCAGTTGGCGCACTTAGGTTTCCCAAGAAGTGCATGGCAGTCGGCGATGACGTGTCCGGTCATGGCACACCGCTCGCAGGACAAAAAGGGCTCCCTACAATACACCTCCAGGTGACCGAAACGCAGGCTCCTCTTGCACTGGGTAACTCGCTCAAACTTTTTGACCCTTCAGCGGGAGAAACTAAGGAAAATCGCCTCGTCAAGTACAGAGAAGTAGTACTTGGGCTGCACCTCGCAAACCCAAGATACCGTGTCTCTATCAAGAGGGCCCGTCTTAAAGACAGGGTGTAAAAAAGCAGCAGTCAGGCGTCTTGATAGCGAGGTCGGGGTTTTGGTCGAAGATTCTTCCCGCGAGTGTGTCCTGCGGGATATCGCCATCAACGGCATCAATCGCCACTCTCGGCAGAAGCGGTGGGTCCGCCGAAAGATGGTGGGCTTTACTACGGGCAGTGGCCTTAAGCGCATCGGAGGACTCCTTGTTGAGTTGTTTTAGTACTATGCACCCGGGCCTGCCAGTGATGGATTAGATGCGCGGAGCCGCAACTTTCCGGAACACTGTTACCCAGAGCTAGGCCTTCGCGAACTGGGGGGGTGTAGTCCGGAGAGGGGAGAAAATGAACGCGTCCGATGGCGATTTCGCCCTGGACTCGCCGAGCTTCTTCACCCTAGCGCCGGATTTCGCTCTGGCGATAGCTTAACGTGACTTTCTGCGAACGACTACACGTCTAGAACGACGCAGGGGAGGGGCCGCAGCAGCAACAGGAGCAAAGGATCCAAAAAGCACCGCATGACCAGGTGGCCCACTTGCGAGGGGTGCAAAGGCAGAGATGCGCGAGGCGAGCTCCGCCCTAATGTCGGTCACCTTTTCTTTCCGTGGCTGCATCTCGCTCGGCGAGAATGCGAGCAAACTGGGTGATGAAGCTCGCATTCAGCGAACGTGACTCGTCGAGCCGCCAGCGAAGGATCGCGTTGTCCTTAGCCAAATCGAAGAGAGCATCCTGGATTGCCTTAAGCTTGGCCAGAAGGGTCCGTACTGAGTCAACCTTGAAAGGAGATTTTTTCGTGGCCTCTTCGTTGCACAGCGCCTTTATGAAGTTAATCGCCGAAGTCTCAATATCGTACGACCCCTGGTTGGCAAGATACAGGTGGTCGAATAAAGATGTTTCTGCGGCGGGGTGTATTCTGTGTGCACAGGCGACCACAGTGTACGCGATAGCTTTTAGAAACTTCCAGAAGGTTCAAGAATATTCCAGAATCTTTTAGAAACTTCTAGAAGGTTCGAGAATATTCCAGAATTTTTTAGATTCTAGAACATTCTACGCGGTGGCCGGCAATGGAGATAAAGACCAGGAGAATCAAAATTATATACGTAACGGGGCGACAACGGATAACGACGCGGTAACGTGCAGAATGATCAGCGTAGCAAGACGATTCCGCACGTACGTCAAACGTAGCAATCGGTGACGAAAAAATAGCACAAGAAATTAATAACACAGGAACGGCGCACACACGGTGTTGTCCCAACGGCAACGCAAGCGCGACTACGGGTAAAGAGTGGGTTTCACTTTATCGTGTATTAACGTATTATTGCTGGCGGTTAGGTTAGGTTAGGTTAGGTTAAATCTTAGGTTAAAAGAGTACGTTCCATTAGCCGCCTCTTCTTATATTGAACTGCCGAGTCGAAAAAGGCGATAATAAATACACAAAACATAGACCACTCATGTTTCAATTGGTCTATACTTGCAAAACATATAACGGGTGAAAATATTAAGCAGGTCGGAGAAAATTATACTCGTGAAGATCACCAGTTTAATTAGGATCTGAAATTTCCTACTACGATCGCCGACTTAAAAATTGTCGAGCGTAATAATCCCGGTGCTTCAGTTAACGTCCACGGGCTAAAGCAATAGACGGCAAAAAAAATAACTTCTCACTCCGTTTACCCGCTAAGAGTTGTTGATGAGGAGAAAACAGACCATATCGACATGTTTTTAATTTCTAGACGGAAATTCGTATTTCCCCTACATTTAAAATTGTTCGCTTCTAGTCCGTTCCCATAAAAACTACATACACAGGGCAATTAATTTGTTGCATCGTATCAAAATCCACTGATGGATTCGGTTCACTTTTTTCAATGTTTTTTTCAATCATTAAAACAACTTAACCTAACGTTTCGGCTACTGTAATAATCACAAACACAGAAAATCAATTAATTATAATTTATAATATATTCGGTGCACTGGGCATGCAACCTGGTAGCCTAAACGTATAGTCGATTTCTGGTGGAACTCGACGATGGCACGCCAGGTGATACTGCTTCGAAAATACAGAGGTTCTTAGAATTGGCATTTCGCTAGTAGCTCCACGTAATAACAAATGGTATTTGAATTGTATAACAATATAATGAGTTCTTCCTATTTTATTCACCCTGAGTATTTTCCTCTACAAACACTAAAAACGACAATTATAATTTGGTAGAAGTATTTGAATAACTATTAGATAATAATAACAATAATTTATATTCTTAAATGTAAATGTACAAGTCCCTCGCGTGTGTTGAATACAATGTTGAAACGTATAATACGGTAAAGTATAAAACACACAATTATATACATTTTATATCGTATACAAATAAAATCCTTATAAAACATAATAAATAAATTAGATTAATAATTTAATAATTTAAACTAACAATAATATAAGGGAATATAAATTATAAATCGACAATTGTGTTGCCCATGATTGTCTTATTGCGGACGTATATATAAGTCATTGTATTCATGATATTTATTTTATATGTATACAAATATTCTATATTATTACTTAGTAACATTTAAATTTACCATACAATATGAATATAATCTGTGTCTGTAGCAATATTTTATTATTTTCTATTTAGATAGGTACTCGAAATAATGAGAAAAAAAAATTGCAAACAAATAGATTTATTTATAATATATATAATTTAGAACTAATATATTTTTACTAAATGTAACAATTAAAAATCTAACTTACTATCTAAAGACATGAAGTAATTTTAATTGTTAATTTTTAGGAATGAATTTCAAAAATAAATACATATTTTACGTTTTTTCTGTTACATTTAATACGCGTAACGTATAAAACGCCTATACGTGTAATATTAACCCGGGTTGAATACATTGAAATTATACTAATCTAACAGTTTATCTGTTTAATTGCAGCAGATCCAAAGAGTATTATAATAACTAACAATTATAATATTATTATTAAAAATGCATCGCACTATGTAGCTTACGTAGTATTGCCATACATTTCTTCAGAGGGTTAACCAAGGTTGCCTTTTAAGATTACTTGATTACGACTTTCTTAGATTTTTTAATTTGTTATTATTATTAAAATTCTAAATATTCAACATTTAAATGTAATTTATGTAAATATAATAAGTTTTCTATAGAAAAATTAGCATGACTGCAAGACTTACACACCGTTGGTCTTGGTCTTGCAGATTCAATCGTGGCCTTGGTCTTCCTAGTGTCAATGCCATCGTGAAATTGCCGTTTGACCATGATTGATTCTGCAAAACAACGAGCAAATAAGTCCATCGATGTCTTGCAGTCTTGCAAACGTATATTCTAAAAAATTACATTTAATAGTATAGTTATTAAAGCTGCAACACCAAGACTAACTTTGATTTATCTCTAGATTGTTTTTTCTATCTCCTAATGTTGTTTTTCCGTACTCGGCTGTTTATTGTTCTAATTTTGACGTTATATAATTACACTTGAATTAAATAAATAGTTACGTTGTGCCTAGTGAACAATATAATGTTTTTATACTCGGCAGGATATATAAGTATTATAATGATACAATAAAAAATTTAACAAAAAAATTATTCAATTACACAAAAAAAGTTTTGATGAAACTCGTAACAATCCCGTAATTATAACGGACAACATCGGAGATATACTCAACGTTTGCTTTTAAAGTATTATATTTTTGTATAACTTACAGTAATAATTAAAATTACAAGTTTAAAGATTAAAATACTTAATAAAATATTATCAACATAATATTTTTGAACCGTTGAGGTAATTTTATTTATTAAAAAGTCATTCTATACGCGTTATTGGTTGCACTTACAGCGTATCCGCAATTATAAATAACATTAAAAATATTTATCATGACATTTTAATAATCTCAATATCTTGTTTAGCATTCACCACTTTTGTTGTATCTAAAAAAAAAAAAAAATAGAAAAATATTGACAAATAAATTAGACAACTTGGAATAAAAATTACGTATATTCGTGTAAAATATAAATTGTTGGTTTTTAATAGAGAGTTGCCGGTGGAGTGTCACACGACAATTTTAATCTCTTGTGTATTTAACCTGCGAGTTAACACTGTGAACGTTCCACACCACCCAATAGAAGTTTTGGGCAATTACCTGTAGTGGGCCATCAAAATCGGGGACTTTATTTTATATATATATTGTATATATTAAATATATACTTGATAGCGTTGCTTGTGGGACTCAAAATCGATCGATCGGCTCGTCTTATATACGCCACTGATTAAGTGACAATGCTGATAATTCGATAAATCATAAAAATATTATTATTATTATTTTTATGATACAATAATTAAATTGTATTTATGTTTCTCGTTCGAGAATAAATGTACAAATGTTAAATAATTTTTATCACAGAGAACAAAGGGTATTTTTGTTGTAAACATAATGGATGATCAACGATTTATGATTTTTTTTATTATTATTATTTGAGGGTTAATCGTCCTTTGTTATGTATTTTAGATAATTGTACGGAAAAAATAATAATTTGCAGTATACTATGGTCGGACAGATTTTGATATTATATACACTCACCATTGCCTGTCGAATTCCAAGACTGAGTATTGGCTGAACCGAATATGACAAAAAACAAATTGCTCATAAACATCACTATCGCTCCGGTGAAAAATATCACTCGCCACTGCGCGACAGAAGACTATAAATGAAAAAACAAACCATTATTGTATTATACCCGTATAAACATAAAAATCATCATGGAACCATTGTCGGGAAACACGTTTTATTTATACCTCGTCCGTGACGACGTATCCAACGACGATGGGAGCTAAAAGTGCCGAAAGAGAGGCGAACGTGTTGGTGACCCCTATAAGCAGGCCGGCGTAGTTAGACGATAGGTCCATATGGTTGATTTTGAAGCCGGAATTTGTCGCGCACAATATGGTCACGGTGAACACGTAGATCAAAATGGTTTGCGTTCTGCCATCTACGAAACTGAGCGCTATTAGACCTGCAGAGCTGCCCCACATGCCCACCGAGTTCCAGATTTTCCTGGACGTGTTAATTGTGGTCATTCGTCGCTTGTTCATCGAATCAGACACGTACGACAAGGGCAGATGCAACAGAGTCATAGCTACGTAGGGGGCCGCGGACAACATCCCGTCGTCCATGAGGGCGAACTTGAGCACGTCGTGTATGAACGTTGGCATTTCGACCAACATCAACAAGAAACCGTAATTGTAACCGGTGTGCACTATGGTCAGAGCCCATAACGGAACTGACTTGGACATCGATTTCCACGGGATGTCCGAAATCTGTGCAAATAGAGGACGAGATTTTTCACTTTGTTTATTATTATTATTCAAATTTACTATAGTGGTAACGCAACTAGGCGAAAATTACACCATTTGTATTGCACAAACCGGCCTATACTAATATTTGTTAATTTTTACTCGATTTTTTAGTAATAACATAGTCCGAATGGGAAATACCTTTTTACTTTTGCTGTGACTGATGGTGTTTTGAAGGGACGCCTCTATGTAATCCTTCTCTGCCTTGCTGATGAACCGGTGTTCAGACAACGTGTCGGCACCTAGTAATAACCACGCTACGGACCAAATGAGGCCGACAAAACCGGCCAAGTAATAGATGGCCGCCCAGCCTAGCGGACCCTCGCACAGGATACCGGCGACGGCCAGCGTGACCATGGTGCCGAAAGTTATGCCGGCGAACGTGAATCCGGCCAAGCGGCCGCGCTCTTGTGGCGGTGCCCACTGTGACATCACGTCGTGGATGATAGGATGCAAGAACCCGGCGCAGACGCCCTGCAAGAACCGGATGCTCATCAGGGCGGGCACACCGAACAGGACGACAGTGAGCGGGCTAATCAAGGCCAGCACAGACGAGAACACTATGCTCCAGATCAACAACATTTTCTTCCGGTAACGGTGGGCTATCAGAGCGGCGGGTACGTTGGCCAGCAAGTCGCCGACGAAAAAGGAGCCGAGCAACGCCGACCGGGTGGGAAACGGCCAGTTGAACACGGGTATATGCTCTTTCACCTCCCTCTTATAGTCGGTCGAGTTGGTTTCCGGGTTCATGGCCACTATGGTCATGGACAGGTCGACCCTCTGCAGATAGCTGCACACTACGCACAGGAACAACAGCAGGCTCTGTAGGTGGCGAACGCCGATCGTCGGTGCTCCTGGACAAATAAAAAAGAACCTAATTCAATTACAATAGAAAGAGCTGTAGTACCTGAACTTTTTACACGGCGTTCATCGTACTTGTTGGTTAAAAAAAAATCAAAGTCGAGTGTAACATAGTTATGATTTTTTGATTTTTTATTATAAGCATTTTAAGTTAAAATTTACAAAACAAAAATAGTTATTAATCAGTTACCTACACGTTTGAATGTTTCGTGAATTTTGTAACTTGTAGCAATTTATTAGTTATAACATCTTCAATTAACTTTAAAATGTGGCTCGTTACAATTTGTTTTATAAAAATTTCTTTTTGTGATTAATCAAACTACTTAAATCATATTTTTAATTATTATCTAAACAAATTAATTTTTCATTCACAGAATAATAGAAATTTGATAAGAACGACTAACCGAGTTGATTTTGATTTGTGATCAAAAAGAAATTATTTGTTTTAATTTGTAATATTCATATTTGAATGCATTTTATTGAAAGACCAGTTTTTGTTATAAATGTATTAATAATTTGTATGCAATATTTAATTTTTAAAAGAAACTTAATTATGTAACCTTTAACTTGCAACCAGTTACTTAAAATTGGAGTAATTTGTAATTTGTCTATCCCTGCGGCTATATATATATTTATTTTGTTATTTATTTAGCTATTGAAATTGTATGTATATTTACGTTTTTGAAGAGACTCCCAATCGTGAACGTCGTTATTTTCCGTCTGCTTTACACGAATCTCCATAATTATAAACTATTTTCAAACGTTCGAAGGTTATAAGAAAATGTTGTTCAATAATTTAACAATGTTAAAAAAACTAGAATTATATCTAGTTATTTAAAAACAAAAAAACAAATACGATGTTTACGAGTTATTATGGAATACCGCACTGTGTAACTACTGTTGTGCACGCATACTGAATGCACACAACAGACGCAAAACGTATCAATAAAAAAACTGCTAGTGTACGGTCGTTTTTTTTGAAAGAAGAAAAAAAATCGACGGTATTATTTATACATATATCCTATTGAAGCAAACTAATATATAGTAACCGTGTCTGTAGGTTACCGATAAATTTGTCAATTGCAATCACGATAATAATTAAACTCGACCTTATAATATTCTTCAAGAGTTTATAAACGAACCGATTTATCTTAACGCGCTAAAACGTGTTCAATTCATTCAACTCGTGCTCGTTTATATTGTCATTGGTTTTTATATTTCTAACGATTTCAAAAATAATGAATAGTGTATAATAAATCTATCAGTCGTATTTTGCGTGCACTGTCTTACTACAGTGATACTGTATATACTGTATTGAATTTATTACTATATGTTTTTTTTCATAATATTGTAATGGAATTTAAACATAACTATTTCAGATATATCTAAAATTGCAAATCTTACATAAATTGATTTTTATTTTGCATATGAATGGCCATCAAATATTTAGTATATATTGTCCTATCTTTAAATACTGGTTTTGTCATTGCTTGTTCGCTTTTGTTTCGTTACTAACTAGCTTCTATTGAGATTTGCTTTATTACGTTCTCCATACACTTGCTAAAAACACTAATCACTTTTAATTTTTAATAATTCCGTCCAAACTCATTTTTCGACTTAACCCTTATACTACTACATAATTTGGCATAATGTGCCATACATTAAGCCTATTTAAAATGAATTATTCTATGTACATTTGTGACATTAATACTGTTAGCAATGGCTTGTTTCAAATTCTTATAGTGAACAATGTAATTACTTTTAGGAGTCAACGTTGTTAGAAGTTTTGGAATTTTTGAATTTGGTGTATTTGGTATTTGGGCATTCAGCAGTTATTGGGGTATATCCGTGGTAGTCCCCAACTTTCATTATATCTAACATCAAGTCATCATATCATACGAAAGTTGAATGAGGTAACGCTTCAAGCATATCTTTACCTTAATTATTGACGTAATCCAAATAAACAAGCCATGTATTTGAATTTTTTTATTATAGTCTTAAGCATTAGGAATATTAAATTTTACATATCTTTTTACAGATTGGCAAATTCCACCGCGTATACCTCGTTACAACCTGAAATGATCCTCGTGTAAAATTGTCAAGCATGTCTGGTTGGCCAAACCAATTCAAATAGAAACGAAAACTAAAAATACCAATAAATAGTTAATAAATGGTCAGAATGTTATGAAAACCTGTCAAATACAATAAAAATTCGGAGTTCAGTGGGGTATGTAGAATGTTGTTGTTCTTTATATATATTGTTAAAGAAAGGAATAATGTAAAGTACATTTATGTTAAACCAAACAGACAAACGTTCACGAAAACGTGTACAAATGTACAAAAATAAAAAAAAAAACCACAATTTATAAAACGTAAGACGAATGAGTGTTTGCATTACACGTAAATACGAATAGAATATATATTGCCAATGTTTTACTCCTAAAAAAAAACCACTTTACTTGTGCCCCTTAAGTGAGACAGTAAAATCGAAAATAATAAATGTATTCAGTAATTGAATATCGGTTTATTATATACCCGTTTTCATAAATATATATATACATTTTGTATCGTAAATATATTATATTAATACGATTTGCTTATCAAATTGAATATTGACAATAGTCTAAATAGAAATTATCTATACTTAATCGTCCAATTAATTCGCATGTGTTAAAGCCTGTTCATTCTTTTATTGTCTATGATCGAATCTGTTAAAAACGCAATGAAAATATGTTAGTTTAGTTGCCTATACCGGCGGAATGGCGAATTCGTTTTGGGAAACCACGCGATGATAAAAAAGAATTTTGCACAACACTATTTATTTTTGTTCTACCAAACCGCGTTATCGAAATGCCAATAATGGTTACGTTCTGAACGCCTTTATTTTTTTTTTTTTATTTTACACGTAATACACAATTTGTATCAGACTAGACACAATAAGAATATTTGATGAGAGTAAAATTGTTTGACGTGGAAAATTTGATGAAAGAAGCCACTCATCGATATCACTTTATGTGGTTATTTTTTTTTTTTTTTTTAATTTATACTTATCTTAAGAGATCACGACACCACTTACGCTTCAGGCGTCTCGGTGGATTTCCAGATATGGTGGGAGTAACCAAGTTTTTTATGAGATCGTTAGGGTGGTTGTTAAGTTATAATCGCTTTATAAACTTGAATTTCAAATGTAAAATTACTATTATTATTTTTGTACCTTAACACGAAATTCTCACATTTTTCAATAAAATCTTTTTATAAGTATAAATTGTAAAACACGTTCTATTATGTTATGTGCTATAAAAAATTATTAGCTCGGACTCGGGCAAAGCTTGTCCGGGCAATCAGCTAGTATAAAATTCGAGAATTTTTTTTTTTTACAAAACAATCAGTTATTGTTTAATGTCGTTTTTTTTTTTTTTTTTTTTTTTTTTTTAAACGACCAATTCGCCTTGTATTCAAAGTATTTTTAAAAAGTGTCTTTTACATGTCTGACGGTATAAACCGTTAGCCAACCCTATACGAAGTCAAAGAGTTCAAAAAGTACCAGGATTTTATTTTTAATAATTACAAAAATAAAGTTACATTTTATTTAAAGCTATCTCCTTCAAAATACTCTCCTCCGGACGATATGCAGTGATCACCGGCGATCTTGCCATTTCTCAAAAGTCCTTTGGAACTGTTCCAAAGTTAAAGCTATGAGTTCTGTTGCCGCGTTCACTATAATTTCCTCTACATCTTGAACTCGTTGTCCTTTAAGCGCTGTTATTAGTCTTGGGAATAGAAAACAATCACAAGGGGCCTGATCAAGAGAATAGGGAGAGTCCGCGGGACCACAGCAATTTTTTTATTAGCCAAAAATGCATGAATCGACAGCGCTAAATGTGCCTGTGCATTGTCGTGGTGAACAATCGCGGAACGAATTTGGCAGCGCGACCCTTCTCGTCTGTACATTTTCCTGTAAAATTGCATGACAAGACTCAATTGAGATTCGCTTTGTTAACTCACGAACGGTTAATCGGCGGCCGTTTCGCATTTTTTTTCGCAAATTGTCGCCACACCATCGTTTCTGGATGACGGCGACGGTCTTCCAGAACGTGGATCGTTTTCCGACCGTCCTGGTAACGTTTAAAATACTCGAAAGTCACGGAACCACTTACTGAATCATCCCCAAAAGCGGTTTTAATCATTTCCGTACGTTTTCGTTTCATCATTTTTACCAAGTTTCAAGCAAAACTTGATGCACACGCGTTGTTCGTTAATTTCGGACATGCCGAAAACGGCGAACGAAAAACCTACTGACTGGATTTAACCACGTGTAATATTAAACCCAGATAAGATAGCGTATTGTTTAAAATATTCACTAATTCGCGGGGAACACATATATTTACAATTTGGAACGTTATCGTGTGTAGATTAGCCGTAATAACATTTGTCCTGGTACTTTTTGAACAGGCCTCGTATATTATACGAATGCGTGTGATATTAATAAAAACGACGGTGGCGGCCGTACAATAACTGTAATAATGATAATAGTAATAATATAAATAAAATGGCGGTCGCCCGCGACGAAAACCGCGTCGTCTGGCGTACGTCAAGCGGCTAATTTGATTTAAAGTTTGCGGTAACGCGGCGGCGGGAAGGAGCGCGCGCGCGCGCGCTCGCGTCACGGTCCGTTTATTATCCGCTCGCTTACGATTCCGCGTTGCCAGGCTCTTGGCGAAATTAAAACTATAGCGGGCTCTAATATTATTTTTATAATAACGACTGCGCGATGGCGATAATAACAACGACGATAACGACAATATTATATTATAGACGCGTTTATTGCGTGTAACGCGTACGAAAATAAATAATAACGCCCCGGGACCCCGTCGAATAATACACTAATAGTACCGAAGTTGTGTCGATCCAGCGGGTTTACGCCGATATTTATCGATAAACGAAAAATTATTTTGGAAAATTAAATTCTGTAGGATAAAATGTAGAATAATGTTCTCGTGTAGAATAATTAACTACGCGGCGTGCGTTTTGGATTTGGTACGTGAGGACTGTACGCGATCTGTTTTTTTTTTTGTTTTTTCCTCCGAAACAACAATTTTACTGAAAAAACTTTCATTACGTCGTGTAGATTGAACCGATTTCGATCGTATATTTTACGTTTGTAGGAAACATTTCTTACGGGGCGCATTGGACTTGAATTTTTACAATTATAGTTTCATTTGAATATGATCGATTTTTACCGTTTGTTAACAAATATTTTTTTCTGATTTTTATAGTTACACAATGCACAATCGAAGTCCAGTGCGTCTCAAAAAAGAGGGACAACTATTTATGTCAAACGGAAAACAAATTATCGAAATCGGATAACCCTACGAGGCACGAGAATTTTCCCTGTAAAACATGTTTAGAACAAAAAAAAAAAATAGGTCGGGTGCATTAATGTGTGCACATTGAAACTGATATTTAAAATGTAACAATTTGTTATTAATGGTTGTTGAACATTTTTAAAAAGTCATGAGCAGAACCCTTAAAAAAGGATCTAGGCTTGTACTTTTTTAGTCGACTACAAACCTTTTCAAACGCCATCTATAGGTCATAGATAATTACATGAGTAAACGGTGTAGTTTACATTTTAGATTCGGGGATGAACGAAAAATAATGTACAAGTTTTCTAATATAAAGTGTTTTTTTTTTTTTTTTTTTAGTACCCAACTGAGTTAAATAGACTCTAAACGTTTCGTTATTCTCTATGCATCGTATTTATAGGAAATTAGGCACAGATGTTACTATAGTTAATTAATTAAACAAGATGTTTTTTTTTTTTTTTTTTCCATTAGTTTACATTACACTATATACAAATATATGCAGTATATAGGTACAAAAAAGGTTAATCGTTTTAATGGATTTCAACGCGAGGGTAATTTTTAATCCTTATCGCATTGTCTGTGTATTATTAATAATCGTCCGTGGCACGACTATAAGGAAGTCAAACCTCGAGGGGATGCACTCGATCTTCACCGTATTGTTCGTATAAGAAAACTTACTCTACGCACTCTTTTCTCCAGTCTTGAACAGTAATGCACAATGTACTAGTTACGCGTTATTGGAATTTCACTATTTTACCGTAACGATATTACATAATTAAATTGCATTCTTTCTTACGAGTAAGAAAAAGAATGACATAAATCGCTGTAACTCTATTACCCGTTGACAGTATTAATTTCGAAAATATTAAATATAGTGTTCAGCCGATTTTAATAATGATATTATATGACAAGTACAGTTGTTACTATTAAAACTGTACGATTTTAAAGAAATAGAACAAATAAATTAAACAAGAATTTATCATAAAAAAAACTAAAATAAATACAAATTTGCATAATATAATTTTTAAATATCACTATGTGTTGATTCGGTTGATAAATGGTGAGAGTGATGATAGTTCCCCCACCTCGTTTTACTAGGATTTTAGCAAACCCAAAATAATCTAGAAAATTAAAAAAATCGACTATCTTACAAATTATCATAGATGAATATTTATTATATCAGCTTAACTATTTTATCTATAGATACGAGGTCTGTTCAAAAAGTACCAGGACAAATGCTATTACGGCTAATCTATACACGATAACGTTCCAAATTGTAAATGGATGTATTCCCCGCGAATTAGTGAATATTTTAAACAAAACGCTATCTTATCTCGGTTTAATATTACACGTGGTTAGGTTAGATTCGTTGACGATTCGTGCATTTTAGGCTAAAAAAAAATTGCTGTGGTCCAGCGGACTCTCCCTATTCTCCTGATCAGGCCCCATGTGATTTTTTTTCTATTCCCAAGACTAATATCAGCGCTTAAAGGACACCGATTTCAAGATGTAGATGAAATTAAAGCGAACGCGGCAACAGAACTCATAGCTTTAACTTTGGAAAAGTTCCAAAGGAATTTTGAAAAATGACAAGATCGTCCGGAGGAGAGTATTTTGAAGGAGATATCTTTGAATAATATGTAACTTCATTTTTGTAATTATTAAAAATGAAATCCTGGCGCAAAACACTGTTCGATAATGAACGGTTTAGTACATATTTCCCCTAAAATCCCCTGTACCTATGTCCAATAGTGGAGTTTACATACGACGTTTTTATAAAGACACGTTTACGAACCGGTACGATTGTTGAACTTCCTAAACGGTTTACCAAGCCAGGGGGGGGTATTATTTTTCTTTAGTGAAATTTTACGGGGTCGAATAGCACGGGGGTCGATTTTCGCGATTGCACCACGACCTATATACAGTTTTTTTTTTTTCGTGTAATATTACAACAACTAATAGGTACTAACCTATCATCGCGTCTAATGCCGACGTCTATAATGCGGGTCCTCGGATATTTCAGTGCCGGAGATTAATTTTAACACCCCCGTGACATAATACGCGCTGTGCGGTGTACCTATACGATATCGTGTTCGCGTGTGTAATTTATCATAATATCGCACGGCTCGAATCGTTAACGATAATATTATATATACAGTTTACTGCGTGTATGAGGTAAACAAACAAAAAAAAAAAATCGTGTGGTTTTTTTGTATTTTTATTATTATTATTTCGACGGCGGGCGGCGATTGAAAAACAAATAAACAACCGGGAAAAAAAAAAAAAAAAAAATGAAAAGGCAAACTATATACGCGCGTATAGAATTATTTTTATTTTTATTTTTTTTCCTCGTTCTCCTCTTACTCCTACGATTACGACGACAGACCCGTGGGGAGGGCGAGGCTGGGGTGGGCGACTGGTTTATATCGTTTGGTATAAACTCGACAAAAAAAAAAAAAAAAAAAAACGAAATAAACTATACGTCCAACGAAATGTATAACAATATTATATACGGTCAGAACTCCGTACGTGTTTGCCAACTTTGATATAGCCGTATCTCCTAAAAAGACTCGTAAACGAAATTTTATTGTAATTAGTACGTATGTGTGTAAATATACAGGGTGATTTTTTCACCATGCTAATCGGCGGTTATCATCTACGAAAGTGTTGAGTAAATTCGATTTCGATTTTTCACAGACTTTTTGGTTTTCAAACAGTTATAAACTACATATTATGTATGTGCCCATTGTCCATACTTAAACAACCTTTCCCGTTCAAGTATCCAAATTTTTTGGAAAAGTTTATTATCTATTCGCAAAGAGTCACGGTAGTATTTAACGACTCTGGCTCTATTACAATACACTTGAAACGAAATCGATTTTACTACATTAAAGATGAATGACTTATACAATGTTTTCACAGAAGGATTAGTTTTTATATTTTTATTATACAATTTTATATATTAGTATAACGAAAAAAAAAAAATTTTAATTGTCAAGTGAGAATAGGATATAAAGAAAATCCTCTGTGAAAACGTGGTATCAATGTTATCGGTTTGAATTTGGTGAAACAATTGTTATTGTGAAGTCTGAAAACACATTTTTACCAGGAATTTTTAAAGGGAGGGTGTTATAATTTTATATTTAAATAGAACTTGTGAGGGGGAGGTAGGTTCACACATCCTTATCATTTAACAAATTCTAGAATTTTCGAGACAGTCCGCAAAGTTGTTTATCGATAAAAAATGTCCAACAGCAGTCGGTGCTTCATAGGTTACCATTACGGTATACCATGACAAAAAAATTGCATTTAAATTGTCATGCAGTAGACGGTATTGAAAATAACAAATAACCATTATCAAGTATTTAATATATTAATGTGTACATTAAGATCTTCAAGTTTCATGATAAATAATAATTTCAAATAAGGAAAAATAATCATTTAACTACTCATTTTATAAAAACCCCGAAACAATATTAAGTATATACCTAATTTATTCCTGGCTTATATACGGCCAAGTGAATAAGGTGACGTTTAACACACAAAACCCTACTCTTCCAGTATTAATTATATAAACTCATTAGGGAAACTTTAGCGAATATCAAAAAAAAAAAAAAAAATGCTATAGCGATATAATTATTTCGCAAATATGCGTATACGAGGTCTGTTCAAAAAGTACCAGAACATATGTTATTACGGCTAATCTACACACGATAACGTTCCAAATTGTAAATAGATGTATTCCCCGCGAATTAGTGAATATTTTAAACAAAACGCTATCTTATCTCGGTTTAATATTACACGTGGTTAAATCCAGTCAGTCGGTTTTTCGTTCGCCGTTTTCGACATGTCCGAAATTAACGAACAACGCGTGTGCATTAAGTTTTGCTTGAAACTTGGTAAAAATTATGCAACGGAAACATACGGAAATGATTAAAACCGCTTTTGTGGATAATTCCTTAAGTGATTTCGTGACTTTCGAGTACTTTAAACCTTTCAAGGACACTCGGCGGTCAAATGAAGACGATCCACGTTCTGGAAGACTGTCGCCGTCATCCAGAAACGATGGTGTGGCGACAATTTGCGAAAAAAAATGCAAAATGGCCGCCGATTAACCGTTCGTGAGTTAACAAAGCGAATCTCAATTGAGTCTTGTCATGCAATTGTACAGGAAAATGTACAGACGAGAAGGGTCGCGCTGCCAAATTCGTTCCGCGATTGTTCACCACGACAATGCACAGGCACATTTAGCGCTATCGATTCATGCATTTTTGGCTAATAAAAAAATTGCTGTGGTCCCGCGGACTCTCCCTATTCTCTTGATCAGGCCCCTTGTGATTATTTTCTATTCCCAAGACTAATATCAGCGCTTAAAGGACAACGATTTCAAGACGTAGAGGAAATTAAAGCGAACGCGGCAACAGAACTCATAGCTTTTACTTTGGAACAGTTCCAAAGGACTTTTGAAAAATAGCAAGATCGCCGGCGATCACTGCATATCGTCCGGAGGAGAGTATTTTGAAGGAAATATCTTTAAATAATATGTTACTTCATTTTTGTAATTATTAAAAATAAAATCCTGGTACTTTTTGAACATACCTCGTATATCGTAGATAAAATCGTTAAACGATTATGGAACGACTGCTGTAGCAGATAAGGTGGATAACCAAAAGCAAATTTTTTATAATATATCGCCGTTTCACGCCCAAAAATTCACACCCTGTACAGACGCGTATGTATTAAAATCGTGATGTGTTTTACGTATATTTGTTTATACGGCCGCCGCCGCCACAAACGGACACAGACCAGACGCACGATTTATTTATTTTTATTTGTATTTTTTTTTTTTTTTTTTTTTGTGTTTCGTTTAAACTAATTTTTTAATATTAAATTTTTTTTTTTTTTGTCTATCCGCTCTCGGGGCACCGCCATGTAACAAACTTATTTATATATATATATATACGAATATTATACACAATAATTATTATGAAACCGTATCCGTTTTCCTTTTTATTTTTATTATTATAAACCAAAGTTTTCCTGTTTATGTCATCGGCTTTTTTTTTTTAAAAAATTGTTTCTTTTTTTATTATTATTATTAATAAAATAACACAAACACACATCGTGCCACGTGCTCGACGAATCATAATTATTATCGTGTATTGAACACATAAATATACTATGGAGCCTATAGCATTAGGTAATAATATACCGTACATAAAATATGAATATACACAGTCGGCTCTTTTGAACTGTTTCGCCGTGTCGACAGAACACTGTAATAAAAGCGTATAATATTATATTATTACCGTCTGTTAAATATTATTTTATTATAATATTTTGCTGGCTACTGTAGAACGCACTCGAGTCGTCGGCACCTCCACCCCACCACCATCCAATAAAAAACGCTATAAAATAGGCAAAAATCGTTAAGGCGGGGTAGGAACAGGGCGACAAAATAAAACACCTAAAACGACCCAAAAGCCAGACGGAACTGTCTTTGGAGAGGACGGGCATGGAATTGATGGATTTAAATATTTAAACTATCGATATTTTAATGATTAAGTTGAATATCAAACGTTGCTTCGACCGGCGACCTAGTAAATCGGAATACAAAATAAAATCTGTTTTCAAAATTCGAATCTGTCCATCGCGAGACCCGCGATTTCGTCCGGCTTAGTACCCCTTCCCCTTAAATGGGTCAAATCGGACAATAGATTAGTGGAAAAGTATCTTATCTTTAAGGTTTATTAAATGGTAAAAAAAAAATGTTTTTCAAATTTTACAAAACTGGAGAAAATGTGGAAAACTTGCTCCAACCCCACCTTAAGAGATTATACTACCACAATTATATAAAGGGCCGCGTGCAAGGTTAGGTAAGGTTAGGTAAGGTTAGGTAAACGTTTCAACAAATGAAAATTTATTGAATTAAAAATATTCAATTATATCGGATTCACCTCATCAAAAAACAAATTACATACTATTATTTTTGATTGTTGAAGGACAACAATAATCGATAATTGCACGTTCCGTAGTTTTCGCCTACTGCGGTGTGTACTTTTATGGAGCCAATATTTATTTACATAAATTGGAAAATACATCAAAGTATCGTGATTATTACAATATTCATCGAAATTTCCATTCCAAACGCTTAAAGAATAAAAAATTATTACATTACGCTAGACTTTTTTCTTTTTGACTATCAAGTATATATGTTTTGATGAATCTCGTGTAAAAGTTTCAAACATTTCTGGTCAGCCAAACCAGATTTATCCAAATAAAAATTTAAAAAAAAAAAAATAATAAAACTAGAAAATTTCAAACACCTATAAATAGCTCAAAAACATTTTTTCCACTTTTCGAAAGGGCTAATATTAATATTCTGTGAAAATGTCAGATCTCTACGGTTAATTTTTTTATCGAATTACAAGAACAACGAAATCGAAAGTTTATGCAACTATACCGTAATTTTCCCGGTTTCCCCCCCCCACAATTACAATGAAAATCGAAAAATATTCGCCCCCCGTCTAATGCGGCAATACGATCCGGAACGCTTTCGGCAAAGACGGTACACTTGAAAATCGGAGCGAGATTTGTTGGTATTGTGTTTACAGACAGAAGTGAAAATAAATATTAAATAAAACACGTTATGGTGAAATCGCAATTGTCGCAAACATTTCACTGTTATCGCTGTACCTCTCCGATAACGTCAAACACGAACGCGACACGAACCGCGGTGCTGTACTGCGTCGCGTCAACGTGCTGTGCGGCGGAAACGCGGCGGATCGCACTGAAAAATCGTTTACCGTGCCGCGGTCTAGTGGGGAACGGTTTTCTCGACTCTTCTCGAACTCGGTCACCCGAGGCCGGCCCGTGACGGCGCGGCGACCCGGCGGTTTACGCTGACCGGGGCGCGCCAACGAAACCGGGGCGCGCGAACGAAACCGGGGCGCGCGATCGAAACCGTGTCGCCGTCGTCGTCGTCGGCGGCGGCGGCGGCGGCGGCGGCGGAGCGATTCCGGTCGCGACCCGGTGCGCTACTTGCGGTCCGGCCTCGTGCCGATTTCAATAATTCGGCCGCGTGCCCTTTTCGATGACCCGGTCGCCGAACGGGGCCGGCCCGCCGTCGGCCTGTAGGTCTCGGTGCCGACGAGGCGCGCGCGCGCATTTCGCCGATCTCGCGTTTTATTTCGTCGTACACCTACACGCCGGCGTGTAGGCCGGCGGTTATCCGCGAGGCGCCGCAATAGAGGCCGATCCGATCGATCGATCGATCGTCCGCAGGGACACGTGTGTTTGATCGGGGTCCCTTTTTTTTTTTCTCTCTTAATCTCGAATATCGTAGATATTTTTTTTAATTATATACCTGTACAACAAAATCAAAACACAAAAACGATAGCGGGTATTTATTGAATAATCTATATCAGGGGTCGGCAACCTTTTTACTTACGGTTTTTTTTTTTTTTTTATCAGACATTCATTGAGGGCCGCGTACAAAATTAACATAAACGTCATTAAAAATACAATTTTAACATATAATACTTATACTTATTCATATTATGTGCTAAAATACATAAGTAGAGACAATTTAAAAATTTAAAAAAATATATATTAATTAATTCTTGGTCGTAAAATGATATAAATATTTTTAAATAAATAGTTTTTTGATTCTAATGTGATTTTTGATATTGAAATTTCCCGCTAACTCGTTTATATTCGCTTTCAGATTCGATGTTGATATTCTTAAAACTGCGTTTAAGTGTTCGTCGCTTAATCGTGAACAGTATTTATTTGTTCGATACTTAAACATTGAAAATGTCTGCTCACATATATAAGTGCTACCAGAAGCAGTAATCATTTGTTTAGCACAACTTTTAATTTCTTTAGAATCTATTTCGGAAAGACTTGATTAAAATATTTTAAATTCATTTTTTTATTTAAAAGCAGTTTTAAGAGTATCGTTGTTTTGCAAACTCTATGACTGACTTTCATCTGTAAATTAGATTCAATGTCGTCAATGTCAACAGAAAAAAGATTTTGAAACACCTTGTTTTTTTTTCTCGTGTACGTAAAATTCAGAAAATCGAATAGAAAATTCATTTTGTAGGTTTTCGTTATATTAAAAAAAAAAAATAACTTTTATATTTTCCCAATATGAAATTGATTTGGATGATTCGATTGTAATTTTACAACATACGAAATTTTCATTAATGTGTTTGTGTTAAAGTTTAAATTGTACTTGAAATGATTTTATATCTGGCAATAATTTGTCTTTACCTTGCAGTTTCGTATTAAGTTCATTTCATAAAGTTGTTATATCAGTTAAAAATGCAAGATTAAGAATCCATTTTTTATTAGATAATTCTGGTACTTTGAGATAAGCTTATACTTTATATTCGTAAAAGTATAATGGTCACGATTCGATTTTAATTATTTCAATTTAAGAAATAAAATTAAAATATCAAATATTATAATAAATATTTGGTGGGCCGCAGAAAAAAGTTCCGCGGGTTGCCGGTGCCTGAACTAAAGAGAAACAATTTGTTTGTTTCTATGCAGAGGGGGTAATCTCTGGACCGACTCGACCTATTCTCAAAACTCGTTCACTGAGAAAGCCACATCGTTTCCGAGTAGTAACAAAGGCTATATTTTATTTTAATGCAAATAAATGAAGGGGAGCCGGGTTGTTGGTATTTTTGGTACGAAAATCGAATTATTTTTATTGATATACGGGTGCTTCCTCGGCGATTCAGATGCAAAAAATAGCAGTTGTTAGTACCTATTTGATTTGATTGAAAATGGATTTTTTTTTTAAAAATGGGTACCATTTTTAACAACGATTCTGGATAACCGAACTTGACCCGAACAAGGCCGTCAAATGGCGGCTAGTGTTCTACAATCGTATAACAATTTAATATTATTTCGAAGATTTCCATTATCCGCGATGTGCCCACCCGCAGCCGCCTGTATATACTCGCGCCAATAAAAACGTAGAAAAAACTCAACGAGTAACGAAGCGTAGTGTTGAGCTGTTGAGCGTGCGACGGGCAAGGGGGGAGGGTGGAGGGGTGAGGGGAAACGACTCGTATTTTGTTAAGCGGAAAACACGACAGAAAAAAATCGGTCTCGACGGATGTTTCGGTCTTTCGCGTACACCTATATAATATAAGGAGTTTCAGACGTTTTAAAAGACCTGTTGCACGTGTACGCGTCATAATAATAATATATTAGATTCGGAGCCATTCGAGTAGGTATAAAATACAAGTGGCGTCTGTAAATCATTCGGAAACACGCCGAAATGGAATATTATTATTAATATTTTCCACCCGTCCCGTACATGGAACCCATTAAACCGAATGCAATCGCGACACCGTCGTATTTAGGTCGAGTGTAATATACGTATGTACATAGGTATACTATACAGGGCGGTTCTTTTAACGTGAACCGGCGATTGTCCACGGCGCCTCGGAGTATAAATTCAAAAGTGATACAAATACGTCTTGTTTACACAATATTTTCAACATTTTACCCCTATTTCGTATGCCGTATACAAACACACATCGATTGGTACCTACGTTATTTATATACGACGGCGTTGAAACGGTTTGAAATTACGTCGTTCTGAAACCGAAACTTATATTATTGTTGTGTATAACCATTTGAAATCGGTTTAGAAAACACTTATTTCGCGACTGAAACGCTTCGATTGTTTTCATCTTATTCACTCGAATGCCCTGGGTCCTCCAAAGCGAGTCGTCTACTGTACCTATAGATATTAGGGTGGTCCTTATTTTTAAATTTTGTTTATAGTACCTGCTTATATTGTTCTATACAGTAAATAGAAAATAGCTGTAAAATTTGGGATCGATTACTCAACCTCTTCCTGTGGCTCAGAAAGGTTGAAAATTGAGAAATAAGAGTTTTTTTTTCTATTATAATTCGAAATATTAAAGTTACCAGAAAAATGATTGATTACAACTCAACTATAGTTTAAATAATTTCACATATAAAAGATAAAATGTAATTTTTTAATTTATCCAACATGTGCATATATACGAAACACGATAATCGGAATTTATCCGACATTTTCGTAGACAATCGGGGCTGACGGCCCGTGTTGATAAAATAACCACCCTGTATTGATAATATTACAATAATATTATTAATAGAATAATATACGTATTATTATGGCGACGGTTAAAAAAAAAAAATACAGTTAACGCAGTCGACGATTTTCACACGCGGACCGAACGAAAGCACTCGAGAAACTATTCACCTCGCACTAATATATTCCAGCCACTTGACGGCGATTTTTAAAATAATAATCGGCTGTCTATATTACGCCCCGGAGTTTAATATATGGCGATAACTATTACAACGGGAGTATATAATCGTCTCATATAAATTATGTCGATCGGCGTCTCCAAAGCGTATTGCGTTATTATTAATATATAATAAAAAAAAAAACAAAAAAAAAAATAAACGACATTGTACGAGTACAAACTTAATGTCGTATTTTGCTTGGTGACTCGAGTATGTGTCGTTAATTTGTATATTTAATCTTTTATTGCATTCACATAAAACGTTTGTCGAAAAAGAAAAAAAAAACAACTATAAAACTTACATATTAATATAATGTACTAAACACAATGCTATTATATTCCATCGTAATACAATATTCCAATCGTATTCGATTTTATGATAACTTTGCAAAAGTAATGAATTTGTGTTTAAAAGAATAAAATTCATGAAATAAATACTCTTATAGGAAAATACACCGCCTCGGAAATAACTGTTTTAAAAAAAAAACTTTTTAAAATCAATTCGTTTATTATATTAATTTCGATTTATAATTATACGATTAGTTTTTAAGTGATAATTGTACTTGATTTCAGTTATTGTGAGATTATAGAAGAAAAAAAATCAATCCGAAATCCGGATTCTCGAACTTTGGCCATTCCGGATTTTTCCCATCGTCACTATTTCCGATCGTCATTAAATTTCCAAACAAAAAATCACTAAAAATTTAATAGATTCCAATATCAATATACGCCCCATTTTCGATTTGGAAAGATCCATACAAAGTACAATGACAAACTTGACTAGGTCCTCTTATTCAATCGCATGGGAAATAACTTTACTTTTAACTAAAATATTTGCATTAACTTGTCCACCAAATAGCCCACCTATAAAAAAAATGTTGATAACAAACGACGAAATCAATTTTTATTTTTATTTTTTCCCCATCGTGTAATTTATTTCGTGTAATTAATAGTAAAAATATTATAACTAAAATACGCGTGCGGTAAAGTCAGTTAAAGTCTGCTTATTATTATAGGAGATAACTATAAATTAATATTACGTACAACGGCATTCGTATCGTTAAAACAGCGCGGCACTTTGCGTCGTTCGGGACACGTGTTTTGTCTTGTAATGCGGGTAAAAATGATACGTAGACGAGTAAAAAAAAATAAAAAATAAAATAAAATAAACTAAAAAAACATCATAATAAATCAGGGCTGATTGGAACGGATTCGATAGTGTGTAGTATGGTCGTACAAGCAGACGCACAAATTCGTGTTTTACTCTCATCTCGGCGTTACACAAATAAAATTAAAAAAATATTAAAATCACGCGGGCGCGCCGACAAACGCCAGAGGGATAAAAAGTACGCGTCGCGCGCGTACTTACGGGTGGAAAAAAAAAAGAAAAAAAAAGAAAGAAAAAAAAACAACGACAAATTAGAAAAACATACCGCGGACCCTTCGTGTCTTTACGCCGTACCCTTTCTCGGGTCGGAAACCGCGGCGATAATAATTATTCTGAACGATGTACACTTACGAGAGACGATCTCTAACCATCGTATCCGTATATAATATGCTCGGAAAAAAAAAATTATATACGTGCGTGATTATTCGGCGGAACTTAAAAAATTAGTCCCACGGCCGCTTATGATTTGTTTAGAAGGAAAAAAAAACGAATTGACAGTTTTCCCGTTACTTTTGTGATGTAAAAATTAACATATTTGAAAAGATTAATTAGCTGTTAATTCCTTAGGAATACAATAATGAAAAAAAAAAATTTGCTATTTCTTTTATTTGATTGGCTTGTTAAACTCGTCGTCGCCCTGCAGCAATTTACCCGTGGGCGAACCGTGGTCTAAAAACGTATTATAATTACACACACACAAAAAAAAAAAAAAAAAAAAAGTAATAATATGTTAAATGTTGGCCGGATTGGAAATAAGCCGAAAATGATAAAAATTCGCGGTGTAATTTTTCTGGATTATAATTCGTGTACTTCCGAATTTAAAACATAATACGGTAAAAAAATTGTAATAAACAGTAAAAAAAATTTAAGAAAATGCTTTTAATGTCAGTATGTGTGTATTTTAGGAGAGCAATTTCAAATAAATTATGATACATTTAGAATGCATTATACCGAGTTAAAAAAAAACGAAGAGTTACGTAAATATTTTACATTAAATTATTTACCACAAGATGAATGCATATTATTGGAATATTATATTATTATTTTGTTGGCCCGTCGTTTCGATTTTACAAATATAGACCATAACAATAACCGTTTAGAGCCAATATTTCGATATACTCGGTATATATATTTAAAAAAAACCCATCAACTTTTAAGTACTCGTAAACAACCATGTCCGTGGCAATCGTTTGGCTGTAAATTATTAGAGGTTCGTGATTATCATCATTGTTGATACGAGAATGATTTTTTTAAAATTGTATTTTAAACACGTAACATATTTGTACAGAATTTCTGAAAAAATATCAGATTGTACCCACTCGCACTTATTAATCTCCGTGTCCGGAATCACTTTTTTTCCCGGTCAAATTGCAACATTGGAAACTCGCAGTGTTTTGCATTGCTTATTAAATGCAAAAAAAAAACTGACCCAACCCGATGTTTTTTTTTTATAAATTTAAAAGGCGAAAGATTTTTTCTGAACTATCCTCAAACTCCCTTCCCGGTAATACTACAAGGCGGCTTAAGCGAATGTGACTCAGTTGATTTCTTAGTCGATGATCAAATCTATGGTTAACATAGACCACAAGCGGATAAAATAAACAAATAAATAAAAAAATTAAAATTAAAAAAATTCCCGCCGAAATACATTCGCTGGACAGCCCTTCAATTCATACATTTCACGCAAAATAATATTAGTGTTATTATATAAGTATGGACTATTGTAAATCCTTTTAATACTTGTTCTAACACTTGTTTTATTTCTACTACATTCACTTATGCTTATCGTACCATACGCGTACAAGTTGTATAATTTTCTTATTAATGAATAAAAAAAAAAAAAAACAATGTCCACTAGTTTTAAGTTATTCCCACACGGAGCGTGGCGTGTATAATTTAATATTTTAATCCCCCACCCAGCCATCGTCACACTCCCTTAAACGTCAAGTATAACCGTTACCCGACTGCCGAAAATACATAAAAATCGTGTAAACGATTCGATTTAGTTGGTTTCCTTTATAGAACTCGAATGTTGTACGGCCCGCGAAGACCAGAATGCGTTGCGTGACGTATTTATTGCAGAGACAAAAAGAAAACGTAACGTTTTATTACAGTAATAACACTGAAAATCGTAAAAACTACAATATTGTTGTTGTTATTATTATTATTATTATTATTATTATGTACACAAAATACGCATACGGTGTACGCGGAACCAATGGCATGCCATATATATATATAATAACCGTTTTTCCGTCGGAAACCATCGGGTCTGGTCTTTCTATGTATATACTATATATAATAATAATAATAATAATAATGTACGAAAGACGACGGTGCGACATTGACGTGTCAAAAAAAAAAAGTTAGAAAAAGAGAGAATTTTATAATCCGATAACTGATGCGCGACAAAGGCAGTTTTCACAAAGGACAGTAAAAATATTATTATGTACACACGCTCGGGAGGTTAGGTATTCTTGTATAAATAAATATACCGACCAGTGCCCTTTCCCATATATTTTTAACGGTACCTGGGTCGGGACACATCCTTGTAAACAATTAATATTATATACGATCCCTAATATTAAATATTATTATTGTTCATACGTATATATAAATGTTACCGGACGAAATGTTGACGATTCCTAATACAATTAAGAAACGATACCATTGCTAAAAATTGTTATCAAGCAATTTCTCTTTCCAGGGATTTATTTTCGTTCTTGTGTCACGGACAGAAATTTGGGAGGAGGTGCATGAAGGTGCAAAATAAAATCACAAGGCCATAAGACCATAAGGTAACAGTAATATCGATAATCCACCTGTGTACATCATAGCCCGTTATCATAACCCGTTACAATTTAATGGGTACGTTTAGATAGCATAATATGGAATTTCAATTTAATAAAACCGTTAATATACCAATTTTGTAGAAGTTGTAATGAAATATTAGTTGGATATTTCAAGGGAGTGGTGTGAACACCATTATGCATTTGTTAAGAATCGGTCTTCTGATCCCCACGACGAAATCATTAGACCGCCACAGATTCAGACGACAAAACGAGACGGACAATTGTAGATAATTAGTATAATTATGTAGTTAATTATATTTAGTTGCAAATTAATATACGATTGTCAATTGTAACTATACCGACAGATATTTACCGAACTCGTCCCAGAACCGTTTGTCGTTGCGTACACGTATGTAAATTAAATAATTGCCCTGTATATCCCTGTATATACCACCCCCAGCGTCCCACTTACAACAGTAGGGGTTTCCCATATTTGTTACCGCGGAATCAATAATCAAATCTTCTGGAATACACGTCGGTCCGTATGATGCGTTCGCCGTTGAAAAACGCACGACATAACGGCAAATATATAATATTGCGGGTTCGTCGGCGTAATTATCCCGACATGAGTCGGCGGACGGACTGACTGACTGACTGTCGGACTGTCTTGGCGGAACGACATCGGTTTAGGCGCGGCGCCGGGCCAAACATATTTAGGCGGTAAAAATGTGTCCTCGTCCCGACGGGTTTCTCGGAAGAAAACCAAATGAATAACACAATAATGGTGGTGGGCGCATTATACGAGACGCCGCCGCCGCGCCGGTTGTACACAATATTTTATAATTTTTATACTAATATTCGTAAATATGTATATATATATATATACGCGACAATATTATTATGTGCAAGCTGACATTTTGGCGGGCGCCCGCAGATGGGAAATATTAAAATACGAAATTAATCAACGCCGCGCAGAGAGGTTTTCGACACACGACACGACCGTAATAATAATAATAATAATAATAATAATATTACGTACGCATATACAGTGTGGCGCCTGCACCGCCCGACGTCCGGGTCCGACCCGATTTTTATAACATTTATTCGTCGTCCCTTTTTCTTCTATTTCCCCCCCTCCCTTCTTCTCGTATATTGCATTTATTCATCGTCCCTTTTTCTTCTATTTCCCCCCCTCCCTGCTTCTCGTATATTACATTAATGTACGCACACGTTAACCATTCGGTATCCCGACGATTTCCGTGGGTCATCGAGAGACGTTTTCGCCGTCGTCGGCATCACGCGAGAACATCTAATATATTGTATACGGAGCGATCAACTGAACGTATTCATTATCTCGGAAAGTATTATTATTGGCACTATTCGGTGTTTTTTTTTTTTTTTTGTTGCTGCTGCTGACAATTTAAGAAACGAGTGGCCCTAAAATGTTTCGGCGTCGCATTTTATTTTCCGTTTTGATTATCATATAAAACTAGGTATATTTACGGAATTCTCGACATATAGGTGGCCGTACACACAAATAAAGGTAACGTAATCATTTTCGAGCTGAGCGTTTATTATTAAATCGTCAAGAAAAGCGACAAAAAATAAAAAAATAAAAAAAAATATGAATACTTTTCGTGATAAAGAGTGCCGCCCTGCGGTTATTAGTCCGTATATTTGTAATAATATTACGACACGCCGTATTATAATAATATATTACCGGCGAGCGCGTTTTGCTCTGACCGCCGTGTAATACGAAACGGTCATTGATCCACAAACGGCCCGTTTTCGGAATTGTACGAATCGCTGCGGTCCGTAGTTTTTCGGTTCCCGAAAAACGGCGAAATATTATATATACATATATATATATAATATTACCGCAGTGTTGATTTATCGCGGCAGAAAATCGAATCGTACATCACGACACGCACCATAAATACACTCGCTCTAGACGACGTTTTCGTATAAACGTTTACCGACAACCCGCCAAGTCTGTGGCGCCGCTACGCCCGGCCGCCGCGTTCCGGAGCTACGGGTCGGCTGTTTTCGAGAGGCCGCATTTTAGGGGTTAAAATTACCATTGTGTACATGGTAATTATTACTGAAAACGTTCGAATAACGTTTTTTATTCTACATTTATTATTACAAAAGATAACAATTCGAACAAATAAAATACATCGCCGAATATTGCCAATCAAATCTATTACCGGGGTATGATTTTTCTAGAATCGATTTTCGCGGTACACTTTGACCCGTAGCTTTTGGCTACGACTCAAATTACCATCAATTACCCGCAGTTGCGCAACTAAGATTTTTTCGAGTGGTACAGGTTCGCCTAAGACAATCACCACCCCCCGTTGTTTATTTCCGAATTGGTGTCCGGCGTTCGGTAGAGTGAAAAACGCATATCGTATATAGGTCGGAAATGTCGTATAGCATATGCAATTGTTAAACGCCGACGCATAGTTATTTTTGTATATAAGCTTAAAAAACTATTAAATTTCCATAAATACGATTCGAGGGGTATGCGTGTGCCTAACCCCAAAAACACCTCACTTGGTCGCGCCACCGATTACCCGTACAACAAGCTGGTATTCTGAAATTCGACAATTACAATACGTGTGTATGGAGAGAAAACCATACCATTTCGACATGATTATACTCAAACGAGTGTAATATTATTAGAGGCTTTTGTTTTTTTTTGTTTTTCCAAAGTCTGTTCAGTGGTCGATTTATCTATATTTTCGACAAGTCGATAGCGCGTATTCGTGAACTACGAAGTCATGTGGTTATTTTAACGAAAACTGTGCGCGGACACGTGCGAATAAACGCCACTGGAAATATACATAATACACATATGTATATATATATATATATATATATATATATATATATATACGAATTTCATATGACAACATATGGCATAGATAAAGAGATGTTGTAAAATATATATATATGGGTACAAAAGCGATTGTAAAAAAAAAAAAAAAAAACTCCCCCCGTATACGGACTAATGGTTTAAGTATAATATATAATAAATTAAGAGTGATAACGAGGGTCGACGGATAAGTTAGTTGATGCATGTAGCTAACTGCAATATTTTTTAAGTGACTATAATATAAGTTTATCATTTATAATATTATATCAATAATGGCACCGTGTGCCGTGCGCGTTTAGTAAGAAACAATAAGGACAAAGTGACAAGTGTAAATGTACGCGCCACTGCTACCGTATGTGTTTGAGGCGCCTATACGCAAAAGGGTTTTTTTCAAGAACGTCCGTACGATACGAGACGATATTGCTCTTGAAGGGGTGGGTGGTTTTTTTTTTTTTTTAAGAGGTTTTTAACGTTGATTATTTACATGCGACTCACTATTTTCACGGCGATTAACGTTTATTTTTTAAACGAATAAATTTTTTTTTTTTTTTTGCAAGTCTTAAACGTAATTTAATCGCAAAAGCTTTACACCAAACGATTTCGAATATGAATATTACATTTTTGTTTATTAACATATAATAATGATTGGAAAATATGTATTTCAAGTAACGAATATAAACGGTACGTGTTCGTACAATTTGCAAATTTCGGAATAAATGCAAGCGGTCGCGCGCAACACTGTGATAATTTGTATTTGGTTGATTAAAACGGATTTCAAAAATTATATCGTCAGACTCATCTGGCGGAGATGAGAATAAATGATGTCATAAATAGTATTTGGAAGGGCAATATTACTTATATTATTTACTTGGGGAAAAATTAAGTATTTCACATTGCAATTAAACAAGAAAATTAAATTACGTTTTTATGAGATAATAAAATTATAATTAAATGATTAGGTTAAACAGGTGTGCACATTTTACAGAATGAAATCGGCGCAACAACTTATCGATTCAATGAAACCACCATGGTTTTAATAACATTTATTATTTTCTTCAATTCACAGGACGGTTATCAATTTTACAGAATCGATAACCGATGGCTGCGTTCGAATTACTCAACTCTATGTTAATTATGAGAAAATTCGAATCAACGATTATAATCCACTGTTCGATAACGTGGTGTTATCATCTCAGAGGTAACTCTTGAACCCCCCCAAAAATAGCCGAGTTGATTCAACTCTACTGATGATATCCGGGATGCTTATTATATTACGGTAATAAGTTTAAGTATTAAATTTTATATTTTGCCATATAAACCGTTATTTCCGACCCACTGGCCACTGGCGAACACACCGTCGTCTCTACTTCACTATAGTCGCCGTAGACATATTAACATGTTCCGTTTTGATGGATTTTTGAGTCGATTGAATTTAATTTTTAGTTCGTTTATTATATCATTTGTTTTTATAATATTATCGACACGCCGACATCGTGATATTTACCGTGGCAGTCGATTAATATAATAGGCTAAACCACTCTACTCTGAATCTTCGAACGCGGTCCATAGGTGTGTATTTTATTAACATTTCTGGACAAACTGGGCAAGGCTGGGTGATGGCAGCCAGTGGCGTTATTGTGGGGAATGGGACAAAGGTATCAATTTGCTCTGTCCCTCCCCCCCAGGTATGACAACAGTACAAATCTTCGAATATTTTAAAATATTAAAAAGAACGCAATACATTAATTAATTTTTTTTTTATATTCATAAGATAAAATTATTATTTTTCCCTTAAATTATTTCATAAATATTTATTTTACTATGATTGTATTGTCCACGTTATCGCGTTATCTGGGTTATAAAAATAAGAATACTGACGTTATTAAAATAACGATGCAATCTATCGTTTATTCGTTATGTTATTATGCGGTTAAATTAGTCTTTATTAGTTTTCGTATGCATAGAATAAAAATATATTTACACCAGCCCTCGTGGATTTGACTTTAGTCAAAATAAACTATTTATCCCTCACCCCCAAGAGTTTTCTTTCCGGTTAACGACACTGGATGGCAGCTGGTCGAAAATATTACAATGCAATCCAATAATATTATTAATGTTTAAGTATATTGCGAGATATACTTTATCGTTGTTAATCTAAAATTATTATTATGATGTTAAAACAACTTTCGTGTAGGCGGAACTCCATGGCGGACATACCAGAGGGGGGAAAGCGCAACCGCCTCCAATGGACTCGATCGGGTGTTTCGACGCAGAAAGGTTCTGCGCAGAAAACAATCGTTTTTTTTTTTTTTAATACTATAACGGCGCCCCGAGTGCCTGTCGGTAACGCAAACGATTTTCTTTTACACTATCTTAAAAAACATCATTACGGAATAACGTTAAACGTACACCTATATATATATATATATATATTTGTTACGTGTAAAGTAGAAAACCCGGGCATTGTAACACGGTGTATTTTGGGCAATGTAAAAAAAAAAAAAAAAAAATAATGATTGTTTTACATACTCCGACTAAAATCGGATAAAATGGCCAGTTAAAATACAACGCGCGTTTGTATTCGAATAGCAATTTTCGGGCGGATTTATTAAACCGAGTCCGTTTTATTTTCATAAAATAATTTTTTTTTCAAACTAACATTTACCTTAAATAATAATATTTCGGTGTAAGGGTGCCCCCCTCCAAATACGGCTTTGTCTATGCCCGCCTAGGTATTAAAAGACGAAACAATTAATAAGCGATGAACAAAATAATAGTAATGACAGAGACAGTGAGACCAAAAACAAAATTTTTCTGACAAAGATAAAAACGTTAAAATAAAATCGAATCAATCGAATCAATTTGTTTACATCGACCAAATGATGTTTGGTGAAAATCTTACTCAAATTACCGGATTATGTAAAAATAAAATTATAAAAATTAACTACCATAATTTAACAATAAATAATATTTATTTTATCCGTGTCGAATGTTTTATTTAATTTTTTAATATTGTTAATATTTAATCTGCTTGGTCGGAATTCGTTTTGCGGGAACAGTGTACAATGCCCGGACAAATGTAAACTTTTTCCTACTTTGTCCACAAAAATCGGGCGTTACGATAAAGCGAATTTCGATAGTTACGCAGATATCACCAACGACAGTTAAAAATATAGTAAAAATATTCTCTTTCCAAATGCGAATGTTGAAATATAAACGATGGTTTGCTATTTAAAAATGAATATATATATATATATAGTTGATATGCTATATTCGGAATAAATAATGGTAAAAATATTAAACGTACGATTCTAGAACGTCCGAAACAAAATCAAAATTAAATTTACTCGACATTTTTGTAGACAATCGGCTGCGGGTTCGGGACAAAACAAACGCTCTGTATAATACAAATAATAACTCTTGTATATACGAACGATCCGTTTGGATACGGGCGAGTTAAAAATAATAAAATAAAATACCACGGCAGAGCACTGAACGGTATGAGAAAACGCCAAATTTTATACACATATAAAAAACATACTGTACATCATGGGTAGGCCACTGTTGTAAGTGGGATATCGGGAAGGTGTGCATAGGGTATAGAGTTATTAGTAATAACTTTATCTTTATTACGTTTACATAACGAAATCAACAATAAACCATTGCAAACAAAAAACGATTCTGAGTGGATCTCGATAAACTGGTAAGGATATACGTACATTAATCACGTTTGTTTTACCTTGCGGACAATGTAACCCAGAAATTAATACAAATAAAACCAATCATTCGTTGTCAGTTTTTTTAATTTTTAAAAATATCTCGTAGGAATCCACAAAAATGTTCCACACAAACTACCACCGAGCGGTATTCTCGCAAAAATCGAGACATTTTTTACGTGTTTTCCGAGCAAAAAAAAAAAAAAAAAACATCTTAGTAAAATTAAATAGCTTTTTCCCTACACCCAGAATCTATATATAATTTTACGATTTATTTTTTACTACTGCAGAGCGTTGTCGCGAGTGGCTAAATTATGTCTGGTGGTTTTTTTTATTTTGCTCGTGCAAATTTAATTAGAACAGCAAAAGTACACCGATAAATATCCAGCAGCGTGCTAATCGAAAATTTGAAAACCACAAAAAAAAAAACCTATTAAATTGACTTGCCACATTTGCATTTACAAAACAAAAAAAATTTCAATGTGCTTTAGCATAGAATAAATAATACAACAACTATTATAGTAATTATATGTGATCAAATTACGCAGCTCAGTGCTCGTCATATCTTACAAAACGACTAAACGTTAAAACTTTATCGTAAGCAATGTGTTTATTGTCACGCAATAATTATAAAAACCGATTTATTTAAATAGTGATAATAAAAATTAAATTAGTTTCTAAAATATGATCACAAATTCATATCAAATGTTATTATTATTTATTTTTTTCTTTTTTTCTTATCGACATCATATTATTTATAATACTGTTTATTCTCTTTTACGTAATTATCCCATCACGCACAGCGAATGTTATTATCATCAGACTGGGTGAACACGATTTTTTAATTTTATTTTTTTTTATTTAAAACGAATATTTACAATCTATGCTACAAGGCATAATAAGCAAATTTGAACACATACATAACAATTTTTTACAACCTGAACACATGAGGAGAGAGGCCATCCAGTGATAGAACCGAACGTTATATAGCGTTAACATAAATTAAATTAAAATTAATTGGTTTGAACCATCAAACATTTAATAAATCACGACATCATTTTCTCTTTAGACGGCGTGGGGGATTATTAGGAAGTGAGTTGGAAGCAAGTTCGGCGATTAAAGGGTTAAAGTGAGACTGTAATTTAGAGTGAAATTTTTTATAATGTTTTGTGGCTAACTGATTTACTGTTCCTATTTTGAAGTCATTTTGAGGAGTGGAATTTGATACGTACCAAGGTGCGGAAGAGATAATGCGGAGAGTGATTGATTGGAAGGTTGGAGGGTACGTATTTGAGATGGTTTAGCGCATCCCCAGATCTGGATTGCATAAGCCCAGATAGGCCGTAATAAGGATTTGTAGATGATTATTTTTGTGTGGAAGGGTAATTTTGATTTCAGAATTGGGCAAAGTAAATGGCGTCCACTATTGAGAATTTTTCTTTTTGACTTGATATGAGGACCCCAGGTCAATCTTTTGTCAATTAGGACACCGAGGTATTTTACTTCTGAGGATAGGTTAGGTTTTTAAATGTATTTTTTGCCATAACGCACTTGACTATATATATAATGATCGGTATTCTGGTGAAAACAATGGTAAAGTGTTATAAATGTATTGGTGGTGATGCAGTTGCGTATTTACTGGGGAGATATGTGAGTAGATATTTTTAAAAAACTATTTTGCATCCTATGAAAATGTATTTGGTAAAGTATTTTGTAATTATGATGTTCAATGGCGTAGCAAGGGTATGGCGAATTGTGCCTACGGTAGAATTGCAAAGGGCCGCAAAATTGTGTTCCAAAAGTGGTATTTTTATTCTACCTTAAAATGTTCAAAACGACATTTTTTCATAATACATATTTTAAATATGTGTGATTTTGTCTGATTGTACACACTACATGAGGAAATCCAGATTTAATGATTTAACCTATCAGAAAGATTAACACGCATGGAAATTTTATCCATAAAATACGAATGTGTTAGAAGAAAAATTTCGTATGAAGAAATTATCGGTGAACTCGGCTGCCCTTAAAGCAAAAGAAGCAAATTTTTAAAATTTGAAATTTATACTGTAATAATAACTAATAAATATAAATTGTATTTAAAAAAAAAAAAAATGAGTAAAATTGAAGGTCAAAAAAAATATCATTGCATCAATTTTTTTTTAATTGGTAAATAGGCGCATTTTTAAGTTTGCCGGGGGACGCTGGCTAGGCTTTCTACGCCACTGATGATGTTAATAAGTTACTATAATTCAAGAAAATTTGGAGATAGTGGGTGACCGGAACCAGTGACCTCTGGATAAATACATATTCCCCCTTCCCAAGACAAAATCCTAAACACGCCTCTGCTATTACCAACATGTATACATACATACTGATCGAATGTCAATATTTTTCTTTTCCCCCGTCTTCATCCAAACTATTTGGGGTCAGCCACCCTTGTCCTAAACTTCTACTTGTCCCGATCTCCCACATCATCTGGCCCGTCCCTCATATCATTCTCAAATTGAGAATCTCAATCGCGTACAACCACGTCATTTTCGGTCTTCCTTTGCTCCTCTTCCCTCCTGTGTTCATTTCCATTAACATTCTTACCGCTTCCGGCTCTAAACAGTCTCGGTCCAATTTCTCTCGTTTTACCCACTGTCGAAACCACGCCTAACCCGACCTTTTATGTACTCGTTCCTTATACTATCTTCTCTCGTCACTCATTCAACCACCGAAGCATTAATCTCATCTCCGTTACACTCATTCTCTGCTCTATATTTCCGTCTACCGCCCAACATACTCCAAACCGTACAACATAGTCAATATTTAGTGAAAGGGCGGATTGGCAAAATAAAAGAAAAGGGACTACGAAGCTAAAAAAAATAATTAGCTCGCCGCGCAATGATTGATTTCAACCTAACCCATGGAAGACGGGGGGAGGGGCTCAAAGAACAATTTATCTGAGTTGACACGTGTTTTTTTTTTTTTTTTTTAAATAAAATTGTTTATAGAAAGAGAAGTACCGTCTTTATAGAAATAACCACATATAATTAAGGGATACTAAAAAAAAAAAATAATAAAAATAGTAGAGAATTTTCCACCCCTCCCTACTATTTGAGCACTGATTAGAATTATAACGAATTTGTATTTAGACGAAATGGAAACGAGTTGTGCTTGGAAATACAATTAAAAAATATATTTACCGCAAAATTCAACAAATTACGTTATTATTAAATTTAAAGTGTAGTAATTCAGTTTAAGTACTGAAAGCAAAGATAAATCATTGTTATCAAAAAAACTATTCTGAACAATGAGTGGAGCTCGGTAAACTAGTGTTTTTTCTCTTGTACCTTAAGAAACTCAGAAATTAACAAAAAAAAAAAAAAAAATGAAAGAATCGTCATTTACTATTGTCGATATATATATATATATATATTTTTAATTTTTAGAAAAACTATTGAGAATCTAGAAAATATTGCCTGATAAAGTGTACCCCACCGGGTGATAAATCGTTTAAAAAACAACTTATAATTTATAGCAATTTTATTAACCGGAAAAGTGATTTTCGAGACAAAAACTACATATTAGTAAAACGAATAGCTTCTTCGTTACCACTCGGTCAAAATAAATAATAAATATTTTTTTAGTCAAAACTTGTTGGCGTTTTGTTCGGATTTTCGAAATATCCGTATAATATCGATTGCACAGGATCGCGATAAAATTATCACTATGTGTATACTATATTATAACTGGAGTTCGGACTTTAAAGCTAAAACAAAGCACTTAAAACAAAACAATAAAGCGGTAAAAATCATATAAAAAAAAATATGTAATTACACTATTACATTTTACGAGATTTCATTTTTTTTTTTTGGGGGGGGTTTGCTTTTTCGTGCAAGTCTATAAATAGATAATATAGAATCCGTTTTCGTGTACGATATCCATATATTATTCTGAATCTTGCCCATACACTTACAAAAACGAACGGGTACGTAAATACGTTAATTTTTTTATGTATCTATGTACACTACACCCGCCGGTACTCTCGTCTCGCAGTGATTATTATTATACCCCCCCCCTAAAAGAAAACCGATCGATTAACGATCAATTAGTATTACTATCGGCTGTGTGATTTATTTTCTACGGTGGCCTATTTATAAAAAAAACGTAAAAAATATTTAGGTACCTCCTACACGATTTATTAAAGCACAAGAGCCCCGGATCGAGTGGTTTCCGGTCGGCCACTGCGCAGCCGCGTAGTGTAATAATAATAATAATAATAATAATAATGATAATATATTATTATATTATTTTACACGCGTTTTATACATCGCAGGATCCAACGATTTTCTCGGATGATTTTTAGTTTAAGTCACACAGGCATTCGCCCCGTCTCTGTCTATTTAACGGGCAATAAAGCAGATTGCGTTGTACTTAGAACGTAAATTGTGGCGTTTTAGGTTGAACTTGAACGGTTTGTACGCAAATAACATAACTCGAAGCGAAGAAATATTTCCGAGGGCTGTACGTCGTACAGTTTTTTTATCTAAAAAAAAAAAAAAATAATAATAACAAATAAAAAAGTTATAACCGTGTTGATTATTGTTTTTTTTTTTATTAAATAGATTTAATTTTTTTTGTTTGATTGTTTTATTTAGAAAAAAAGTGTACAACGTACAGCCCTCGGAAATATTCTCCTCTTTAAATATCGTTATTTGCGTTCAAACCATTCGAGTTCAACCTAAACGCCACAATTTACGTTCTAAGTCTAACGTCATTTTCTATATTAATGCCGGTGTGACGTCCTCTTAAGCACTGACAAGACTAACACTGACAATACAAGACACTAATTGTAAGTAAATTCCATTTTCGGTATTTTTTTCAATCGTTATAACAATATTTATAATATAATATAATAGTATATTTATATAATTGCATAAATTTGGATAGGTTGATTTAAAGTTGATTTGGATAAAAAAAAACTAATAATTGTTGTTATTACCTATTTAATTTAGTAGTTGTCACGGAGAACGAAAGATTCCCGTTTTTAATAGACATTTATCGAGATAAAAAAAAAAAAAATAATAATAATAATAAAAGCGTCGACAATTTATTACCATATTTAGCTACGAATTTGCTAAAACGCGGGCGAACTTTTGGTATAGTTTTTTTATTGATTTCTGGATAATCACAAACTTGATCCGAACAACGCTTTGTTTGTTTTAACATTATTATCAAATGTGTGCACCCCAACTAATTTTTATATCTTATAAGAGTATTAATATTTGATTTTAAAATGGAAATCCCTCGTTAAAAGTTACGATTTAGAATTTTTGTTCATAAAATGCACAACTGTAATATCGAATACAAACCGATCTGCGTATGTTTAGAAAAAAAAAATATTCTCTTTTCGAATCAGTATTGAAAATTTGAAGGAGGAGGGGGGGCGTTGAAATCAAAAGTAGATTGTATACGCGTTTATGGTGTACGGAATAAGGGGAAATTATATTGTACAGATAAAGTACGATTCTATAGATAAAACACGACTGAAGAAAAAAAATCAAATTAATTTTACTCAAAATCATCGTGTGAACCGGGCATGCCAAATGCGCGGTACCATTTGGCCACCCAGATCATTGGAGAATTAGGTGAAAATTTAAAGAGAGAAAAAAAAACTAAAATGAAACCCGATTGGAATTCAAAATGGTTGAAATTAAAAAAAATAAAAAATAACAACTTAACGAGGTTGGAATACCTGAATTGTACTAGTATGATCCAGCACGATATGTAGAAATTCGTTAATTTGCGTGTAAAATTATTTCTATGATTTGTAAAAAAAAAACATATCAATGTGGACAACTATTTACATAAATGAACGGTGATAATGGTCACCACATTAACCGACATTAAATTTAGTGTAAAAAGTATAATTTATAAATGTATGCGCCTAATCGAAAAACGAACGATAAAGTTGGTTTGGTAATGTACCAAAAAAAAAAAAAAAATCCTAGCTTCAAATGAAAATTCTCGAATATTTCAATAAAAATCTCTCTATAATCATGAATTTCAATGTTAAAATTACTTGTGGTGCGTTGAAAATTGATTTCTACCTTAACTCAAAATGCACAAATATTTCAATAAAATCGTTTTATAATTTTAAATTTGAAAATGCGTTCTATTCGTTTGTATGTCCTGAACTAAAATTATTAAGTAACTCGCGAAACGTCCGTCAGCTATAGTTTTACGACATTATATATTATAATATTAATGTCGTTATTATTATTACTAGCGTTAAAGGCGACCGTAGAAAAAAAAAATAAAAAATAATAATAATAATAATAACCCACTCCTATCCCCGGGTCCGATATTTTCCTCCAATATTTTGACACGGCCAACGGACGCGCACGGTCGCGGTAACGGTGATGCGTGCGTGTGTGCGCGCGCGCCCAAAACGGTATCTCGCGACCAACGCCCCCTTGGTAACCGATGGGCGGGACTTGGACAAGTGGCAGGAGCGTTTGGACCCAGGGACCGCCGCCGCCGCACGGGCGCATTCGAGTCCGACGCGCAGGGATCAAACCACGGCACCGTTGTATTATTAATTATCGTCGAACATATTATATACAACGGTTATTCGTCTTGCGAACGTGCGTCGTTGTGCACGAACATTAAATATAGGTAACCGCGGTGTATAATATAGCCGACCACCACTGTAACCGCGGACCGACCGCTCTGTGCGCCGCGCCGTCCGATGTCAACGATGGCCAGCGACATAATTAACTATTCGTCTCGACTCTATCAGCCCAACTACACGGGTAAGACGTCACCTCAGTTTACTATAATTTTTGTTAAAAATCTGGGTCCGCTATTTATCGATGTTTTTTTTTTTTTTTTAATTTTATTTTAAATCAACGCTCACTACTCACTCGAGCCACGTAGACAAATTTAATATCTTGACAATAGCGAAAGTTCTTTCTTTTTTTTGGTTTTTTAACAATTCATAAAAGTAGAATTTCGAGAGTTTTATATATATATATATATTTGTCGGTATTTAATGTATCCTTATTATATTAAAATAGATAATCAATGCACACACTAACGGATGACTACAGTTTATATATAATAATAATAATTTGTAATTTAGAAATAAATGTTTTCAAAAGTAATTTGAATTTCCAAAGATAGCAGAGACAAAGTCAAACAAATTTTTTTTTAAATATTAGTTCAATTAAATCAACTCGTCTATAGGTAAATTCACTCGATAAACTAGGTGTATTCTAAACAGAAAATATATAATTTACATTGTAGCGAAAAGGCTTAAGAAGAGCATAAATATAATACGGTTTGCATACAATTTAATGAATATATACTTTTTTTTTTCGTAACAATATGAAAATATCTGTTTAAATAAAATATGTATTTATTTCGGTTTCATATACGTGTATTTATGCAAAATACACAAAACCTCGGATTGTTTTATTAGTATATAATTCGAATATAAATGTTACCAGAAAAACCGATTAAACTTAATAATAGTTATTATTTAAATATTTTATTACCGCCTATGATGCGTATTCTTTTACATAAAATGTCGCGGGGAACCGTTCGAAACGTGTAAAAAAAAAAAATTAATAATAATTTACCGACAAGACAAATTGTACAAAATTACATATTGTTGTCATATATGTATTACAAATACAAATACGAGGCGCATTGTATGATTTTTGAACGGTAATTTACATACATTATATTTCTATCAATTTCTCATGTCTCATTGTCTAAAAACACCAATATATATATATATATAGGTACTTTTATAAAATTGTATACAAATTTACGTTATTGTATTATATATAATTCATCCACCCGAATTTTCACCGGCCCCGTCCGCTGAATTTATATGCCCAGTCCGCCACTGAATTATTGACTAGTGAAATAAAAAATTAAATTAATATCTGGACGTTGGGCCAAGAGCGGCCAAAACCAATTTTGAAAAATCAAATTTAAAGACCGAATTCAGATTGATTTCTTTTCGTAAAAGTATAACATTTTTTTTTTTTTTTTCGTTTTCACACCAGTCTATCTGTTTCGTGTTATTTTAGTGATGATCGGAATACGCCCCTCTAGCGCTCAAAAATAATACACATTACATTTTATATTTGATGTGCTATAATCACATTTTCACAAAAAAAAAAAAAAAATGACTTCGGCCCTCCCTATACGGACGGAGTAGGTTAGGATTTGCAGACGACGTCTACAAAAAGGTTGAACCATTTCTTCCCAAAACTCCAGACGTTATAATATACTATCATATTACAATCTACTGCGGTGGCTATAACAAAAATAACCTAGGAATATTATTAGTATACAATCTTGTTGATTATCTAATTCGAAAACAGAATAATCCACGTAAATGTTTAACGTTTATCGGTTGACAGATTTTATAAACACAATCGGTGCTTATTGCTACTCGCTTTGCGAATAAGTTAAGGCAAAATAGTTTTCGAGAAGATAATAATAATATAACTTATATTCATTTAAAACAATACGAAAATACTAATTTTAAAATATACAAAGTTTTGCGAATATTTGTATATTTCAACGATAATTCCAGGCCGTTTATATAGGGGTTTTTTTTTTTTTTATCACTATTTTCAAATTGAATAGATGATAAAATGGTCTTTTCCATAAGATTTATGCTCGAATTCACTGGCGGACGACCCTGCTCTCCCATTGACCGATAAATATCCCTGTTACTCATTTGGTATTTTATGAGGGCTATAAATACAAGGGGCTAAGCCCCCCTCCTATTTTTCTAGTAACGCCGGCGGTCTATTTCCTGCATTTAGCGATGCGTTTGTAAACGAAAGGTTGTCCGGTTATTTTCCGCAATAGCGGGACCAAGTACAATATTAATAAGATAGTTATCGAATAAAGTTGTAAACGGTTCGAGTTACACTCGGCGGATTTCGCAATAATTCGTATCGAATTATCGGTGATTTGACGTTACAGTGAAACAAGAATGCATAACGGTCGCGGCGGACACTTCGACGGCCGCGGAAATGGCCGCCGCCGGCGACGGGCGTTTCGTCATCCAAGACCTGTCGCCGTCCACGCCGTCGTTGTCATACTGGACGCCCGGCGCCGCGGAACAGCTGGTGGCCTGCGTGGTCGGTAGCACGGTGTCCGCGGCCTCGTCGTCGTCATCTTTCGTGGACGACGAGTCCACCTCGTACGAGGACATCACGTACAACTGCAGTTACGGGCTACCGGCCGCCATGGTCGGGCCGCAGGCCACGGCGACGGCCGGCGGTTGTGACTACGGCGGCGCGGGCCTCTACGGCCATCACCCGCACCAGCAAAATTACGGCAACGGCGGCTGTTACTACGACGGCGGCGGTGGCGGCGGTTATCACCACTTGGGCTACGACGAAAAGCCGCCGGCGTACGACAACAACAACGGGGCGGACGCGTGCGACATGAACTCGGCGGTCGGGGACGTCGTCTACGACGACCCGTATGCCGTCACCATTCAACCGAACCCCCAACAGGTATATAAAAATTATATTTTACTTATCAGACAATATATATAAAAAAGAAAATTCCTGGCTCAATGACTGACTCATCAACGTCCAGCCCCCCAAACCCTTGGACCTAGAAAGTTGATATATTGCACGAAGGTTCCCTTTATGACGTAGACAAGGAGAATAAGGCCTGATTTTTGTTAAATTCCCGCGGAATAAGGAATAAAGAGGTTTTATATGTTCGCACTAAATTTGTCTTGTTTCCCCGTAACTATAATTATTAGATACTTAAAATTTTGCATGGAAGTAGGTAACTAAAATTACTAATAATTATTTTCAGGAGTTTTCGAAATTAAGAAAAATTTGGGATAAAAAGCGTTTCTATAATGTTTACATAGCTGAAAATATGTTTTACGTTACTATTGTTAGATTTTAGGATTTTTCATTATTCACTCGAGGTGTTTTATACTTGCGAAAACGCGAACAAAAGTCACGGGCGACGTCTAGTAACGTATAAAACAATAGGTTTTTGGAAAGGAGTTTCAAATTTCCAAAATGTTTTTATAAATAATAATTGTACAAAACAGATGTACTTAGTTTAAAGGCTGATTGTGCTGTAACAAAAATTGCTCAATTGAAAATGGAAAATTCTTCACGATATTTACGATTTTCGATTAAACATAAACTCTAAACAGCGTTTACATAAAACAAATTTCAAATCAATGTTTGAAAAATTCGAGTAAAGCCGTACCAGAGAAACGGTTTGTGCGCATATTCGTCAAGGAAATATTCTTGTTTTTTTGTTTTTTTTTTACCGAGACGATTTTTAGGGCGACCGGAACTCGCAGGCGGCAAAATATATCGCAACTCCAACTCCATTCCCCGCCCCCTTATCATCCCCTTCGGTGCGTTTCAATTTACTCAGTTTTTATGTTCTTTCCGGCTCGAGTTCTCTTCTATTTTTTTTTTTTCTAAATGGTTTTTGATTTATCGCTATGCATACCCAAACACATGTGGATGGCGACGCGCCCCCAAGTGTGTCACAATATATAATGTAGGCTACGTACACGGGGAATCCGACCCCGAAAGGTGCAAAACGACTCGAAAATAAATAAATAAAGCGGGATATTAGGCTGTACGGTTTTAACTGCACACGCGTGCCGTGTATGTTTCGTTTGCAGCGAGAAGTTTTCGATAGTTGATTGATGTTTTTTTGCGGTGTTTTTCAAACGCGGAATTAAATGTTTAATCGGACGACAGCAATGAAGTCTAAAAAAAAAAAAAAAATAGAAAAAGCCCGGAGGTACGTAAAGGGTGGGTATAAACTCGACTGATATTGATTTTAAAAAAGTCCCTGGGTCTCACGGGTGTGCCCGCCATGGGTGGATGGGAAGTTGGGAAAGTAGGGTACATAGAGTAGTGTTACAGTACATGGTAATAATCGAAATATTAATATTAAGAATAAAAAAAAATAAAAAAATTATTATTAATAAACGAATAATTTTCGAAACATTATTCGCCGAGATAATTTAAATTACAATTCACAATTATGTGAAAATTGATTTATGCATAAATATGTTTAAAATCTTTTCAGATATCCAAAATCGCGTATATTTAGTAAAATATGCAAAAGTATGCAAAATACATTTTTGTATTTCGGCATTGTACGTATTATACGAAACAAATTTATATCGAATCACAGATTTTGAATATGCTTATCTTAATCTTAGCTCCCTAAAAAATATGCAAGTATGTAAAGTTCCAACATTGATAATAATTAAAATAACTAAAAAACTCGAATGAATGCTCAATAATGTACGCTTAATAAAACGGCATTAAATATTCCCACAAAATATTAAAATATGTGCTAAAAACGTTAAAATATGCAACAGAATATAAAAATATCGACTAATAATGTATAAACAATTGAATTAGATATTGGTAGCTGGTAGATGGTTGCAGGTGGGAAGTTGGGAAAGTTAAGTACATAGAAGAATTACAATTTATATCTGAACACAACAATAAATCATTGTTAACAAAAAACGATTCTGCGCAACATTCGATTCATGTATTAAAATGCCGTGATTTTTACGATTATCGTTTAAATCTGAACTTCAAACCCTCGAAACAAAAAAGAATAAAAAACGTGCTTACGGATTTTCCATATTTGTATACGGCCAAAAGAACAACCTAATACGATAATGAACCATTTGTTAACTTTGCGAACAGCTTCGTGGAGTGAAAAACATTTAATCTGTACATAAAATCAGATAAAAATTTAAAAACCTCGACAATTTCAAATGGATATAGTTAAAAAATTGACATAATGTTTTGAACATTTAACACGTCTAGGAAATTGATTGCGCCGAATATTCGGTGAAAACGCCAAGAGTCTGTAACTAAATAACGACAAAAATCTAAAACAATAACGAGAAACCCGTTTTTTCACTCAACTACTCTGGAAAAAACACACACATCATAGTAAAACCAATGCATTTCTCGATTCGCACAAAATCAAAATAAAGTCAATGTCTTTTAACAGTTGATTAACTATTTCTCTTCTTCCGAACATAAAAATATGCGTATAAGTTAGAATAAATATGTATTTTTTATATATATCAGGGTCCTCACAATGATCCCCAAGCCGCCCCTATCGACTCGGGACCTACTTGAAAATGTTAAAAATCACGTTTTATTCAGTACGATATATTTAATGTTAATCTCGAAAATGAAAAATAATCATGTTAATTCGCTTTTATCGCGTGCGTCCGCAGCAGTACCTCCAACGCCGAATCGCCGACGACGACGACGACAAACAACGACAGATGCATTGTTCTCCGGCGGCGGCATCGGCGGTGGCATCGGCGGCGTCGGCCGCGGCCGTGGTACCCGTGCCGGTGGTGCGGGTCGTAAAGCGCAGGAAGACGGCCAACAAAAAGGAACGGCGCCGGACGCAGAGCATCAACAACGCGTTTTCCGACCTACGGGACTGCATACCGAACGTGCCGTCCGACACCAAACTGTCCAAAATTAAAACGCTCCGGTTGGCCACGTCTTACATTAGCTACTTGATGACCGTGCTGGACAGCGACGACCCGGAAACGGACGGTTTCAAGGCCGACCTGTCCGCGCACACGTCCAGGCGGTCGTCCGCGAACGCGCACACGGCAACCGCGGTGACCGCCTGCGCCATCAAGGCCCAACAACAACAACAGCAACAACAACAACAACAACAACAGGTACGGTTGAACGATGAGCGCGCTGTGTTAAGAATGGGGGTGCGTAACACACACGAAAGACGACAATCTTTAGTCGCCATCCCTCGTATCTATGGATAAATATATATATATATATATATCAACCCTGGTAGCATGTTTTATACAAACGCTTTTTCCACGAGAATTTTCGATTTACATCGAAACGTGGTTAAAAATTCAAAGACAATACATTTACAATATAAATTTGTTATAGCAACTTTTAAAAAAAACACAGTTATATTTTAGTTTCCTCAACTCATGTTTATATAGAATTTCGCATAAATCGAAAAAGAATGCGTAAAATATGGACGATTTTCGTCAAAAGCTGAACTTTAAACCCTCAAAAAGAAAAGGGAAAAAAGCTGGCCTACGGATTTTTGATATTATTATATACGGTCAATAAGAGCAACTATTAAATGATTGCGAATCTTTTGTCAAATTTTTAAGATGCCTATAATAAAAAGTCAAAAAAAAAAAAAAAAAATAGCTTAAAAATTGTCAGAAGTTTCGAACATTTTTACCGCGTCTGGAGAAATGGCGGCATAATCGAATTCGGTGAAAATTTCAATTTTTAACTGCGAACAACAAATAATAAAAACACAAAATAAAAAATAACAGAAAACCGTAATCGCGTAAATTTCCGCCCTCCCGTTAATAATAGGAATAGCAACAAAAAAAAAAAAAACCTTCTCTTCGTGCAAAAGAGGTTCTCGTTTATTGATCGAAGCAAGATTTCCGGTAGAAAAATTATAAACAGGGCCGAAAAAAAAAAACACACACACATTGTAGGATAAAAAACAACCGATACGTACCAATTTTCTCGCTTCGCTCAGAATCTAAAAACAAAAAAAAAAAATACGTACGATAAAACAGATTATTGTGCCGGATAAACGCTCTGTATATAGACGGTATTTTTGGCTCTCACGCGTCACATACACACACACAAAACCATGGGCGAGACCGTATATTATTATTAATGCTTATTATCCACTAGATTCCAGCCACTTATATTATTATCGCACATATGGCGATATTAAATATTATTACCGGATTACGATATATTGACGACGCCGTGCGATTTTTAACGCGCCCGACCCCACCGGATTCAATTATGTCGTAATGATATTTTAATATCGTTAAATTATTTATTATATACGTACGGAATTGTTGCCTTCGACGCCCCCTTTTGTTTCGGCCGGCCGCCTAATGTCATTTTACCAGTATTATAATCGATTTTAAAACGGTAACCGTGTTCAAACGCTAAAATATAACCGTAATAATAATGCAATTAATCGTCGTCTTAATCGTCTATATATACTTACAATATTTACCACATTTTACCCTTTTTCAGTATTATTATTACCGACTAGTAATATTGATTTTCAAATAGAGAGAATGTATTATTTTATTTTTTTTTGATATACATATTTTTCAACTTATAATTCTTTGCAAAGTGTAAGGTTACCTAAAATATAGTCGTGGTTTACAGCGCGTATAAAAACATAACTTTAAGCGTTTGAGAATAAAGTGCTAACGAGAACAATATGCGGACCAATTTTCGATAGTGGGTTTTAATCAGCTGGAGTGGATAATAAGAAAAAACGACAAAAGTCGCCTTCGTAACAAGGCGCGCGCCAAGGGGCAAAGAGGAAACAAGCAAAGTTTTAGAGCAGCAATCGAATAAAAGCCGGAGGGAAAAAGAAAAAAGCCGAAAAATCGGCGGACGATATACAGTGAGATTTAGAATAGTTGGAAGCGACAGGATAATGAGAGGAGGGAAACAAATCGCAGACAGTAGCTCGCAGGCGTGCCGCTGATGTAGGTGGGAAAACGGTATAGTTGAGTAAGATGCATAGAGGAATTCAATTTTTACGCAACAAACTAATCGCAAACGAAATATGATGTTGAGCCAAGTTTGGTTAAACGTGTTTAAGAAATGCTGTAATTTTTACGATTTTTTTAAGATATAACATAACATTTTATTTTATTTTTTGACCATCCAATACAACTTACCGGGAATCTCGTGTAAAATTTTCAAGCGTTTCTGTTCGACCAAACTAATTTTATTCACATAAAACCAGTAAAATTAATACTAAAAAATTTAAAGTGCCTATAATAGCTCAATGATGATGACGAAACGGTATTTATCAGCGGTATCAGTCGTTCTGCTCATTTGGAAATTGTTAAAAAAAATATGTTCGATCGTTATTCAAAAGTTAATATGTTTATGGAATAAAATTTACATTTTGTAAAAAACTACATTAACTAATTCTATATAATAACTCGGAGAAAAAAACCCAAATCTAATTTAAGTAGAAAAATAGACAATCATGCACGATACTAGAAAAAAGCAATGCTCGAATTGGGGGGAGCTCCTCTACTATTTTTTTTTTTTTTTTTTTTTAGCGTCCCCTTACTAATTATTTTTCTCGAGAAGGGGGCGGTACGTCTCTTTTTACAAATAATGATATTTTCGAAAAACATGTACGTATACATATTGTAAAAACTCATTTCTAGAATATAATATTTATAGTTCGGTCATAAATTATTAGCGTAGTATATCTTAAGTAGTTTAATCTAAATCTAAATATGGTCTTTCTTCTTTTTTTTTTTTTTATGAAAATAAAAAGCAACTTTTTAACAAATAAAACGAATGAATGTGCAAGCAAAACTTTAGCTCGTGAACGTATTATTATAGTCTTGTTTTTTTATTTTTTTTTTTAAATAATTAATTATGGAATTATGTTTGAAAAACGTCGTATGGGTGGGCCCGAGAGGTGGGAGGGGGCAAACAGGGGACAGGGGTTAGGTCGAGTTCAATAAAAAAACGTTACCAAAAAATGCTAAATTTTAATTTTTCAATCCCATAAAGTCATCTCTTTTTTTTTCCCCCAGTTCAAGCACCGGATAAAGGAATCGCCCTGTAAATATTATTATACTTACTACACTTACTTAATTTACGTTGGACACGTGGCCACAAACTATAAACTCCTATAAAATCGCGCGAATGGAAACTACTTTATTACGATACAGGGTAATATAAAACGACAACCCGTCGTGTACAGGGTAAAGCACAATGTAATAAAGACAATTATAATATAATTATTGTTTAGCGCGTGCGCTCGGGGAAACAGATGATTGGGGGTGCACTGTATAGACAAAACAGGGACGGATATTTTTTTTTACGACTACATATTTTATATACAATTCAATATCATTGACTGTTAAGTATTCACTATTAATAACACAATGCATACAGCGGTTACGATTATCGATGTTAAGTGTGCAGGCGCAGTGGCGTATTTTCGACTATTTTTTCCAGAGGGGGGAGAGGGTGAGGTCAAACAATTTGTAAAATTCCGACGCGGTATAGGTGTTAATATTAAAAAATAGTTATTATGAATTGGTATAAAAATAACATTTTACAATTTTTAATTATAAAATCTAATTTACGTTTTGTTTTTACGTAGCTCATTCAAAAAGGTCACGAGGTGAAAGAAAATCATTACTGTAAATGTACAACATTGCTAATCCTTAAGTCTGTTTTTTTTTAAAAAAAGATATCGTATAATTGACTTAAATAAAAATAAATAAATATTTTTATTTTTTTTTCGTTTTGGGAGAGGATCCCTGGAAATCCCGTAAATACGCCACTGAGTGCAAGTAAAATCATTATTGTATCGCTATTATTTGTATTAAAAATCGAAATATAAGAGACTTTTTTATTTGAAAATTTAAAAAACAAGCGCGGCTCTAAACAGTTAACTCGTACAATATTTGTTTTTAAACATTTTAACTTATAGATAAATAAATTAGAACTTCTGAACAAATATGTTGAATATATTGTAACATAATCTCTAACTCAGTTCAAGTAATTCAGACATTAGGCATCATAAAACTAACACTCAGACATAATACAAAATTATGATGGCCTCAAGCAGTGTTTTCCATTCAATTATTCCACGCCTCTCTTGTAAATTGTCAAAAATCTCACGCCCCCAATCACTAGCAAAGGAGATAACGAGTGTTTAGTGATACACGGTAATCGGCCACTAGTTGATTTATCGTTTTTTCCCCTGTTTATCTAAATAATTTTTTAAAAAATTGTACTCATGATGACTGCACGCGCCTACTCAGCAATGTGTTCACGCCCTCCCGATTGGAATCACTGGCCTAAAGTGTATGTGTGTATGTCAAGTAGAATATTAGTTTAGTATTATTGTAATAAAGTATATAACAAGTATAATTTATAGTTTAAATGGACGTGTGCGTAAAATTTATAGTAACCTAATCGATTCCATCATCTCGCACCCCAAGCAATATTAGTCGGTGTTGTCCATCGGGCGCATCAAGAGGCAATCTGAATGGTAATCAGATGTATAGAATTGTCAGAAGAACATCGAAAAACCATCGGATCGCTAATCTAATTGATCGAAAATCGAATGAGGAACACACGGACAGTAGTCCCGGTCTAAATTTTAAGTATTTCTCGATAGTCCATATCAGATAATGCGGAGGGTAACTTACTACTGAGAGAAACGATCTTTGAAAAACGGAAGAAATAATATAGACATTTTTATTGGAATTAGGTTATATGGAATAGTAATGGCGGGGGGGAGGGGAAGGTTAGTATATTAACTAAAAAATTAGCCGGCTATTTGGGATTTTAAACGCATCTTTTTTGACGTTTTCTAGCGCGTTCAATTGTAATAATAATAATAATGATAAAAGTCAATCTATATATATATTAAAGCATTACATAATTTGCATAGATACTGAGCACGCGAAACTCAATGGACCCGACCGCCGACCACGAACACCTACAGCACCACCTGAAACGGAGCAAAGGCAGGACCGGTTGGCCGCAAGATGTTTGGGCCTTGGAACTGAAACAGGAACAAGTGTAACACCGCGCAAAATCGTATATATTGTTAAAATTATTCTTATAAATTTTATAATTTTATTTCTTTTTTTTTCTCCAATACCTATAGCGAACGGTATACGGTATGTGCAAATTGCGACTATGTATATTTTATTTATTTTTTTTTTTTTTTTAATCGGATATTTTAATCGACGTGTTTATCGCATATCGTATATTCATATAACCTAGCTAAAAAAATATGGTTTTCGTGCATATTTTAGACTCGAGACTTGAAAAACCGAGAGTATACTAAAGAAACACTAAGTTTTACAATATAATAGTTGCAAATAAATATATTAAATATAAACAGGATGGTCACAAGGATGGGATGCAAGTAGAGGTGCTTCGGTTCGACAGCCAAAATACAAATTATCAAATTGAACGTGTACGCTATACCGGGTTTTATTTCAATTTCGATTATTAAATGGTTTATATTAGAAAAAAAATATATATATATATATAAAACTGTCTAAAACGTTCATAAACATTATAATAGCATTCTAAAACTTGGCATTCTTAACATGACTCTCTAATAAAATCCATAATTATTTGGGCAACTAAACTGTTTGTCCGTATGCCCGTATAGTGAAAACGTATATAATTCTCCAAAAGACTATACTTAGGCATAGCTATGTTACGAGTCTTAAATTGATTTTAAAACGATTGTTATTTTCACCGGTCGAACCCGCTTGAAATAGATAAAGAAAACACAAATTCAATAATATTACAACTTTAAATTACTCAATTTCTGTACTTTGTCGCCGTGTTATGTAGACTTATACAACAGAGAAAAAAAGAAAAATTTCCAAGTTTTGATTTCCCCCCCCCTAAATATTTTATAACTTAACGAAAAATAGTAACATACGATATTTCGTAATACGTATAGAATTACAAATATTTTTAATACTCTATGTGCTTTTATTATGTAAAATGTGAAAAAAAAATATGATAAATATGATATATTTTAATGTTATTATTATTTCACTTTCAGTTATACTGATATTATAAAATGTATACGGCGAACCGCGTCACGCGTTTTTATTATAATAGTTCTTATTTTAATGTGTATAAAAAAAAACAAATGTACAAAAAATATATTATTATTATTATTATATTTAAAAAAAATATACATATATATTTTATTTATAAAATAGTATTCTAACGTATTACATAAGCAAAATAGGAACAAATGCATGCGAAACATGCAGGCCAATAACTTTGGAGGACGAGATAAAATTGGCAATGCTATAAATAAAGTTGAATGAACAATTTAACTCAACTATATGAGATAAGATCAAATGAAGAAACATATCACACGCCTTTGGGAAACCAAACAAAACTGTGGTAATTCGAGCTAAAATGACTAAGCTAATTAAGTCACGTACTATAAGGTCTCAAAAAGACTTAACAAATATCGATAGTCACAAAGGATCCAATAATACAAGGAGTGGAAAACTACAAAGAGGTGGCGTTAGATATAGAGAGATATTAGGACCTGTGTAATATTCAGCAATGGGCTTAAATGGCCTCTGAAACTAATATAAAAATATTTAAAAAAAACAGGTATTAAATATAAGCAGTAAATATAATTAATATCAAAATATTAATTACATAATAAATAATTTTAATTAGGAACCGATAAAACACATCAAATAAGTAATTTACTTTATACATATAATATAAAGAAATCTTACCGTGGAATGTAAATAATCATTTGGCCCTTCCTTTAGGAAGATTCCAATATTTGAGTCGACTAGCAACTCTCGCAAACTATTCATAGTAGTGAAATAGCTGGTTTCTACTATCTTCATTTCTACCACTCTGTGTACATAACGTAGCACCTTAGTGATAACTAAAGGACCCATATACTTATATTTGGCCTTCTTCATCAATAATTTAGTATTTGTAACAAAAACATGTAACCAAAATAATCCTGTAGGTCCAAGTAACATTCTTATCAATAGTCTGTAAAGTATTTGCAACTCCTGAACGGATTTGTCCACCTACGATAAAATCAAAAAACTTAATTTGTTTGGACTCAAACAAATACTTTGACAGGCTTTAGTGACAAGTTTGCTTCCCGCAGTCGTTCTAGTACTCCTCCGACCCAGTCTTGTCCATCAATGACCATTCTAAATAGTTATTAACAAAATTGTGATTTTATAGCACTTAAAATTACATAAATATGAGCTATAATATGACCTATATAATTAAAAATAACAAAATATGCAACAAAAAAAAAATGCAAATTTATTAACCACTTATGGCGGCCGAGCTTCCATAATTTCATGTAGTCGATTATCAAGTTCTCGACATAGATATGTTAATAAATTAATTATTAAAAACTAATTTATTGTCTATCGTTATCAATATGTATTAAACATCTATGGCCGTGAGCTTTTATCAATCTTGTTATCATTAAACCATTGATTTTATAATTTTTTTTTCTTTATTAAAAAAAATACACAATTTGTTCCAAATAGGTACAATAAGAGTATTAGCTAAAATAATAATATGACATGAAATACTTGACAAAAGAAGCCCACCCATTGATGCCACTTTTAGATTTTATAGTATAAATATTTATTTTATATTTTATTATAAAGTCAATGATTGAACTAAAAATTGACCGTCAAACTTGAATTCAATTTGTTTGTTGCAATTTTAAAAGTGTAAATTGAGTATTTGTAACAAAAAAAAAAAAAACACGACCCTAGTGGGGATATGTCGCCCCTCCCCCTCATAGTCGAGTTGATAAAAAAAAACATGCGGGGTGGGGGAACGTACTCGAATTTGATCAGTTTCTCCCGGTTATCGGATCGAGCTGAAATGTTGCCAACGTATTACTGTACTGTACGCCTAATGTTTTAAGTACCTATACCTATCTAAATCCAATTTTATATCGTACGTAATAAGGTAATAACTTGTCGTTATACGAAACAATTAAACTGTATTATATATTTTTATATTGTGTCACTATTATATCATATTATAGAAAATTATTTCGAATACTATAAACCAAAAATTCTCAAAGAGGATTTACTTTTAATTTGTTAATATTATTATTAATTGAATACATTTTATACCAGTTACCTATCCATTAAAAAAAAAAATATATATATTTCTATACAAATTTCGAATTCTGAAAATAAAACTTTATAATTCAATTTATAAAATTGACTACTTCAAATGGATCATTCGATATGAACTATACGAGTATTTTTACTATTTATTCAATTTTAAAGTTACTAGTTGCCTTTATACTTGTTTTTGATGACTTTTATAAAAGATTATAATTTTTTTCGGATTTAAAAGTAAACATCATTGGAATCCATTTGATCTAATGTTTTAAGTTCCTATACCTATCTAAATCCAATTTTATATCGTACGAAATAAGCTAATACCTTGTCGTTATACGAAACAATTATCCACCGACACGTTCGCGTCGTATATTTATACACGTGAAATATATACGGTCGGCGGACTCGTTAAAAATATACACACACGAAAACGACGGCGGTATAATATTGTTATAATATTATTATTATTATTATTATAATCATTATTTTCAGTCTGTCGGGTAGACCGTATTATCTTTCTAATGAGGTTTCGTTCACTCGTGTCGTCCCGCGCCCGTTACGCGACACGTGTCGACGATCGGAAAATATATATTATTATGTATAATAAGATCCGATACGTTTCGACGCTAAAAAAAAAAAAAACACTGCACCTAAATCTAGGGCACAACGGGGTCAATTCCCTAGGGGGTCCCCGCATTGTATAAAAACATATAACGAGGCCAACGAGTGTCGTTTCAGTCGTCTCCTATATATTATAACTGGCGGGCGTAGGCAATGGCGCCAAAGTCCGTTTTAACAGGTGTGGCAAAGCGTACGTTTTTTAATTCGTCCAGGGCCGAGTGTTTGACCGCCCCTCCCCCCTCCGAAACATCGGGAAAATATTAACGCGTTAAATAGTTATTTCAGAGTTTCCCATGAGACTTTATTAATATTTATGTATGTTTACGAGTACCTAAACAGTGATAAAGTATACGTAATATCATAATATTTGCAAACATTTTACATTTATTCACCCCACCCCCCCACCCTCTCACCACGAAAATTGCATAATATACAATGCTCTAACCCCGACTAATCGTTTCATTTTATTTTGGTTTCCATAGTTTTATCGTAGAATATACTCAAGACTGGGGCAGTAATAGTATTGTCTGGTTTTATCCTTTGGTCATACCGAACCAAAGATCCGTGCCCACCCACTAATTTCAATAGGTGCGGTGGTTGCCCCACTTGTCAATAGGCATCGGTGCTACCGTTGGAATGCCAGTAGGTTAGCTTGTAAGTAAGTATGTCGAATACTACAGATACATTACTCGATACAATCGAATTATCTGTTTACACTGCAAACTGTATTATATATTTTTTATATTGTGTCACAATTGTATCATATTATAGAAAATTATTTCAAATACTATAAACCAAAAATTCTGTTCAAATAAATTGTAACAAGATTAAAATTAAAATAAGTTGTATTGTTATGTATTAAAGAGGATTTACTTTTAATTTGTTAATATTATTATTAATTGAATACATTTTATACCGGTTACCTATCCATTAAAAAAAATATATATATATATATTTCTATACAAATTTCGAATTCTGAAAATAAAACTTTATAATTCAATTTATAAAATTGACTACTTCAAATGGATCATTCGATATGAACTATACGAGTATTTTTACTATTTATTCAATTTTAAAGTTGCCTTTATACTTGTTTTTGATGACATTTATAAAAGATTATAATTTTTTTCGGATTTAAGAGTAAACATCATTGGAATGCATTTAAATCAAACCTTGAACATTTATAGAATTATACTTACTATTCTGTATAATCAATAGATTTGAGTGATCGTATCTCGACCAAAATACATATTTATCACATTGTTATAATTTCAACATTTCAACAATAATATAGTACCCGAGTAGGTATTTTATAAATACCGTATTTATCCAAGTCCATTGTTATAAAGTGACATTCAACACATATACAAACATATTTATATGTTATGATTTTATTATAGGTTATAATATTTTCGGCGCCATTTATTACATCGGTAAAAAGAAATAAAAAACAATGAAGTACATTTATAATATACTTAATGCTGATGTTTAGCCGTGTTGTTATTTTGTTTTGTTCTTTTTATAATTTTTAATAATTCTAACCGTCCGCAAATTCGTTTTGTAAATAATAATAAAAATTTAAAAAAATACCCATTTAAGATTTGAATATCTAAAATAACTGAATACAATACTTTTGAATGAGTAGATACATAATTATAACTCGATTGGTACATATTGATAACCGTCAATAACAATCAGATATAAGGGTAGGTAACGTAATCAAATAAAATAACTATTTTTTTAAAGGCAAATACTATAATAATACTATAATATAATAATATATATTCGGGGTATATTATAATCGGATATACGTTTACAGGGTTTTACTTATATAACGGTATGTTTTTTAAAGTATACAATGGCATAATAAACACATGGCAATTGAGGAGACGAGTGTGCGAGCAATATAATTTTATTACATAACAAATACGAATTTGCGGTGCCGAGAATATAGTAATATAATAATAATAATTTTTTTTTTTTTTTAATAATAATCGTTGAATACCGTTTTAGCTACTAGGAAAATAACGGACTACGCTACGCAATGTGATTTTTGGCTTTTTCGTTTTCATTGTATCGAGATTTTTTTTTTTTATTAGCTCGAAATACGGTATAGCCGCCCACACCCGGACGATCCATCTACGCGGCGCGACCCGCACCCCGCGCAGTGGTCTCGGCAGCGGCGGCCACCGGTACTACGGCGGCAGCGTTGGCGGCCTGCTGTTGCTGCCGTCGGAGCGACGACTTCCCGTTTTGCTGCTGGTACGATACGCCTCTGACGTCCCGCCGGTACGGGAACGCTTCGCGACCCAGTCTGGGCACTTGCGGTCCGGTCACGGTCGTCTGCCGGCCCAAACGCGGGGAGAATGGCGGCGAGAACGGCGGTGATCTGACCGTGTGCCGGGACGACGAAGGGCCGACGTCGTCGACGCCGCCATCGTCCTCGGATGACGATCTACCGTTCCTCGCGTTCTGCATCATCTGCTGACCGAACACTGAAAAATAATTGAAAACCGTTAACGCGATATTAATGAATTATGTATAAATAAATGTTATTCTCACACGGTACAGTGGGTTCAAGTCAGTCGACACTTAGGGCTATACGTGGTCTATTCAAAAAGTACCAGGACAAATGTTATTACGGCTAATCTACACACGTTAACGATAACGTTTCAAATTGTAAATACATGTATTCCCCGCGAATTAGTGGATATTTTAAACAAAACCCGAAGTCGCTATCTTATCTCAGTTTAATATTACACGTGGTTAAATCCAGTTTAATTAAAATTGTTTCGGCCGGTTGACTTTAGTTGAATAAAAGCTTTTAATTCTTTCGATCGCTAGCAATTGAAATAGTAAATTCAAGTTGATATGAATAATAATTGCAATCATGGAAAGACGGTAGAATGTTGACATTGGCCTGCCCCTAAAAGCTCGCATACCCGGATAAAAAAAAACTGAAACGACGCCGTGCCCACATTTGAAGACCAGAACGGGAAAACTTTTTGGATTTTTATCGTAACGTCCGAATATATCGTGCCGATTTCGAATATAATGAAACATTGTATTTTAGAACGGTATGTTAGACTGTCGTTTATATTATTACAGCGATTTAGTTGATAACGTATCGTCAACCGTTTATAATATATAACTGCTGCACAAATTACATCACTCTCGGGGGGGGGGGGGGGATGAGTGAAAAAAAAATACGGAAACGCCTCCCTCCGAAACACGAGAGCAAAATTACGCGGGTCGTTATCGTCCATCTGTTTTAGAACAGAATAATTAACGATCTGTCGTGTTGTTTTTCTAATATTTTGGCGGTATAATTTACACGATAATCGTACACGACTCGTGTGACTGGGACAATTAATCATTGATAACTACAACATTTTATTGTAATGCACGTTTCGTTATAGAAATTTATAAAAAAAAATATATATATATATATGTATTTTCTTTTATAGATATAGTCAAAGCTGAGCGATAACTATAGGTGATTTTAGTTTAAAATTAAGTTATAAGTTACTTTTGTTCGTCATTTTTAACTTTATTATAGTTGCAAAAAAATAAAATAAATAACTGGAGTCATTTCTTTTATTAAATAATGTTTACTCGACTCGGTTACTCAAACCCGTTTAAAATTTTAAAATAACATTTAGCTTAGACAAGTTATTTATTTTTTTTTAGTTGAAAAAAAAACTTGCCCAACTTTGGATATATACATAGTTGGCGTAACCAAAACGAAATAATAAGTAAAATCGATTTTCTAAACCTAATAGATAGCTATGTCATTTATATTAAACACAAAATTGCCAAAAACTGGGTTATTTGCGAACAGTACACCGGTGTCGCCGTTCCCCTATTATAATAGATTAACTTCTTATGATTTTCGTATGGTATTTTAGTTGAATATTTCAAAATAAAAACTAAAAATAGTCGGAAAGTTAAGGTGGGAAAACGATTCTGAGCAAATGTTTTCGATATACTTATTAATATAGTAAAAAACTGAATGTTGTAACTATAAAATTCAAACTACAATTGTCCGTGTATTTTCGTCTCGAACTTTTGTGTATTTGTACAGAGCCCAACATGTTTTGTTATTCTCATAATAATTGGAAAATAACAAAATGTCGCAAACGAGCATTTTTGCTCGGCCGACACGATTTTATCCGCATAAAATTAAAATAAAAAAACTCAACAATTACAAACGCCTTTTTAGGTATTTAAATAGCTCAAAAATCACCAGAATGTTTTAAAAAATTGTCCACGCCAATTTTAATTATTCGGTGAACATTTCAAGTCGCTATTATACGATTGTTTTTAACTGAATAACGAATAACGAAATCGAAAATAATGCAACCCCTTATTGACGTAAATTTTCCCGGGTTTTTCGCAATTGTTAAGAAAACTACCACGAAAAAGTGACCATCCCAACGTACCGACTAGATCTTCAAAATGCATTCTGAAAAGACGTTACACGCTTGAAAATCGGAGAGAGATACGTATTATCCCACGTGACACACTCGAGTACACTCAACGTGTTCTTCCGAAGGGGTTGTAATAATATCCATTTCGTCGTGTTCATTAGGCCCATTGGGGTGCGGTTGTACAATAACAATGTAGGTTTACAATATGTGAGATCAACCCATTGCTCAGTGTTGATTATATACTTAAAATAACTAAAACCAGTAAAAAAAAAAGCCCACTCTAGAAAATTGTTTTAATAATTTATAAAAAAAAAAATAAAATCGTACTCTGTCAGTTTTTTTTTATACATTTAATTAAGTTTCAATATGTTGCTCGGTGAACTGGATAAAGTGATTGCGGATTAAAAATTGCGGGTATAAGTTGATTAATATTTTTTTTTTCCAAAAATTCTCTGCAAATTTATTACGTGTTTGAAATAAAAATTAAAAAAATTATACTCGTACAAAATCAACGAAACGATTATTTTTATAATCTCGATTTACAAAACTACGTCTATTAGGGAAATATCAAACGATATGATTTATATACTCACGGGAATTCTCAACGACGGGCACGAGCACCCAGGGCGCGTTGTTGATCAGATCCGAGACGACGGCCTGTCCGGCGGCTGTCGATAGGCTTACCGCGGCCATCGCTTCCTGCGGCGGCGATATCGCGGCCGGCCCGAAAGCGTTCCCGTCTATGGGCTGAACAAGGCCGCCGTTGAATGTCGACCCGACGCCGCCTCGGCGTTTCCTGCGGCCCAACCGCGGCCCGAACCATATGTTGGCGCTGCTCGATTGCGAAGCGCCGCCGCGCTTTTCGGCGCCGATCAACACGGCCGGCGCCAACCCGGACGTCGAAGATCCGACGCCGCCGCTGCCGTAATAACCGCCGCTGCCACTCACGGCGTTACCGCCGCCACCGCCGCCGAGGCCGTTGCTACCGCCACCCACGCCGCCATAATCGTACCACAATAGGTCAGCGGCGGGCCTCTGTTGCGCGGCCACGGTCGAATAATCGTAGTCCAATTCCTCAACGAATTTTTGGGCTTCTTGCAGATCTAAAAATATTCACATGCGAATTATGAAATAGGTAAATATAAAAACGACTAGGTGCATTATATTTTTGCAAATATTTTTAACCGAAAAATAATTAAAATGTACAGTTGTCAAGTAATATATTTCAATTCAACGACAACACATTTACTGTACACATAAGTGATGGGAAAAATCCGGATTTTTGGATTTCGAAACTCGAAATCCGCCATTTATTGTAAAACCGGATTTGAAAATCTGGATTTTTTTTCTGAATCCAAATTTCGATTTTCAAAATTGTGATTTTATATTCTTTAATTTCTTTCTCATAAAACTATTATTATTACCTTATTGATAATAACATTAAATGTGTAAAATATTAAATACGTTTTTACAATTCAAGAAATATCATAAATAGAAATTTTTTTTTAAAAAACCAGTCAAAACAAAAAAAAAAATCATTCATGTGACACTCTAATTTATATAATATATTCCTAGCTACGACCCGGAAAACGTTGTTTTACTCATAAAATTGTTTATTGGAGCAGGCCCTGAAGTGAATAAAATTATTTAACTAATTTTAAAATATAAAAAATGACATAAGGAATTGGTTTTAAATTTAAACAACAAAAAAATCTGTACGATCAAACACAAATTTTGGGTTTTAAAATTGAAAACACAAAATTTCGGATTATGGAATTCGAAACATAAATTTTCGGATTTCAAAATCTAAAAATCCGGATTTATGTCACACCACTAGTACGAATATCGTATATGTACATATCATTTTTGTACTTTCATAAGATTATTACAAATTGCCTCTTATTATTCTATGATGTACTATATACAATACATTATTATCCATTATTTAATATTTTTAATTTTTAAATTGACCACCAATTAATTTTTTTGTTTTAGCTATTGGCAGCAGTGTATCTCAATTCACTGCAAACGTGATAAAGGCCGGTTTTTTATCAGGCGAAAATTATCAATTTCATATTTGCACGTGAATGAATATAAAACATTATTTTGTTATTTAGTTATTATTTATTACAAATTTCATTGGAAATATATTTCTAAAACAATTCAACAATGGCAGATTTATTTGGAAATAACAACGATAATTTCGACATATCTGGGTCTGGTAATCTGGATAAACTAAAAGCCGAAGAAATACAAAAAGTTATAATGGTGGAACAGCAAAAAGCACAATTAAATGCTCAAGTAAAATAATATTTACTGAAAAACTATGTTCGCCTTTATTCATAATGATTTTGTTACTTTTCTAGATACAAGAAATCAGTGAAATATGTTGGGAAAAGTGTGTAGATAAACCATCGTCCAAACTCGGAGGAAAAACTGAAGTATGTCTTACAAATTGCGTTAAACGATTTTTTGACACATCGGTTGTCATCGCACATAGATTCAATCAATTGCTTCAAAAATCTAGCCCTGGACAACTATAACTACAATTTGGATTTCATTATATATTTCTCTTAATTTAATAGACGTATTTGGGCTAGAACACGGTCAATGTGATAATAAGTGTTATTACGTAGTAATGACATATTCAATATACTTAAATGAAGTAAAATAATTTGTCTATACACCGTGTTCATTTTCCTACATAGTTTAGTATAAAATTATTTATTATACTATTAATGTTCAATAATGATTTTATTAAAAATATATATGGTTTTTTTGCAATTATTAGAAAAATGTATTATTTTTTTTTTTAAACATACTGCTTTAAAAGCTATTTACTATTGAATATTATTAGTTTTAACATTAAATTTATTGAATATCACAAATATTTTTATTTTTTTTATAAAATTAACAAATCAAATCATTAATTAAGTAATATATTATAAGATATTTGCCAATTAAATGTTATATATAGCAATTTTTCCTATCCTATAACATAAAATTCACAAGTAAACTTATTTGTTCAATGCTAAATAACATGGTAATTTAATAATATAATTATAAATATTTTCATTTATAGATGATGTGATCTAATTGTTTTATATCAAAACTTATCTAAATGTTCAAAACTGAAATGTACAAAAATGTACTGTTTACTGTTTTATGTTAAATTTAAATAATACTATTTACTTATATGGTTATAATGTTCTAACTTTAATTTGAATAATACTATATAAATTGTTCAAATACAAAAAATTAATATCATACATATTAATATATATGTTTGGAACATATAAATTCGTGAAAACTATGAAATACTAGATAAACATAATTAAATGTACACCAAGTACATACTAATGAAAAATAATATAATCATATATTGTGAATTTATTATAGTTTACCAAAAACTATGTTGTAAAATAAAAAGTTAATATAAAAATTTTAACTAAACAAAATATATATATATATATATTATTTATAATATAAAAATATAATAACTTTGAATACTTACCATTGAATATGTTTGCATTTGTCATTAACAATGAACTTGCAATAAACCATAAAAAGAACACTGAGTACATTTTGTAAACTTTATTTTGAATGAGTCTTAGAAAATAAATTTTAAAAGACTACGACTACGATTCTGACTTTTATAGTACCTTGGAAGTGCAAGAATTAAACTAAAATGTATTTTGGGTTCACAAATCCTTTTATATACAAAGGTAGATCTCCTTGACATAACAAAACAATCAATTCCAATTTGTACTGGAAAAAAACAACAGCAACAGAAATACTAGAACGAATACAATCAATTTTTATTTTCTTGGGACATTACTCTTCGGATATCTTAATTTTATCATTTATTTGACCCATTTCCGATGTTTATTTAAATAATGTTTCTTTTGCATTTGTTTATTATGTGTGTTTGTATAGAGTTTAAAAATAGTACTGTACAATATTTAATGTCATTACTAATTAGTTATATAATTAATTTATAATAATACAATTAAATGTAACAATTATTCATAATTTATTGTCCACATATTCATATATATTTTAGAAAAAAACAATCAACATATATCTGAGATAAATGTTAAAATACTTATATAGGCTTAATAATGAAAAAAAAATTACTCAATCAACGATTTAGTAAACATAAAAAAAAATACCATTTCTATGTTTCTCACAATAAAAAAAAAAAAAATTAGATACTTTTTAAATAAATTAAATTGATATTGTTAAACATTATCAAAATTATTTGTCTAGTGATGAAAAAATATACATTGTTTTGTTTATTTAAAATTGAAGTATCAAGGAAATATTATTGATTTATCGATGACATAATATAATAAAATATAAGTCAGTTTCTCCTATTAATAACATGTACTTTATGTAATACAATATCAAATTCTTGTTTTTCAGTTCAATAATTGGTTATCGGTTATAATCATGTCACCCGAGAATCTGATACTTTTGTAAGATAAAGGACAGAATCTTATGTGTTTGTTGAACAGACAATATATATATATTATACACAGAGGTATGTATATGTATTATATACAGAGTGAATCACTAGTATATATTTAAGTTTAGTATCAATGTAAAATGTCCGAATCTTGTTTATACAACTGATATTATTTGGCACGTGTAGTATGTATTATTATACTAGATGTTATATCAAAAGAGTTAAATTGATAACTAAAGTATGTACTAGAAATAAAAATCCATGAAATAACCAATTATAGTGTTACGTAATTTTGATTAAACAAAATTATTCAATTATCAATAAAATTATGTATAGATAATTCAATTTCAATACAAGGCGGTAAATTTTATGCTTAATTATTAGTTATGATGTTATGATACATGTTTATGTACCTAATGTTAATAATGTTAATAGTATTTTACAATGTCAAAATTCATATTAGCTAAAATACCCCATTTAAATTACAAGTCTTTAATTATATATAGTTTTAATCGTTTGCTCCCTAAACTTCATAATTTTACAACAGGCATGGCGAATTCAATTCAGTGTACCGCCCCCAATTATCATTCTATTTTCTAATTGATTGGTTTTTATTTAATGCCGAGTACATTTCACCGTCCTACACTGGTGAATACGAGTCATTGGCAAACTGGTTAAAAATCGAGCGGGTGAGCAAAATAATTTATTTACAAAAATCATAACCGTGAGGGGCGGTAGTGTAAATATATTCTATGTACAGAAAAATAATCAAAGACTAATTAAATAACTTAAAAAATAAACGAAAGAATCCGTTATTATTTTTTATGTTCGATTTATTATTTTTGCAACCCAGATAATACGTGTCGACATATTATAAAACATGAGAAACGTGATATATATATATAAACTATGAAATAATTTGTCAACCTGCTGGGATGGGGGGGGGTGGCAAGTGGTCCGCATAATTATAACGCCATTGGTTTTTGTCAGAAATTTGATCTCGATTCGTTAAAAACACCCGTCGGTGTATAAAATACGTAATTTTTATTGTTTTGTTGTATTTGAAATTAATTCGTCCGTCCGGACCGGAGGCGTTCCGATACAAGACAATATCGTGTTTTTTCTCGCGGGCCCGGTGATTTACGAACGTCGGAACGACGCGCGTTGGTCCGTATAAACGTGACAATAATAACGTCGTCATCCGATCCCAATAAGTTCGAGTGTATATATATATATATATATATATATATATATATTATGCGGGGCTCATGTAGACACAGTGTACGGTATACGTACGCAAACGATTGTAATAAGAAGAAAAAAAAAAATAATAATAATAAAGTACGGAGGGGAGATTTACGGGTTTATCGCGGCGCGCGGGGCGCGTCCGGACCGACGAAAATCCGCGCGGCGCTACGCCCGTGATTAGTCATCGTTAAGTTTTAGACGGTGACATTTTATTTCGTATATATATTACGTATTACCTGTATATATATATATCCAATATAATATATACGAACGGTATCCAATATAATATATATGTGTACAGTACGTACCCGACATTAGTATTGGACGACTAGTATTCGGTACCCGCGGGGGAGGTGTGTAGGTTGTGCAGCGACAGAAATAATTACGGCGCCGAACGCCATAAATCGAATCGCCGCGGACCGTCCGCTGACAAATCGCTCTGAAACTAAATAGAGATTAATTATTATTATTATTATTATTTTATTGTTTATATATATATACAGTAAAACTTTCGTATAACGAAGTCTCGTGGGGAACAAAAAAAAAAAAAAAAAAATGTTGTAATACAAAGAAATTCGTTAAATAGAATTACATGTTTTTTTTGTCATATATATATATATATCGATTTTTTAATTTCATATTCTATATTTTATATTAAAAATAAACATAAAATATCATATTATATACCTACATATATATGAGGGCACTAGTTTCAAAGTGTACAATCTCCATGTTCCATAAAAATTGAGATAGACATCGTTGTATATTCAATTGTCAGCGCTGAATTCGAATAACTCACTATATTTGAACAAAAGGGTCTATCTCCAGTGTATTTTAAAATTTAAAATTGCATTTAGTTTCAAAATGTTCAATCTCCTTTGACAAGTTTGTTTCAACACGTACAATCTCACTATTGTCGAGCAAAATGGTCAATCTCCAGTGTATTTTTAAGCTTAAAAATAACATTTAGTTTCAAAACGTACAATCTCTAATCAAATAATATTTTTCATGAGTTTTACTATAAAAATAGATTTATATGTATTCATCACGTTTTGAATTCGTCAACTTTTACTGATATTCACACTATAAGCTTATGTGTGATGGTTGCGTGGGCCAGAACAAAAACACAACATTAATTTCAATGTATTGCAACTGGCTCGCCAAACAAAAAGTAATTTCAAAAATTGAAGTTGTATTCCCAGTAACTAACTTAGTAATCTTATGTATTTTTTTATTTTTAACGATTTTCATTATTAAATTTAATTTTTTTGTAAACTTCTAAACTAAATAAAAAAAGAATAAAGACTTCTAATTTTTAGCTTCTCAATACCTATTTATTATTTACTAAAGTTATTTTCAAAACGAGCAATCTCCTACTGTTAGTTTTATATTGTACAATCTCCAAACAAAATGTTGTCAGAACTAAGACAAAATCTTGTCTTTTTAAGCAAAAAACTGGTAAATCATCTCTGCATAACTATATGAAAAGGTTAAAAAAATCCGAATGGAGAAAAAACATTTTTTGATTAAGTTATTCGTTTTTTTAGTTTTCTGAAAATTTAGTGAATGTGGAGATTGTACACTTTGAAACTAGTGCCCTCATATTTATATATTATGTATTTTTTAATCTTAATTTAAAAGAAATAATCAGTGAGTTTTGTTTGTTTATTATTTTTTATAAATTGTACTGTTTTCGTAAAATGATTAGTTTTATTGAGTTTTTAAAAAAATTTCATCCGAAACATTTGCTTGTTGTCTAAAACCGTTTCTTACAACAGAAAAAGCGTTTAGTATCTCTTTTTCTGTGAGTTTAGGTAATTCTTTTGCCATGATCTCCTTCGATTTCATTACATTTTGTACGATTACGATTACGTCAGCATTGGAACTGCAGCACGCAGTACTGTGCAGTAAAATTAACCAGCTATCAATGTCTTATCTTTATTGGAAACAATAAAATCATAGATATTTTCGAACAATATTTAATATTCGATAGTGACAAAGTTTACAAAAACAAGTTTGTTATCGAATAGTTTATTCGTTATTTAGAAACATCAGATTCGTTATACTGAGATAAATTTACGCACGATTAACAATGAAGGTCATGGTTCGTCAAAAATAATTCGTTAAACAGAAAATTTCATTAAATGTATGTTCGTTATATAGAAGTTTTACTGTATGTGTATATATACATACATACATAACGGATTGTATAATATATACAGTAAAACTTTCGTATAGCCCACACGATCCTCCCCCATATAAATACGCCTCTGATTCAGAAGTTCACTGAAATTATCACTATAATGTTTGGAGAAACTCGAGTTTCGGAAGTGTAAAATTGTCCGTTAAAAAAAAAAAAAATGTTAAGGAAAGAATTGAGTTAATGATATTGCGGACATGTTACGTATCCAGGAGGAAGTTTTGGGGGCTGTAACCCCCTCCCGAAATGTCTTCGGAATTTACACTTTTTTTGTGTTAAGATGATGTTTATTTGGTTTGACCAATAAGAACACAATGTCCTCTATTAGTAAGGAGAATTTCAAATGTAACCCCATCGGACGTTTTATCAAATTGTTATAACTAATTAGAACGGTCAATGACCATAATACACGCCGCCCCTCCCACCGCCACCTGTTAATCGAACTAACAATAATTATACTACTAGACGAACATTCGTTCAAATGTTTAGAACAGAGCTGTTCGACAGCATGGCAATAATAATATAAAAATATATATAAAATTACGCCGTAACGGATGTGCCGGCTTTGGTATCCGATTGATTTCCGGTCAGCGGGTAATAATCGCGACCATTTTGTGTACAGTTATAAAATATGGTAGTCAGTAGCGTGACTGGATAAAAAAAAAAAAAACTTAGGGGGAGAAGAAGGGCAATAGTTTTATCAGTAAAATAAAAACCCAAGAGGGATGGTGTAAGTATAATTTTATTATATGTATACGAAATAATCGAAGACTAATTTACTAATCACTTAAACAAAACCGAACAAATGTACACATTTGCCTGCTCGCGAACATTTCAAAAAGAGCAAATGCCGCACCCCCACAATCACGTCACTGATGGCACCTATACCAACTTAAGGGAGAAAATCTGGGGCGTTTTAAGATTTTCGACTATTATATAATATAAAAGGTCCACTCCTCGGGCCTCGATAAACGTTTCAAATGCGATTGTCGTGTATATATATATATACATATATATTTTTTTTCTTTTTGGTTTTTCACAATACCAAACAATAATTAGCCAGTTCTATTCGATTTGATCGTTACGAAAAACCTTATAACAATCACGTGTTTAACTTCATATTAGGTACAAATTTTTTTTTTTCTTATGTTATAATAAAAGAACAATTTTAATATTAATTCGGTCGATTTGTCGGAATGTATAAACTCGTAAGTTTGTTCGTACCATTATTGATGCGGTCGTGAGTGGTACGGCCACGTTGCTCGTATCTCTTATCTTCCCCTTCTCGATAATCATTATCGCACTTTTTGTTCATCTGCGGCGTTTTGTCCGGACGTGTTTGTGTTAAACTAATTATTTGAAAAACACCGAAGTGGTATTCACCATACTATACACTTTAAAATTACATGTCTAACAGTTTGATAATACCATTCGTTTCGTAAACTATTAAAAGAATATATTGCATAATACGTAATACATTTCATTCACTACGTACAAAAACACAGTGAAAATCATGGTATTAATCATTAATCATCGTTTATCATCATAAATAACCTAATTTGCTTACTTTTCGTTTTCAGAAGAAAATATTGAAGTTTATAATGTTAATCCTAACGTTTTCAATTTGTTTGGGGACCGTACACGGAGTATCGAATTCCAAAGATCCGGTTATTGAAAAAGTATAAACGCAACATACATTTACACTTAAATAATTTTTGTTTTTAATAAAATAAAATGTTTTTAACGCGTACAATTACAAACGCAACAGCAACATTTTAGAGGCGAAGAACGCAACTCAAATTATGATCATGAATCATTTCTTGGGCAAGAAGCAGATGAATTTGATAAATTAACACAAGATGAAAGTCAGAAAAGACTTGGGTAAAAACTTAATTTCTGTTGAATGTGTTTCCATTATTTTTAAGAAATTGTTTATTAACCAATATTTTGTTTTGTAGTTTGATAGTTGAGAAAATAGATTTAAATAACGATGGGTTTGTGACACAAGAGGAACTAAAAGATTGGATCAAATTTACACAGAATCGTTACATAGTGAATGATGTAAACAACCAATGGGAAACCCACAAACCTATGGTTGATGGAAAATTATCATGGGCATCATTTAGAAAAAATACATACGGGTATATGTCTGGTAAGAATATTATAATATATTTACATTAATAGAATACATATAGAATCTGCTTTTATAATTTTGAAAATAATATTTTTTAGATGAAGAAGCAAAAGATGCTTCGAATAATGATGATTCATTTACATATGCAAAAATGATATTAAGAGACAAGAGAAGATGGGGTGCTGCTGATGTGGATGCTGATGGATTATTAACTAAAAAAGAATTTATTGCATTTTTACATCCTGAAGAAAGTAGTCACATGAAAGATATTGTTGTATATGAAACAATAGATGATATGGATTCAGATAAAGACAATAAAATATCAATGAATGAATATATTGGTAATTTTATTCAAATAAATTTGTCACAAATTTTGTTTTTAACAATACTATTTATTTCAATTATTATTAGCCGATTTATTTCCTGGAGTGGATGCAAGCGATGAACCAAACTTTATTGTAAGTGAAAAAGAACAATTTAAAACTTACAGAGATAAAGATGGAGACGGTTTTTTGGACATTGGAGAGGTCAGTAAAAATAAGTTTTAATTTTGAGTTTGATTTGGTTTTTTTTTTTTATAATATCAATAATATATTGTTTATTTGATTTATAGGTTAAAGATTGGATATTACCTGATAATTTTGATCATGCTGAAGCAGAGAGTAGACATCTTGTTTACGAATCGGATTCTGATGCTGATGGCAAGCTAACAAAAGAAGAAATATTAGCAAAATATGATCTTTTTGTTGGGTCTCAAGCAACTGATTTTGGAGAAGCTATAATGAAACACGATGAATTATAAATTAAAATACATTTAGGGGCCTATTTTTTGTAATATTTTACATTATACATTTTTTAGTTTAGACTCTAAACTTTAGAGCATAAATTGGTGGTCACAAAATAAAATTTGTCACCATACCCTTATATTCAGATATTTCACTATTTTTTTTCTACCATTTATAGTAGATTATAGTTTTTTAAAAACAAATATTACTAGGTTTAAACTTTACAATGAGAAATCAATGGGTTAAGTAAGAAGTAAATATAATCTCAGCCATTAGTCACTACACACAACTGATTTGGTATAACACAAAAATAGGCCTTGCAAAATTTATAATATATTTTAAATTAGTAATAATTTAGTTTAATATTAGTACTAAAAGTCATGAGCGCCAGACTTTTAAAATTTCACGGTGTGCTTAAAATCCTAAAAATATTAAATACTTAACATCAAACTAATTAATATACTTCTTTTTCAACAAAACAACTTAATTTGTTTAATAAGACATTTTTTTGTGTATATATATTTTAACTTATAGCTATAGGTAACATAATTCTAAATTTTAAATAAATATTTTGAATGTATTGTTACATTTTTTTTTGTTTTACAGGGTGCAAAGCACCCCGTGAAATCAATCATGGGATGCTTGAGCATCACGGTATCCCAATAGTCTGCGCTCATGCTAACAATATGATATTTTATGTAATGAATCATATATATATATATATATATATATACAAATAGTTTTTTTTAGTAAATTAATCATAAAATATTATTTATATTTGTATACATTTTTATTTAATGTAGATTTGTTAAGAACTATGATCTGACTGAATTGAAATGCCAAAAATGTTTTTCTTGTATATGATGATAAATTTTTTACATTATTTATACATATGTAGCTTAGTCACTTTGTTTTAGAGTTTTTTCTCTCTTTTTATTTATGTACTAAATCATTGAAACAAAAGTATACTTATTTTTTACTTATTTAATGTACTTGCCTAATTATTTAAATTTATTCCACTAGATATTTATTAATTTATTTGTGTTTTGTAGTATACAATTATGTTATAGATTTTTGCAAATTCGCAGTAAATATAAAATAATATTATTCAACAACAATAGTAATTAATAATTTTTTTTTCTAAATCATCTGTTTATTAAAGAATAACTAAATGCACGATTGTGTAAGATGATGTTCAATTGAAATTATTTAATTTCTATAAATATTAAATATTAACCACCAATTATAAGAGGATGTCAAATCTGAATTTGCTATCACAATCCAACTAACGAGCAACAAAGCAAAAACATGCTTACGCAGACTGCATAGAATTTGCTTAATATTTGTTTTAGACTAAAAACAACTATTATAAAATGTTTAAAAAAAGGGCAATATTCTAGAAGGCAATCATTTTTTTATTTTATCAAACTAATTTTTTGAAAAGTTTCAGACATTTAAAAATGTTAAAACAATCGTTATTTTTAAACCATGGAATCCATTGAAATTCGAAATGGACAATTTTGCCCTCTGTTGTTAGTCCAACGACTGAGTCATCAAATGCGGGTAGCACGTCTTCTTAAGATAACTTAATTTGTGTTATTAACTTATTGAGTACTGTCATTTATATCAAATTTATTACTGTTCTTATTTTATATTTGTGCATTATTAAATAGTTGTCCGGGGGCATAGATTTGCTTATAATAGAAAATAACCACAGAATTTCATCCATTATGTGCGATAACCAAATTTACCTAATATACAAAAAACAAATTAATGAAATATTTATTTTTGATAAGAATGAAAAAATTTTGTTTACCGGTATTTTCATGTTATCATTTCATATCGCTAATTTAAAATTTCTATTGAATTGATAAAGTTTATCACGTTTTCGGTGTTAATCTTGTTCTGCGTTCAATTAGAAATTTAACCGGTCCGATCCGTACAAGAGGAAAATTTTCACAGGTATCATGCCGCTGATAAATTCCAGCGGTCCTGCGGAGATATTGAGAGCAGCCCAAAAGGATGACGAAATTTGCGAACGCATCAATCAACAACTTTTGGCATTTCTACTCAAGTTTAAAGGTATTGACAATATTTTTTTCATTATCCATTCTGTAATCGACTGGTCGATATTAATAAATAATGATTTTCAGGACACATATTCGTAAACAAAAACAAACAGTACATATTTCAAACATCACAAACATTGTATTATGCGCTTACAACATTAACTAAGCTACAAACATTGGGCGAAGAGTATACAAGAATTGTTCAAGTCGGAAAAACAAGAAAACACGTCCCGGGAGTTTTGGTAATTTAACACTAAACAGGTGATAATGCTATTTATTGTTTGTGCGTCACCGTTATTTACAGCAAAGCGTGGGCATGGTATTTGTTCATGTATTTGGAGACCAAATTTTTGTACAAACTTTAAATTATTTTATTGATTGTATCCGAGACAACAAAGCAATTACTACTCATGCCAAAGATCAAATTATTCGTTTTATGATGACCGTTAAATCTCTACTTCCGTTGTTTCAAAGTCTTAACAGAGTATTATTCTACTGGAATGGTACTTTTTATACATGGGCAAAACGGTTTTTTAACATAAGTTATGTAAGTAATTATTCATATAATACCTATACATTATCTTCTAAAATGTTATATTATTATTATTTTTTTTTAAGATTTATGGTGTTCCATGGTATCATCCTAAGCGACCATTACATGTGTTCAAAGTTCTTAGCATTTTGACTGCTGTTAATTTAAGTATACTTATGCTCATGGCTCTATTTAAAAAACAAAATGCACTTAACAACATGAAAGAATATACCGATAAACCTATTTCATCGAATAGCAGTAAATGTCCACTATGTTTAGAACCGAGACAAAACACTTCTCTTTCATTCTGCGGGCATTTGTTTTGTTGGTCTTGTATACATGAATGGTTACAGACTAACAACATTTGTCCAATATGCAACAAAACACTAAATCCTAGAAATATCATACCATTACAAAATTGTTCATAGTTAAATGAAAATTGTGATCGAAGTATATATTAATTAATTTTTATAATTTTAAATAGAGAAAAGACAAATTATTATACAATATACTGATTAGGTGATAAGTGATTTAGGTAAAATAGCTTTATGTGTTTTAAAGTTTAAGGGAGTTATCAAATAATTATCAATTTTACTATAAGGGCAGGACAATCAAATTATTAGTTTATTATTTTTATTGGTGGTTAAAAAAAAGATTTGTTATATAATTACAATTATTATTATTATTTTTATTTATTAAAAAATCTCTGTTTACCATTGACATTCTTATGGTTAATAGTTAATAATTTATGTTTTTTTTTTATTTTTTTTTTTTTTTTTTTTTTTATACCATTTGTTACACTTGAATCAGTCTTAAATTTTTAATCATATTGTATACAGTTCAGATTTAATGAAATAAGTTATAGAAATACAAGTTCAATAGTAATAATTACTTTAAAATAAAAATATGTACAATCAATTAATAAATGGTAGCCCTGTTACTAGTTCGAAGTGTAGATAATAAATACTGCATCCAAATATTTAAATTATTTCAATATTAGAATTAGACACAAAAAGTAATGTATAAACTCTTCAAACTAATTACAGTTGTTCGGATAATATATTGAAACATATTGTTTTAAGACTCAATGATGAGATAAGATATTATCCACATTTGATTATTTGAGGTATACTTGCTTGTTTGTGCAGGAACCGTGGGAAGAAAAAGGATGTTGAAATAAAATATAAAATTGTGTACGCTTTTTAAGTAATATTAGTATATATAAATTTTCATCTTAAATGACTTAAAAAATAACATTTAATACAAATGGAAATAACTAATAACTCATAAGTATACATTAATTTACAAATTATATTGCACATTATAAATTATTAATTGAATCTATTATAATTTATAAGTAACTAGAAAAAAATGAGTGGGGAGGTGTTAATTATAACTACGCCATAGCCAATACAAAAAGCATTAAATCATTCTTTATTTTCCAATTGTCTTTCTATTTTTTAAAAATTAATTAACAAAATAAAATTAAGAAAAAGAAAAATCTAATATATTACACGAAACAAACACTTTAAATTACTATCTTTACCTAACATTAGGTTGAGAGAGCTGTCAGTAATTGTGCGCAAGTTCACCAGTATTATTATTTGTTTGTATATACGTAAATTAATAAAATGTTTGAGTCACATTGATACCCTTGAATGCATAACTAGAATTAGATGGATTTAAATTTCCAGAAGTCACTAAATAATGAATTTGTTGTTTTCATAATTTGGTATGTACTTATATTTTTAAAAATTGTTCAAAGAATAATAAACTTACTATAAATAAAAAAGTAGATATATTTAATTTTTTTATAATCAACATGAATGTTGTACAGTGTTGGTTGTGGATCCATAATTGGTCCGAGTAATTTTTGCAGCCCATCAATGTCGACCCAGTTTGTTCTGCTGAAGACGCACATATTGATGGCAAGCGGATTTTTATGAATACACAACACCATATTTTAATGCTGTTTTGCTAATTATTACATCAATGTGTTCCAGAGAATAATTATTCAACTCTACAAATACTGTAAACAACAATAATAATTGATGGCATTTGTGCACAATAACTAACTCTAGAACTCACACATGCAGTGAACATTCAAATATATGTCTTTTTACGTTATACATGAAAAATAAAAAATATAAATTACATAATTATATTATTATTATTTAGTATATGTACTCGTTATATAGTCTTAAAAAAAATTCTGACTACCACTGAATTATAATTACACTTAGTACATACCTATATTATACAAAATATTTAATCGTCTTTATATGATTTTTAACAAATGTAATATGTATTATAGGAGATTAATTGAAATGTCAATAATATGGCATAAATTTAATTATAATACTTGTAGGGCTTTCAACATATTACTCAGTCCATCAATAATATAATTATTAATAATACCTTATTCAATACCTGTTAAATCCTTAATAATGCCTATGGTAAGTGCATATACGTAAACCATATTGTGTGTTGCAAATTTCTCTATTAATTATATATTATTAAATCACTAGTTTTATTCTAATTTGGCGCCCATGCGTCTTAGGGCCAATATCGTGTTAGTCGCCCGAATCCATTGTTTTTTGATCACGTACCGTTTCAATTTGGTCTTGCTCAATGGTTTCCGCTGTTCGGCCGTTTTAAGCCACTTGTGCCTGAGCGCATCGGCCGCAATCATCCGGTTCCTGGAAGCACAATAATAAAAATGTATTTATTATTATTAAAATAAATAAAACAAATTTTTAGTATTTACCTACAATTCTATATTATATAATTGTTCATATAATATACACAACACTGTTTCTTAATAATGCACTTATTTATATATTATAGTTACAAACCTACTTGTGGTTTTCAACTCACAATTCTCCAACGATAACGTTAAGCAAAGGCACAACAAAGAAGGTCAAACAAAAATAAAATAATAAGCATGTTCATGTAGGTATTAGTAAAATATGAGATTTAAGTGAGTTAAGAACCTATTTATCATGCCGTAAGCCATAATCTAGCTATTGGATTTGTGTATCTATATGGATTTTATCTAATTAATAACAATAATAATATAGGTCGTGATGGTTTTGGAATCATTTAACGAATAAATAAAATACATTATGAATAATAATTGGAACACTATAAATTAACAATTAATGTTGGATAGTATAAGGTCGCATTGATTATATTATATCGAAGAGGTATACAGATGGGATATGATGATTTAAATATTGCTAATTAAAAGAAAAAAGAATGACTCATTTATTACCCAACAATTTAAATTGTCTCAAGTGAAAAATAAATTTACAAATACACATCTTTTAGAGATGCTAAAAAATAAGAAAAATGTATAATAAAAATTCCTTGTATATGATAAACATAATATGGGTTTAAAAAATTAAATATTATGCATGTTTATCAATTTTTCATTTTTGTACTTAATTCTATATGTTAATAATATATTTAAAAATTCTATGTTATAATATTCAAAAAGCTTAGAAATAAATTGAATTCCAGGATTAATAATTATATTAATCCTATATTGAGCCAAAATATATTTGTATAGTCATTATATTTGATAAAATATAAATTATAATAATAATTATTAGGTATAATAAACTTTTTTTTTTTTGTTTCAAAATAATACATTTCTAAAGTCAATAATGATAAAACTTATGTAGGTACAGTTAATTAGTATACTAAAAATTAAACGTGATTTTGGTAAAGAAAAATATAGGTTCTTTATAACATAAAAATAAAAACACTCCTTGTAAAAATAAACCGATAGGTGTATATTAAGTATAAGAATTAAATAAAAAAAAACTATTCTTTAAAAACTTGATTCATAAATTGCAGAAAAAAAAAGGAATAAAGAACATTAAACTTATTTATTTAGTACAAGTTATATAAAAAAAAAAGGTCATATGCATTCATTCAGAGTATATTATAATAATATATAACACAGCAGTAAAAAGGAATTGGTAACTTAAAAACATTTGTGTTAGTATAATTTAAAAATATATAGCGTGCATTGAGGAAACCGAATAATATACACTGCAGGTAAGGCTGAATTTATAGTTGAGGGATCCGGGGGCCAACAAATGTACTTTTGGCATATATCTAAACTGAGGTTTTTTATTAATTGAATTTTGTGGCCTGTGGGCACCCTGAGTAAGGGCGGCTAAAGATTGGTAAATGGATAACAGTTTGAATGATTTTTTTTTAATGATTAAACATGACAATAATAATACATAAAAACATATAATGACGAGTATAATATTGTAATATATATATATATATATATATATACGAAGCGACACGTCGAATAGGAGGCTAGGGACGCAAGTTCGCAATATTTAATATAGAAATAAGACATTAGACATTAGATGATGGCATACGACGGGTACATATACCACGGGATGTCAGCGGCGGGCGGTATCAAGCAGACACGTTAGGTTCCGCTGGCTTATTGTTATCAGTGCTGTAAAACAACTTGAGCAACATTTCTTTGGTGGACGACGAAAAATCGTGTTCCGGCGATGCCCGTTTGCTGTGCGGCGCTGACCGACACGACGGCGACATGTAGTACAACAGGTTGCTGGCGGGCGGCGGAGATCCGACCGGCACGTCCCGGTTCATTGACGAAAATTTGTACTTGGGCTTGCGGTCGGCCACCGCGGCGGTCAACTGTTGCCGGTTGAGCAAAAACCTGTGAAGGTTGCCACTGACATTGGCCGGAGGACCACGGTCGCCGGTGGCACGATCCTCGAACATGGTCAGTTGCAGGTCTTGCAATCGTTCCGAGAGGCCCCGCAAGTCCGAACCCAATAAGTTGGATGACATGGTAGCGGTGGTACGGAAGCTCGACAACATGTACGATACGTCCGAGGACCGACGGTAACTGCTGCAACAACTGTTGTTAGTCATCATCTGCAGATGTTGCGACCACGGGATCGACCGCCAGTCACCGCCGCCGTCAATGCCGGGCGGCGGAACTATGTCGACGGGGTCGGCTTTTGTTGGGACCTTAGGCCCGTTTAGTTCAAAACTGGTTGTCGGTTGCGGCCTACTGTCACCCCTTTCGGAAGTGGAAGTAGTCTGCAGATAAGTTGGCCCAGTGATGATGTTTTCGTTTTCGGTCGCATTCTGTTGCAGGACTGCCGCAGTTGTCGCCGGTTCCAAGGATTCTGGCGACACCACGGTGATCATTACCGGCGACTGACTCCGGGACTTGCAGCAAAACTCTATCAAATTTTCTTTAGTAGCGTCCAGCGGCACCGCCGCGTATTCGGTACTCGGCGGCTCACAGTCCACTGATGTCGCCGCCGGTTTGGCTTTATGACTGTTTGCTGCGGTTTGTTTTGACAGTAGTTTTTTGCTCGAACCTTTCCGAACCATTTTCTTCGGTTTTTTTCTTTGCAGCCATTGGTGTGCTATACACTCAGTCGCGTTCAGACGGCTCCTACAACCAACATACACACACACACACAATAAAAATTTGTAGCCAAATATTTAAATATATTGTAAGACATCTATAATTAAATAAATAATATTGTAATAGAATAAAAATTAAAAAGGGTATAGGATAGACTGCTGTAATACTACATAAAAAGCGAATGTAAAAAAAAAAAAAAAAAATACTATATTACACACTATGATACATAGGTACAAAATAGGAAACATTTGGGTACAATATCAATGTAAAAACTTATTAAAATCACTGATATTTTAAATACATGTATGTATGTATATGTGTATATCTATCTATGTTATAATAATACGTCTGATTGTGTCTGATATATATTTGTACAAGACTATTTTACAATATATATGTAGTTTACCGAGGTAAAAATTATGATAAATACAATTAAATATAATTATATTATAATACTACACAATTAATAACAACAATTTAATGCAAAATTCATTATCTACACAAAATTGATATAAAAATGCATAACTAAAAAAAAAAAAAAAAAACAGAAATCTCAATAAGATAATAATTAATAATAATTATTGTTACTTCATAATATAGTTTTTACAAAATTGTTAAATAATGAAGTATACAATATACCTTTATGGAAATTATTATACATTTTTTTTTTTTTTTTTTACTAAAGTGTTAAAAAAAACAATACTTCTATACCAAAATAAGTTTAAATTAAAACAATTTCCTATAATTTCCTGTTTTAATCTATGAAAATTAAATTACATAACTTAAAACATTTTCCTCGTATTAAATTTATTTAATTACGATGCAAACTAAAAAAAATGTTATAATTAAATATAACAAGAGTATTGTTTTTTCGTTTTTATTTCACGATCTTTTAATCGCCCTTGATGTTATTAATGTACATAAATTCTCTTTTTAATAAATAATACAAAGTATTTTTTTTTTTTTAAATAAATGTATATCTAATTATGATAATAATAGATGGTACATTTTGAAATCGTAATGCAAAATGAAAATGAAAAAAAGAAAGGTAATCAATAACTTTTGGAAGTCAATAAATATATTATTTTGATCTTACTCAAATTACATTTACGTGCCAGAGAAATTGTTTTTATTAGTTTTAATATTAATATTTCATTATACGAAAATTGTATTTGTTTATAAATAAAACAATAGTCTATTTGAAAAAATCTATGACTCACGATGTGTCCTTATTAAATTACATGTGTATTTAAATAAAGATTAGATGCAATGTGTACTATTATACGACTGTTCTAGATAGTAATCACCTCTAATAGGTATTCTCAACAAGCAGCATTGTTATTTAGAAAATATCTAATAAACACGGCAATATTATTTTTTATACTAATGCATCATTTCCAATCAACTAATGTAACTTAACCATGATTAGAAAATAATTTATTTGATAAAAATATAAATCTAGTTATTAGAAATAAAACCAAAACACAAATTTGTTTAATAATATAGTAATATACTGCATATAGCAAATGTTTGTTTAACTTATCAGTGAATTTTAATTAGTTTTAAGCATATCCAAAATAATCATCTATTACTCATACAGAACCAATAAAAATCATACTTGTGATCTTTAACGAGGAGCTTCTTGATGAAATCTTTTGCATCGTTTGATATTGAATCAAATGCTTCGTCATCAAAATCGTACTGGGCAATTGTTACATTGGCCATAGTTTCTACATCGGTCTCTCCCATGAAAGGTGATAGACCCGATAACCTATATACCGAAACAGTTTGATTTATACAACACACTTGAAAATAAATTACATTTATTTGTATATAGACCACTTACAAAACATAACATATTACCCCAACAGACCACATATCCGTTCCAAATCCGATAGCATCAAAGTTTACTACCTCAGGCGCCACAAATTCTGGTGTACCAAATAATACTTGGAGTTTATTTTCGGGATTGAATTTTCTGGCTAAACCAAAATCAATGATTTTTATACGATTTCCGGTTTTAGTCAAACACAATATATTTTCTGGCTGAAAATTTAGAAAAATTTATATCATAAAAACTTTGCATGATTATTAAAGAAAAAGATAATTGATACCTTAAGATCTAGGTGAAGTATATTTTTGGAGTGAATAAACTGCACCCCTTCACAGATCTGTCGCATGAATATTGTCACAGCTTTTTCGGTCAATACAAAATCATCACCAATAACTCGTTCAAATAATTCACCACCTTCAACTCTGACAATTAATAACCAAACAATGTCAATAGATACACTTACTTACATATTTTATGTATTTATATATCTAAATCAAATTTAAAAGTTAAGATTCAAAATTATAGTTAACAAATTAAATATTTAACTCTTTGTGTAGATCAAATTTATTGACTATTGGAAAACTATACATGTTTGTCCATATCATAAAAATTAAATTAAATTAATAATTATTAAATTTAAATAATTACAGTTCTAATATGAAGCACATTGCATTATTTGCTTCGAAAGCATCGTAAAGTTGAATTAATCTCGGATGTTGAAGTTCACACATAATTTCTACTTCTCTTTCTACGTTTCGGCGATCTTGTTTGTGTACAATACCGACGAATTTGGCAGCCAACATAAGACCTGTAGCTTTTTCTCGACATTTAAATACTGTACCAAATTTTCCCCTAAAAAATAAAAACAAATATATGTAATTATAATACAATTTTGTTATAATAGCCCAACTAAATTAATTGGGGGCCTTATATATTTTTAAATAGGTAAAAAAAACAAAAATTGTTTTAGACATTAACAAATAATAAAATATCAAATATATATATATATATATATATATAAACTAAATTCATATTTTTATTTAAAAATTAAATGTTAATCGTGGTAAATGGTTTTCCAACCAAACTAAAATAGTTTTAGAAAATTTACTTCTTTAGAGAACTATAGGCATTTCCCAATCACTCATAAAACACTATAATAAACAATACACAATTTAATTTAATTTAATATTTATTATGACACTAATCCAAAATGGTTATACCTACCTAAAACACAAAACAATCAACCCTGCACAGTGTTATTCGTTCAACGAATCTACTCGTTGAAACTATTTGATGTATGTAATTTTATTTTGGAAAAAAAAAAAAATGATATTCATATATTTCCCTAGAAAATTGCTTAGGAGGTAAACTGTATTGTGGTAAATATAACCGGACTATAATATAATAAAATACTCGATAACAGTTGGCCCTACTGTAACGGTTCCTCCCTCCACTGCCGACTACTCCGATATAATAACGCAGAATGAATTGTATATTTTGTTATCAATGTTTTGTTAATTTTTATTCTGTTTTCCGTACCGTTTCGTCGCTCGCCAAACATTAAACAGACATCAAATTTCATCTTCGAACTTAATACTTTCGTGTTTTTTTTTTCTGTGTAAGTATTGAATAATATTATTATTATTATTACCTAACTTCTACCTACATACTTCGTTAAATAAAAAAAATTACAATCGTCCGTATATACACAGTTTACTAGCTCTCTGTAATTATTTGGACACAATGACTCTGCAGAAATTTAAACTTTTTTTTTTTTTTTAATTTTCTAGTTATTGTTATACTAAGTTAAAACAAAATAAAATCATCTTACAAAACGTTAACTTTAAAAAATATTATCGATTTATTTTATGTGAGCGTTTCGTAGTTTGTAATAGTTAAGCATTAAAACAGCGTTAACATAAATCAGTGTACAAATCAGTGTTCGGTAATCACCGAATCTGGTGCACACAATATCTATCGGTGATTTTTTCCTCTGCATTAAAATTAAAACATATCTCCTAGGTACACACTAGATATCTATATTTTTAAGAATATGAATATATAAATATTGTGTTATAGGTACAATATATAATCAAACATATTAAAATTATATGTTTTATTTCACTAAATACCTATAACAAATATATTCCAACAAATAAATAATAATTTAAAGTTGAAATATTTAAACTATAAGTTAATAATATTAAGCTCAGAAATCATGTTTTAAACAAAGGCAATGTTATGTCCGCTAATTTAGTTAACAACACTTTGTTTTATGATAATAAACAACATACTCATTGGACATACCTAATCTATTTTCTATAATATAATTGTTTAACGTATAGTTGACTTTTGTTGAAAGTTTAAATTTAAATACATATATAGGTATGTACAAACAGATTTTTACAATTGTTATAAATATATTTTTTAAACCATATTAAATAAATAAATTTTAAAAGAAAACATTCATAACAACAGGTATTATTGTTACAGTTAAAACTGAATTATTATAATAAATTAGATTAGGTACACATACTTACCGATTTATAATAATTATTACAATACAAATTATATATAATTTATTAATTTATTAAAATCAACTGTTTTGAATTATAAAAACTAAAAGTTATTATATTAAATTATAAAATGATTTATATAGGTAGGATATAAAATATTTAAACACTTCAACCAATTAATCATGTTAATCTGAGTAGGAAAATATTCCTTAAATCTAAAAATAAATAGTTTCAAAAGTTCAGGTTTAGTTTTATTTAAGACTACTTATTTAAAAAATTATTTCCAAATAAATTAAAGTAACTATTTAATTTCTAAAAATAATACATGTACAATAATTTAAATAGTAAAGCTAAAATATTTATAAATTGACCTTATTTTTCATAGTTTGTGAACATAAAATATATAATGCCATAATCAAAAGTCAATAGTTATTATAGTTATAATGTTCTGATTATTTGTATTAGATAAGGGTTATTGAAATGAATAAGTACCGTATACATTTTTATTTATAATCTAAGTAATGTCAACATATATTTGTTATTATCAGACATTTTTAAGTGTTTACATTAAATAGAAATGTATTTAAATGGAAAAAAAAAAAAATTGAAAATGGTTTTGATTTTTAATTGTCATAATGAATTATACAAATAATGGTGGGTAATATTTATATTTAATATATTTGTATTTTGTTTTATTTTGTTAATTTGGAAAACAATTTTAATTTAAAATGCAAAGTAATAAATTATCATTTGATTTTAAAATAATAAGATATGCAATCTGATGTACCTATCTTATGAAGAGATTTTCACAACAGCATTACCATAGAATTTAAGTTGTTTTTAGACAGTTGGCATTAAAAGCTTTATATATTTTATAAATAGCTTAAAGCCAGCTAACATGGTCGTGATGGTCATTATCACATAGTTTGAATATTCTAGCTAACTCTGTTAGTGCCAGTTAATAATAATAATTTACTTTGTGCTCAACCTACGGTTATTTAATTTATCACTATTCATAAACACAATTTAAATTAATATTTCCACAGCCTCTTAGGTATTTATTTGCAATGTTAATTATAGTTGATTTTTTAACCAAAGTAAAATATTTGGCAAAAGTATTATTATAGCATGTAGACAGATATATGTGTTCTGGTAGATTTTTTAATTAAAATTAGTACCTATCATTTTTTAATAATCTACTATCACGTATAAGTTAAAGATATTATAATCTATTTTACTAAATATTCATAAACGCTTACCGTCCTATTTCAGATTGTAGTTCATAGTGTTCTTTCATATCTACTCCTCTGCGAATTGTAATATCTTTGTAGGGAAAACTAGGTTCAAGCTCTAAAAATATAATTGTAATATTAAAATTTAATTATATAGCATTTTATATTAAAACTTAAAATTATTTATTTTTCAGTACAAACATGGCAGAAAAAGAAGTGGAAATTTCAGAGTTGGAAGAACTGCAAACCAAAAAATTATGGCATCAATTGACTTTGAAACTTTTGGCTTACGTAAAAGATACAAATATTCAAAAAAAAGTTAACTTGTTGGAATTTTACAACAAATTCATTCAGCCAATAGAAGGCAAAATGAATTCCTTTGCTTTGGTTGAAATAATTTCATATGTAATTCCATTTTATAAGGAACCAACTGAAGCTGTTACATTTTTAGAATCCATGGAACCCAAGGTTAAAGATAAAGTTGAAGCTTTAATTTTCGCAAAAGTTTTAAAAGGTGAAATACTTTTGGACAAATTGAAAAACCAGCAAGACTGTTTGGTCGTTATTACTGATGTTGATAAACTACTGAGTGATTTGGATGAAATATCTCCTGTACACAGCAGATATTATTTGTTAGCCAGTCACTTATATCGTATTCAAGGAAAGCACACTGAATACTATCGTACTTGTTTGAAGTATTTGGGTTCAGTTGACTTATCTACTATTAGCCAATCGGATCAATTAAGAAATGCATTTTTATTGGGTCTTGCTGCATTACTAAGTGATGACATTTATAATTTGGGTGAACTTCTTATGCATCCTATCTTAGATTCATTGACTAACACGTCAAATTATTGGTTGGTGGAACTATTAAATGCGTTCAACACTGGAGACATTACAAAATTTGCCAAGATGAAGCCCCAGTGGTCTTCTATACCGGATATAGCTGTTCAGGAACACAAACTCAGACAAAAAATATCGCTTTTATGTTTGATGGAAATGACATTCAAACGACAAGCAAAAAACAGATGCTTGACGTTCCAAGAAATAGCGAAAGAGACACAATTGTCAATGGATCAGATTGAGATGTTGATTATGAAAGCATTGTCATTAGGTCTAGTTAGAGGCAAAATCGATCAAGTGGACGAGACTGTATACTTGGATTGGGTGCAACCGAGAGTGATGAATAAGGTTCCAATAGCTGGAATGATCAGTCGATTGGACACATGGTGTACAGAAGTGAAAAACATGCAGTACAGAATGCAAGACGAAGCCCAAGAATTTTTGAAAGTTTAAATTTTATAGTGTATTAAGTATCAAGGTGTGTTATTAAAATTGTCTTATCAATCTCAATTGCATACCTAATCCAAAAAATGTATTCAACATGTTGTAAGAGTTTTAAAATTTACAATAAAAATAATTACAAATATCTATGTATTATGTAACATTATTGATTATTAACAAAGTGTGTAATTTTACTTTTAATTTACTCATTAATACCTACTATTACTATGTGTACTATGGTTTTTTTTTTTTCAATTTAAATAGAACAAAACACTTTCTCTTAGGCAACCACTTTTGGCGGCCACTCAAAAAAAGTACCTATATAAGTTCATATTATTATTATTATAATATGTCCGAAGAAGAGCCAATTATTTGTCTCCAATGCGGTCTATTAAGTTTGTGAAATATGTTTGCGAGATTTTTCGGTCGTTTCCTCAATGAGTTCGTCAAAACTATGCCAGAACGGTCGGAAACTCGGTTTGGCAGACAGTCAAGCGATATTATAAATTAATAATATTATATTGTACCCACTATATGGATACGTCAAACCGACAAACACTGGGGACGGTCGGTCTCATTCATTACGATAATACCGATAATAATAAAAGGAGACGGAAGAGTTGGACTCAGATACTATAATTCAGAGCCATTCAGTAAACCGTGTTACTGAATCTGGGAGACTCGGGGTGGGGGGTTCCATATGAATAGGCGAATTTATTTTTCATAATGCCGGGGCGGAAAACAAAAAGAAATGCAGTTATTGTTGCCAAAAAAATAAAAAATCGTCTATTTAATTTATACATGTATATTTTTATATATATTATTATAATAATAATTACGCAAACGCAAAAAAGGAAAAACAACGTGCACAGGACGGCGTGCGGAGAAGATACACGCCGCCGAACGAAGATCTAATTTTAGCACGGTCGCCGTATTATTATTATTATTATTATTATTACGCTGTAGTGTCGGTCTCGCAAATATTTCACGCGCGTCCGACCGGTGCTCGGACAAACGGTTCCGACGTATATTTGTCGTCGTCACGTTGTTTATTCTCCTCTTCTTTTTTCTTTTTTTTTTTTGTTCCATCCGTCCGCCGAACGCGAGGCGTTCTTGTCGCCCGCGCAATATTTTCGCGTAATAATATTCGTATTTATGTCGTAAAGGAAAGTAAAAACTAGAAACCCAAGTTATAAATTTAAAAACGATGATATAATATCTAGAAACCAGTAAATTACAGACGTCGTTATTTTCGGGAAAGACAAATTTGTAGAGTGGACGTTTATTTTTCGAAAAGTATTAAAATTCGGGAGGAAAAAAAATAACCGATTTGAATTTCCCGATTTTTATCGTTCCCGGTGGAATTTTATTGTTTGCTCGTCATGCATGCTACGCCCGTATATTATATAAATAGATAATAAACGATCTTACCTCCTACCGGATCGGATTCGTCCACTTTGATCATTGCGGTGGTTATCGAGGCGGCCGACGACCAGCTGCACCGAAAATATTATAATATATCGGGCTCTTGTTTTGTGTAGCACTATTTAACGCCCGCTGAAATGACAAAACACGCAATAAAAAAATAATGTGCATTATACAATATATAATAATATATAGGATAAACTTCGATTTAATATCTAGAACAGACGAGTTTACATAAATATAAACCTATATGGGTGACGGTTTTATACTGTAATCGAATATTGACGTAAACACGAGCGGGAAAAGTGTTCCCTTGGGGCTAAGCCACGGCCGGATTGTGGACGATTTCAGTCAGTCGTGCTCAATATTTTACCGGCCCAGTATCTAAAATATAAATATCCCAAGGACACTAGATCATTGTAGGCCTGGTTCAGCCAATAAAATTCCAATTATAATATTGAACAAAAAAGAACAAATAGAGACATTTCTGCCCAGCGGACCAAATTATTAAAATCTTGGCGGCCCATCGAATCAAACTCGGTCGCACGTTGGACCCTGGGCTAAGCCCCCACTGCTAAAATATATAGATTTCAGTAATCATCTATAATTTGTTCGTTGAATATTAAAGCAAAACTTGAAACCGTGCTCGAATAGAGGAGAATCGTCGACATTGTGAACAATATGGAAAAAATTATTTGAACCAAAAATATAATTAAAATAAACTTTTTGTGTGAAAGACTGACAAAATAAAATTGGAACAATAACAAAAAATTTGTATTATTTTATTAAAGTTATTTTAATAAATTTACTTCAGTTACCCACTAAAAAAAAAAAAAAAGAATTTTTAGATTATTAAATTACGTAATTTTCCTTAATCATTTAAAAATTGTTATTTTTTTTTTCAGCCCCCACTGTTCGTAAATCGTTCCGGCCCCGTTGAACACGAGGTATATTGGACGACGCGATTATAATAATTTAAAATTTATCGTTTTGGCGCTATTATTCGTATATACAGCGACGTCAACGACGAGCACGTTGTTCTAGCCAATTAATCGTAATGCGAACGGAGACCCCGACGAACATCATCATCATCATACTTTCATGGGGTATGGCTATTATTACCAGAGCCGTATCTCTATAGGGGCAGGGCCAGTGGAGTCCTAGCCCTGCGCTTTCATAGATACAATAATAGTAATCAAATAAAAGCGTATACAAAGTGGAGTCACTGATGGACAAAAAAAATAAATAAAAAAAATACCTATACAATTAATAAGGGCGTAATACTTGAGATATATAATTAAGGGCAACCCCCCCCCCTCACTTCCATACAATCGCTTTGCAATTTTAGGCCTCGCCATATGTCTCTGCCCCGAGCCCCCCAAAATCTGCAGGGCGGCCCTGTATTGTATAGCTCCTACAGTAAATATCTGAACCGCGTATAGCTCGTGTGTATATAGGTAAGGTACTTTTAAAGCCGTATTTTGGGTGACTCACGTGTGGGCACATGTCTGGGGGCGCCAGAATATTATTTGCGAAATTAATTTTAAAAACATAATGATAAAAGAAAAAAAAAGAAATACGTTTATTATAAAGATTTTTTTGTAATTTGTATTTGAGAAAAACGAAAATTTTAGCAGTTGGTCAAGTGGTACCTTACCCAATAATAAATTATAACAATGATTACCGATATCGAAATTGATCGTTAACCACAGACAGAAATACATATTACAAGCTTTAAATGTGTAGGAAATATTAAAGAATCTCGATCATGGATGAAATACTTGTAATGTTGATATTAATTGGGTGGTTAGGCGGGTGGCATAAATTACCTACCCAGGGGCGCCAACATTTTTAATATGGCCCCGGGATACTTTGCGCTTTAAGATGTACTTTAAGACACACTTTTCGAGTAGTATTTCATTAAACTACGTGGTATTTATCGAAATAATAATCCGATCCCGATTTTCTTGAAAATCTGCTCACGTTTCACGACTAGCTACAAAGGCGCCTGTTATTAATACATATAAGATTGACAAATTCGATAATCGACACGTTAAGTAATTAGATTTAACATTTAAACGTAAATCGTGAAAATAAAAAGGTGGCAGGCAACCCGTTTAAAAAAAAAAAAATGATCATTGACATCCGAACTGTCATTATCCGACATTGCCCAGATTAAGTTAGGTTATAAAAAACATAAAACAAATTACTTTTTACCATACGTTTTCCTGTTCCCGCCCACTTCGAGGGTGGAAACAAGTGTCTTACCCCCTCGCCCCCCATATTTTTTTGTCGAGAACATTGTTTATGCGTATACCGAATTTGAATGAAAGTCATTGGCGCTACTAGGGGGGAGGGAGTCCACTGACGAGTTACAAAAAACCCTAGAGCTTAAGCACCCCTCTTGACCAAATATCTAATTTATAGGCACGAATTAAATTCATAACTATTATTATATTTCTGCGGTATATGACCTGCAAGGGAATTAATTTACGAAAAGTCCAAAATTCAAGTAGTCACGTAATACACGTAGAAATTATTTAAAATTACGGCTTCGTGGTCCTGTCGGACTTCCATCGTCAGTTATGTTCAAAAATTCAAATCTCTGATGCGTGCAATATATTTGGCTGTACCCGTCATGTATTACACGCACACGCCGCAAACACTTCCTATTATTAAATTAGATAGATAAATAACCATCACGGAAAACAACAGTTTAAAAACAAACAAAAAAAAAAAAAACGTTTTTTTTTAAAAAAAAAAAATATTTTCTAACACCGGCGCCAATTTATTATAAAATGGGCTTGCCCGCATTATTAATAAATTATACGAAAAGTACACCTATATTAAATAGGTGTAGACTATATATGGTCGAATTTAAATTAATCGGCCCACCCAAGATTTCCGTTTTTGAACCGCCCAAATATACATCACGGACCGTTTTTTTATTTTATTCGACGTGACACGTCATTTCGTATCTACCATTTTTTTTTTAAATCCAATTTTGGCCCGAATACAAATATAATAGTTATATATATATATATAAATATTATAATCACTCCGTATACACCACCGGTTTTCTTTAACTTATTTTTCCGGTAATTTAACTATAAGTAATCCGATTGGACAAATGTGAAAGACGTTGGTTTACATAATAAATAAATTACACGTTTTTGGCGAAGAGAATTTTTTCTACGACATTTTAATTCGTATCTGATATCCGATAACTGAGAATATACTCGTTAGAAAATATCAATTTTTTTTTTACCGCCCTCTCGTCCTAATATGCGCCCCTCGAATTAACCAGAGGTTTAAGGCTAAAATAACTCACTACCAATTTGAACGAGAAACAAAAAAAAAAAATCTGGCTTTCAGTCACAAATCGAGTTCTCTTCTTTCAAAGCGATTCCGTTCTAATTTTGGCCTAAAAATCGAAATGACCAAAACGTGAAGTGAGATTTTTCTACGTGTCGCACAAGACGTAGTCGTAGGTGTGTAATTTAAATGTTGACGGTGCTCTACGAGCGTATAGAAATTATGGGAACGTGACGCTGTGACATGTAACAATTTTTTAATTTTCAAATAAAAGATTTACAGCCGAGAAGATAATAAAGAAATAAACCGAATGAAATCGTACATCTAAATCATAATTCGTTATCTGTATATTATCCAAAATTAATGCACATAAACCTAAAACATATTATAATTTACAACAGAAGTTCATATATAAATTTAAGTTGATCTTAATATTAATTTGCATAATAATTTATTTAAATGGGTACTTATTATACGTTATATATGTAATTTAATTTAAAAAGTCAGTCTTGTTTTAAAACTACCGGGTTAATTAATTGAATTGTTCAGCTATTAATTTATTTGCGTATGCGTCAAATATAACGCCGTCGTTAATAACGTCACAAAGATTTAATAAATATAATTTTCGTTTTTCATCGGGCGTTCTATTGGATCGCAACGCGTATAAGTATATTGAATAATTTTTCAATTACAATTCAAGATATAGAAAAAATAAAAAAATAAATAATATTTTTACCGTTTGATTGAAAATAGAAATATGCAGAAAATATACGCATACACACAGAGTATAATAATTATTTTTAAACCTAGTTTTGTTCCTTATAAAAACTAAACTATATATATATATATATAATATATTGTGCAGAGACGCTCATAGTTTTGTGTATTATAATAATGCTGTTAATGTGTATAGCTAAATATCAATACGATTTTTGTTGTAAAAAAAAAAATAAATAAATAAATAATAAATGATTTTCGGTAATAGGTGCGGGGAGGTCCTAACGTTTCGTATCGTTCGAATCGCGCCCATCGCGAGTAGTTTCAGTACCTAAGGTACCTTCCAGTACCTAACCACGTTCAGTACACACACGCCACTGAATTTTTATACCCATACGGCCTCTACACGTCTCCTCTCTGCGGTTGGGTATAAAAATCAAACAATTATTTGTTCTCTTTCCCGCCTCTGCGGGGGGCCGCGTATTGGGAAAAGAGACGTCAAGCGGCCGCGCCGGAGCCTTTTAATAGAACGCCCGCGAAACGGCCAAGTTCAAGCGGATGGTCCGCCGGGGCGTGCGGTTTTACGAGTGAAATAACGAAATAAATTTGAACAATTTCACCGGTTTTATTCGATGGCGGCCGCGCCGAACGGCAGTATAAATAATAATAATTATTCCCGCGCGTTTATAAATAGACAAACACGGGGGCCCCTCGATCGTCGTATATAGTGGCGATTTACAAGCGCGTTTTGTTTCAAAAAAAAAAAAAAAAAAAAAGGTGTTTTCGTAAACAAATAAATAATGTCTCGCACTGGATAACCAGCGTGGTGTTCGGTGGCGATCTTTGGAAATCTCTGGTAATCTTTGCCAAATCTAAAATATAGCGTACTGTTAAATATTTGGTTTACCGCCCCCTGGTCTCGACCGTATCCACTGCCGCCCCCGACGTACGGATAATGTTTTTTCGACCATCTTGCCCCCACCCCTAGGCCGAGAAAAAATATTCTACAAGAGTACAAGAAAAAAAATCAACTGAAATAAGCGCGTCGATATAATGGCCATGAGGAATGTTAGAAGGTTTTTTTTTTTTCTTCGAATCGCTCGATAAATTTCAATTTTATAATACAAAAAGGGATTGAAAAACAATAAAAAAAAAAAAAATGAACGTAATACAATAATACATTTGGATATTCGTGTTATATATGTAATATTATTATTTTATAAATATATTATGTACTCACGGCGTTTAAGCGGTAGGGTATACTTTTATTAAATATACGCGGCGGCTTTAAAGATTTTGAATTTTTACGGAGAGAAAAAAAAAAACCAACGACAAATTAAACCCGTCGCGACGAACCAAAATCGAAAAGTCGAATATAAAAAAAAAAAAAATAAACAAAAATTATGAAGACGCAAACGGCGGGATCTTTAATCGCGATCTCACAACGAAACGGCAATAAACCAGCCGCGTAGATCGACGAAAACGACGATGACGACGACGGGTGACGACGTTCGGACTGTCCGTCGATCGGACGGAAATTCTAACGACTGTCGCGCCGGCCGCGCGTAAACTGTTGGTAACTTTTTACAATCGTAAATAAAATTATAAAAAAAAAAAAAAAAAATTATTATTATATAGTGTGGCGCAAACGGACGGGAGCAGGAGACGGCGGCGCGCGCGCAATCGGTCAAAACGTTAACCGTCGTCGCGGTCGTAGCGATACGCGCGCACGCGCCCGCCAAATACGATTATAGAACACGACGATTATCATCACAACAACCGCGCCAATGTTTATAAATTATTATAATTTCATTATTCCACTCTCCCCCCCCCACGCGAACAGGATTTTGAACTTTTTTAATAATTTACAAAAAAAAAAAAAAAAAATGGGCATAGGTTCCCCCGCGACCTCGGACATTTTGCGTTTCGAAAGTGACACAAAATAATAATTATCTAAATTAATGGGAATAGAGATGCAAACGTCATGCAATTTCCGTGCATTTCTGCTCGGCCTATGATTATTAATGTTATTATTTTTTTTTTTCAAACAGTGCTTAAATGTTTAAATAAATTTTAATGTGGATGATATATATACATCAGAAAAGACATTGCAAATATACGGAATGTTTTTTTTTTTTTATAGTATTGACATTCGATACAATATATTACAAATAATATAATACTTATAATATAGTCTTATCATAAATAGTTACATTATTGATAAACTTACATATAACTGGGTGCCTATAGCATTAATATTTCTTCATTCTCGTTAAAGTGGTAAAGTATATGTAGGTATTATTCTTATTTTAAATCGTAGAGTACTCACTCTGTGTTTTAAATACATACATTTTTATCACTATTTTTTTTAATATATATGCTGATATACTGTATATATGTAATTGTGTAAATACAATTATTTTTTTTATTTGTACTTGTCTAATCACTGTACCTACTGTTATAAACTCGTCGTGGACTTGTGTTTTTATATAGCCACGGAATAACGGAGGAGAAAATTAAACTAAAATTATAAATAATATTCCAAAAAAAAAAAAAATGCTTTCGAAATTGTGAGTTAAAGTTGTGCACCTCTCTGCGACTCACAGAGTCAATCGTGGTGAATTTTAGAATTTTTACAATTGTATTATATATTATTATACTCAGGGCGTAGATTTGTCCTTAAGGGGGAGGCAAAGAATGTCCCCCCCATTGGAAATAAATAAAAGATGCCAGGGTCCAAAGTTGGCGACTCAAGTTTGTATAATTGTTTCGTTTTTGTATTTGACTCAGTGTTATATGACCACTGATCAGTAAAAGGAAGAATAATAGTTATATATATATATATATGTTTGTTGTATTAAAGTTTAATTTTTTTCCCTCTCTCCTGAAAATCACCCTAATGGACGTTATTGAATCAATGGATTCCTAAACCTAACCTAACCTTAGTCTAAACCTAAACCAATCACAAAACATGTTTGAAATTGTGATTTTTTTTTTTTTAATTTACGTATACCATTAAATCGTATTATAATAATTATGTATATACCAATATACAAATATTGAAATAATTTATATTCGACACAATATATATATATTGCAATTCATATTGGTATATTTAATAATAATAATGGAAATTTATAATCGATTTACTGATTTATAATAATAATCTTTACTACATAATACAATAATATAATTATTAAACAGTACGTCGATTATATACGTATAGATTTTTATTTAATTGGAATCACGTAAATTGGTTTGATATTTGATTTTAATATTTCATTAAGTTAAAATTATATAATATAGTATATTTTTATTACTAAAACTAAACTTAATATTATCTAGTTCTTGGCTTTTATAGGAGATGGCCGGGTTCAAGTGCTTAGTACTTAAATATATGAGTACTAAAGTAAGTACATTTTTTTTGTAATAAGTAATATATGAAACAGGTATAGACCTGTAATATATATATGTATATATATATATATATATGTATATATATATATATATATGTATTTAATTAGATAATTAATAAGGTGGGTGTAAATTAAAAAAAAAAAGACGAACTAACGTCACACGATATTTTAAAAAAACCGGTAGATAAATTTAATACCGTGTGGACAATGATGTTTTATCCTATGTTGCCACAGAGCATTTTTCGTGTGTACCCATTCCCTTGGAAGGAGAAGTAGAATTAATTGTAATTAAAAGTGGTCGTTATTATAAAAATGTTAAAAATAATTTTCGAATTTCACAATGAAATTCGAGAAAACCACGGGTACCCTGGGAGCCGCTTTAAATATATTTTTAATATGATTAAACGAATTTCTATTTGACAGTGGCGAATTTAACGGTCGTTTATTCGGCAAATGCCAACGGGGCCCCATCTAAATTATATATAGTACATTTTTTTAATTTTTACCGCAAACAAAAAAAAAAAAAAAAAATATAATAAATACATTTTATATTGCAAACCGCAGTATATGTTACCGGAACATTTTGTACGAAGCCCGATACGTTTTGCATGGATTTGCCAACTTTATTCGAACCTATAAAACCGCTACATAGATTTAAACGTTAGACGTACCTGGTCTGCCTCCCTCCTCATAGTACCACCTATAAAATAACTGTATATGGGTGTATAGTTTTTTTTTTATTTTTATTATTTATAAAAGTACGAAAATTTAATAGGTAATGTTGTTTATCTATGAAATAAATCGCCGAATGTCGTGATTATATATATATATATATATATATATATATATATATATACGTATACACGTATACAATATAGCAAATATTAGTTTTTATGTTACTTTTTTTTTTTTTTATAACCGTATAAAAGAAAAAAATACGTACTGTTTGGGGTGGTGTGAACCGCAAAAAAAAAAAAAGTAAAAAAAAGTAAAACGCTACACGTCTATATTATGACGAAGTCGCGTGATAGACCGACGGCGGTATTATAGCTAGCGGTACCGCCGTAGTATTAAGCACGACGACGACAGTATAAACCGATTTAAATTTGTTCGCAAAACTGACGAATCGCGATTTTCAACGAAACAAAAAAAAGAATATTTGTTATTATATAATATCGATTTGAAGAATAATATTATTACAGCGGACGCAACTATGGTAGCGGAGGATCGGCGGGATAAATAAGCAGAGTTGTTTGTTGTAATATTGCGTTGCGCAAAACGCTGTGGTCGTCCGCGTATTATTAAAAATCGAAAAATTTTAAATAAAAAAAAAAAAAAAAAAAAAAAAAAAAAAGAAGAAAATCAAACTTCGCCGCGTTCGAGAAAAGGGGGAACAAAATTAAATTAAATTTGCCTGCCCGCATAGTTTTATTTATTTTAACACGGACTACCACGGACCACTGCAACGCCCGTTACATTTACGATGACGTACGACTACAATCTTTTGGCGGAGTTGTACAAAAAAGAAAAACGATTCCAAAAGGTTTACACTGAATTTCGGCCGAATTTAAAAGGTTAGTAGTATCGACTCGTTTTAGATAGAGAGAGAGAGAGAGAAAAATAAGAAAAATGACGGAAAACGATTTTCAGCGTCGCCGGTAACGGGGAAATTCTACGCGCGTCACGAGGCCAACGTCGACCAAGGCGAACCGAACAACCATTACGTTGAACTATTGGCGCAGGCAAAATCCCTAGGACCGAAAAATAAATTCCCTTTTCCAATAACTGAAAACCAAAGGTAAATAATAAAACGGTTTTCGTATTTTTCTTTCCGGTCTGGAGACCGTCGAGACAATATAAAATTATAGAATATTGAGAGGACGCCACGCCCGCGTCTACTTACCATTGCTGTCCAACTGACGGGCAACATAGAACAATTACGTCACGTTAAACATAAATATTGAGACATTTAGGTAAAAATTACAGTTTAAACACAAATGACAAAATTTAAAAAGGAGTATATTTCCGAGGTCCCTAGACCGCCGCTGTTTTTCCAAAAAATATCGTCATACCCAAACGTTACGGCCAGGCCATGTTAATAGTTTTTTTTTTGCGTTTATTTTAAATAACCGAGACAGTAGACGCGGATGCGGCGTCCCCTTAGGTTTCTTATTTGTTTTACCGGTTATAAAATATATGCTCGTTTTTACTCAGGTACGGGTGGTACGATAAACCGTTCATTCCGATATCAGAAAACAATTTACACTTTCCGCACATAGAAGCACCGGAAATAAAATTAGACCTTATACTAAAAGAAAACTATAAAAATGAAGTGCCATTTTCTGGAATACCGTTTAAACTGTAATATAATAAATATACAAAGAAATTATTTATTAAAATTGTATTTTTTAACTATTAAGAGCGATTTTTTCTGTCTACAAAAAATAGTAATTTTATGTTTATAACTAATCATGGTTCAGTTCAATCATTACCGTGTTTCAATTTGAGCAATAGGTGTTAAGAATATCCTTGGTTTATATAGGTACACAGTGCGCTATTTTGGTTTGTAGGAAAATGGTACGTTTGAACATAAAAAATATATTGATGTATTATAATACTGTATTTTAAAGTATTTAAAAAAAAAAAAATTATTTTTCAGTTCGCCACTTCCCTTGAATGAGCTTCAGATCCGTTACTGTAAGTAGTATTAAGTACCTTCTATAACTTTCATACTTTCCTACACTTTGGTTACTTGTTGCTCCTTCTCTCGTTTTGACAATATTCTTTTTAATCTTAACTCATTCACAACTCTTCATTTTTCTTTAAATTTATTTTCTTATGATTTCTTGAAACAATCATATTTTTATTTTTATTTATCATAATTTAATAAACTGTTGTTTGTTTTTGAAGAAGTAAGGTTGCTGGACCGTACTTGTTAAAGACAACTCAGGCATTTTTATTATAGGCATAACAGGTGATACATAAAAATAATTTTCCACAACCCTATTTAGAAACTATAATGAAGATATATAAAAAGTTTATAGTAAAAATGTCTAATATTTCTGCGGAGTCAAAAAGGACACCTTTTAACGAAGAATATGAAGATCTATATACAGGAGGTACATATCAAATTCTAAAAATACTAGTCAAACAAGTTCAACTCATACAAGATGTTTTCCTTAATTCGACCATTTGAAATTAGAACAAGCCAACACAGCAAATATTTTATAATACTTTTTTTTTTTTAATTTATAAGTTTTCGGCCAGTTAAAGCCAAACTAATAAAGCCAGTAGTTATATACATATCTGTGGACTTAACACTAAACTCTTGATTTCATATATAATGGAATATTTGTCTATTATCTATGCTTGACTTATCTACAACCGTGATAAGAATACAGAATTGAATATTGGTAACCATGTAAGCAAAATAAGTAACTAAGGTTTTTAAATTTTGGTTTTCATTATTTCTATTACTCTATTAGTATGTATGGATTTTTAAGCACTAAAATACTATAGAAAAGCATTTAAGATAAAGCATTAAAGCTTTACAAATATCTAAAAAAACGGGGATTTAAAAAAAATTTGTTTTTTTTTTTAACAAAAACAAATAATTATAATAAAATAGATTTCTATTCACCAGCCTGCTGTTATTTTTCTTCCAGTTTTTCTGCAAATTAAATTTATTCTGTTTAAAATAATTTATAAAAATAAGTGAAATAATAGATACAAAATGATTTACCTATATAGTTGAGATGACTGGTTCACATTGTAATTAAATTAAATCTTGTAAAGGGTATAGGCATCTATTAATAATATGCACAGTAATGAAGATGATCTGGGAGGCCACATGTATATTATTTTTACACAATCAAAATAATTCATTTTTCATATCGGAATGTCTTTTTAAAAATACAAAAACAAAAAATTGAATTATTGAATATTTTTTTTTCATTTTACATTTTGGCAAACATATAAAAATTTACTTACACATGAACTTTTTGTAAAACTATCTATAAAGCTCTAAAAGGCATAAAAGGTTACAAAAAAATATAATTCTAAAATTAATGAAAAAAAGGAAAATAAAATGTGCATTTATTCTACATTGTATGTATCACATTTATAGCTGACGTAGCTTCATTTTGAATAGGTAGAAAAATAAAGCAAAATCCGTACTCTAATGATCACACATGTAATCTACACGTAATACAATTATACAAAACAAACCAATAAGAAAATACAATCATTTAAAATATACATTAAACCACCATGACCAAATAAATAAAAACTATTTGTCTTAATTAAACTGTGTATTTTATTATTTTTATAAATCAATTAATAAAATTAATATTAACAATTAAATAATAAATTATGGTATGCACTGTTAATCAGCCATCATCACCAAGGCAGTGTGCTAGCTGCAGGGGTCTTGTACATCCTTTGTATTGCTAAAAAATCAGAGGACTTCTGATAAGCATAAATAGGGGTGGCTTGGCACATAGGTTTATAGGTCTAAGGACACAACTGATTTTCTTTTAATAAACAATATATTTCTTGAAGATGACAACACATATTTAAGTAGGATCAAAAGAAAAAATACAATTCCTTCATTTGATTATTTTGTTAGATATTTAAAATTATATTTTTGGTCTAAATGCTCAATGATTAGTGAAAAAAAATTATTTAAATTACTTATGTAGTTTAATAAATAAATAACAAAAACAAAAAAATATATATATATAATAGGTCTTTCATACACAATTCATTACTGAATAATAAAAATTCACACGATAGATGTATAGATAATGTTTCACAGGTGCTTGTTTATTTATACTCAATAATTAGTATATTTACTATACTGCAGTAATTAAAAGTGATTAACATTGGCCATCATTTTAGCTTTTTCAAAACTATAAGCATAATCATATTGAGTGAAACATTACAAATTACCAATAAAATACTTTAAACAACATGTCAAAAACTGAATAACATCAAAACAAAATATGTAAGAAAGAAATGTATTAAATACATATTCAACACTACCGGAAATATCGTGAAAATTCCCGTATAGAACGGCACAACTCTCCATCATTTTCGTAACTAAAACACAGATTTCATTATTCAGTTATTTTTATTCTGGATAAATAGAATAGATAAAATTATACCCAAGTTATTATTATAGTATATTTAATGAGTATGATTTAGAATATTTACCTATGAAATGATTTTAAAAACTGTAAACACTGATCATCAGTTGCCGTAACCAAACCGGCCGAGTTGTGTTTTGGTAATTTTTCAACAGCGCCACTTAACCATCGTAATGTTTGCTATAAATGACATTGAATATTAAGAAAACAATATTTATTAATAACCTTCTCACTAAATTAAATCCTTACATCTTTATCATACGCCATTAGTTCAATAATTACATCTATCACATCAGGCAACATGTATGTTTGAAGTGAAAATACACTTGCTTGAATTAAATTGTCAATTAACTGTTCACCGATTGAACTAACAATTGAGGTAACATATTGTTTACGTTCTTCATAATTTGTACAGTCCTGTATAAAAAAAATTTTGTATTTAATATAGCATAAATGGTAAACACCTATTTAATAACAATAAATAGTTACTTTTTTTGATTTTCCACATAATAGCAAATCTAATAGGAATTTCATAACAGATGCATTTGCTTCTTTGTGATCTAATGAAACAGCAGTTATACTGCACCTAATAATCACTTCAAGTACCGGAGACTGAAGGAAAGGCATTGGCAGCTTTTGAATAAACCTATGATATTAACAATATTTATTAAATATATTAATATAGTTTACATATATATATATAATTAGGTGTTGATTTATTTCTTACCTGCAAGCCAATCGAAAGAAATCATCAACAGTATCTGGATAATTCCTAAGCCCATCTTTTTCACTAAATAATCGGAATGCTGGTTCAATAAATGCATCAATCATTTCTAATAGGATTGAATGACACTGTGTCATCACAAGTGGGTTATCAAATTTAGAACCATACTCATCAACCATAATTGAACCAATATAAAGATAACAACTGTGATGATGTTCTTTATATAAATAAGCCATCTACACAAAATATTTATATTTAACACTTACACATTTGATAATTTTTAATACACATACTTGCTGAGCAATTGGTGATAATAGTGCAGTTGTTGACCGACTGACCAATCTAATCATAAAACGAAGACACCGACAAAAATGTTCAGTGATACGTGAATCTGTTTTATATCTAGTGCATATTTTCGACATGGTTGGCCACATCTAATACAATTTCATTAAACCATTATTATTACAGATTAAATTTTAAAATGTATAACAAATATATACTTCCACAACAGCAACAACACATGGATCTTTTTCAGAATGTGTTTTTGTTACCAAATGTCTCAAAATTGCTGACAAACGATCCAACCAATAAATTGGATCTGTTGGAGTATTAGTTTCAGGAATAACTTTGTCTGATGTAGACTAAATAAATCAACTCATTACATTATTGCATATATTTGTATTTAAATAAATATTTACCTCAGCAAGAGCCAATAGTGGGTTTAGCTGTCTCCAACAAATTTCTTTTATTGCTTTGTACACATGTTCATCGGGTACTTCAGCAACAATCACAGCAACACCTTAAGCAAGTAAAAAATTTAAATGACACTATTTCAGCAATATTAATTTAAACATACCTTTTAATAATCCGATTGCAACATCATTTGGTAAATTTAACATGTCAACGACTTTTAAAATTTCAATAAGTCCACTAAGATGTTTCACCATGTGATGTCGGCAAGTAGTGCAAATACTATGTAAAGATTTTGCAGTAACTGCAGCAAGATTTTGCTGGCGTAAACAATATTGTAAATAATTTAATATAGGTTCTGAAAATACAAATACAGTGAAGTAATAAAATAAGTAATTTTAGTATTAGCTTATATATTATAACAGTAATAAATTATTTTTCAGAGTCTATGAAAAATTAAGATTTTTTTAACTTCCATAGATAAAAATAATTGTGTGCAAAAAATCATTAACATTAAATAAAAATGTTAAAACTATATGTAATATTTATTACCTAGAGTCTCTGAATGTTGTTCGTACGATATCCATTCACATAGCTCTCCTAATAGCATCACTGAAGTGTATCTCATGTTTATGTGAACAGTTTCAGGCATATTGAGTATAGCTTCTACAACTTTTGGAACCACTTCATTTTCATGTCTATGTTAACATAAATTTAAATTTTTGAAGTGTGTAACATGAACAACTAAGTAATTTGAATAGTTATTAAAATTACTTACGGTAATATATTCCTAGCGATAGCTTGCATAATGAACAGCGCAGCTTCCATTTGATCCCATGTGGCATTGGATACTGAAGCTGTTTGTAGAAGCATATACATTTGTTGAAAAACGGCTGATGAACTAACTATAAACACTACATCTTTAATCAAATCTGAACATTTCGTTCTGAAATCTGCAAAATCTTCAACACCCTCGTCCAACAAACCCTCCTATAATGTTTGATGATTTGATGTGCCGATTTTTATGATAAACTTAAATTGTTTAATTAAAACTTACATGATCCGTATCAATCATACAATGCTTATATAATGCACCAATTAATTGCTCAAAATAAGGTTTAAACATTTCAGTTAAGGTAGGATTATTTATTTTATACAATTCTTCAGATAATCTAAACCAAAGGTTGAATGTTATTAGTAAAACCTGAAAAATAAAACATATCACAGTAAATAAACATAAGTACATTAGGAATGATCATTCAAGCAATGTTAACTTAAACTTTAACTTTTTAACTTTAATAGGTGGGTATTAAAAATATATTTTCAAGGGAATATAATTTTATACTCCGAACAATAAAAATGGTATGTTAATAGTGTTTGACTCAGTTATGGTAGACAATTTCACTAAAAAAAAAAAATTGATACTATGATTATTGTAAAATAATGACAAGTAGAAAATGTTTTTTTCAGTATACAAATAATTGTTTTAATTACCTCATAATCATGATGGTTTGCACATAAAATAACCAATTCTAATGCTTTTATTGAGAAATGTGGAAGACCATTAGCTCCTAGACTTTTGTTTATCATAGTCAATACTAAAGATTCGGCTAATTCTGTAAATATTCTACAATAGTTGACAGTTCTGTAAAAAAAAATGATAATGATATAAATAAAAAATTTATAAAATTATCAATTATTTTATCTAACCTATCTAAATCTTCATTGGTAACTGACATCATGTAGGCCTGTTCTAACGTATTAACAGAATTCATAATTTCAAGCTGTATTCCATCTTGATTATTATTATCTTCTAGGGTCTGTAGGAATGAAATCACCGCATCAGCAGCTGCTTCTTGAACCATATTGGATCCCTGCAATATTAATGCGTTGCCAATTTTAAAAGTTATAGCATTAAATCTAGTTCAATAAATAGTTCAATTATTACATCGAAACTGCATAACACATTAAACGCATTTGATAGCACAGTACTATGCCACACTTGTGATAATGATACAGTTCTGATGTTTAACCATGATGCAAAACATTTATATGATCGTATTTTAACACGCTCATTGTTTGGTTCGGATGTTAAGCACAATTCTAGAAGTTGATTCACAGCTGGTAAATTCTCATTGAATTCTGTGTAAATTTCTGACCGACGATTAGCACCCAAACGCAAAGTTCGAGAATTGACTTCTTCGGGTAACACGGTTAACAATTCTAATATAAAACAAGTTTTCAACGAGTTGTATCGCGAAGCAATATCTACAGCAGCATTCTTCCATGTACCCATTTGAAGAGCCAAATGTGCCAATGCTACACACAACTTTAAATACGAAAAAAAATTAATCAATAAAAAAATTTAATTAATTATAATATAGGTAGGTAAATAATAATACTTGTGTAGCGATCACACCATCAGTTGTATCGTCCAATTTTGACAAATGATTGAGTAAAGCATCACGTAACGAGACGTGTGAATCTTGGGGTAATTCATGAAAGGAGTTTTGCAATTTTGAACGCATAGTCTGCGCAGCTAAATAACATGAGTTCAGATCTACCTTCCTAGCTAACAATTCATCAGCAATCTTCCATGCGTAAACCTGTTGCGACGAACAGCATTAATTTGTTGTTTACCGAACAAGCTAAAAATTACATACCGATTTTTGCATTTCATTTAGCCAATTGGAGGCTCGCTGTTTTTCAGCAGGGTTGGTGTTTTGGTTGTACAGCGCGTAAATGGCTTCGTATACGGTTTCTATTGATGGAGAGTCTTCCATTTTCGTAAATTAAATAAATCTAATGAATATATAATAATTACATACCTATAAAAAGTAAAAACAAGGCGTTCTTTCAAAAAAATTAAAAATTTGAGTAGTATACGTTCCCTATATAGTAGGATAATATAATTTGTTTGATGTTTATATTGTAAAATGATAAACCGAAATGTGTGATAACGTGATTTGCATGGAAAGCCGTCGTCAGCCGAAATAATCGAAAACAGGCGGGAAATATTCCGTCGAGTTTTCGGAAATGTCAAAAGTGTCGGAACAAGTCACAAAACGTCTATTTTAAGTTTTGGCATCGGGTCGTGATACTTTTATAATATAATAACCTCCATTGGTTTTCTAGAGAGCCGAAAATCGAGCAATAATTTCAGAGATCGTCTTTGTCAATCGATGTACTCCTACTGATACTTAATTTTAAAAACCTATTGTATAAAATAGCATTGCCTACCGGTTTGAATAAAATAACAAACGTCTTTCCTGTAGCGTTTAGTCGTTCATTATATATCGGCCATTCGGTATTTATAGTCCCTCGAAACTCGTGTATTTAATGAAAATGATATGACCATAGGTTTTCTATAAATTATTGGTATTCATTTTGTACAAATATATGTATCACGGTTTTGGTTTTTAGTAGGCTAATTGGCATAATAATCGGTGACGTAACTAGGACTTTTTCGAGAGGGTATCCGCCTAATACAACCTTCCAGCCCCCCGTTACTTATTTCTGAATACACCACTGTTTTCCACACCGGTGTATAGATATATATCTCATATAATTGAAGTAATTGTTAAATTTTAAGATATGATTATTTTTGTATATAATAAGCTTAAATTTTCCATAAATACGCTTCGAAGGCGGTGTTCGTACACCCAAAAACCCCCCCTTGGTCGGTTATAATAGTAAAGTTATATTAGCTATATAAGCTATATTATAAAGTTATTCTGCAAAACATATTTCACAAATAGACGGTATCTATTTATCCAATGTTTAAAATTGCCTAATATTCACATTATAATTTTTATATATTTATTGAAGTTTTTTTTTTTGTCCATAATTAAGTATATTATTTTATCTGTTATTTTGCTAATCAAATTTTTTCTAAAAACGTCTATATGATAAAATAAATTAGGTATCTATAATTCAAAGTAACCTTTTGTAAAAAAAAAAAAATGTAACAAATGAAAGCCAAAAATCAGATAAATACTTGTGTAGTAAAATCAAACAATTATAGTAATAATTTTAATATTTATACATCTTAAATGTAGAAATAAATTCAATACAAATATTGGTTAATAATACTTTGCTACGGTAGGTATAATTTTAATAATTATTACAATTTGCACAGTATAAATAATATACAGGTAATTGTTTTAGTATTTATTGTAAATACACAAGGAATTCAGTCCAACAATGTAAGTATCTATATTTTAAATATAGCTGTTTTTTTGTCATCAGGGAAGACAAATTAATTTAATTTTAAACATATTAAATAGAAACCTGTGTTGTTAGATACCAAATCATTTTTTGAGAAGTGTATTCTATTATTCTCTCTTTTTTTTTTTAAGAATGTAATTATTTTTTTATAGTATCTCTAATAGACGTTATAAATATTTATCTATTTCTTACTTTTGAAATTTGTTAAAAACGTTTATATTCAATACCAATATATAATATTATAACGAAGAGTAAATTTGACCATTTTATTATTATTTTTGTAGAAATGATATTATTATGAGCGATTCCTGTTAAAATGAATATTAACAACATTGATATAAATAATATCACTATAAACGTTACAATATGATTATTATTAATGAAAAATACTTAAAATAAAAATATATTTTGTTATTAATATATAATTCACTTTATATAATAATGAAAATTCATTTAAAGTTTTAAATACATCAATAAAAATATATATTCTTGTAGTCTTAATGAAACTTCATATCACAAGTAATGAATACCTATATTTTGTCCATACTCAAAAATGATGCAAACCATATTACCCCTATATAGCTTTGAATTTTAACTATTTCACAAATTATTTAATTTGTTTATTATATTAATGAACATGTGAAAAATAAATAAATATATTATAATATAAAATATGTATATGATATAAAACAATGAAAATTAAAAATATATCACAATAACTTTGGATCTAATCCTTCATGAATCATTTTTAATTCAACAGCACCTCTAGGTACACCAAATTGAAGCATTTTTTGATATTTTAATATAGCTGGATCCACAGTTGGTTCATCAGTACTCTTGTCGACGACAGCTGCAAGTTCAACTGATTTTGATATAATATCTTTTTCAGTTTTATTAGGCGTATTAGGTTCATTGGTTGATTCATTAGACTCATTTACAGCATTTTCTGTCTGAATAATGGACAGTTCACCTGATGGAATCTGTTGTGACTCTATTTCATTTAGTTCAGGTACAGAATTTAACTAAACAAAATTATAGGCTTAATATTAATGATACACATTTGAAAATATGTAAAATAATGGTACTTTTGTTTCTAATATACATAATGATGCAGAAATTTGTTGTAACCGTTGTTCGGATTTCATCATTTTTGCCTCACAGTGTATCACAAAATTGTTTAAGAATGTTACTGTAGAAGTAATGAAATGATTTATATATGTAACCAACCGACGTTGTTCCATCGGGGGCACCTAAAAATATATTGTAATATGTAAATATTATAATACAGCCCAAATGACAGACGTTTAACGAGATTGACTTACGTTGCTAAGTTCTTCCATACTCCTGTGTTATGTTCATACCAAGAATTGCTAGTATATCAAAACACAACGTCCTATATTGAACAAAATCCAGTTTTGTGCAAGTCGATTTAAATTTCTTTATGATAAGATATCTGATTACTCATCAGTATTCAGTATACTGATAAATACATTATAACCATAGTGATAGCACAATACTTTATAGATAAGGTTAGGTTCTCAACTAGCTGTGCTAAATTAATTTTTTTTTGGTAACAAAGATTTATATGGAATATATTACACAATAATTCCATACATAAAAAATTCAATTTGAATTTGATTACTTCAAGAAACGTAGCTTATGGTAGGACAAACAAGTTATAAAAAAATAATATCCAAATACAGTACATAACAGTCCTATAATTAATTAGTCTTGTACAATATTTTCTAGACAAATAGTTACAGACTTATTTGTCCCGCAAAATATTATCATTTCTCTATAAGAGTTAATTTCAAGTAGAGTTATATGCAATTCCATATATTTTTTTGTAGTATGAAAACGGGTTGCTCTGTAAAATGAAGTAAAAATACAAAATTGATTCACTAGTTTTACAATTTATTAATTTAGAAAAAAAAAATGCATTGTTTTAATGATTCATATTTTTGAAATTATTATTCTACAAGTGGTTGTATATATAAAACTTATATTGTTTAAAATAATAGTTTTATAAGCTTTTATAATTATTATTCAAATAAATTGATGAACACAAAAATAAGTGCATGAAATAGAATTTGTTTATTTAAAACTATGCAAATAGTATCAAACTACAAGTACCATCAAATATTTATATAAATGTGTTAAATTTTTACACCACTAATGTTTAAATGTAATTTTGGGTGGTGTATTATCTGACTATCTACCTTCTATTTATACATCATTATTATATAATATAAAATTGATTATACATATTTTCTTTCAGTACACTCAAAACTAGCATTTGAAGTGCAATTTTGCAATTGCAAACATGATAGAAAAAATAAAACTATTGTCAAAATACATATTCGACTAGTTAGTGACATTAAATCAGAAAAATTAACACACTATTGATGGATTTTATAAAATTATAGGAAAATTAAATATTCAATAATAAAAAGGCAATTTTCAGTAAGTATTTTTATATTTGTCTTAAAAGTAACAAAAAAAATGTTGACACTTAAAACTGGATCATTTGTCCCTGAAAAATAAAATAAAATAAATAATATTTTAACAAAAATTTGTATATATATATATATATAGAAAAATCAAATGGTTATACCTTTCGTTTCTTGTCACCTCCCAGTTCAAAATGTTTACAACGTTTCAATGGAATTTGTTTACGGTATTTGCATTCAGAACACTCCATCCTCAATACAATTTTCTTTGTAGTTTTAGCCTAAATAACGATAAATTATTTATGTTTAGATAAATTTATTATTTATTTTATATTTTCATATTTGCTAATACCTGAATTCAGATTTAAAAAAGTTTACCGCGAAACGTATTTTTTAAGATACAAATAATTCTTAAATGTAAATTTATTTATACCATTAAAAAGCGAAATAAAATTACTTTCTACTATATACTGCAAAAATATTGTGACTTTCAACCTAAGCATTATAGATAAAAACAATAAAATAACTAATAATAAATTAATAGGGATTATGTATCTTGTATAACCTTCAGGCCATAGGAAAATTACCCTACAGGCTAGGGAAAATACACCAAATAATATAAAACATTTTTAAATTCTAAAATAAAACAAGTTATTAATTTGATTTTAAATATAGGTATATTTTCTTCTCTATCTAATGATGTTATGGTAAATTAAACAGTTTTAATTTATAATAATTAAACTATATTATACCAATTACAAAAAAAAAAAAAACTAAAAAAATGTAAAAAATATACCACAAACAATTTTTTAGGATTTTAACGATTTGTCCTATTACATTCTTTAAACAGATTAGGTGTAGTCGTGACTACCCTTAAAATGTATGATTATTGTTAATATATACAAGTGGTATTCACTGGTGTCTTTACTCTAGGTCAAATTTTGTTATTTTATAGATAGATTACCAACCTTGAATTGTAGAAAAAATGTATAAATTAAAACATATTGTTTTAACTCAATTTAGAGTAATTAGGTACCAAATAATATAAATTAAGAAAACGGTACTTTGTAAAAACCAGTCAACATTTTATCAATAGTTGCACTATACAAATTCTATTTCTTGAAAGGTGTATCGTAAATGGGTATTTCATAATTAAAAATACTAAAATGTTGGTAAGTAAGATTTGAAGTGTCCACTTGGTAGTACAGTACTTTTTTGTTTTTGTATAAATGGAGATTAATAGTACAACTATAATATGACAATTGCATGCAAAATTATTCCGTGGGTTATTTTATTGGGGGGTTTTTTTTTTCAGAGTTCAATTCAAATATAAAAAAAAAATTAAACTAAGTTTTGGTTTACAACTGTTTATAAATAATCTGAAATTTTATACCTTTTTTCTGAAAATAGGCTTAGTCTGACCACCAAAACCAGCTTGTTTTCGGTCATAACGACGACGACCCTGAGATTGTTGACGTTCCTTTGACTTTTTGTACTGTGTTACTTTATGTACCTTATGTACCTTGCATTTCTTGCAGTACGTACGCCTCTGTTTAGGTACATTCACCTATAACCATAAAATTACTCGGTGTTATAAGTCACATATAATTAAACAGAAGATGAATTATTACTTAAAAACATTGAAAGTGACAAAATTAAAATTTGTTTGATATTAAATAATATAATCAAACTAAGTATGAAATTATAAAAATATTCCTTAGATATTTGATCACCAGTTGTTAAATGGTAGCAAACATAAATTAAGATGGAATACTTAAAAGTATATTTAGGTACTCGGCAATAATTAATCATAATCATAAAATGCTTTTTATTATTACAAACTGAACTGCCACAAAATGACTGGACGGAATAAAACCTATCCTTAGTATTAGGAGCAAACTCTAAATTGTCCGTGTTCTAACGGCTGAACTTAGGCAAATCGAGTAGGAATTTCCAAGCATAAATTAACGCCATCGTGAAATTAAACCAAGAATATCGGATTTCAATAAGCTGGAACTCAACAGATTATCAAAATGTCTCAAAGATATTATTAAAAACAAATGTTTGTAATTATTTATACAACGTAAGTGTAGATTGAAATCGAGTAAATAACATTGTAGTTTTATTCGTTACAAACTAAGATTGAAATGGATAAAACAAAACTTACCATATTTCCAAATTGTTAGACGTAAGTATAAACAGCAAGACACGATGAATGAAAGAGAGAACGGTGTTTGACGAGTTCGATGAGAACAACAATACTGGTGAACATATTAGTGATAACAGCATGGGCCAAAGATATTATAAAATTGTAAGTGCCTTGGACTTATCTACTAACCATAAAACGTGTTTTTACTGAGTATTACCACAGAATATAACAATATATTACATACATAGATTACATAGATCTAGAACCGTAAAAGTAAACAAAAAAAAATTTTAATACAAGTAAATACTAAATGAAATAGATCTTTTATACTTATTACGGCATTTGATTGTTTATAATTCTCTTATTCGCTGATGTTCATTCTATGTTTTATTGGGCAATTTGTTTTTTATCATACATATATATATAATTTATAGATTGTATTAAATATCTGTATTTTAATTAAAAATTGATCCTGTTTATTTCATAAATCAATCCAATGGACCAGAATTTGTTGAATTTTTGGAAAAACTATGAAGATATAATCAATTGGGGATATAGGGTAACAGGAGCGCGAAAAGTTGTAAGCAGTAAATCTACTCAATCTAGACCATTAATATGATTGTACATTTTAAATTATGTTACAAAAAATTAATGAAAATTAATAAAATTATTTATTGTGTTTCTATTTCGAAGGGTCCTGATACTAAAACTGTCGATGAAAAATACGATAAAGATGCCTCCTATAATTCAGACAGTAGTGATGATATCGATTTAGAATATTTGGAATTTTCTAAGAAAACATTAGAACACCAAGAAAAAATTAGTAAGTTGGCTAATTTGGCTACTTATTGAAAATAATATAAGTGCATCTACATACAAAACTTATTTTCTTAAGTAGGTATGCTGTACTAAATGCTATTTACTTGTTTAGAAAAAGAAAAAAGAAAACTCAACAAAGAATATGGATTTAGCAAATCACCTTGTTCAGAAAATGGTAATAATAAATAATAGAAATTACTTCTATTAAAATATTTATTTAAAATTAAATATTTCATTGTGTATAATTTGTATGTAATTTTGTATAAAAATAAGTAATAATTGTAGTAATATAAGCGGTTTGATAATAGTTTTTAATTTTTCTCATAAAAAATTACATTTTATTTATATTTTTTTTTTACTAATGTGAATTAATATTTAGATTTATTTTATTTAATAATTTAAATTATCAATTTTATTTGGTTGGATTTGATAGATTCTTATATATGATATATCTAATTAGAGACGTATTATGTTTACAGAAACTGATTTAGTAGAAGAAATTAATCCAAAAGAATTATACGGTTCAAAAGCAGACGAGATACTAAGTCTTGAAAGTAAACTGCAAACTGAATATACTAAATTTTATGTAAAGAACAAACCAATAATGTGGCCGGGTATAGCGTTCAACTTAGATGTACCAGGTAATTTTGATAACTAATAATTTATTTACATGGTTGCCACAAAATTCCATTTAGAGTTTTCCATGTTTTTTTTCTGGGATAGTTTTTTTAGAGTAGATTAATTTAGTGCTCGACCAACGGTCAATATTAATGACAGTTAAGCGTAGCTATAATAATGAAAGCTTATGAACAACTACAGTGCAGCTGATAAATTGCTATGTGCATACAGTTACGTTGCGCTGACGAGGACTGTCGGTTAACTGACGCCCTATTGTCAGTATACGTATAATCAAATTTACAAAAGATTCATTTTTCCTTGTAACTGTACACAACCAACTGAGTTTGCCATCAGGTAAGCAATAAACGTGCTCGGTTACTACCGATGATTGGTACTCACTAACTGTCAGTCAAGAACTAAATTCAGCTTAAATAAAAATATGTGTTAAAAATCATATATCAGGTCTATGGTTAAAATGTTTGTTACTTTTATTCTTTTTTAATTTAACAACAAGAACAATAGGACAGAATATACAGTATGATCAAATATTGTTTCAGACAATTTTATACAAATTCCCTAACTTTTTCAAGTATCCAGAAGCCATTATGTCATACCAATAACTTTACAAGCGTTTATTTGATAATATACTACTTAAATTATTATTAGTATGTTATAATTTTTTATCTTATCTTTGAAACACTATAAGGTTATTAAACAATAATTGTATTGATAGTATTATTTAAATTTGGGTATTTCTCTAACATTTTGTCTACAATCACTTTGCCAATTGGTAACGAAGACGTAGCTGAAGGAGACGGAGCACTGCGACAATGCATTATCCTATATTTTACTAAATCAGTAGGATCATCTGACGCAATGTCGAGTACCAAGTCTTCTGCCATTGTTCCATCTGCCCACAGTGGTTGAGCTCGAACGCCCGTTGGACCGCTAAACATTTGAATAAGAAATAAAATATTATATTCTGGTTTTTATTATTTAAATTATTAAATATTTTACTTTATAATATCATCTAGTTTGATGTCCGGAATGTAATTTTGTATTTCTTTTAGTTGCATGTAAGGAAATAAAGATTTAAATGTTTCATTTATCCCGAATTTCATATGTTTTGCAATTAGTTTTTGCACACCGTCTAGTTTTAAAAGCCTTAATGTATTTGAAATACTTATATCAGTCCAGCTAAATATATACACATTATCATATAATACAATACTTATTAATTGCTACTATTGATAATAAAAACCTGTATCCTTCTTGTTTTAGAGCCAGAACTGCATTTGGACCCAAAAATATTGAACCATCCATCCTCGGAGTAAAGTGTACACCAAGAAATGGTAAACTGGGATCGGGTACCTTAACAAATCAAACATTAAATGTAATAATTGTATAAAATTAATAAATACCAGTAATTTTTTAATTATTTCTATTATATTATATAATTTATTTGAAATTAAATCCAGTTAGAAGTTATAATTTATCATTACTGGATATATATTGCCTTTAACAAAGTGCGATTTTTCTTTTCCAAGTAAAAGATATTCGCCTCGTATTGGTAAAATGTGTGGATCAGCTTTACATCCGGACATCAATGATAATTGATCTGATTGCAATCCACCACATGTCACAACATAATCAGATAATATCTGTTGCTGTAAAAATGTTTTCAATGTATGATATTGTTTTTATATTAAAGTATTAAGTATAAGTACATTGTTTTCAGAAGTTGTCCTAAGCGCTCTGGACGTTTTACTTTTTTTAAACGAATCCACTTGAAAATTGTAAATTATTTGACCTCCTAATTTTTTAAAATCTATTGCATAATGTTTGGTAACTAATGCCCAATCTACAATGCCCGTGTGTGGTGAATGTATTGCACGTAAGCCCTTCAAATGTGTTTGGAGATATAATCAAATTTCACTATGTTTAAGACCAACTCACTTTACAATAAGGTTCAATGGTTTTAATATCACTACCATTTATCATTTTTATGTCTGGAGTACCGTTTTCTATTCCTCGTTCAAATAAATCATTTAGTCTTTTTAGTTGGGATTTTTTCGTAGCAACAATAAGTTTTCCACATTTTTTATGTGGTATATTATTTTGTAAACAATATTCATATGTCTTATACAACCCTTCAATACACATTTTTGCTCTCATTGTACCTGGTTTATAATACATTCCCGCATGTATAACCCCACTGTTGTGTCCACTCTGATGAACTGCTGGACCATTTTCTTTTTCTACAAGTGCCACTTTTAAAAGCTTATTGCGTATTAAAAGTTCTCTTGCAGTAGCAAATCCAACAATACCTCCGCCTACGACTAGTACATCATAATTATTTTTCTGATATTGACTGTATGATTGATTTAATGGATTTGTAAATAGTTTAATATTTCTTGTAACCATTGTATTCATTTGTTTTATCTGTAATATTTTTTTTGAAAAATGTATCTAATTTCCTAAAAATCAGGTAATATTATAAAAATATTTGTTTGATGTAATAATAATTATATTAATTATCTAATAGTAATATTTAAAGCAAAGTAACCATAGAGCTTGGGCATATTTTTTAAAGTAAACTATCAAATAACATTCATTAATTTAATGTGATAAAAAAAAAAATATTAAGAAAAACCATTTCAAATATTATATTTTTTATCTAAATTATAAGGTTGTTAACATTTAATCGGTAACATGCACTGTTCTACTGCTCTAATATTTTTAATGAAGGTAACATTCATAAACATAAAACCACATTCTGCCCATGTCATAGTAACTACTTCTGACACTCGAATTTTTTATAAAAATATTTGACAAATGTCACTGTTGAAAGTTAAGCGGTATGCTATACTGTATGTTACTATTTACGTTACATAAATCCAGTATATAAATAAATACATACATAAATTACAAGTACAGGGTTAATACCATAAATTAATTTTATTAATCTATTAAACTATTAGTTTATTTAGGTGTAAATATTGTTAAAAGAAATACATGATATTGTAATAAAACGCTTTTTATTTTAAGTGAAGGTCAAATAGAAACAAAAAGGATTACAATTGATGAATACAGATTGTTGTAATTACTGATATTATGATAGTATTGCAATTTAGATGTACTGAGAATTAGGATGATTAAAATCAATAAATTAAAAGCATACTTGATTGTCGAAGGGTTTAGATCGAGGGAAGAACGACCACTGTCAAGTACTGATGGCTAAATATAACCGTCAGCAATATTGTTTTAGAATACAGATGAATCTCAACAAATGGGGTATAGAAAAATTATTAGAAAAATATTTAGTAGATACCTCAATCAAATCAAATACTGTAAATGATAATAATAATAATACCGGGAACTACAAACTCAATGATAAATTTTACCCATTGTGGACACGATGGAAAATATTAATATTATTGGAATATTATTATGGTCGCACTGATAACCCGGCCAATTGGCAATTTTCTTTTTGTAGCATTATTAATTATTAAAAATAGGAAATTAAATAATCACCATATTCAAATCGTGTTAGTTACTTGTTTAAACTCTGTATATTGTGTTTACTGTTGACAAAAAAACAAATGACAATAGAAATTACAGGTATTTCTTAAAAAAAAAAAGAAGCAAAATCTAATATTATTGTATGACAATTTTTTAAAATTTCCAGTAGGCACCATACATTTGTTTAATTGTTTAATACATATGGTCACACCAACCATTTACATGATTATCTTAAAGTTCGTATTCTGGTAAATACATTTTGAATTGCAGTATTTAAAAAAAAAAAAAAAAAAATATTCATATTTTTTTTCCTACATGAATATATTTTCCATTGTAGATAAATTTTTTCTTATTCCCGCGGAAACCGGCGAAGAAAAAAAAAGAGATTCCATCTTTATGGGATATCTATAAAAGATATTTTTTATTCGGTGGTTTTATTTTAATAAGTTCGACGTCTACGATCGAATTTCAATTCATTACCTAGACTTTATTATAGGTTTATTATAGATCAGCAGTCGTTCCTAATCTCCGATATTCTGGTGCGTAGGCTATGGACTCGATTGTAGATAACAACCGTAGCCATAGATAATAAATATATCTTCGACCGGCTGATCTACGACCACGGAGTAATATAATCTTGGAATGCGAATTGTTCGAAGTGTTTGGTAAACAAAAGTTGCGTTTTTGTTTTTAAAATTGTCTTAAATTTATATTGTGTTGCATTTCGACGTATAGACTTCACGATAAATTCTAGGCTATTCTATTACCGAGTTTGCTTGATTTGTGTGGTTGTAGTTTTTTTAATTTTATTCACATCGACGTTGTAAGTTTTAATATTTTATATTTGCCCAGTTCAAGAGTGAATTGTCGCCATTTCGCTTATATTGATTTCGATATACACAACAGTTTAGCCCGATAAAACCGATTGTATAATTCTTGATATTTTTTGATTCTACCCGACGAGTCGTTGATACCAGCCATGGATGACGAATACCATTGTGATACTTGTAAACGGCTATTCAACACCCCGGTACCACAAGAAGCGAATTCAGAAATGTTATACGGTTCAAGCGCAAACGAAATTACAGCACTTGAAAATGCTGTGCAAGCTAATTACGTCAAGTTTATATTTACTGAAAAATCAACAATTTGGCCTAGTATAATGTTCCAAGTAAACATATTAGGTAAATACCTCATGCATTATTAAATTTATAATCATATAATCATGATTTGTTTAGGTACACCGGGTATTATGTAAAAGTTACATTGTATTAAGTGTATTAAATTATTCTTGACTTATTATTGTTGAAAATGTCAAATTGTAAAATTTTTCTTTTAGAGCTAGACCGACATTTTGAACAAAGCAAATGAGCGAATGAACATCCTCGAAGTAAAATGTAAATCACAATATAAGAAACTAGGATCAGGTATCAGATATACTACATCTATACTACATAAAAAAAAAAAACTTAGTTTTAACAATTAATTTCTTCAATAATTTAATCTAATTAATATTAAAATCGAATGTTTAATACTTAACCCACATAGCAAATGTCTTTCTGGGTCGTCCATAGGATCATCCTTATCATGTCCTAATAGTATTCTCCAGTAACAAAATCCAAGGGATTAACTTAGTACAGCCTCGAATAACTTATATCCTATTTGAGTCCTGTAGGGAATTTGGTGGAATAGAAATGTTACATATCCTTAGAAAGCCCCATTGCCCAGTCCTTATAGGATTTTCCATCCTAAAGTATGAGAAATCAAAAATTTTATTAGGGTTGAATAGGTTGTTCATACTAATAGGATATTCTTAGTTCATCCTTACGGGATACTTAAAATATAAACAAATACGGACATCGGGTCATTCTATGGATATCCTCAAGCAATCTTGCGGATTGCTCTAATTGTCTTGCTATGATCATTTAAGTACATCCTACCAACATACTTTTGCTGTGTGGGAAGGTAAATATATATAGGTAATATCTATGTAATGTAAACTTTTTAAACATTTTATTATATACAATTATTATGGCTATACTAATATCTAATTGTAAATATTTTATTATAAAATGAAATAATAGATAGTTATAATTATAGACCAGATTTCATTTTTTTAAAACGCTTAGATTAAGATGATCTTATGATCTATAATTTCATCAAAATATTATTTTATAAGTCTTTATTATTATTTTTTAAATATACAATGTTTCATAATAGTTCATAAAATACTGGGAAAAATAAATAAAAATACAATTTATAAAAAAATGTTATTACGCAAAATTCCAGCCTTTAGTAAGTTATTGTTAATAGGTATTTAATACCATTTATTATCTTTAACAGCGTGTGTTTTTTTTTTCAAAGAGTAAAAATATTATTAGCCTTGCACTAGTAAAATGTATAAATCAGTCTAAAATTTTGCTGTCAATGATATTTAAATTACAATGTAATTCTTAATAAAATTATCTGACAATATTTTTGCTGAAAAATAACATTTAATGTATGATGTAGTTTTTCTATTATAGTATTTTTGCCATTATTTTAAATAATATATTGAATTATGGTCATTTTATTCTTGTATTAATGTTTTTTAAAAATCTTATTTACCTAGGATTACTCGCACAATTGATTTTTCTAACAATATATTTACTTAATTTCTTCAAAATATGAATTTCATTTGTTTGGATTTTACAATATTTCCACATATAAACTGGATTCTATGTGTAAGATAGTTTCTTTTGCTTATGCCCACCGTATAAATTTAGTTATTCTTTAAATAAGTCGTATGTCATATTTTGCGGATTAACTTTTTCCGAGAACATTTTTCGTTGTGTAATAATACAACAATTGAAAACTGATAAGTTGTCTAATAATATAAAATAAAAAAACATTGATAATATTGTAATAAAAAATAAATCAATCTAAATACTCGTTCGACTAAATATTGTGTGAAGTTTCGTAAATTATAATATAGCTACTTATTACCAATATAGTAGTAATATTTAATATTATTCTTTTCATATTGTGGTTTATCAACTCGCAGTTAATGTAGAGCTTGTAAAAACTTTTTAAATCAACAACCAATGGTGAATTATAGTTATTAGTTAATATTAATTTAATATTAAATACTATACAAATGATATTAATTATTTCACTATACATCAAGAACGAAATATTGTGTTCTCATCTCGATCTTATTCATGGCATTAGCTAATAGTTTAAATAATTAATTTTATTGTTTGGATATTATTATTTAATTTTCTATGCTGATCATGAATAATTTTATTAAAGTAGTTGGGTGTTATCAATTTGTTTTAATCAGTCAACGTCTGTGACTTAAACATAGATAATACAGTCTTTAAAATCTGTGGACTTAAAAGATGGTTTAAGAAAAATGTAATGTCTACGCAAAACTTAATTTACAGAATTTGTACTGTTCTTCTTATTGAGTTCTCTAAGGATTGCTCACTTATTATTTAGTCGATTTTACTGAATAAATTTAATTTCTGATGGAACCTGGAAATCGATTCATTTTATGGTAAACTTTGTACGTGGCTACACTGTGTGCAGCGTAACTTGCGCGGACGCCACCAGAGTTCGTTAGTATCGGGTAAACAAAACCCGTGTTTTCTTTTGGCTAACACTTCAGCCGCGGCGTACGGTCATTTAGTTTTTGTTTAGCTTACGAGCGGTGTTGTCGGTTGTGTTTACTTTGATCGTTTCGTTTTTCGGTGTGTGTTTTTTCAACATTAAAATTACTCCCGAAACTAGAAATCGGCCGAGAGAATTTTTACTGTGTGTTATTGCGATGATAGTGAATTTGCTCCGTTCAACGTTTTAATCAGGTAAAACCAACGGATAATTTCCAGACGTTTATAGATTTTTGCGGACGGACCTTTGCGCCGACCATGGAAGATGAACTCCATTGTGCCGCCTGCAAACAGCTCTTCAACAACCCAGTGTTGTTGCCGTGCTACCATGCCTTGTGCCTTAACTGCGCCGTGCACATGCAGCGTCCTCTGGAGCCGGCTGCTCCACAAGAGAACAGCGGCAACTCTACGACCAGCAGCAGCAACGAGTCGCACACGTCCGATTATCATCCGGAGTCGGACAAACTGTCCATACTCAGCGAGACCGACAGCGGTGTGGTGTGCAACAGCCGGCCAAACAGTTACGTAGGTACACCAAACATCAATGGTATTGTGTTTCCCCCGGTCACTGCCGGTTCGTATTCCTTGTCGTGTCCGGCCTGCAAGAAAACCGTCTACTTTGACGATAACGGTGCTCATAACCTGCCCAAGTACAGGACCATGAGGAACATTGTTGACCGTTATGGCGAACTCAGGCACATCATTCCCAAATGCCAGTTGTGCGAATGTGAACCGGCCGCAGACGCTACAGTCTTGTGCGAACAGTGTGAAGTACTATATTGCGACTCTTGTCGTGAAAACTGTCATCCTTCTAGAGGACCGCTGGCCAAACATAATCTACTCGAGCCTTCAGTCGGCAAGGTAGCTCTTAGAAATAAAGTTAGAAACAGAGACATCATCTGCAGTGAACACGAAGAAGAATGTTTGTCAATGTATTGTATGGTTTGCAAAACACCAGTTTGCGCTGTGTGCATGCACGATTCACGACACTCGAGTCATGACGTCCAAGCCATTAACACCATGTGCAAAGCTCAAAAGGTAAGAATCATTTTGTATTTGATTGAAGTTATAGTATAAAATAATTGAACCTCTAGGTTTGCTTTTGATAAATATTACTGAAATAGAAGAATCTCATTACTAAATAGTACAATACTAATGTACTATTATAAACAATTTTCTATATAAAGTAGGTTTATTTAAATTATTCATTAGTTTGTTTATGGTTTTCTTTTTTTCTTATCCAAGTTGAATTTGCTATTATAATTTTGAATTTATGCAATTATATTTATTCTATCCTACTTATGTATCTTTCATTTTTCTTTAACTAATAGTTGTTTATTTATTTATTTATTTATTTATTTATTCTATTTATGAAACATTAGTTATTCTCTTATACAGACATTTAGTGTGTCAACTTATAATAAGCTTTAACTTATCGAGTAAAGGAAAAATTTAGGTAATGGTATGGAATAAATAAAATATTTGTTTTAGGTGGTTTAAAAAATGTAGAATTTAACATTTCAATATTATTTAATTAAATTTGATATTTTAAGTATTATGTTTATCTTAATAAATAATTCTGTTACATATAAGTAAAGATTTGTATTGTTGTAAAGAGACTGTTGTCAAATCAGTGAAGATTTTATTTTAACTATCTAAATTATATTTATTTTATTTGTATTTATTGCTCATAGAGCAGAATTAGGTACATAATCACAGATTGCACGACATCGCTCCTATTTGTAATTTTATTTGTTCATAGGGTAATTATTAAAATGGTGTTTTTAAAGAGGAAAAACAGTCATTTTGTATAGAAAAAAGTCAGATTATCAAAGTGATTTAAGTTTGTTTAAAGAAAAAAAAAAAAAATTGATTTTTGAGACAACAACAAGTTTTATGTTTTTTGGAAATTTAACGTTTGGATTAAAAAAATTTTAAATGGATACCTCTACATAACTGTAATAATAATCAAAACGAGTTTTATATTTGAATAATTCAGTTACAAAATGTGTGTGCAAGCGTTTAAAGAGGCAAATCGATCAAATAATTATGAACGCTGTGCGTGCGGGACAAACAAATAGTGTTATTAGTCTTGTTATTAGCATTTGCATTTTGTGTGTACACATGTGATACTATCTAGTCTTTTAAGGATAATCTGGTTGGGTTAGGTCTCAATATTCAGATATGTTTTATAACACTATGTACATTGTACTTAAAAACAATGCTAGAATAAATTCATAAACTTTAACGAGAGAAGGACCATCGGATGTAATCTGATATTCTGTTAAGGGTAGATGGTATTATTTTTTTTAACTGTAGAGTAATGTTTTGTAAGTGAAGTTTACACATTAAAATAATATTATTTATATGGCTAATAAACATCATAATCGTACACATTTTATAAGATTGGTTGTGATTGTTTTTGAAATGGGTAAGCTGTATTTTATAGTTAGAACAATTTTACGTTTAGAATTATTGCGTAAATTCATGAACTATCTTGCTTATCGATGAAAGTAAAGGAGAATATTAAAAATTTCGATTTGAATTCTCGTAAGTAAAATGAAAAAGTTTTTTGTTTTATAAGTATAGTATAGGAGGTATAGATAATTTTTTTTCAGAAATTCCCTACGGAACAATAAAAAATACTTATCGGTTTTCACTCGGTGACTTATTAGAGAACAGGTTAACCTAACTTATTAGATCACGGATTGTTATATAGGATTTCTCAATTAGATGACTCCGAAATCGTACAAAAACCTTTAACTTGAGAAATTTCAAGTTAAAGTTGTAATTGAAAGCTGTAATCATCTACCATATCATTGAAATATATGTGAAACATTTCACGTGTTATAAATATACTATAATGAGTGTATTTTTTTAAAATTTTTTTTTTTTTTTTAAAGGACATTTTTTGTTGTCGATTTTAAACTTGCGGTTTTTTAAAATTGTATGCGTTAACAGGAAAATATAGGCAGGAATGCAAATGGCGCGTAGTACCCTCTTAAAATAATTGGACAGGCAGTCGTATATTTGAAAACTTTACAGTAAGTGAACTTATGTGTTGTTTTGGATTAAGTACTATTTATAAATCTGTGTATATTATTATGCCATTTCTTTACGTTGATAAAACTTTCCTAGTCGGGATTAATTCAAATCCTGAATTATAATATTAATTCTTAACATATTCGGTTTGTTTGTTTGAAATAATGTACGCTTTTAAATTGTGGTTTTATATTTTTGTAATCCGCTATTCGCATTTCTTGCATTTCTCTTTTAAAAATCATCATCGTGATTATAGTCGTTGTAAGAGAAAAATCGGGTTTTGTGTTATTTTTAGTGTAGGTAATATTAAAAATAATAAACGTCCTTGTTTTTCCAGCGGATGCACAACATCTTCATTATTATTTATTTTACAAGAAGTATTATAAAAATATATAATATTCATCCCCTGCCGTAGTGCGTATATCAATTATTTAAGTCAATAACGCCGGGGAAAGAAAAATTTACTCCTCCGGCGTCGAACTTAATGGGTTTTGACGAATATATTTTACGAGCGGCTGGAAGACCCGCTGCAGTTATGTCCGGAAGCGGCGAAGGGGGCTGAAGAGATTGAAGGTTGGCGGAAAAGCAATATTCGCGCAAAGCCTCCGGAGTAGTCCCCGAGGGGATATTTGATTTCATTTTCGATATTATCTTCCGACAAAAGTTAAACATTGTAAAGGCGCGGACGACAAAGTCGTGTTGTTAGTCGCGGAAGCCATTTCTCCGGCATATTTACTTTAAAGTTTAAGCGGAGTTTGTATATCCTCGTTTATAATATACGAACACCAGGATCGATATGGAAACGCTGTTGCAGTGCGTTATCGACGACCGGAGTACGCCACGAAAACACGGGCATATTTGCAAATACTATGCTTGTATTACTATAACGCTTATCGTATTATATTTTCTAATATTACCAAATTTCAGGCCCGTTTGAAAATGTATGTTTGTGTTTACTCGGAGAGTAAATCACTAATTTATTTATTGGTAATACCACATTTATTATTGTACTTCCTAGCGATTTTCGTGATTACCAATAGCATTTGTACGCTGATTTCTGCTGATTATCACTATTTTATTCGTTTTTGATTTGACATTATTATCGTTTATAATTTTGTTTGATTAAACTGCAAAAAAAAAAAAGAAAAAAGAAAACAAATAGCATAGAGAATTTATCGAAAGAAAATTGAAAAACCAAACGGTTTATTACGTACACGTACTCGTATGGAAATCGAACACGTTTCGCATATGTTACACCAGCTTGTTTACGTCCGAGCTACATTTTGTACAAGTGTAGTTTTCCATTATAAAATCGTGTGTAGCGTTTTTAGAAACTTTTATATAAATATTGTTATGGAATCTTTTGATAAAAAAACTTTATGCCATATATCGTTGGTTATATGACATAATTTAATGTTTCTACGTGTTCTTCGAGTGTACCAATTATTTTTTTAAAAATGAATGCTCTCAATTACTATTTGTTTGGAACGAAATAGAAAAACACGGTGCATTCGAGTTTTTTTCGATTTGTAAATTGTTTTTAATTGCAGAAACAATAAACAAATCAAATCAATCAGCCCAAAAACAATATTATTATTCCGGAATATTATAAAAACACGGCGTTTATTTATACAAATTATTTTTGCAAAGTTTTACAATTATTAGCTATAGTGATTTCTCCGGTAAATTACCGTGTATATAAACATGAAGTCCTACGTTTAAATTTATTAACGAATAAGTAATCAAATAGATAAACATCATAGATAATAAATCAAGATCATAGATAATACACAATCTAGTAATGTACGTATATATTCGTTATTAATTTCTTTTGCCGCCCAGTATTGAGCTGCGTTTACCGCCTTTCGGTTGCTTGTCATCTTGGTCATGCTGGGCCAGGGTTGAAATGTTTTAAACACTATGTAGTCGAGTTTTAAACAGTTTTTTTGTTTTCTTATTTTAGTATGATTTTTTATCAACCCTGTGTAGTGTGTACAAATAGGTGTGACATTATTGTTCGCTTTTGTCCCCGCATATACGAGTTGTATATTTTGTTCGCCATACCCCAATTTTCGCATATTTTCTTTCGATCGTCCTACACTCAAACACGTAGTCTATTCAGTGTTCTCCATATTGACCGTTTGATTTCAGGAGGAATCTAAGTCGTGTCCAGGAGGTAATTTTTCCGACGGTTCCGTACACTTATATTGCCCCGGTCACGATGCCTGTAAGATATCTTCAGGAAAGACTCGCTCGATTTCAATAGAGAAGTAGGAACATTTTTGCTGGGCAGACAGGCATACATCTTATTTTATAAGTATCTATTTATTAAAAATGGCGTATTATATTATATATACAATATTTTATTTATATGGGCGCCGAAGTTTGAAAATGAAATGCCGCGTCCTTTTCGCGTAGCTTCTATTGGTATTATGGTAAAACAATAATAATAGTAATAATAATCGAATCTGTGAGACTGAATTAATTTACGAAAGACTTGCGTCGTTGTTAAGTTAAACAAAGCTTAAATTTATGGACCGTCGTCGGCGCAGTAGTACCGAATATATACCAAAGAAGTTAATATTGACGAATAATTATTATAATATAGTTGCTCGTATTGGGCGAGAAAGTTTCGCCCTCCCCCCATTATTCTTCTCCATCGATTTCGGAAATAGGTCACTGAACATTATTATTATTTAGTGGTCGAACGCTTGCGTAAAACATGTAATTAAAAAAAAAAAAAAAAAAAGTGTAGAAGTATCTCGACTAAATTATCTAAGAGATACCTTTTTTTTTTTTTTTTGTTGCTTTTTACGCGTTGCGTTGTCAAGTTTACGTTTTAGAATAAATCGTATTACGCTATGCCATATGTATATAGATGACACTATTATATTAAACGCGTCCGTGATTTTCACCTTATTTACATAGAATTAACACCTATACCTTCATATACATTATTATTATAATATTATCAGCTCTAATCTAAAACGTAAAGTCTTGCGCGCGCGTCTTCCTAATATAATAATAATGCATATAATATTTATACCTACTACTGCATTATACTATTAACCGAGAATATGTTAAAGCAACGATTTCAAAGCCCTGTCATTTAAATCGTCATGTAATTCCCAGTACTCCCGTAAAAAAATAAAAAAAAATAGGTTATATTAATAATAATATTATGTTATATTTTTACACGTAATTTTATCATTTTTGTATCAGTTATCTTGAATTGGAAAAATATTAAAAGCGTACGAAACAACATGAGATCATTTCCACATAATTACAACGGGTACAATCGAATGTTTTTTTAAAAGAGGTACCTCATCCCCCAATTCCAAGCATTGTTTGTTGTTGTTAGTATTTTATTATATATTATAATATGGAGTTGAGGGTTATTTCATTTCATTTTATTTTTCTATTTGATTAAATTATATTGCCAATGTTGGTATACAAATACAAATAATAATAATAGTGGCAGTAAATTTATTTTATCATTTTTTTTTCCATCAAAATTGATCTCTCTTTGGCCACTAAGTATTATACCAAAAATAATTCTTCCTTTTAAGCTACGTTATTTTAGTTATGCCTGGGAGCACTGATAATTTTGTGTGCCTAATAAAATCAACTATTTATTTTCAAATAACGTATAGTAGAACATTTCACATATTTTGATTATTACTCTTGGACAATTATTATTATCTTTGTGACATTGCCATATTATTATAGGTATAATATTTGTTTGACGAACGAGTAATAATTATTAAGATCTGCGTTTTTATAATTTTTTTTATTTTGTATCTAAAAATATAATATGATTTTGATCTTATCTATACGGTAAACGTATTTTAACATAAATAGTTACTTAAATATTTTTCGTTTGTATTTTTTTAAATTTACCTTAGAACCGTCGGATTGGCTTAAAGCCAAAATGCCGTCATCTTATGAAAAAACAATATTAAACGATAAATAAACTATATCATATATTAGGATGAAACTTTAAATCGTATTCTAAACTGAAAAAAAAAAAAATAGTTCTGGAAATGTTTCTTTATTTTCAACGACGCTTCTAACGATACGATTGGTAGATATATATACATATATATTTTTCAAACAATTCGAAAATACATTTCCTTGTTTTGCTGTGCGATTTTGACATCGTATCAGCTATTTGGAGTGTATATATTATAATGCCTAGGCATCAATCACACATTTGCATGTGTCATTTTATTGTTTTACGCAGTTAGGGTATTGCGCTACGCATGATTGTTCAAAGTAAACACGAATTTGATGTTTTTGTGTTTTGTTTTATATCGTTATAAAAATGTTTTTTATGTGTATCAAGTCAAGTGAAATGCAGTATTTCAGTAGGTTTCCCAATAATTATTGGGTATTTATAGTACTTGTATAGTTTAATAGCGAACAAAAACTCGTAATGTTTTCATAAAATATCCAAATATATTCGTGTACGTATACCCGAGAGACGATAGACACGTTTATTACCTCGTAGTCAGACGACACAAAGAATCGATGCGTTTTTATATAGACACACACACAGTCGGTGTATTATTACAAGTATGTTCCTGGTCTATATTTGTATATGGTGCAACAGCAATAGCGAGGGAGTGAAACGTTTTGGAAATTAATTGCTCTTCCGCGCGATATCGGAGTTGTTTGTTTAAAGTGGGTTTGTTAAAGATATTAGAAGGAAAAACAACGGGCGTGTCAAAAAAACCCAAACAAAAACCAAAACTACATACGTGTAATATATTCTCGAACGATTTCCCAAGGAAGTACAGCGCGCAGTAAACCTAGATGACCCAAATTTAAATCTAAAACTTATTTAATCTATGAAAAACGACGATGAAAAAAACACGACGATTTTGTCTATGATATTATACATTGGGTTTCATAGATGCGTTGTTAATAATCCATTTGGGACACCTTCAGCAAATATGTTAGCTTATTGTATGGTACCTTATATAACGTATATATATCACTCAGCGACCGCAAATTTGCCTCCGGTCGTCTCCTCGATTTTAGCAATTTTTCCGTCGAGGGAACTGGAGGAAGAAAAAAAAAAAGTTCATTCGAAGTCATCGGAATAGTATACGCGTTTCGTATTTTTTTATTTTATATAAAAAATAACTGTATATGTCGGACAGGAGGAGAGAAAGAGTAAGTAAATCCGCGTGAAGGTAAATTTTTTATTCCCTCCTAATGTATCATGTTGCAGACCGCCGTTGTCCGTCTTTTCTTTTTATCCGTATATCGCGGTATAAATATATAATATATTGTAATAAAAAAAAAAAAGATTGGATTTGTAAAGAAAGGTACCGACCAAAGGGATGGCGGATTTCGGGTTGATTTTGAGAAATTTCCGCACGAATTCCATAGCGGACGGTTAAGTGCTAATCCATCGTGTTCGACCCCGCCATCTCTGCCGCCGCGGCGATGGTCAGTCGACTGAAAACGCCTGCCAGCCTCTCGGCAACCGTTCGAGGCGGAATGCGAAAATGGTCCGCCGCCGTTGTGTGCGTACTCCGACCATATTTACGAAGCGGTCGCGGTTCCGATATTTCGATCAGAATAGTCGACAATTATAACGTATCCGCAGTGGTGTATCCAGATTTTTTTTGTTGGTGAAGAGGAGAGAGAGCTCTAAAAATAAATTTATATAAAATATGCGTAATAATATTAAAAATGTTATTGTTCTATATAAAATATATACATTTTCTTAGATTTATTTAGATAACTGAAATGTTAACGTTGAAATTTACATGTTTACGAGCTACTATTTTATACTGTATAATATAATAGAGACCGGATTTTTATGTTCTAATAAACGTTAAAACAAGACGTTTATAAGACTTACTAAAAATATAAGGTAATATTCGTATAAAATATTGTGTACCTAGGATTATTAAGCTACAGTCGTCGGGTTTATCGAATATACGGTGAAAATTATTATTAGGTCGAAAGCGAAAATCGTGTAATTGGATTTAATCATATTTTTTTCCACGCGTTTCCCCCGGCTGTGCACGGTCTCGTGATTATTAATTACGATTAGGACGTGACAATATTGACTATAATATACACTGCCACAAGTGCCAGGGGGAGATGGGCAAAGAGGGATAATTGCCCCCCACCTTTTTAGACAAGTACATTGAATATATAAGTTTTTAAGAACAATAAAAGTAATGAATAATGTTTTAATATATTCTAATATAATAATAGTAATTAGTATAAATAATAACAGTATTGTTATTTATTTATATTAAGTAATAATATAAATATACAAATTTGCTCTATCCCCCGGAAAAATGTTTGCGCGCACCAAGACGGACATATATTTTACATATTTGCTACGGTTATAGGAAAGAAGCAAGATTTCTGGTCGACATTTGTTCACGGACGGGAGGAAAAAAAAACACGCCATAGTAAAACCAATACATATTTTGCCACGCTCAGAATTTAAAACAAAAACCCCAAGAATCTCACATAAAAACCTTTTTTTTTTGGATACCATCATGTGCATTGTTGGACGTTTTTTTTTGCTTATGTATTATTCAGGTGTTGTGTATTGATTTTGTATATAACTATACTATAGTTTTGTTTTCGAATAGTCCTCTATAAATAAATAATACTGTTTAACGTTATTTATTCATCAAAAATACGTTTGGGTTTTTTTTTTTTCGTACTGTTATTACTAATTATCATAATTATGTTACACGGATAAGGAGGGAGGGGTTAAGAAACACAATGTCTGTAGTTAGGTAAATACGAAGGTAAAGCAAACTTTAACAACCGCACATTATTAAAACTCGAAATATCATTTTTCGGACTTTTATTTTTTATTCCTTTCTACCGTTCGGTATAATATTTTTTATAATTTATATATACCGATATATTATTATATATCACGAAGACATATATTAAACTGATTCATCTTTGTTTTCGAAACCCCCTTTATATGTTTGTTTTAGTTATTTCAGTCATGTTTTTTTTAATTATTATTTCGTTCATATATCATATAAAAACTAATACGTTTTCCCCCTCATTGCATTCGTTTTACTTTGATCTTTAAGGGCCGTCCATCTAAACCTATACGAGTCTGACTCATTTTTTTTCTCATGGTTATACACGCGCTATAAAGAATAATATAATAAACGTTAATTAACTGCAAAATTATAACCGAAAAACGGGACTTACAGTATACCGTCGTATAAAACATACTTGATAAATAATAATTATCGTACACGCGTATGAAATATAATGTACGAATGAATGTTAATACAATTTTTATGATGTTTAGACGATAAAAAAACCTGTTAAAAAAAATGATTCAACTTTAAAGAAATTACTCATAGAATATAATAGATATATACACAATACACATACTATAATAATGTTCAGACATTTTATTCCAATATTCAGTCGAACAAAAACCTATTTTAATTTATTATAAAGTAATTCAATCGTTAAATAATTGAAAAAATATTTAAATGTGTATTTTTTCCGATAATATTAATTTAACATTGGTATTTGTATACCAGAATATATATATACATATAGCGTTCAAAGTTTAATTTAGTTTTATACGGATAAAGTGGTTTTATTTTTAAATATACCTTTATCGAATTTAATAAAATATTTTTATATAATATACATAATCATTTGGTTATGTGCAGTTGGTAAAATCCTAAACTTTTTTCCCGTACAAAAAAAAAAAGAAGATTAATTCTACGTGTTTTTGACATATTTGTGAATATATTTAAAATTATTATAATACGCTGGCTGAATATTTAAACTAGTAAATTCGCACACTTGTAATATATATTTATATATATGTATGTTTATTTACATTTTAAAATTAAAAGCACGTCCTTTTGTAATATATATATATATATATATATATATAGGTAATGGAAACATTTCAAAATGTACTTATATTATATTAAACGATTTTCTTGATTAATATATAAGTTATAGCTACTTAATATCCGGATTGTGCGGACTTCAGATTATACGCAGAAAAAGCCTAAGGGTTTTAAAACAACATACTATTCCAAAATTGTAGTTAATTATTGTTTTCATGAACTTAAAATTATCTCGAAAAGTACACAATAAACGATACTATATAGAGTTTTAGTACTTATTATACAGACAGCACCGCGGGGGTAACTTTTTCGACCGTAATTGGCTGAAAATTATTAAATAAAATTCCTCCGGACGGTATAAGCATTTATTAGCGTTTGTAATGGAGACTGTCGTAAAAAGCGCAGTTTTCGTACATTTCCGGTAGTAGTTGGAACTGATGATTGGGCTTATTCAAGCCTTAAGACGAGTTATATAAAAATAATTAACTCGCGCAGTGGATACTTTAGGGCGACATATATATTTTTTATGCATTTTCTCAAATCGAATCTAGTTTACATTTTATCAGTACTATTTGCGAACTTCGGGAGTTTATGCGGACCGTTATTTCTGATATTAATAATTATTCACATAACCGTTTTAAGTATATCAATCAATTACGTCGCTCGGCGCGTATGATTCTCTGAAACGATCGATTAAAAAAGAAAAAAAAAATAATAATAATAAAAATCGGTTGACACTCCGTGTACCGTGTCACGTACCCATTGATGTTTCTCTAATAAACGCAATCAATATTAAACGGTTTGTATTGCACAATAAAAATGGTAATTTCTATGATAAATAAAAAAAAAAAAAAAAAATTACATACAGGAATTGTATGCGTGTAAATATATATATATTTTATTTTAGACTATAAGTATTCAGTTTGTAGTATACGAGTATATTTTCACATAAATTGTATTGTCACGTCCTTTACGAATACTTGTTTTTTTTTTCAATAATTGAACGTTTCGTTTGTTTCTATATTGGTCGTTAAAAACGTTTGTGCGTTCGATATACATTTTGTTGTTTGTTTTTTTTATTTTTTTATTTACTGTTGTATAGTCGGTTAATGATTTCTATCTGTCGTCATCCGCAGCGTCTTTACCACGGATGCCATATACGCATAGAAATAAAAATCGTAATACAATATTAAAATAGAGCTATTAAAAACCGGATTTGTCGTGCTATATTGTACCAACCAGCGACCGAATTCACCGTGGCCGAAATCGTAATCATCGCGACGACGTCGTTAACTGGCTCATTCATAATATATAGCCTATATATATATTATATGCACAGCATATATTATATAATAACTCTGTTTATCGATTTTTTTTTTCTTTGTTTTAATAGTCTATGGCGAGTACCCTCACCTGTCGTATTTCTATGCGAGGAGGAAAAAAAATGCGGTCTAAACTCGTTTTTATTTTTTCAAACACGAAAAAACCATAGGCGCGCACGGTGTCGATTATCGTTTGAAAATCATCGGCTCCCCCCGGCGACTTATGTTATACGAGATTTTGTTTGCGGTCGTATCCGCACACGATTTTGAGAAATTTTCACATAGCACTAACGGTATTCGTGTAGTTCGTCCAAACACAGTATAATATTTATTCCGATATATAAATTTATACCTATATACATTTTGTTGGGACGCGTAAAAATTTTACAACAACGACAAAAGACTCTTTGTGTTCACTGTATATACGGTTGGGGTGGTGATCTGTAGTTGGCTGTGAGTATTCGAGCGTATACATTTTTCACGTGTAAAACCATAATGCCCGTTTTCGTCGTCGTCCGCGAACCACTTTTTACGGGTCTATTATCGTGCGGACGGGGACGGTCGGACGGGCAGGTGATAAATATTTATTGTGTTCGTCCGACTGTGCCGGCCTTGAGACGTTTTATTACCAACGGTCGGCGACCGCGCCGTCTTGACCCGTCCCGCAGTCGGTCGACTAGGATTCGCGACATTGCGCCGTTTTCATGGAAGAGACCCGCGAATTAATTAATTAATTTTCGTGTGTTGTTTTGGGAATGGCCGGTTGCCGCGGCGGGCCACCGTAATTTTCCAGAAAATAATCTGCCAGAACGTTAGACATCCGGAAAATAGTATAAACAGAATAAAGTTTTCCAGAACGTGATATAAATTATTTCTCGCGGTTACTGGGGGGGGGAGGGCTAATTTTTCTGTTAAAATATTTTCTGGTTATTTTAATTTTTAGAAAAAATACGCGTCCGCCACAGTGTCCAGAACGTGTCGGCGTGTGATATAAATAAACGATACGTAATAGTATAGCATCGGTGCGGTTGTAGTAAAACCATACCATACCAATTATTAGTGTAGGTATAACTAATCACGAAAAATGTATTATAATATTATTTAAGATTAGTATCTTCTTCACACTGTTCTCATGATGGCCTATAATGCTGTATAACAATATAAAGTAAAACCGGCCTACTATATTATTTTCACCTTATCTCGCACCATACGCGCGCGTGCGTAACACTATATTAAGCATAATTGGGTACCTACTATTAAAATGCCGATAGATTTAGGTATAATAATAATACACTTAATATGTAGTTAGTAAAATATACCGTACATACATTATTATATTTATGCTGAATTGCGTTATTATTATTTTACTATTAAATTTTCATATTGACGGTCTGAAAACCAAAATAAAAAAAAAAAAACCGTGTAAATACCACACGGTAAGTATTTGGCCTTTGGGGACGGTTCGCGCTACGTCTCGAAATTAACGCACCGGACGGTCCGGCGAACAACAACGGCGATTATATTATAGAGCGGACGCCTTTCCGCGTCATAGCATTATATGCATTACTGCTCGGGTCATGTACATTATGCACACCTAACCGGTTTCCCTGCATTGTTTTTTCGTATTTTATTTTTTATTACAAGTTTATTTCCCCTCTAGAGTTCACGCAACACACTTTTTTTCCTACGACTCTATACATGCGCGAGCTCGCGCGCCCGGCATATTTTTATCACGCGCTATAGTCATTTTTTTTTTTTTTTTTTTTTTTTTTAATGGGTCTTTACTAAATTTCAAGATCACGTTCCCTCGGGGTCGTACAGTACGGCGTACAGCATCGCCGGACCTTTCTATAAAACAGACCGTTTACGTCATCCGGTAGCGGCATTTTAATATTATCCCGGGGCCATTAAGGGGATTTGCGGCGCGGTCTATAATATTACGTCAAGTACAACGCTACGCGCGTGTCTCGATAATAATTATTAATGCGTTTTAACGTCGTTTATATACGCATAATAACGTATATAATAACTCGTTAGCGTACAATATTTATCGCCGACACGAAGGCGCGTTGTGCATTATTATTATTATTATTAGTAGTAGTGGATTTACGCGATATTATATAATATAATATCCAGTTACAATAATATTTAAGCCCGTGGCCGACGAAAAACGCTACACACGCCCGTCCCGGGTCCCTAAGTACGACCTTGAAAGCATTATTAATTACGAGTATATCAATACGTGGCGACGATTGTTTTACGGTACATAAAGAATATTATATTATGTGATTTTAATCGCATTGTACACACACGTCATAGTCTGCCGCGGCAGTAAATTTATTATTAATGTTCTGTGTCTGCGATTTCGTTATTTCGGTTTCGCGATGGTTGCAAACGTCCCCGCGTCCGTATCGAGTCCGCCCGCTTTCGAGCGCGACGATGACATTTCTCCGGGGTGGCGGCGAACCGGGGCTCCGGATTGGGTAGTCGAGAAATATTTGTCTACCGACCCGTAATTTCCTATTACAGTGTAGCCCGTATTTCAATATTAACAACGACCGAATCGCATTAGACAACGGAATAGAAAATATTTTAATTGGATACTATTAATATTAATGAATATAAAGACAATAATGTTTCGGGCTCGAGATTTTCTCGAATGTTCGACTAGTCTTATCCGTGCCCGGTGCGAAATAACCGTCGATGATTATTATCCCTTTTCGCGCGTGATGAAAAGTTCAGGGTGATTGTTTTATGCACAGTGGCGCCGAACCACCTTAAAAGAGGCGTGTGACAAGACATTTCGTAATTATACACTCGTCTGCCGAAAATTTAAGTGGTATACTGAATTTCGATAGTGTTGATTTTTAAATATATACTCGGAATTTCCGTAGGCAATTGCCCAGTAAACAATCGTATATTATTTTTAGTCCACCTGATGTCCAAAATCGCGCGAAACCGTTTACGACTGTTAAGACAGGCGGTGTTTCCGGATTAGATTATAATGTCATAAATATTATTTAATAATATAATATATTATGGATATACACTATACTATACGATGTCAGAACACTTTGTATCTCATATAATATTCACCGTCTTATATTTTAACGATATTAAATGAAAAAAAAAAAACTGGCGGTAAACTTTCGACGTAAATTGCAAAATGGTAACAAAATATAATTTTTTAAGTGTTCGGCCGTGGGGAAGAAGTTTTTTTTTACGCATCATTAGAACGGCCGCCGTTTACGCAAACACCGCGTCTTGAATATCCAGAATTCGTTTTCTCTTGCCGTATGCACTTAAATATTTATAATCATTGTGTAAATACGTAAATGTAATTTTTTTTTTTTTTTTTATCGCCGACGACACGATTTTATTGGTATGTGCGCCGGCGGATTATAATAATAAATATATAGCCGTACCCTACCTCATATACGCCTGGTTTCCTTACAAATAATATTATGCACATATACGTATATATATATATATACGGTCTCCCTGGCGGCGTTTAAATCATCCGGAATGGACACAAAACATATATATATATACAAATATAGAAAAACAAGACGTTCGCATTTATTGGCATAAAAAAACGGTCGTGATGAGGAGAACATGGTGTGCGGGGTTATCGCGAGATTGATTGGGAAACGACTACGAAAGTTTCTCGAGAATCTCTAATCAAATATTAATCAGTAGTATATCGCGGGGTGACCTGTCCGTACGAATTAAACAAAGATAATATATACAATTATTTTTTTTTTTTCCAAAACGTGTCTCGAATATTTATTCATTTAAAGCGCGCGCGGCACTGTTTCAAACGAAACATATTCGATGTTTAGATTTTGTATACCTACGCCACTTGGGTGGTAAACGCGTTTGTTGACACTTCATATATATATTTATACAGCGATTTTAGTATCCTTGATTTTGGTTTTTGTGCTTTGATAAAAAAAAAAGAAGAGAAAAGGGGTGGCACACTCGAATTGCCTTCGATATCTTGACTTATTGATTAATCAGGCAATAATCAATAATCAATATAAACAGGAAATTACTAGGGTAAATACTAAAACTATACTAAAAATAAACAACATATAATATATTTATATTCAAACACAAAATGTATTCGTCAGGTACAAAATAGATATAATTTTAAAATTACGAAACTCACTATATATAAACTAATACTAAGAAAAATACTGTTTTAAAATTGTATACTAATACAATATTTAGACAAATAAAATAAACTATTATTTTCTCAGTTTAAATTTTATGGGCTAATGTAATTGAATTATTTTATCCGAAACACCCGGAGGCAATTCGAGTAAAACGAGAAGTACTACATGGATTTGGGTGGCAATTCGTTTGCGCCGAAAAAAGGAGATCCTAAACAATTACTTATACAGATTCTTCGTACGACTATAAAGTGATAATTTTATATTTATTTCTTTAAAACGCGTGCGCAATTCGATAATAATATTCGTTAGGTTACGACTATATTTATACGTTATAATAATAATTTGTATACAATTCTTATTTAAACGCAATAACGGTGCGATGGCGGCGGTGACGGACGAACGAGAAACCGGGTAAAAACTATAGGTGCTCTGGCACTCTGGTGCGTGCTGCCTGCCACCGCGTTGGAGTTTGCCAATTTATGTTTTATGAATTCCGTAAAACGCCATTCCGTTGAATACTAAATGTCAAAACGTATACCGAGTGCCAAAAGATCACTCGTACGTATGTATATTGTATAATGTATAAATATAAAATTCAGGAGACGTTTTCAATTCGGTCTATAATCTTTAGATGAATAGGATAAAGATATTTAGAGATACGTTCAATGTCCGAAAACGCTATATTTTATCCCGCCAATTTATTATTAAATTTTATACTCTTACATTGCGTATTTTGTAATCTTTTTGTAATTCCTTTTCGTTCGAGTTTCTACGATTGTGTTATAACCAGCGATAGATAATGTGTAAATTATTATGTAGGAAGTAAGAAATATTTTTCCTTGTTCGAATAACAACAATATCCGTATTTAGTTTGATGTAGGTATCAATAAATTTAATTTTTTTCAATTCTATTTACGCTTCTGTTTTTATACGGTACTATAATGTGCAAAACAATGCAATTCGTATTTGTATTATTATTATTATTATTAATGACGGTTGTAAATATACGTAAAAGCGTAAAAATAAATAATCGATCGATTATTATTATATATTATTATGTTGTCATTTGTCATTATTATTATAGTTTTTATGAGCCTCCCCGTCGCTGTGCCCGTGATGATAAAACCTGTTCAAATATATTATATGGAGTAAAATGTTTTTTTTTTTTTCCATTTACTCATTTACCGAAATGTTTTTTCGTACGATAACGCGTGGCCGCAATCCTATCCTATATTTTATACTTTTTTACGACGACTTAACGCTTATCTTTTATATCCTTTTTTACAGTGAAACGCGCCGTGTATACGCCACATTTTCCAAAATGACGCCGGAGCAAGTAATATTAATAGAACGGTTTTTTTTCTCTCGAATATTTAAAAGGCTGGCCGCCGGATTGTTAAGAAAGTTTCGGGGACCATAATAATTTTCAGGGCCGCTTAATGTTTTGTTCTGTGGTCGCCGCGTCGGTGGTTTTCAGCGTTTTTATTGTTTATAGGTATCCGATATTTTGGTTTTTTTTGTTTATAAGCCTACCGCTGTACTCGGCTGTACGTAGCTGGGTTTTGTCCAAACGTTTGATTTACTAAGACAGCGCGGCGCGTATACCGTAAAAAAAAAAAAAAAACCAATATAATAAATAAATAGACTTGAATTTGACTTTTATCGAAGCGGACTCGTAGTAACAATTTCACGTAAACAAATTCGTATTCCGCCCGTCCCATATTATGGCCAGACACAAAGGCACATCTTTCGGCGTTCGGTAAGTTTTCGCCGAATGTGTTTAATTGTGTTTCAGAGAAATAACAAAAAAAAAAAAAATGTAAAAAAACGATGACTAATAAACGATTCGAAACGCGGAATATAATAAACGCGCGCGAAATTCAATTGGCACTTTACGCCTTTTTTTTTTTTTTTACACTGATAAGTTATGTAATTTAATTTATAAAATAAACGGATTTTCTAGAAAAGTTGCTATTTTTTTTTTGTTTTAGTCATTTAACGTTAAATTATTAAAATCGTTTTGATTGTTAAAAACGATATTTTTTTTTTTTTTATGTGTGTGATAACAGAGGCGGCCAGATCGGGGTATAAATATTGTTATCAGTGTCATCACCATAATAACAAAATCAACTTCTACAAGTCTAATATTATTGTACAAATATAAATTAAAATTAACGGAAAATGCGCGTAAAATCATAGACAAATTATTATATCATTAATATTGTACGACAATGGGGTAAATGCATAGCACGCGTATTATAATAATAAATTAAATGATTAGTTACTACAATACGGTCGTTGGGGCGGGGGATCGCTCCTAACACCAAATTATCTGCCCGTCTCTTGCCTCCTCCCCTCTCGACGAGAAACGTATGGAATAGAATATTTTTGGCGCTTTTCAAAATAACCGATACCACCCGTTACCCGTTTGATGTATTTATATAAACTCGCTCTCTTCGCCAGCACGTATAGAATTTCTGGGGGGGACTCCATCATGTGTCGCGAGGGTTGTCCGCCCGGTGTTTTATTATACTCGCGTGTTGTACGTACTATAGTATAATATAGAGTTGGAGTAGTGTAACACGGTGCTGCTCGACACCGCCACCCAGCTGTTTTGACGATTTTTTTTCATTTTTTTTTTTTGTCTATCGTTTTTGTTGTTTCTTAAGTGGAACAAAAAAAAAAAAAAAAAAAAAACTAAATATGTAATAACGATAATGTGCCAAGGAGGAAAATATGGGTCTGGTTTCTTTCGTTTATTCACCCACAGAGACCCTTATATTCTGTTTTGTTAATTAGTCGCATGGTGGCGGCGGCGTACGAGATTATTATAATAGCGTCGTCGTCGCAGTTATTTTTTGAAATGTATTCCTTATATTTAATATTATTAAAAATTATGTGTGACGGTCCGTATGTTAAACTTTTACGAAGGGGGGTGTGGTCGAGACAAATTGTATATATACGAGTACTGGTTGTTCGACGCGGTTGAAGTATAAAACTCATACCTATACCTATATTATAATACGTACTCTAGGGTGGTCCTTATTTTTAAATTTTGTTTATAGTACTTTCTTATATTTTTCTATATACCAAATAAAAAAAAATATCTGCAAAATTTGATATCTGACGTTTTAACCGAATACACATATTATATTATCGCTTTCTAGACGTAGTACAATTTTCAAAATATTCCGGCGTTTTTCGGTTTTATATGGATTTAAACATTTTGTAATTTTAGTCTTGTCAGTGTTTCATTCGTTTAAATTCGTCTAAAACATGAATTTTAGTAACAAATTAATACAATTTTTAATTTAAATTTATCAAAACATGTTTAACTGAACTTCGTTTTTTTTTTTTATTTTTGTGCAACGATTTATCAATGCGTCCAGATACAAATTAAATCACCCTGCTACCCAAACTTATCAACTTACACCTAAAAACAGCGGCCCACCCACGAGCCGGCTTTAATTTCCTTCTCACGGAGTGTTTCATGTTATTAGTATTATGGTTGCTGCTGTCGTATAGTTTAAATTAATACGAATTGTGTACAATGAAGCACATCGAATGGTTTTATAAATATTATATATGTATTGTAATATTATAGACTGTATGCAATAATGGATGTAGGTTAATAATTTGTAAAACATATGTCGGTGTAATTATTAAAATTTTAATATGCTACCGTCGTATACATATATAGGAGTGAATTTATTTTTAACTTTAAAACGCTGTTGTCGATGCGTAATTACATTACATTGCTTAGATAGTAATTTGGTAATTTTCAGTGTTGTTAATGTTCTTTTTAAAAAAATAATCCGTTCCATTCCTCGTTCCTACAAAAAAAAGGTATCCGTTCTTTGTTTCGTTCCTCCACCTAACTTATAACATCCACATTGTGTTTATTAAATAACAAGTTGTTCAAGTATAAACTAATATTATTACATAACATAACACAATACTAAAAAAAAAAAAAATGATTACGTTTCTTAACAACACTGGTAATATTTATAGATAATGTTACAACCAAGTTTCGTTTTGATTTAATTGAAAAAAATATCAGTGCAACAAAAGAAGATATCTTCTAATAATAAAATATCTCGAAACGTTTGCTCCCTTTTCATCGTATACAAAACCGATTATTGTATACTTGCGAATATTAAAACGTTTAATATGTGGTCATCATTGGTGGACAGCGTCCTTCCTAAACAATTACTTTATTCCAAAGGTTTACGTATTACTTGTATTTCTTATTGAAAGCTTCTGTGCACTAATAAATCGTTTGAAGTGACTTTGAATACAATCTAAAATTGTATTCTGATGAAAATTAGTTATAACCCTATACCCGTAGATTGACCGATAAATAATTAAATGTCAAATCCGTGCTGTCGTAGAGTCAACTAACTAAACTCGTCTAAATCTAAACGGAATTTCAAAATCTGCCCCTTTGAAATTCTGAAATGTACGTAGGATCTTAAGATTACGTTATAAGGATAGTACGACAGTATATGTACAACAATGGAGATAATTGATGACTGTCATGGCGGATACTATGTAAGCCTTCGTCCGATGCGGTTTAACACATAGAAACCAGCAGTTGCTGTTCAAATAAATAATAGATCCATTTTGATTATACGAATTCCACTATCCCGGGAAAAATTCATGAGGACATACTGATTATTGCGGATTACCAGCAGGACAAATACCTCGTTGTTTATTCCACCGTGGTAATAAGTAAACATCGTACGATGCTATACAATATGACCGTGCAAAATTGGATTGATTTTATTCCAGTGCTTAATAGTTGCTACACTATAGCGAGCTTGAATTTACTTTAACTACAAACAAATTAATTGCATTTGCTAAGTTTGCTAATTTTAATTTAATAATATCTAATATTTTACAAAGTGTTTTTCGTGATGGAGAGGCTGTACCATATTTCAACGGTTAATTTCGTATTAGAGTTTGAAAAATAATTAATTAATGAGTTTGTATAGTAACGTTTTACGTGTTGGTCATAATAAAGTTAGTTATTTACGTTTTTAGAATATTTCCCAGTTCGACACCCTGCAAATTACCAAATTTCTACATAAAAAAAAAACCCCAATTAAAACGAAGTGTTTAAAATTAAATTCTGAACTCTATATAAAATCATTTTTCCATAATTTTACTTGCATTTATGTATTTCAAAATAATAATACTCCTGTGTGGAGTTGAGTGAAGCGAAACAAAACTATAATATAATATTATAATCTCCTTAATCTCTGTATTTTAGTTTATTATTATTTTTAATCCCATCGGGTTTTTATCAATGTTCATATTAATCATAATCTTTTTTTTTCAAGCCGTTTCTGTTACTAGGGTAACAATTTTATTTGAAGTGTTTAAATCTAACCTATTTTAAACCTACTTTTGTAAGTAAACATTTTTTATTTTAGAGTTTCTCGTATAATAATTATTCATCAAACGAAAAATTTTCGAATTAATACATTACACTCAGTTTATTAGTGGTCATTAAAAAAAAGAGTAATTGTGGTATGTAGAATTAACCGGAGCGAGTACATTCGAATCGTGAGGTTTTTTTTTAATATTTATGTATTATTTAAATTGAGACTAATTAGGGTTTTTTATAAAAAATTTGCATTAATTTTTTCCCTGAAAACAATTATCGTTACCTTTTTACTAATTATATGTAATAACACATATATCAAATACATTTCATCATAATAATTATTAAATAACATAAATGTCGGTGCTATATTATTAGAGCGCACATTCGCACACAAATGAGATAATAAAAAATGTATAATAATTAAGTTGATCGATAAAACAATATTAAATAATTATCTATCGTTAGTGCGACAGTTATAATACCAATAAAGACAAATATTTATAAAAGATGTTTTTTAAAAAAAATTATATTTACCTATACAATAAATATTACCCTTGATTACAAACACTTTGGTTATATATATATATATATATATATATAGAGAGAGAGATTATATATTATAAATCGATATCCAGAGTAAGCTAATGGATGTTCTAACGGGAAAAAACTTATTTCAATTTTTTACCGATGCCCACTGTAGGAACATATTGTATACACGCGTGTACGTATAATCATAAATATTGTTAATTCACATTTTATATTACGACTAGAAAAAAAGTAGTTAATACCTTTTGATATTTTTTATTTAAATTATTATTTTATACGAGCAAACAAATTATTTTTTTTAATTCATATTAGATATATGCGATGACATATTTTTTTTTATTAGAGCAATATTAATTAATCGAAAATGGTTAAAATTAAACGTTAACAAAAAATTACATATTTTTTTATTTAAAAAAAATATAAAAACTATATAAACTGTTTTCATTCATTTATTTACCATATTTTTTTCCCCTCATCATTATTCTATTATTTTGTGCTTAAAGTTGCAAGGGTCGTTATCGTATTTAACTATTTCCGTAAATGTATAACTACATTAAGTTTTAAATTGAAACGATCGAAATGTATTATGCTTATTATGTCTGTTTTATTTATATCTAATATTTCTAAAATGTTAAAAGAAAAAAACATTCATCGTATGGCGCAGAAGTGATATTTTGAACAGATAATTTTTTTTCTTGAAAATATATTTTAACGAGTATAACCGTACTTATGATTTATTTGTTTATTTATTTTATTTTTACCCCTCATGTAAGAAATTGTCTCATATTATTCAAAATAAATCTATTGGTCAGAGAAAAGCAAGTTTCAAAAAAAATAAAATATATATATATATATACACACATACAGGGTGTCCCGCGAGGATATACTGTTCCGATTTCTCCTGAAATAATGAAGACAATCTAATTCTGTTTTTTTTTTTTTTTTTTTTTTATATACTTTTTTCGTACGACATATAAATATAATAATTGATATATAAATATGTCTGTAGTCCTTATCCCCGTAAGTCACAGAATTAGATCTTCATTATCTCATGAGATATCGCTACGGGTATCTCTCCGTGGGACATCCTGTACATTAAGACATTATGAAATATAATAATATTATACTTTTAAATCCCGGACCCCGGGAAATCGTCTACGATTTATTGACATTAAACCTACCTGTATACTCGTTCAAGGATATCTTGCGTATACATGCGTATACATTATATTATATAGTAACTATAGGAATCTGCATTACAAGTGATTCGTTTAGTAGGCAGGGGGATATTATTATAAGGCGACCGTAAATAAAAATATGTAATGTTATTAATAAATTCAAAAAATCCGGCGTCTCGAGTTTCGTAACAATATTATAATAATGCCATGGTATGCGTACTTGTCCGTTCCTGGACGCTGCTTCATCACCGATATTTTTATACACAAGTTTTATATCGCCGTACCCGAGACGATAGGCGCCATTATTTTAGTAAGAATATTATTCATATTTATATATAATTGTATTAATATTTTCAATAGCTTGTGAACGTTTTGTAGGATTTTTTAACTTAAGCCTATATTATCTGTAAATAGGTATAGTTGTACAATCCTACGATTATTATTATTATTATATGTTTTCGACTTATATAGTTTTTATACGCGGCGTTACCGAATTGTAATCAACCGCAGTTATATCGCGATTGTGTCTACGATTAAAATAATACTTTTGTGTAAAAATAAAATTTAAAAAAGTACAAATAAAGGTCTGTATTGATTCGGTACCAATAATAGATATGTAATTGCAATATTGTGTGTATAATATATAATTGTTGTGAAGTTGTAATTGTACAAATATTTTTTCGAAAAAATCAACAAACAAATATATTTTTTTTTTTACTTAATTATTATTAGAATGGTCCTTATATTTGAATTTTGGAAATTAAGATTTCTTATCCTTCCATTTTGTTCATATGGCTATAAGAAAATAATAATTTGAGTTAAATTTGGTCGAGATAGCTCACCTCAATTCACTTGTCACAATACGATAAATATATATATATATATATAGAGAGAGAGATGTAATAAAGTAAATAATTATACGAAACCGTTTTCCGCACGTCGTAGTCTTTGGCCCTCGCGTGTTTTTCGCGACCGGAGAAAACATTGTAACGTTAAAAATGATTCGTCGTCGTTATTATTGTCGAGGCGGCGGCGGAGTAGGCGACGTGTCGTGTTTATTTTCGGTGAATACGAATTAAGAGTATATAAAAATAATTTTAACAAAGGCCGTTCTTCTTCTTCTCTTCTTCTCAACCGCACGACGGACGCCCGCGTGAAACTCGATACTCGTCAGCTGTTACACCCGCTAAATATCTTATTATAATAATTTATGTGGGCCCCGGGACAGTCTTGTAGTCGATAGACGATATAATAATATATATATATATAACAATTACTATTATACATTCAAATACAAAGAGCATTTATTTATTTCTCCAGACGCTTTTTATATATAGGAGGAAATTATACGTTTAGAACAGGGTTTGAAGTGACGAGCTCGGTTGGATCTGTTATAATCGATCACGGAAAACAAAAAAAAAATCGAAAAACAATTATACTTTAGTGATATTTGACAAATAATACAATACTATACAATATGGCATTAATAGGATGAAATGAAATTTGACTAACTCATTGGACTTGACCAATGAGTAGGGCTGCCGGTACAGTTTAAATTTAAATGTATTTGTATGTATATTTTAAAAGAATACGCTTTATATCACAGAAACACATTTAACAAGAAAAACTGATATAAGTTTACAGTGGCCAGCATAAACATAATATCGAAAAATAAGTGTTTGTTCAAATTCTGCCCAATAAAACCAGTTTAAACCCGATCCAATTGGATTTTTTTCAACCTTGACTAGCTTAACATATATACGCACTTCAAAAGTGCAATTTTATAGGTTTTTACCGTATATTCTTAATCCATGTATACTAATAATAATATTTAACCGTGGTGATCTGTTTTTATGGTTTGCGTATATATTTCTGTTCGTTCGTCGGTTCACGGAGATGCCCGTTTGAAAAGTTACTTTGCAATTTTCTTCTCGTTTTCGGGTAATTTTTTTAAGGGTATTTATTGCGCCCGTCCATCGCCACGGTGGTGGAAGGTAACGGACAAAGGGGCAAAACACGTTTCGTGTCGTTCTCTCGGGAGTCGGCCAAAAAAAAAAAAAAAAAACGTACAAATTATACGGTTTTACTCGTTACGTTTCTCCGTTCCGCATTTATTTCCGGATATTACGCGATCGTCAGGCAATAATAATAATAACGACCGAAATAACAATAATAATTGAAGGGTTGGAGTCGCCAATATTTTGTTGTTTATTACGTGTGTCCGGCCGACCGTATCCGTTTTATCATCGCCGCCGCTGTCACACGGTTTCTATTTTCGGTTTGGCCTCGTCGCGTCGTCAGCGGTCGTCAGCTATTATAATATACGAACGCATCTTCTTACGATTATCTCGTGTGTCGTTGTAAGTACACTTCTTTTTTCGGAACACCGAGAGGGGTTGAAAAAAAATACCGCCCCCCCCGGTGTAAAATTATTTATTTAATAATCAGTCTCGTTCTCGACGGGGTGGCCTCCTCGTGCACAGTCGTGCGTGTGTATAAATAGTTTTGCGTTTATACGCGGAGAAACCGACTAAAAAGTAGAAAAAAAATATAATAAACTTGGGGAGCTGCAGCAATGGTATATATAATAAAATACGCCGCGAGGAAAAAAACTCAAGCGCGACGAATTCGATGGGTTTTTTTTTTTGCTTTTTCCGTTTCCTTTTCCCGGTTCTCTTCATTATTTTTTTTTTTTATATATAACCGATAATATTAAAATACGAGCAGCGCTTTCACCCGGTTATTTATTTTTGCTCGCTAGTCGCGTTGCTGCAACCCGTGTTTTTTTTTTTTTTTGTTGTGTTTTGTTTCGTTTTCTATTATTTTTCCCGGAGAAATGCGTGAAAAACGACTTTGATCATTGATTTCACCTATACCTACACTTATTTTAATATAACTGTGCGCGAACCCGCACAAATCGTCGTCGTCGTTTTGCACTTCGTTCACATCGTCTTCCGTTGACAACCCGTATATACGATTTTTCTCCACGTGAAAGCGTTTACTGTGTCGAAATCGAAAGAAAAAACCCATTCTCGTATACTTATGCTTAATAATTTGTATATATTATTTCTTTACGCGTATATAGTCGTAAAAATACGTTTTAATACGCGGGCGGACGTATAAAAACGGTTCTGGAGATTTTTCCCGTGGTGACTGCGTTTTATCGTCGAGAGTTTAAGACGGAATGTATAGGGTGTGTTTCGTTAAGAACGCCGGATTTAAATTGCTCGGTATTTATTGTTTTGTGTGTCGGTTAAACTGATTTTTATCAGAATATATCATCCGTGAACCGTCCGTAATGAGATACTGTGAAAGTTTTATCGATTTGTTTTGTTTATGTAACCATGGTGCGACACCAATAACTACCGAAGAACGCATTTAGGTTGTCAAGACTTCATACTGCCAAACGGTGTGAGTCACGCTGAATCAGTGGCGCAATCTCGGACGGATCGCTGGTCGAAATGAGGATGCTAACGAGTCATGATTGACCTAACCGAATTTGATGAAACCAGCTCAGTGCAAGTAAATCGAAAACAAACCGTGAACCGTTGAACGACTTGTGGAAGAAATTTGTCGCGTTGTTATGATGAACTTGACTCCCGGAGACGCGTCAGCGAGTGATAGCGAATTTTGTAACCGGAATTTCCGGTGGACATATGCCCAATACATATATTCTATACATAAATAGGATAATTTATACAACGTGTTTATATAATTTTTTTTTGTTCAAAACAATTTTTTATAACTAAATTATAAACCATTTATATGTCCTCGGCAGAAGTACAACGGCGCATGTACATACAGGGTGTTAAAGAAGTTTTTGAAATCTCCCATATATTGTAATATTATTAATATTATTGTTGCAGCAGGGGGTGTGGGCGGGGGGGCTCTACACCGAGCTTGTCGATTATGTGTAAAAAAAAAAAAGTATTAATTTTTAAAGATAAATGCCCATAGATTTAACCCTCGCGTTACGTACGTGCATATATAGTTATTGTTTTTTCTTCTTTTTTTTCCCCGCATGGCCCGTCGACGTAATGTATTTATATTTAAACTGCCGACTGCTTGCCATCGAGATAAAAAATTACCTATAATACATATATATATATATATACACCTATAGGATAGGTAAATCGATATATTATAATACATTATGTCGAGCTTATATAGGTATATATATAAGTATTCTTGACACGAAACGATGACGGAGAAAAAAGTGAAAAATAAACAGGCGCCACGTGCGAACTGAATTTGTTATACAAAAGTCGATTCGGGAAATCATAAAAAAAAAAAAAAATACTAAAGAAAAACGTTTTTGTTCCTTATATATGATGTAGGCAGGTATATATTATAAGTGTTATGACTGTGTGTGTGTGTGTTTCTATAAAGAAACCAGAACGTTATTGTATGTTTTCGTTTCGTTCATTTAAGTTTTGGTATATCACGTAAGTATATATTATACTTGCCTAACAAATATTTACTCTAATAACGGTATAGGTATATTCAAAACGTGTTTATATACGCGTAGGTATAGTGTTTTTTATGGCATTTTTTTTCTTTTTTTTTTTGGTAAACTGTTAAGCAGCGCATTATTATTATTTTCGTTTTATAACTATATGCAAATTACGAATGTTTACCGGGGGGCACCGACTTCCGGTTATACCGAAAATATTATAGTATAGTGTAGTATTATGCGTTTACGTGCTTTGCTATTATATATATTTTTTTTTAACATTAACAGGGTGTGTTTGAATATCTAAAATTAAAGTTTGAACGTTACACAGTATGTGTATATTGAATATACGGCGGAGGCTGTTGTTTTTTATGTAAAACATTTAATTATTTTGTAGGTAACGGGTAGAGAATGTGCGGCGAAATAACAAAAAAAACCGACGTATTTAATTAAATTACTGTAATTGTTAAATTAAAGTAAATATTGTAATTTTTCGGAAATCGAAATATCGAAACGGTATTTCCGTGTTTCGTTCTTTTGTATACGATAAAAGCGTGTATTTATTATACAATAATTCGCCGTTTTTATTTTTCGCGAGGTCGCTTATATTCTGTATTATTATGATTATTATTTCTGTTGATTTTTTTTTTTTTTAATAATAGTAATACGGATATCGACCAATGGGGGCTCAAGAAAACTTGTAATTGGACACGCGCAGGGCAAATGAAAACACGGTTAATTTCGTGTAACGCAATTTTACACCCTCCGAGCCCGAATTCCGTTTTTCGTCTCTTATTTGTACATGTATAGGACTATACACTTACCTATATATGTCTCGAGACTTTATTGCCCCCAAAGATATACTGCACCCTCTGAAGTGTATACGCGTATATAAATGTGTATATATATATATATATATATATATATATATATATATATATATATATATATATATATATATATATATATATTTATATATAGCAGCCGGTAGTCGAGTCACATTCGCGCGTTACAAGACGAGAAACTACCGAATTTATTCATCCGTCTCATGATTCCATTTAAACCTTCCATTACTAGCGAGGCGTCACTCGTTTCACATTATTATTATTATTATTATTATACACACGCGGCGTGTATGTAATTTTTTTTTAATTTTGAAAATTCTTCATCGCGGAAAACTTTGGAATTCCAAACGCACTATATACTATATACTATATATATACGATTATACACACGTTCAGAATTATAAATATATAAAAATGTCTTACACGTTATTTATGAATATATAGAAAACGAAAATTATATTAATAATCTCCATCGGGAATTTGCTCGACGTTTTACCCCGTACGATGCTTAATCTTATCTACGCGCGTATTGTTTGTTTTTATTCGTGTAACCCAGTAAAAGTAGAACTAAAAAAAAAAAACAATGCGATTTTCTACAATATATTCCCAGATATATTATATAATTAAAAACGCACGGGCCAGCGATCGCCAAAATGCGCCACCCTGTATCTAGACGTAAAAAAATGCCGAGCGTGCGTATATAAATATATATATATAAAGACTCCGCCTCCGTAAGTCAGTAAATTATATACTTTTATTGTTATTACTATTATCAAGTTGCGTGTTCTAATCATTATTTCGGTAAATTGTGTCGTCCGTTCTTTATATATACTATAATAGTATTTATCGGGCGCGGGGCTGAAAAAAAAGGGGTCAATATTTTTTAGACCACGCATTTTGTATTTTTTTTTTTTCATGTCTTATAATATAATATAACGGTCGCGGGATATAAATAGACAATATTCATTTTGTATTCGAATATTTATAGCGTTTTTGGTCGTCTTACTTATAGCCTATTTAGTAAAAAGAGCGGTCAACTCGGTTTATTATTATCACTATATTCAACGGTCGAAGACTTTCTTATAGGTGCCGTCAGAATTATTATAGCATAATATCATTATCCAGATAAAAATCACAAAATGCAAATATATTTTTTACATTTTTTTTTTTTTTAGAAAATCTTGCTATTATTTACCTCTAAACACGTCTGGAGTATTTATTATAGGTATATTTACCATGGATAATAGGTATTTGGAAACAAAACGACGCGCGTTTCGTAATTGACCACTATCTTGCATAATAAAAAGAGCTCTCTATAATAATAGTAAATATAGATAATTCTCATTATCGTAATCTCTAAATAGCGGACACTCTCGATCGCCGGATTTTTGTCCGCTATTTAAAAAAAGGGCGTCAATTTGTTGTAGGGGAACGAAGTGTATTTCGTACAACAATTATTATCGGTTTGTTTGTATATCGATTAAAACTAATGTATAACAACGAAATATTTTATTTCGTATTTTTATTGTTTACTGATAAACTAGTTTAAAATGTAAATTGGAATAAGATATATTTTAGACGATTATGATAAAAAATGATCAAAATCTAGCCATATAACAGTGTCTATTATGTCGAGGTTTTCCTATGCGGATAACTACTGAAAATGTCTCCATACCCGAAATACCACCAAGTCCTCCGCTATTTAGAGGTGTCCGTTAAGGGAGGTTTCACTGTAGTGTAATAATAATAATTATTATTATTATACGAGGTCTGTTCAAAAAGTTCCCGAACTATAATTCCTAAAAATAGAAAATTTATATTATGTAAATGTTATTAGATTAAAATAAAATAGAGATAAGCAGCTATCTTTTCAATTAAATCTCAAATGTTTATTGCTATCTAATCATTATTAACTGTACGCGTTCAAATTAGAGGAGTCGTGTGTATTGTGCGATTTTTAAGATGAATAACATTCACGAACAACGTATTAATATTAAATTTTGTGTTAAACTTTGTAAATCTTTTACTGAGACTCATAAAATGTTGCAAAATGCTTATAGTGATCAGTGTTTAGGACGTACTCAGTGTTACGACTGGTTTAAAAATTTTAAAGACATTCGGGGATCAGTTGATGACAAAAACAGCTTGTCAGGTCAGATCAAACGTCAAAGTCCTGCTAACGGTTTTTTTTGACAACCTGGGAGTAATTCATCACGAATTTCTACCTGCAGGACAAACTGTTAACGGATGGTACTATCTAGAAGTATTAAAACGTCTTCGAGAAAAAGTGCGGAGGAAAAGGCCTGAAGTGTGGAAGAAAAACTCATGGTTTCTCCATCACGACAATGCTCCGGCACACATTTCCCTGTTAATTCGAGATTTTTGCGTGAAAAATCACATGACCGTGCTCTCCTCATCTACCATGTTCTCCCGACTTGGCACCAGCAGACATTTTTATTTCCAAAACTAAAATCTCCGTTAAAAGGACAAAGATTTTCTACGATAGACGAAATAAAAGAAAATTCGCTAACGGAGCTACGAGCAATTGCAGAAACTGCTTTCCAGGATTGCTTTCAACAATGGAAACGTCGTTGGCAAAAGTGTATAAACCAAGAGGGAGAATTCTTCTAGGGTGATAAGTCCCAATAGCTTGTAGGTAAGCACTATAAATAAAAAATTGAAAAATTCCCGAATTTTTTGAACAGGCCTCGTACGAGTACGATACAGCAGCTAAATATTCTTTCATTCGACACAACAATCGACCGTATGTATGTGTTGCGTGGCGAGACTAATGACGTGTTGTTTATTATTATATTTATACGTTATGTGTGTATGTATAATACGTGTAAGGTTTTTGAATACAGAATAATAATAACGATAATAATTATAATAATAGAGGAGTGTAATTCTCGGTGCCGAGTCTTGGCTGTCGTTGTCGGGAAAGTGGCCATCATCTATCTATATAAGTCCGGTGCTCTCTGGACTTATATAGATAGATGATATACGGTATGATATACCGCGTGTTCATGATGTGGAGGTACCGTTTTAATATTTTCGCCGGACGACCTTAGATTGGGATGGGGTTTTCGGAAGGTGATAATGGAGTGCCGAGAAATGCACGTTTTTTGATAGATTTCGAATTTCCAACACTTTCGGTAAGCGCACGCGCAATACAACTACAATTTGTTTCTACAGATTCCGGGTGGAGTAATTTTTCTTCTTCATCATTTCGAATAAAAAGGGGTTTTTTTTTTTTTTTTTGTAATCGCAAAATCGGCAAACTTACGGGATGTCCAAGTCGAATAATCTGTGTTTTTAACGAAATTTCAACAATAATAATCATTTTATAATCGAGCTATCGCCGATATTATTCATTTTCCTTTTGTACACGGAGGTAGACTAATAAATTAATCACTTATTAGTCATTTTCTATCGTAATTTACTCTATTTTTACTAATTTATACTGGTGATATAAAAACAAATATAATTGATGGTAATGAAAATTATAATAATTAACACATTACAAATTAGTTTATTTAGATTTGATTTAATAAACATATACATCAATTTAAGACTTAGTAATAAGTTTTATTCAATAAATTGATCAAAGGGAACATATAGATTTCCCAAAGTTTTCAACAATTCTCGTGATGTTATTGCTAAAATTAAATATTAAATTTCAACATCCCGTAATTTTGTTCGTATTTATGTTTAGGTATTGGAAATATAGTTATCTAAACTATCGTTAATATATTTGGTTATATATTATGTGGTTTTAACAAAATTGAATAATATTATAATATATAAATAGTAAAATTCCACCGGTTCTCAGATTTAAAAAAAAAAAAAACATTTTAATTTAAATATTAAACCTATTACAATATTATTCGCGAGCGACAAGTAATATATTAAAAAAAAAAAAAAAAAAATATAATTTTGTCTATCTGTAGTATATTAACAACTGTTGTTTAAGCCCATAATATTTAAAATGTAGAATTCTTAATTTATACAGTCAAAATAATTAATATAATTAACTAGCTTTGCGGATTACGTGTTTTTCATGTTATGAATACATTAATACATAGTATGAAATTAGTAATTATACCCGAGTTTCAAAATATGGAAGCGAGGTTCAAGGATATGGGGTTGGCAATAAAAAATCAACACTCGCAGAATAATCACGTCACGATAACTATCTCCGTCTCTAGGATATTATCACACGGAGCAACACGGAGTATTTTCGCCGATTTCGGCGCGCCGGAGCCGCAGGAGGTATATGTGGGGAGGGGGGAGGGATAAACCATATAAGTACAAGATCATTACATTGGAAAAAAAAAAAATATATATATATATATAACAATAATACAATTGTAAAAAAATTTACGATTTGTATTTATAAGGAATGTTAACGGAGCTTATAATTTATGTATAGTGTGTGAGGCGTCATTAATTATGCACGCATCGATAACCTCGGTGGAACATTTGACATCTGGAGGATGTGTCAGTCGCCGAACGCTGTTACTGCTGTTGTTGCCGGGGGACTAGTAGTCCCCCAGAGACGCCGGAGCAGTCAATAGCAGTGGTGTTAATTATCGTTATTATTTAATATTTATCTATAGTTTTACTCGGATTAAAATAATATTTCTCGAATTAGTCGGGTAGTTTGTGTTTTTTTTTTTTTTTTTTTTTTAAATTTAAATTTAAATACTACCGTAATACGCGTATCCTCCTATTGTTGTCTGTCAACTTTGAATAATAATAATAATAATAATAATTTATTATTATAATATTATGGTCGCGTGCAGCAGTAGTGTATTGCTCCGCAGCCAATGAACAATTATAATATTTTTATTTTTTTTCTCGTGCACAGTACAATGCTATAGCGTATTATGCTATTTTTGTGTTAACAGTCGTGGCGATTGTCATCGTATATTATAATATGACGCCTATATAAATTCGTACGAAATACAGTCGTGATTATTTTATTGCGACAGGGGTAACACAACGTTCCATATTATATACCTATACGGTAAAGTTCGTGTTTGAATTTTCAAATAGTCTTATTATTTACGTAATGAATTTATTCGTTTTCGTGTCTAGAGGTATCCGTACTCGTAATAATACGCCGTGCGCGACAATACACGTGACCCCGTTTTCGATTTTGGTTCTCTTCCAAACGTCTGAACAAATATTATAGTACGCGGATTTGTAGAATTGTTTATTATTTTTTTTTTTTTTTGAACATTTATTTTTGTGTGAAAATTATATTACTTCTTATCGTTTTATTTTTGATGTTTTTTTTTTAAATTTTGAATATTAATTTGTCTCGATCAATGGTATTGGTTGTAAATTAGGTTTGTATTTGTTGGAAACTTATTTCATAGCAGTGAAAAACTAAAACGAACTTTACCGGGCTGAAACGTGAGAATTTTATCATCAGTTATTAAATATTTCGAGTATTTTCAAAATACAAATTACAATAAAGTGTATTTCAAATACATTTAATCGAACCATTGCACATCCCCGCGTACAGTAGTACAATTATCAGTATCAGTCCCTCCTTATATTATATATGAGGTATGTTCAAAAAGTATTTTATATTTAATAATTACAAAAATGAAGTTACATATTATTTAAAGATATCTCCTTCAAAATTTTCTCCTCCGGACGATATGCAGTGATCCCGGTGATCTTACCATTTTTCAAAAGTCTTTTGGAACTGTTCCAAAGTTAATGCTATGAGTTCTGTTGCCGCGTTCGCTTTAATTTCCTCCACATCTTGAAATCGTTGTTTTTTAAGCGCTTATTTTAGTCTTGGGAATAGAAAAATAATCACACGGGGCCTGATCTGGAGAATAGGGAGAGTCCGCGGGACCACAGCAATTTTTTTATCAGCCAAAAATTCACGAATCGACAACGCTAAATGTGCCGCCGGTACATGTCGTGGTGAACAATTGCGGAACGAATTTGGCGGCGCGACCCTTTTCATCTGTACATTTTCCTGTAAAATTGTACGACAAGACTCAATTGATATTCCCTTTGTTAACTCACGAACGGTTAATCGGCGGCCGAAATAAAATTTTTTCTCAAATTTTCGCCACACCATCGTTTTTGGATGACGTCAACGGTCTTCTAGAACGTAGATTGTCTTCAGTTGACCGCCGACTGTCCTCAAAACGTTTAAAACACTCGAAAGTCACGGAATCACTTTAGGAATTATCCCCAAAAGCGGTTTTTAATCATTTCCGTACGTTTCCGTTTAATCATTTTTACCAAGTTTCAAGCAAAATTTGATGCACACGCGTTGTTCGTTAATTTCGGACATGTCGAAAACGAAAAAACTGTCTGGATTTAACCACGTGTAATATTAAACTGAGATAAGATAGCGACTTCGGATTTTGTTTAAAATATCCACTAATTCGCGGGGAATACATCTATTTACAATTTGAAACGTTATCGTGTGTAGATAAGCCGTAATAACATTTGTCTGTCCTGGTACTTATTGAACAGATCTCGTATGACAATTCTGATCACGCCCCGCCGCTCGGCAAGCGTGTTTTTGCCACGTCGCCGGTCGGCCAAGCGTCGCGCGGGTATTTTTACATCGGAAATACGCGGCCCAGCCTTTCTGGACGGCCGTCAGACTGTCCAGAAAACCGTACACGCGCCGAAGCCGGGCCGGAGAGAGCTGTGCTCGGCCGTACCCGCGCTCGGGCGACGACGGCGACGGTGAGAAAAATCTATTATTATACGACTCGGCGAATTTTGTCGTATATATGATAAATAATACGCGTAAAGCGGTGGTACCGGCCGTGGCGCGCCGAGTGTTTCTCGGTTCTAAATTTAATGGGCCGCGCCCCGACCCGCACGCCCGTACTGGGTGTAAAATACGTACGCATCGCGAAAACGGTTCGAGACAGCGCGCGCTCGTCAAACGACCGACCGTCATTTCGCCGTCGTTCTACTTACTACACAGGGTTTTTTCCCACCCGAATTTGTATTATTATTTTCTTTTTTTTTTTCTTTCGCCGTCCCATCAAACTACGTCGTTTGTAAAGTATTCGGCGCTTTTTTTTTTTTTTTTTTCCGGTTGGAAATTCCCTAATACGACGTACCTAATGCGCGCATGCTGCAAGCGTATTTCATTTTTTTTCTCGCTCGTAAGTATAGCACACCAAAAACTGAAAAAAAGAAGACGGACATACTTCGCACCCACTGTTGTAGGTGAGAAGATGGCAAGGTATATAGGATATATAGAGGAATTTAATTTATATCCGTTCGCAACGGTTAATCGCGTGTTTCGTAATTTTTACGATTTTCGTCATAATTTGCACTTTAAACGCTTAAACATTTCTCAATTATTGAGAAAACTACACAAAAAAAACCATACCATAGTATATAACTAATACATTCTTTGTTTTACTTAGAATCTAAAACCGAATAGTTTTCGAATAAATTAAGGCTCAATAATATATTGCAGATTTGGACGTAATTAAGAAAAAAAAAGTCAAATCAAAATCATGGTTTTGTATTATCGTTTTCTCTCATGAATATCATTAAATTGGTTTTACAAATTAAAATTTCAATTCTTTTTAATATGGATTTTTAACACGTTAGAAATAATTATTTTAAAAGTCTAGTCCCAATTCTGTATGATAAAAACGATAAGAGAGATAGTGATACATTTTTACTCTTCGGATTAATTTTGTTTTTTTGTCCTTCTCGTTTTCCGAATTCGCGTCACGTTGTATATGGTCGGTTTTTTTTTTTTTTAAAGAATTTTCCATTATTTTTTCTCGTTGTCGTCGGGTTCAAAGCGAGACCATTGTTCAGTGTTCGCCGTGAAAAAAAAAATAAGAACCCTTTGTATAATATTTGCATATTATAATATACTCGAGCCAGTGCGATTTATGCCAACTTATCGTTTGACACCGGGGCTCAGTTGCTTTTTATGCTGGATATTATCCTGGATAATATAATTTTCGTTTTTTGCCGTAATTTGCCATTTTCCTCTCGGCGTTTGTTTCAGACGTATATTATATAGTCATGTCTCCAGGCGGGTATCCAAAGAGATTATCCGGGGATACGATATTAAACAAAAGACCAAGACACATACTTCGCGCCGTGGGCGTGTGGGTGGGCCAAAAGTCAAAATTTGAGGGATGCTCGAGGATACTTAGCATTCTCAAATTTTTAATACCATGAGCGAATTTTTATTGATCATATTATGTCATAGGCGATTACGTCGAAACGTCTATCGATTGTCTAGTAAATAGAAAAAAACCCTTTGAAAATAGGGTGTGCGTAATTAATTGTGAATACGAAGTGACCATTCCGATTGCATTTTTGCTGTGAACACACACCCGTCTCACTGTCAGACCACATTGAATTGTCTGTATCGTCAATAATAACAAATTTAATTTATATCTTAAAATTGTGTTTTATTTTATTTAGTGTTATTTTATTATAAATTATTATAATATTTTGTTACATAGATATTATAGATTAATAAGTTAGTGTAATGAAGGTGTTCGAATGTAGGGGGGGGAGGACTCTTTGGTCGACATAAATCTAGAACCCCCCCCATAAGTTTAACCCAAATTGTGCCTACGGGTGGGAAGTTGGCAAGTTAAGATATAGAGGAGAATTGAATACGCCGTAATATATACATAAACAGATACGGCGGCGTATGTGTTACCCACATAATAATATTTTATATAATCACAGAGATTTAAACGAATAAATAATAATAAAACAAAAAAAAAAAAAAAAACATTTTTCAATTTGCAGTTGGGTACACACATTTTTGTGAAATAAACACTGCGCCGCTGTTTTCGTTGTTCACAAAAACATCTGCACACTTACGTATATTATTATGATAATATGCGTCCACACGAACGAATCGACTACGCGCGTGTATACAGGGCGATCGTTTTACCACGAACCAACTATTATATATTATTATAAGCGAAGATTTGGAGCGATTCCGATTTTTTTCAGTCGTCGCTATTATAATTAATATTAAAATTAATGTTTACAATATTTTTCAAAAATGTCACCCGCATTAGGAATACTGAAAATAAACACAATTAAACTTTTGATTTGCACCCGTAGCATTTTTCTATTTATTTATTTTTAACACTCCGATTGAGCACCAATATTAATATTTTAAATAACTCGTTTGGACACCGGTTATATATGTAGGTAATTCGTATAAGTAGAAGGTCCACCTTTTAGTTCACCTGATATATCTTCTAGCACGTTAACAGTTATTCAAAGTTTTAATTTTTAACTTACAATTTATTAACCGTCGCCAAACACCTCGATATTCCCTTTTTTAATTAGGTAGTAAAATGTATACAATATATTTAGAATATAAAAAAGAAAAAACATACACGTATTTCGTAGTGAAATCGACTGTAACATATCGACGTTTTTAAAAAACTATATAGTTCATTACGGAAATAAGTTTTAAGTGTTGAACTATACCGTTAATCACGATCAATCTCAGTTTTACCAAATTTTCACAAAAAACTATATATTGACATCCGGTGATAACAAATGATTTTAGATTTGCTACGATGACACTTTGATTTTTCACAGCGTATAGCGAACCTGCCGGTCATAACAGTCATCACTAAGGCAGATATTTATATGCATATGCATTTGCATAATTTTATTGGACGGTCAAAAACCAGTTAGATTATACCAAAATTTGTGTCCGGACCTAACGATGCTATATGCAAATATGCATTATTTTTCAAAGATTCATTTATTTTTAGAGTATAATTTAAGATTTCATAAATTGTTAAGACATTTTCAGACGAATTGAGAAACACAAAATAATTGTTCAAGATTAAACATCAGCATCGAACGTGTTTTAGATAAAATATTATTTATTTATTTGTTTCGCTCTAATAAGTTGTAATAATGGGGTATTCAGTTTATTAACAATATGACGTCTTTTAATGATTAGAAATGTATAATTAATAATAATTTTGTTTTAGACAATATTTTGGTTATTTTTAGGGCATGCCCGCCCGCCCGCCTTATTCATCACAATAAATGCCGTAAGAATAAAAAAATTAAAAAAAAAAAACCGAAAATCAAAAATTTGTACGCGAATACCAAGATGTAGTATATTATCGCCGATGCTTCATTCGAATCGCCCTGTATAAGTGCACGATGCGTATTCGTCGATTCCAGGGGGAAAGCTGAAAATCCCGCGCCGGGGAGCGCGGCATGATGGGCTTCACGACCCTCCGATAAATCGCGCGTACATTTCGTTTAAAGTCAACGCCACCAGCGTACGTACACAGTAATAATACCGCGACGTCTCCCGTCCGGACGCCGTCCCGTGTAAACGTTATTATTATTACATTGTTCCCATATTGGCATCGTCGGGGCGTTTCCGCGATTTATACGTCTGGTTTTTGGGGGAGAAAAGCGAGAGAGAGAGAGACAGAAAAGGTAATTTCATCCGGTTTAAAGGATTTTTATCGGTTTAGAATTTTGACCGTAGGACGTATAATATAATAATATAATCGTATAACAAATCCCCCGGCGCCGCCCTCGTACGCATTTCTGATTTCGTTCTCTCCTATAACATATTGTATATGCGTATAATATGTATTATAATGTATGCAATTGACGACGTTGCATAAATCGGTCGATGATTTTTATTGAAATACGGCCGCGAGCGCGGGTTAGGTATGACGTGCATCGAGATGCGGTCGATTAGTGTGTGACGTCACATCGTGTGATGAAAATCCATGTCGTGCGGACGTATAAACGCGGCGTTTCCAGTATGCCCGTTTTGTTGCTAAAAACCCTGTTCGAGTAACTTTTATTTAACAACAGTCGAATCTTAATTTTCCGAGTACTCTTCTTATTTTATTAAAATATATCGCGCGGTTTTAATGACACTCTTAAACGGTCTGTATCCAATTATTACTGATAACAGACCGATAAGAAGAACACGGCGCTCGAAATTGCGCGTTAAAATGCAAACTAATACCGCGTGTACGGTTGTAACAAAGCTTTGGCGGTAGCGCTAACGAGGACTGTTGTTAGTACGTATAAACACCTGGACGGTTTCGTGTTTTTTTAGGCGTGTGTATTTTAATTAAATTGTTTAGGTACCCGCTATAATAATTACGTATTAAAATTCGCCGGTAATGGTGGGTTTGTTACGCGCACAGGCCCGCAACAACCGGGTTGTTATTATTGTTATTTGATCTATACGCGTAAATTACGTCGTGGCGCAGTAACAGCTAGTGTAGAGGGTATGGTGGTTAATAATACGGTTATATAAAGTTTATTCTCTACACCGAATATGTACAGAACTTCCGGAATGGCTCGGCTATAGACTTCAGGAGGAAGTCTCTATTCTATAACCAACGTATGTTATACGCGCAATACGTGTCCGCGAGGGGTGTAAGATTGTATTTATATATAAGTTAGTATACTAAAACTAAACTAGCTGACTTAAGATGGCATTCGATGGAGCGTTTAGTTTAATGAAACGTAATAATAATAATAATAATAATATCATCTATTCTCTATTCTCGAGGACAATTTATGTATTCGTATTAAAATAAAAATTATGGACTGAAATGATCCGTTATTCGAATCATACATTGTACGGTTATAACTATAGTTTCGATAATAATATAATGTATCAGCGTTTAAAAACGTCGAACAAAGTACCTGAAAAATATTTAAAAAAAAAAAAAAGCAAAAATGGTATAGGAGAGCTATATAATTCCCCCCCCTCACTTCTTAGCGCTACAAGTACCGAGTCTCGGTTATTAATAAGAAAAACAAAGTATTTTTTTTTTTTTTTGTAACACGTCTTATATGGTGTTCGCTTTAATAATGTGCGCTATATCGATTTAATCAAAATTTAATCATTTTTTTCGCTTTGTGTTTCAGACCGAACTATCGCTAAACCTCCAACAGCTATCGGAAAAAGCTCGCACAACTACAGAGTTCATTCAGAGGCTAAAACAAATGTCCGAAAAACTTAACGTAAGTATATTATATAGAGTACGATGGTATAGCCATAGGTCTCAGGTTTTTAAACAGCCCATAAAATATTATTGGGGGCTCACTACTTTAGATATGCTCGTACAGTTAAAAAACAATTTAAACAAAATTTAATAGGCAAAAAAAAAAAAAAGTTCATCAGTAAAAATCGGGCTGCCATTTATATTCTATTTTTCTTAAATTCTCCATTGTATAATTACTATAATGTTGAAAATAAAGCTGTTGTGGGTGGGAGTACGCTGCATATATGAATGGGGTTTTTTTTTTTTTTTTTAATAATAATCATGTGGGACTGAGTACCATCTTTTAAATTTCATGGAGGGGCTTTTGCCTCCTGTACATGGCGCCTATGGGTATTGTTAATTATGTCGTCGTTTAATATCGAATTGACGGACGGTCTTTCGGTGCACTTGTCGACAAGTTTATAATTATTACGTCTGCCGCCTCCGGGGTATTTAAATTAAAATTATATCTATATAACGAAAGTCAATTGAAAAAACAAATCAATTTGAGGAACCCAACAGCTGTGCAATAATTATTATTATCGAGCTTGCTGCTGTTGATATATACAAATTATTTTAGTATTTCGTATAATTGATTGACGTGCTACGGGACCATAGTTCACCCGCAATCAAACCGAGTTTAATTATTACTGCAGTAAATAATATTAAAAAAATTAAAAACGGCATTTTTTTTTTTTCGTACAGACATTGTCGTTAATTTCGATGGGTTAAGAGGACGTGACGCCACGCCGATTTTCCGTAGTAAAACAAACGAAATGACCTCAAAGACTAAAACGCGGTTCAGGAGTTAAATTTTATGAAATTAAATCGAAAACAAATGTTTACGGGACGATCCCGCCGGCGTTTTTCAAAATTGTAATTATTAACTAAGTTATACAATTATTAATATATATAAAAAATAAAATATACAATTATTATACAAATTTGTATATATATATATAAAAAAAAATTTTATCAACTTAATGCAATTAGGTTGAATAGAAAAACGCCGATCGGTTGTCATCTAGACATTTTATATTATGTAGATGTTTTATCTCTAAAATCAGTTTAGGGGATAGAGCCCCTATATATTATTCCGTTTTCATGATTAAACGCAATAAAAATTACTCGTGATAATGACGTGCACGGAACTGTAACGTTATGTAAATTTATTTCAACATTTCGTTTTTTCTTTTTTTTTTTTAAACATCGTTAATATTGCAACCCCTTAAATACCGGGGGCGCGTGACAAAACTCGGGGTCGAAATAATAATCGAATTTTAACTCGATATTTTTTATACACATACAACGTATAACACTATCATATACGGTTTATGGGATATAACAGTTTAAAATTTAGACAGAAAGAGCGTGGAAGGGTTACTTCATTTTTTTTAGATTATATCCCTTTCCTATTGCCCCGGTTTAATTTTTAATTCATTCGAATCCGTGTTTAAAAGAGCGGCGCGGTTGAAATTGCTATTTGAAAATCTAAAGTGTGTACTCGATACACACCGGTATACGGTTTTTTTAAAACAGTCTTAATACAAAGCTTAAACGATTCCGCGTAAAGATAGAAAATAAATTTCAATCGAAAATCGCCGAATGGTAATAAATTGATCGCCCTGTATATAACATTAAATTATACGGAACTCGCGACTCGCAACAACGTACTAACACTATTTACAGGATGATCAACTTACTGTAAGACTTACTGTATTATCTCGGAAAGAATTAATTTTTTCCGGATTTTTTTGTTGTAAATTTAAGAAACAAACAGCTCTAAAATGTTACATTAACGTTGTTTTTTTCCACGCTTATTTTTGGAGTTGAAACCACTACACGCAAAACGACAAAATTAAAAGTGTCACATCTCATCAACGGGTTGACGCAAATTGAAAATGTCTACATAGAAATTTATTTTAACTTATTCTTCGTCTATTTATGTAATTTTTAATATACTGTTTACAAATAAAAAAATGGACGGTGGACAGTGGTTTTATTCACTCTCGAAAATAAGGGAGACAGAAAAAAAAATACAAAAATAATTAGTGTGACAATTAGTTTATCACCCCGTATATGCATTTATTTTTTGGCGGATCCTAATTTGTTGAAAGGGTTTTTGTCAGTGGCACCAGAACGGTTTTCGAACCGCGGGGGCTAATATAATTTTTGTGCGCGGACTGTAGGGAATACGACGGGACGAATAGTATTTATATTATTATATTTTCATCGGGTTTTCCAGGGCGAATGCGAAGAACTGGAACGTCAAGTGGACGCCAGGTGCGACGCGCTGATACGGTCCATCGAGAGGCGGCGGCAGTGGTTGATCGACGCGGTACGGCAGGACAAGGAGACCAAACAGCGATCGTTGAAGGAGCACGTGACCAGCTGTACGTGCAAGCTGCAGAAGACCACGTCCCTGTTGCAGTTCTGTATCGAAGCGCTCAAAGAAAACGATCCCGTTTCGTTTTTACAAGTAAGCCCATCAGCACTATACGGGCGACTGTAATTATTATGTTAATGGAATTCTGTTGGCGCGTTGTTCGATGCGAAAAGCGCCACGAAGGTCCACGGGCCCGGGGTCGCCCATATTTAGTGTTTGAAGTCTGAAATATTTCATTATCGAATAAAATAAAACTGAAATTGTCTAATAGCAAATGCATTAAAGTGCTAACAAAAAGTGTAGTATATAATATACAGTAGATTGTGACGTTCACATATAATTGATGCGTGTAAATTACAGCGAATTAATACTATAAAATAAATTTGATTGTTAAATTTTTCTTCTGGGTTCATAGGTACCCGCCCGTAGGTGTGCACGTGAACTGAAAACGAATTTTAGCGAATTTATCTATATACTCGTCGAGATGAAACATACTAGGCTAATGGGTTCGCTATCTTCTTTTTTAGGGAGTATATAAGGCCAGTTTAAGGGATAACAGCTTGTTTTCTTTATGGTACAACCCGCGAAAAAATTTACTCGTAATATAGGCGTTCCGCAAGAAGCAACAGCTTTGACCGACTCGACCGTATCGCCGCGGCTGCTCGCATTACACATTTTAGGGGTCACGTGAAGTAGTAATAATAATATGATGTAAAATCACAAATAATATAAACTAGATTGGCTAGATTGGCCAATACTATACTCGTGTATTCTAGTGTAACTGAAAATTGGAGACAATTTCGGGCGTACCTACGACCTATGGCTGGATCGTCAACAAGTGTCCGCCCGAGTGACTTTCGTGAATCAGCAGCATTCTAGAACGTAGAGTTAAGAAATAAAAGATAATATCAGAGAGTCAATACATATATATATACAGGGTGCGGCAGAGCCGACTGACAAGTTTTGATGGGCTATAAATAAGGAACAATAAAACTTAGAGAAAAAGTTTTTTTTTATTTAAATCAGTATTCAATCCCATTTTTAAAAATTATTTTTTGAAAATTATATCTCCAAGATGGCGGCCGTCAACATTGATATTGATACACTGTTGTAGACGATCCAGTGACGGTCCTGTTCCGTAAAGTAGGGACCGATCACCCCAAATTGGGACACAGCACACCACACTGTCACTTTAGGAGAGTGGAGTGGTCTTTCATGGAACTGCAGTGGGTTATTTGTAGCTCAGTATCGAAAATTTTGTTTATTTACAGTTCCAGAAAGATGAAAATGGGCCTCATCTCTACAGAAAAAAGTTGATTTGAAGGTTAGAAGTCTATAGAAATCATTTGATTTAAAAGGAATTTGCAGAAGAATTTGCTGACAGAGATTTTTACGGTTGCCGTAGTCAGTAGCATTTAACTCTTGGACTAGCATTAATTTATAGGAATGGAATGATAAATCTTCGTGAAGAATTCTCCTCAAAGAACGGTCTGAGATTCCCAAAGCTACAGCGTATTTTCGGGCTGGGCGTCTTGGTGACTGCTCAATTGACTCTCTAACCAACTGCACATTTTCGGGGGTTCTTACCGTTCTGGGTGCTCCGTGTCCAATTCTACTTAGGGTACTTCCAGTTTCTTTCAAATGCCGTATCCACAATTTGATAGTGTTAGCATAAGGAACAGATTCAGCACGTGGAATGCCGAAGTGTATACGAAAAGCCCTTTGTGTAGCGATCACAGAATAATTATTTTCGTAATACGCACGCACGACGAAACCACGATGTACACCTGTCCAGACCATGATTACGAATAAAAACGGCATTACCGTACAATTCAAAATATACCACTTATTAAGGCTTGCTGTTATCTTATCACAGGCTAATGACCTCATTAAACGTGTCAGTCGGCTCTACCGCACCCTGTATATATAAACTAGCTGACCTGGCAAACGTTGTCTCTCACATCGTCACGCGAGCACTAGCAGTCTAGAATCTAGCAGATTCACAAGAGTAGCATTTCGATGGACACATTTTCCTAGGTCGTGGGGCAACCATATTGAATCTATAATATGTGTACTTATCGTGCAAATCGGAAAATAGTCTCATAGCCAAACATAATTGCAATTACAGTCTATTTACGCTGCGGTCGCGTACCTGGCAAGGGGGGACGGGCTTCCTATATGGCGGTTAAAGTGAATTGTAACTCTTATCATGAATTACCATCGATATCTAGTTTATTATTGTAGGTATCTGTGGTGTAAACCAATAAACTCGCAACACGTGCAGATGTACGAACGCAATCGTGCGCGCGAGACCGTATTACGGAAGTTAATTATTATTTATTTTTTTTTTTTTTTTTTTTAAAAAAAAATTGTTTTATCATTATTCAGGTCGGGTCTATGTTGATAGCCAGAGTTTCCAACACGGACATGACCTGGCACAAGGACGTATTGCCGTCCCCGCGCTCATACCACCAGCTGGATTTGACCCTGGACGATAATACCGTGTTGAAGGCGATCGAACACATGAACTTTATACAAATGAAAAGTACGTATATAATAGTGTATAATAGGCACTTTAGTATTTTGATAAAAAAAAAAAATAATAATAATAATAATAACAATTATAATCTCGTGTACGATAACCGTTATTAATATTATTATGTTTCACACACGCTTCGGTATTCACAGTACGTCATAATAATTATCGGTATTGTGCGAGACCCTAGGTGGGCGTATAATATTATGTATACGGGTGACCGGCTATGTAACACTATAACAATACTCGTCTGCACACAACAGTGGCGTATCCAGAAAAGGGGGGAAAATTTACCGGCCAAAAGTTATCCCCCCCCAATTGACCGTATTTATTTGTTTTTAAGACTCATTTTCTAGCATACATAATATATTACGAAATACATACAAGTGATAGCTGATACCGAACCATAATATCATACGCAACGCCTATTTTAATTATTGCCTATTGTATCAAATATGTTTAATATTTTTCGATCCGTAGCGTATCTACAGCGATACTAATAGAAAACATTATTACTTTTACTATAATATGACGCGGTTTTTATTTTATTTTTTTCTCGTAATACGTTTTTCAAAATTCCAAACGCTTTATTTTCCCCCCTCCACCCATTTTAAAACACTTTGGGGCAGGTAAAAATGCTCCGATATTTCATGCAGTAGGTGTAGAGTACCATAAAAGATCGTGAAATTTGTTTTCGGTGGTATTTTATTTTGATATTTTTCACACATATTAATGTAAATTTTCACTTATATATAATATGGATATATATATTTATAAAATCATAGAATCAATAAATTAATTAATTTATTTATTTCCTCTCTCCCCTTTCCCTTAAAAATTCTAGATACGCCACTGATACACGACTAGTACTTATGCGTATAAACTATACAGGATGTTTCAGCGTGTGTCCCGACAAATAACCTATTTTTCTATAGTAGTAATATTTTCTTTTTTTGGAAATTACTAGTGTGTTAAAAAGCTACTTGGAAATTATAAACAAAATTGAGATAGCTAATTTGCTGTGTAGTTTTGATTTTTCTTAATATTTCAAAAGTTATTCCGAATAATGAAGATCAATTATTAAGTTTGAATTTCGGATTTAATGTATAATTTATATAAAAAAAAATATATCATTTTAATTAAAATTTGAGAAAACTACAATGGGGCGGGGCTATCCTTTATTTTTGAAAAAATGATGAAAGTTAAATAAATTGGTGTATTTTTTATTTTAAGTAGATTTATATCAAAGAATTAAAACGGAAAAAAAAAACTTCTGTGGCGTCTAAAACACAAAGGTCAGGTCGGGTTAAACACCCTGTACAATTTACTACGTGGCCACTATTAAAAAAAAAAAATTTTTTTATTAAACATAATATTGTTTTTTTTTTTTTTCCTACTGCTTGCACTAATCGTTTATAGCCGTGGGCAACAGAGAAGACATGAAGTCAACAGGTATACTACTATATATAATGTATCGAATGGAGATTAGTGTTGTATTATTATACTTTGCTTCTCTAAGTATATATTGTAATAGATTCTGTCGATATTTCGCTCTTTCTAACTCTATTATCGGTAAATAATGCATGCGAATTTTTGTATAAGTAAAATAGTGTTGTCGTACTGGCGTATTATATCTACGGTGGCGGGCTGAGACAATTCTTAAAGGCCCCATTTTTTAATTCGTCTAGACGTATAATATAAGAACGGTTCGATATCCGGTACTTGAAACCGAAAACCCTGACTCGACATTGAATTAATTAACCGATTTATTATTGGTCGAAAACCCGAATTGGTAACATTTTTTTTTTCTCTCTCTCCATAATCCAGTGATATTTTGAAAATAAGATTAGGTTTTCTTTTATCGAGTACCCATAGTGGTTAATGTATTTTGCCAATATTACCGTTGCTAGAACCGAATTCGCCGGACGGTGTGCCGCACCGCAATTTGACATGAGTAACTAATATTGTTACTCGGCGGGTATCGGTTCGCCCCTATATAATTTAATAAATACAGTTGTGCATTTAAAGTGACGATCATTCAATCTACGGGCACATAATTACTATTTAATTTGTCGTTATTATAATATTTTTTCAAGCCCATACGAAGCCCGGGGGTCGCATAAATTAGATCCGCCACCGATTGTCGTCTACTGCAGTGGCGACACGTGTGTTTTCGGAATGGTTTGTAAAACTCCGCTTTAACAATGTGAAATTTATAATATATTTCAGCCCCGAGCGCCGCGACGATCATCACCGAAGAGTGCAGCGCCGAAAACAATAGCGTCACGATCGCGTGGCAACCGCCGGCTTCGTCGTACGTCGAAGGTTACGTACTGGAACTGGACGACGGGAACGGCGGCGATTTCAGGGTTGGTGTCCTCTCGTATTATTATAATAATTATAACAACAACAATAATATTATAGTCGATTGATTTTTCGCGATATATTATTCTATTCACGAGTTTGATGAAAAATACATTTTTCCTCATTAAATTATACTCGTACGACGTACGCTTTTCGCGAGGGACCGTGGTGGGAAAGGAGTTATTTTATTTCGTAATTTATAACTACCATAAATATAGTATATATTTATATATATATATTTTAATTTTCATAAGAGTATATAGATATATAATCTGTAAAAAAATAATAATAATAACATTTACAGTAAGCGTATATAGGGAAAATATAAAACGCGGGGAATAGATAAAAGAAACCCCAGCACTTTTGGTGGGCACTTTTTGGGCGGGTTTGTTTGATTTTTCGGTTATTAATAATTTCTTTATCGTATTGAGTTTCTTAGAGAAAAATAATGTCTGTGCACCAACGCCGCCGTTTAATGAAACGACGACAGCAACGATTTCTGGGTATAGAAAATATAATATACTTTAGGCAAATTTAGGTTTTTTTTTTTTAAATAATCATCGTTGTTGAAATTAATATTATAATGGTAACGAACCTCCGTGTCCAATAGAAGTTTAGTTTCGACGGCAAGCCGTCGGTGGAGGAGGAATGGTGGCCAAACTATACGTAACAAAAAATATAAAAAATATGGCCGTGGCAGGCGGTGTTTTTAATTTCGTGTTTTTAATTTTGAGAATTGTTTTTCATAAATTTACGCGGTAAACAAAGCGCTGCAAAAAGAAATACAATATATATATATATATATAAATTATTCTTGGTGCCATTTTAAATTATTGTAACCGAAATTCAATTTACAACACTTCGCCAAAATATATAAAATAAACAAAATATACAAAATATATAAACGATTACGCCATCATCATAAAAACGTTGTAGTTTAATCGTGATTTTTTTTTTTTTATATCTATTTTATGTTACGTGAATTTTTTATAATAATTTAAAATATAATACATCATTGTCTATCTATCGAATTCAGTTTAACGAAATTGTGGAAAAAAAAATATACAATAAATAAATAAAAAAATGCATCACTACACGTCAAAAACAATATTTGTTTTTTTTTTATCTATATATATATATGCTGATAATATTAATATTGATTTTTTTATGTTTGATATTAAATCACAAGTATGATAATGCAAAATAAAAATAAAATGATTATACGCATAATCTTAACGTGACCGGCGACCGGTAATACATTATTTCATTTTTATTACTCGTTTGATGCGTGCAATAAAAACAAAGTGTCATAAACTGTATACTAAAGAAAACTATTTTCAATAATATGTTTTTGTTACATTGAAATATAAATTAATGGCTCGCAACCTAACTGAATTGTCGTTAAATTACGTTTTTATTGAAATGTAACTCTGCAAGTCGTTTTTAAATGACCATGAAATATTCACAGATATAATTTTAAACGTTCGCAAAAGCGGTTTTCAAACACACCACCGTTTTATATATTATTATATTTCGATAGCACTTTGAATAACGCATTACTAAAATACCAAAAAATATTACACTTTGAATAGAATGGAATTTTGACTAATAATTAGTAAAATAACATTGACAATTGTTCCATCGATACAACCGGTTTTAAAACTAGGTATTTAGTATCAATTTAAATCAACGGTAGAAATGAAAACCCAATAGGTATATGATGTTAAAAGTAAAACAAAAATGTGTCACATTAAAATGGGTGTTAGATAATTTAAAACTTTTTTTTGTTGAACATAATTGACTCATAGTTTATAACAAGTTTACAAGAATAAATTTGTATATTTTATATGGTACTAAGATTTGACAAATTTTGGAATTTGATGTGCTGTTATTAATGATCATAGTAAAATGGGTTTATCACTATAATAAATGAATACAAATATTTTGTTAAAATTATTTTTACTTAAAACAAAAGTATACCGCAAAGGAGTAAGAACGAAAACATAAATATCATAATTGCTGTTTTTTTTAAATTCAATTTAGCATTTTATCATTTTTATTTGTAAAATACCTTGTGTATACTTGATGTCCCACACAAAACTGTATAATTTTAAAATGACAAGTGTAATGTAAACACATATTCCCATCACTTTAAAATAATAAATCTTTGTGGGATACTACATATTGACTATTGATGTAAAATTTTAGTATTCAAACTGCGAAGGTTCTGTGCTTTTATTAAATATTTATGCATTTTCGGTTTCAATTGTATATATAATATTGAAAAACAATCTGTCAAGTTGAATTTATCTGTTTGTAAAGAAAAAGAGAATATAACTTGTATCCTTAAAAAATTCTTTGGTAAAATGGTTTATTTAATTTTTTATGAATCAATAAATTAAATAATATATTACGTAAAACAAAAATACATAAATATGTATCAATAAATCTAAATCACAGAAGATTTAACGTTGAGTATTCAAATGAATTTATTATTTGTATTGGTTTGATATTATGGTTTGTATTGTCATATGTATTAATGTATTACTTTACTGTAATAGTCCTACTTTAAATGATATTGTTTTCTTATTTCATGACTTATACATCATTATATAATTTTTTTTTTTTTTAATCATTGTATTATCATTATAAACATTTTGGCTATTTCAAAGAAAAAAAGTTGGGACTTTAAATAAGTTTAAAACAAAGTTAAATACTTTGTAATGTTAGAGGTATTTTCATTAGACTAATATTTATAATACTTATATATAACACTAAATGTTATCTTTTTATTGAAAATGTTAACACATTTAATTTTTGTTTCATCTCGATTATAATTTAACCATTTATCTATTAAACTCAATAACTCTTGAATTACAAATTAATATGACTAAATAAATATAGATTTATAAATTAATGTATTAATGTTGTTTATAAATAGGAAGTGTACTGCGGCACAGAAACCATTTGCACTGTAGACGGACTACACTTCAATTGCACTTACAATGCTCGAGTAAAAGCGTTCAACAGTGCAGGCGAAGGAGAGTACAGCGAAATTATCGGATTACAAACTTCAGAAGGTATATTAATACAAGTGATACAAGTGTTGAACTATTGTGTATTTTTAAATAATAGTGCCAGAATAAGAAAAATTGTTTACTTAGATCACTTGAAATATATATATATAAACTATATATATATTCTTTAATAATAATAATAAAAAACTCACTTTAAGTTTACAGTTATATTTATACAGATGATATTGTCTATGCAAATTATGTATTACCTAATTGACCTGTTCGGCCTAGTTGACTTAATTTGATACATTTGGTACTATTGCTGTCAAACTTATTTCTATGTGATGTAGAAATAGATTATTTAATCGAACCTGGTTGCCAATATATATTTAATGGTACTATTTAATAAAAAAAAATGTACTTCATAGGGAAAATACTTCCATTAAAACTGTTAATTGACTAAAAATATCTACAAGTAGTATTAATATACACTGCACGAACATGGTTTTTATCATTTGTTTTTTTTTTTGTATGTTTCAGTGGCGTGGTTCACATTTGACCCGTGCCTTAGCTCTCCCGAATTGTGTTTCACGCCAGACAATATGACAGTAACTTGTGAAGGATTCGAACACCGAGTGGCCTTGGGCAGCGTTGGATTTTCCAGGGGAGTTCATTACTGGGAGTTTACTGTCGATCGGTATGACGCTGACACTGATCCAAGTTTTGGTATTGCTCGTTTAGACGTTTCCAAAGAGGAGATGCTCGGTAAGGATCCATCATTATAGTTTAATATTTATAATATATGAATATTGCGCAGTCGTAGTAGATGTTATTATTTTTGCTCTTCTCGTTTCATTTTGTGTATGATTGTACATATTTTGTTATAGGCAAAGATGAGTCTGGCTGGAGTATGTACATTGACAAACAGAGGTCTTGGTTTATGCACTGTCGCAGTCACGAACAACGGTGCGAAGGTGGCATCCAAGTAGGATCCACTATTGGTGTACTCCTGGACCTGAATAAACACCAATTGTCATTCTTCGTCAATGATGAACCACAAGTACGGATAGATAATTTGTTTATATTTGTACATATTATAACAATTATAACAGTAACACATTTCTCTGATATTAGGGACCAGTGGCTTTCCATGGTTTGTATGGTGTCTTCTATCCAGCAGTAAGTGTGAATAGAGGCGTTGCTGTCACTCTGCACACCGCTCTTGATGCGCCTAGTGACGTAGAAGACTGTTAAGGTTTCCTGTGTATCTTTCCGAGTAAAGTAAACATACAATATTATTATATACAATTAATTATTATATTATGATTGTTATCGATAAGGTTTTTTTTAATAATCTTAAGAATTTTTTTATTTAAAGTTTCTATTAAAAGTTATACGAGTCCAATATTTTGTATTTGTACTTATTTAAATGTATGTATAATGATTATGTATATTTTTTTTTTTTTTAATTATAATTGACTCAAGAGTATAGTAAATATGAACAGGGTGGGAAAGTCGCGTAGATTAATTGCAATATACATTTTATATACTTATACACTGCATATTTTTCCCTTCCAATTGCTTAAAACGATTATATTGTATAATTTGTAGTTACTTAAAATATCATTATGATTACGTTATTTATGTTATTACGCTATTTGGCTATTTAAATATTTATGGCATATTTCGGATGTACAGAAATATTTGGAAGGTGATCGAATGATTACGATACTGTCATTATTATGGTTTGTGTGTTATAATTTTTGATCATATCCATACACAACTCCTAGTATAAGTAATATTATTTTATGTATATATTTTTTTAACTGTTAGATGTATGAATGTAATTTTAATCATTATTTTTTAGTTCTATATCATTACTAGTAGTTGTTTAAGTTGTACTATAGAATAGAGTGTATTAATTAAGTAATTATTAAATCTACTTTTTTTTTCTTTAATGTAAAATAGTTAATTATTTTATAGTTCATTCAAAGTATTCATAGTCTGGATCGTCGGGGTATCAAAAAACAACCCATATCCAATTCTTAGTGTCAATATACATCTTTTGAATCGTCCATTTATGTTGCAATGTAATTTGAATGAAACATAATTAGATTTAGGTGTTTTTTAATATTATACAGCTAGTCAAATAGATTTAGATTTCATATGATTTTCCATAAAGACTGAAGGGATGCGACAAAAAAAAATATATATATATACATATAGAATACATCAATGTTTCGACATGAGTACCTATATAGATAGAGGACAACTATCTCAGTAATATTTGTATTAAGTAGCAATGCAATAAGTAATAACTATATTATTACTTTATAGTGCAGTCACATAGGATCATGGGCAAACAAGAATTATATCTACTCCGTTTTGGATCGTTTTTCTTTAGTGCACTGTGGTCTAACAACAATATTCAATTCTATTCGTCCCACCTCCCCCTGAATCGACAGTCTAATTTATCAATGGGTCATACCATTGATTATATAATACAATCACACTGTATATTGTTTTGCACTCCACTAGAAAATACCGGATTTCTTTTGATTTTACACTACTCAAACTTATGAAAGTGTAGTAGTAATGTATGAGCCTGTGTGTGCATTCATTTAATTATATGTATCATTAAATTGTTTGACAATTGACTTTCCTATAGAATCCATCACATTCCTTTGATGTGTGCTTCGGTTCAATACATACCATGTATTTGAACGTACGTCATATTTTATGTACTAATTAATGTACTTTTATGTATTTATGTTTTTTTTTTTTTTTTGTTTTATAATGTTTATATAATAATTATATTTAAATACATGTACACAGATATGTAACATCAACAATATATATATTATATTATTGTTATGTAATTTATTTATTTGTAAAACCTATTTAACACTTAAGTTTGGAAGTGGAAATCAATATTGCATTGTCATTGATATTTTACTATGTACTGTAAATTATTATCAATATATCAAAATATAATACAGTTGTTTGAATTATATAAAGATATTGTACGAACGTTATTATGCCCTAGACATTTTCTCCTAAGGTTTTCATCTAAATACAATAATAATATTATATTGTATGATATTATTACGTCTCTGCGATTATTTTTTAACTGAATCACAACGACTTAACAAAATCGAAAACTACAGATACCTGTAGTGGTGGAATGGGAACCAAATTCAGGTCAGGGGATTGGCAAGTTTATCCAGGCCACTCAAATTTTGTTTTTCGCTAAAAATATAGTGTTTAAAGATTTAGTAGGTAACTTAAATTTAATAAATACTTAACTTGACAAAAATTTAACTAAATCTTAGGTAGTAAATACTAAACACCGAATACATACCTTAGCCAAGTCTTTAAATATCCAATTTGCAGAACATTTAATTATTATCAATAAAATTGTATTTATTAAATAATCAAATTCAAGCTAATGTGTTACTATCCAGCAATAATAACTAAGTATTTTTTTATTGTACCTACTACCTACCTTTATTTATATATTAAAATTTTTTTCAAATATCATCATCGTTACATTTGGACATTTAACAAATAAAATATTAAGCGTTTTACAAAAAATACAACCAGTTTTGGCTAAATATTAATAATTAGCCGTTAGAAACATTGAAAACAAAGAGACTAATGGAATAAAACCATGATGAATATTCAAATATATCAATGAGTATTTTCTGTCTCCTTCACCTACCCTCGTAGATAGATCAGCATTTTCTGGATAAAATCAGCTGAAAACAATGAAGACAACTCTAAATACTTAGAAAAAGTTTAATACGATTTAAAACGGTTATAAAAATAGTTATGAGCACATATTTTCAATTGTAACTATACTTTAATAGCAAGGACTAAAATTTTAATATACGATTAACATTTAACCATATTATAATTTCTATACCAACTGCATATGATTTAAAAATGTTGAATTATTCAAATATATAATATAATAATACATATAAACAGAGAAAACAAACTTTAGCAAATTGTAACTTACATGTTGACATCTTTATCATTTTTAAGAAGACGAAAAATAAAGTATTGTCTAAATTTTAACTTAACGTTTAATTATTAATTTTTTTTTAATGTACAAGTACGTAGTTTGAATATAATTTTACATTATTCCGGCTCATCTTATTTTCGTTTAAACGCGATTTTCATAAAATATTACATTGAATTGTACTTAATTTGTTACGTAAAAAATAATATATATATATTTAACCGGATAAAAGTACAAAAAATAATAGAAAATTATGTTCAATGCAGACAGCTAGGAATCTACGTCTATACCTATATATTATATTTCACGGACATTGAAGTAGAGGTATTTTAGTAATACTTGGGTTCGAATGATTCGATTCACTTCACTTCCGCTTGCCTTTGTCTAAAATCTAATTTATAACTATGCATTTGCCTCGTCCGTGACAAAATCCGGATTTACTACTGCAAATCCGATGGCGAATCTGAAACAATCGAACAAATCAAATAAATAATAATTGTATATAAACAACAGTTTCTGATGTGTTCGTATTGTTGTACGCGTTCGAATAGTGTCGTAGAGTTTGTTGCCTCAAGGAGTGATTTCAAACATCGACACGAGATTCTGTATTTAAGGGGTTTTTTTTTTTTTATTTTTATTTTGTTTTATTATTATAAAGGTTTATTGAAAACGCCCGCTCGCTAAATTTGGTTTACACTCTAGAAAATAAACGATTTTATTTATTTTAAATAATAAACGGTTAACGAAAAAAAATAATATCGAATCGTTGTGTCTGTCCCGTTCTGTCTAACAACAGCATTCATGCCCGGCGACAGAAGTTGCGAAAGAAAAAAAAAAAGACATTGCTAACCTAAATACAGCCAAGGGTTTTTTGACATTATTCTCGTATTGCGAATAATATTTTTTATACCTATTGCAAACATGTTTTAGTAGCCCTAGTAGTTTAATTAAAATAACGATAAATATTTTTAATGCAATGTGTATTTTATTAGTGAACTATTTTGAACAAAATACAATTCAGTTATTGAATTATTTTTGCTAGCCAGTGCTCGAAGTGGTAAAATAAAAAAAAAATAAAAAAAAAGAGAGAGAGATACTTCGAATACTGTCTATTTTATTCGGTTGCATTGGAAATAACAAAAACGGCCAACCCCATACTTATAAAATACCAAAAGGACTGACGGAAAACCGTCCGCTTCCCACGGATGTGAGCTTTTAGTTGTAGGCGTCGTGCAAAATTTTTGTTGGTCATACCGAACAATTTCCAGTATTTTCCCTTTTTCACGGTTGTTCCCGTTTATGGGAATTCCCGAAATCCCGGAACAACGAGTGTCAATTTGGGGCGGTTACTGTCACCGTTGACACTTGCCTAAACGATCATTCTAGAAATTAATCTAAATTATTTTTTATTTTTTTTTTTTATCAATCATATTGTGTACAATGTAAAATATTCGAATACAGTAAAACTTCCGTATTAACGAAGTCGTCACGGAGAACAAAAAAAAATAAAAAATTCGTAATACGGAAAAATTACATGTTTTTTATTTGTTTTTTTTTCATATGTATCAATTTTTTAATCTCATATTACAAATAAACATAAAATATCGTATTATACCTACATATATATATATAATTATTATGTTAATCTTAATTTAAAAAAAAAAATAATCGGTGAGTTTCGTTTGTTTATTATTTCGTATAAATTGTATTGGTTTCGTAAAATGTTTCGGTTTCATTGGGTTAAAAAAAAAAAAATAAAAATATGTCATCCGAAACATTTGCTCGTTGTCTAAAAGCGTTTCTCACAACATAAAAGGCGTTTAGTATCTCTTTTTCGGTCGAGTTTAGGTTGTTCTTCCGCCCTTCGATCTCCTTAACCTTCGATTCCATCGCATTTCGTACGATTACGTTTACACGTCGGTGTTGCAACTGCAGCGCACAGTACTGTCAATGGCTTGTATTTATCGGGCACAATAAAATCCTTGGTGTTTTAGAACAATATTTAATATTTCGATAGTGACAAAGTTTACCAAAAACAGATTTGTCATCTTTATATAGTTTATTGGTTCTATATAGAATCATAGGATTCGTTATGCAGAGACAAATGTACGCACGATTAACAACGAAAGTTCGTCAAAAATAATTCGTTAAGCCCCCCCCTCGTACACGGTCTGTTTTTAATGACAATCAGCGTGATTAACAGTCAAGTTAATGATCATTGAATTGACGATCGATAACTGACCATATACGGTCAATCAAGACCGACGGCAAACTTCAGTCATTCGTTTATTTGATTTTATTTAGCTAACTCAATTATTACCGTTGAGAGCGTAGTAGTTTTTATTCAATATTTATTGTAAAAAAAAATATTTAAAATTAAACTTTGCATTAAAATGAATAAAGAAGCTATTTATTGCTATTTACCTTGCGTTTGATAAAACAAAACAAAGAGACGAAAAAGATTCTGGACGAAAGAATGGTTTAAAAAAAAAGGAACACATTTTCCATCATAATCTTCTAGACGAACTTCGACTATCTTCTCCTGCTGATTATCGAAACTTTTTCACTAGCTAAAACGTTCTTTAACTCACGACATCGATTCCGATCTCAATGTGTTAATTTTTTTTTTTTTTTTTCAGTTGTATTTATATCAACAGTTGTATCAATTATTTATTTTCCACGTAGTAGGTATAACTACGGTATAAACGTATAAAAAATCGCGCCAAAATTTTTCATTATTTTACTTGTTCGTCAATTTTTGACGGAGATATACAATTTACAAACGACATAATGACACGACTCGTCCACACTATACGACTTGATTGGCTGACAAATTGTACATTCATGGACGTACATGCGGTCAATCGTGAATGTCAACCGTCTTGACTGATGATAAAAATTCGAACATGTTTGAATTTCGTCAGTCATAAAATTTGATCGTCAGTCATTACCAGTGATTACACATACACGGTCAGTCATGCGTGTCAATCACGTTGATTGTCATTCAAAACTGACCGTGCATGGGGGGTGGTGCTTTAAACAGAAAATTTCGTTAAACGGAAGTTCGTCGTAAAGAAGTCTAAAAAAAAAAAAAAAAATAAATAACAAATATCGTACATAACGACAATTGTAATCGTTATGACATTAATCTGGGCGTTTCGGACGAAAATAATAAACTTACGGCGCTAAATTAAAAGAAAAGTATTAATCTAAATATATTTTATTATAAATATATTACGTAATATTTATTTTTGTTTTTTTTTTCCGATGGATTTCTAAGTTAATCAATTTACTTTAGTAAAACATTTGTAAGTGGGCGGTTAGTGTCGTCTGGCTTATGATTATTGGCACAATAATTTTCAACGAGCCCATTGGACGAAAACATGTTAATTTTATTTTAATGTCTATAAACACGAAATTTCGTTATTTTCTAGACTAAAGGTTATTTAACCTAACCTAACCTAACATATGTTATTAATTATTTGACAGAATTATTCGGTGTTAAATGTATTTAAGTTAATATAAATATCGTATCGTACTATACAGGCTTTATAACGTATAATTTCACAGTTTCACTATTGTTTTTTTTATAAAAAAAAAAATCTATACTTTTTAATTAGGAAAATTGTTTTTAATTTTAAATGAATTAAAATATGCCTAAATGTTTTTTTTTTTTTTTTGTCTCATTTTCCCATACGGGACTATGGGCCCCCAATATATAAAAAATATCCAAGCACCGACACTGACTTTTATCGTTATATTTAAAATCCTAATATGAATGATATGAAAGTTTAAAAACCTGTTGTTGTATAAATCAATCAATTATTTATATTATTTTTTACACACTTCTACAAGGTTATTTGAATAACCTTTGTACATCCAACAGGATAGATCATACTAAATTTATCTATTCAATAAATTTCAATAATTTCACTTGTGTAATAATTTGGTTTTAATTAATAGGTAATAAATATATTATTCCCCGTTTGATTTATCATCAATTTTCCATTTATATATAATTATATTGCTGGCTTGTGCTCAAGTGAATGAATGAATAGAAGAATGTGTTGATATCCACCATCTAAACCCGATTTCTTTATTATATCTTGTATAATTTATTCACTTTGTGGTTTACAAAACTATACCCGAGCGAATATTTTAATTGAATAAATAAAAATGTATTATGCAGTATGGTTTTGTAAGTGTTCAGATACTATTCATTATTGTGTTATATACGCCATTATTATAATTGGCAATTTCATAATGTTGTATAACTCCTTTTTCTGGATAATTTATATGTTTAGCCATTTTTATAGGCATACAGTTTTTAGAATATAATTAAGTAGGCAAATATTATTTAAAATAACTATACATTTTAATTATCGGTGAATAATTAAACTATAGTTGAAACTAGAAAATATTAAGTATTTGCCTGGGTTTTAAATATTATTGCTGTTGATCAGTAGAAGAAAAAAAAACCAATATTAAACCTATTAAAATAAAAACAATATATATATATATTATAGGTCATGCCTCTGGCGCTTATTTAGTTCTATTCATTAAACCGTGGGCATTAGGTCATCAAATTAGACGAAAAAAATACAGTGCCACTGAAGTGATAGTCAAAAACGAAAGCAAAAACAATGAAAAAACCTCTTAGATGTAACTCAAGAACGAAAACGAAAAAAAGTTGTAATTTTTACGAATGTAAATAAACCGATTCCCAGATTCGTCTTGTGTGTTAAAATTTATTTTTATATTTATGTTAACGAAGTATACATATTTTTATTTTAGTACATATTTATCATGATTCGACTTCACGAAGATTATCAGTTAATGATAATGAATCTTCTATTGACGTAGAAAAACAAATTCCAAGTCTATCCAGCGAGTTGAAATTGTTTGTATTTAAACAATTATATATATATATATATTCAAGTTTTTATTTTGTGTTTCAGTTATATTTTGCATTCAAATTATTTTAATCACATTTTTATATGTATATGTTATAAAATAGATTAAATGTATTAATCAAATTTTTGTAATGTTTCAATGTGAAATAAACAGGCGTATATATTTTATCGGTCGATTAATAATATTTTGTGTTATTTTATTTTTATGCGATGCTTACATGTTGTATGTAATATATGAATTTAAAATTATATAATTATTACTGACAATTGTGTTTTTTGGTAATGGTTATAAAAACTAAAAATTTCCTCTTTGGTATTAACTGATTGTTATAATAAACGCTAATACATCTGTAGAAGTGTTACGTCGTGTAGTGGAAAATACACTGAAGTAGGCTAGAAGAGTGCTCGAGAAGAGATGGCCGTCGTCTTGAGGACATAATTTTTAGAAAATAAATGACGAGTTACATGACTGTAATAAATTAATAATTTTCATTTTTCATTCGTTATTTTATATTATAATTTAGAGTACTGAATCGGCGATACAACGATAATTCTATTTTTAATTTTATAGTCTGAAATACTGATCATATCTCCGTTGATATATCCCATCATGTTAATCTATTGTGTATCATAGGACTGACTAATGCGTAAAAATCTATTCTCAAGTCGTGTACGTTTTTAATCACACCCATCGATCGAGACGGAAAACCGCAAAATATGTTAGTTTTACCGTCGATTTCAAAAAAAAAGTAATATTTTCGTTTTTGAACGTTTTTAACCGGCACTTAAAAATGTGCGGATATCCCGGCCGGCGGTGCTCGGGTTGAACCGTATCGGAAAAAAAAAAAAAAAAACCCCTATAATAAAACCCGACCCGGAGTGTCGCCACTGACATCGCGGCGACGGTTTTCTATAGGCCACCGTTGACGGTATAATATGCCGGATTTTACATTTTTTCCTTTTTCCTTTTTTTTTCTTCTTCGCGATTATAATACACACGCCACTTCTCGGTGTGTACAGTCGGTTCGGAAATGGGACGGGCGGAAAACTCAGCGAGCTAACCCGGAGCACTCGTGATTGCGCGCACTCGAGCCGCGGACCGGCGGGTAGACGAGTATAATATTATCCGCGTGGCGAGGCCGCGCGCTTTTACAATGGGACGGAAATCTGCTCTGACGTTTGCCGCGTCAGGACGTTAGGACTATTATCGTGCGCGCGTTTTCCTCCGCGTTTCCAGGTGAGTACGATTATCGATCGGCGAAAAACACAATTTACACACGTGTGTTGTATATTAACAGACATAATAATAAACGAACGGTTTATACGCGAGATGATAATACGCGAACAATTCAAATCGTCCGGGAGACCGTATTGACCGCGTCACGTTTCTCGCAAATAAAAATAATAATTATTCCCGTACGGATTTCACTTGCCGATCGCGCGCACGGTCGGACGGCCAAATTGTCGACGTATAAATCGACGTGATAATAATTAACCGGAACAGTTCGAATCTGACGCGTCGCGTCACGTTTCCCATAAAAACAAAAAAAAAAATTTAAAAAAAAAAACCGTTCAATTCTGTATTCATATGTATATTTTATCTTTTATAATAAACCCGTCCGCGGTGCGTGTAAAACATTGTTATAGCAAAAAAACCATACACACCTCTATTGACGTATTAGTATCCCGGCGGAACTATTAACAAGTGTACAAGTATACATTGAATGCGGAATTTGTTACATTCATTGCGATTTGTTATACGTGCAGTCTAGTAAAATTTGTCGTCCCGTCAAATAGATTTAGATTTCGTACGGTTTTTCATAAAGACTGAAGGGATGCGACAAAACAAAAAATATACACATATAGAATACATCAATGTTTTGATACGAGTACCTCTATATAGATAGAGGACAACTAACTCAGTTATATTTGTATTAAGTAACAATGCAATAACTATATTAGTCACACAGGATCGTGGGCAAACAAGAATTATATCTACTCAGTTTCGGATCGTTTTTCTTTAGTGCACCGTGGTCTAACAACAATATTGAATTGCTATTCGTCCCGCCTCCCCCTGAATCGACAGTGTAATTTATCAATGGGACAAACCATTGATTATATAATACAATCACACTGTATATTATTCTAGCATTCCGCTAGAAAATACCCGTTTTCGTGTTCGATTTTACACTACTCAAACTTATGAAAGTGTAGTGGTAATGTTATGAGCCTTTTAATTATTCATTTAATTATACGCATCATTAAATTGTTTGTCAATTGACTTTCCTATAGAATCCGTCACATTCCTTTGATGTGTGCTTCGGTTCAATACATACCATGTATTTGAACGTACGTCATATTTTATGTACTAATTAATGTTCTTTTATGTATTTATGTTTTTTTTTTTCTTTGTTTTATAATGTTTATATAATAATTATATTTAAATACATGTACACAGATATGTAACATCAACAATATATATTATTGTTATGTAATTTATTTATTTGTAAAACCTATTTAACACTTAAGTTTGGAAGTGGAAATCAATATTGCATTGTCATTGATATTTTACTATGTACTGTAAATTATTATCAATATATCAAAATATAATACAGTCGTTTGAATTATATAAAGATATTGTACGAACGTTATTATGCCCCAGACATTTTCTCCTAAGGTTTTCATCTAAATACAATAATAATATTATATTGTATGATATTGTTACGTCTCTGCGATTATTTTTTAACCGAATTACAACGACATAACAAAATCGAAAACTACAGAAACCTTTAGTGGTGGAATGGGAACCAAATACCCGAAAAAAAAAAAAAATCTATACTTTTTGATTAGGAAAATTGTTTTTAATTTTAAATGAATAAAAATATGCCTAAATGTTTTTTTTTTTTTTTTTGTCTCATTTTCCCATTCGACTATGGGCCCCCAATATATAAAAAATATCCAAGCACCGACACTGACTTTTATCATTATATTTAAAATATTTATATCAATGATATGAAAGTTTAAAAACCTGTTGTTGTATAAATCAATCAATTATTTATATTATTTTTCACATACTTTTACAAGGTTATTTGAATAACCTTTATACACCCAACAGGATAGATCATATTAAATTTATCTATTCAATAAATTTCAATAATTTCACCTAACCTAACCTAATTGTAGTTTCTCAATTGACTTTCCTATAGAATCCGTCACATTTCTTTGATGTGTGCTTCGGTTCAATACATACTATGTATTTGAACGTACGTCTTAAATATATATATATATATATATATATATATATATATATATATATATATATATATATATATATATTATCCGATTAAAAAAAAAAAAAAAAACATCTTTGTTATTCAATGTATTTATACGATTATATAACCATATCCCGATGATAACGACCATTGGTCACTTCCACGAGTTGTGGACAAGTTTTAATATTTCTTTTTTTTACGTACCAAATTTTTACATTTTGTGATTTTTTTGCGATACCTAACGCAATATTATATAATGCCACGTTTTTATGGGTACCGGTGGTGAATTTTAGGGTTCGAATAATGTCGGCAAATCCATACAAAATTTATCGGTAACATAACTGCGGTAAATGATATTGCGATTTGCAATTATTAAATGCATTTTTTTTTTTGTAAAAATTGGATGAAAATTACCTATATTATTTAGGCGGGGCTCCAGTACACAATTTAGGATAGGGGATCGCATATTTACTAAATTTAGTTTTCGTCCGGTTTTTAATTTCAATTAAATTTGATCGCTTATCAATTTTACACAAACGAAGGGCAGACAGGATTGACGGAGGCAATCACAAGTTGTTTACGAGTCGTTGTTTTTTAAACTCATTTTGGGATTCGCACAAGAACCATGTTAGACCGGTTCAAGTTTTGTTCTCGGTGTTTTCCAATTTCGCATATTTATAGCCCATTGGCATTTCGTGTAATACACTGTATAACGGATCATCATCCGTTTTATTAAAAAATTTAAACGCTCTTTGTTATAACGATACGGATAAGTACCCTGTACCAGGAGAAGTACTTGGGGAAAAAACGATCGTGCGTGTCAAGTGGCGCCCCTGAGTCTTTTAATAACCGATTTATTAACATTTTTTATCGGAAAACATTGAAGGATCTGTTTAACATATTAATATAATACAATCGTTAATATTACCGGAATCACTGTTAACGAAACGAATTTGATTTCATAGTTTCTATGAAATCAAAAACACACGTTTATTATACATTTGAACAATGTATGTAACAATCAGTGCTCGTATTAATATTTATTTTAAATATTAACTATTTATACAATGTATACATTGTGGACATTTTGAAATATGCATAAAAAAAAAATAAATAAATTCTATCATCTTTATATAGATCTACTATGGATTTATATAACTTTGTGGATATTTAGAACGAATAAGGAGGTGGTTAGGATATATTTAAATTACTCGGAATGACTTGAATTAAGAAAATCGTTATTTTTTTTTTATTTTTATTAATTTAATTTTAAGGTTAATATTTTGGTATAATAATCTACCGTGGTGGTGCCGTAGTAGTTACCACCTACCTACCAACTCGTTACTATGCAACGATGAATTTATCAAGCCCGCCGCTATTATTGGGTGGGGTTAAAGACGTTAGAGTGTATAAGCGGAAGTGTATATATATAAGAGCAACTGCGTTATACTCTGTATTGATTTCTGTAAGGATGCCGGCTAAAGTTTTTTTTTTTTTTTCTTCTTCTTCTTCTCTAAACCCCCCGGTTACCCCGGTCGTTTAGGGGTATTCCGCTACCCGTCGCCCGCACGACGCCCTCGAATCCCGTCGCGGTTGACCCCCCGCTTGTAGTTTGGATTTTTTCCTCATGTATTATAAACGGTAGCAGAACATTTTCCGAACAAACACCGTATCGACAATGTACCTATGCGCATTAAATATCTCTGAAAAAAAAAAAAATTTCCTTTTTTTGGAGCGGTTATGGATTGAATATACACAATATAAAACAATGATAATGATTTTTTTTTTTTTAATATATTAATAAAAAATTTGCAGTATGACGACGATGATGCCCCCGGGCGGCGGATATCGGTAGTTGTTAGACAAATAATTACACTACGATAATTTGTTGTTATAGGAAAAAAAATAAACAAGTGCAAGTATATTATGTTTTAGTTTTTTTTTTTTTGTATTAATATTGCTCGAATATGACTTGCGAATCCGTTATCGTATTCAACTGAAACAATTAAAATTGTCTACTGTCTGTACTGTCCTGTTCGCAATCAAATGAAAATAAATCAGCATTTCCAAACCCGATAGTACTGGTGCTAAGCAGTGCATAAATATTGATTGAGATTGTCACGGTTTACAATTAAATAGTTGAGTTGTGTTGATTTGTGTGAGATAGTTCATTATCGATAAAAAAAAAAAAAAAGTAAATTATAATTTTTCTCTTAAAAAAATCGTATACAACACGGAATTTTGCTAATATTCAATTTACGTAAATTAAACTCAGTTGGCTTCATAAAAACATAAAACAAAACATTTTTCTAACATTTTCGGCAAATTTTTTTTCCGTCAGCGTCGATTTATCGTTGTGTACAGATATAAATTAAATTCCTCTCTAACTTATCCCGTCATCTCAAATTTTTCATTTTTTTTTTTTTTTTTTTTCATATTTATACTTTTAAGAATATTTACGAGTAAAATGCATTTTTGTTTACCTAAACATTATTCAAAACTCGCAGAACCGAACGTTTTGTTGTCGAATAATTATCATTCGTCTTGGTTTAATCGAGTTGATCGTTTTCATTAACATTATTGTTTGGTAGGTGTACCACTAATAAAAAAAAAAAAAAAAAAAAAAAAAAAAATAGCGAAACAATAATCCCGGAAATATGGGATTTTTTCCACGAGATAATTGCGTACCATCGAGTGCACCCGTATCAAGCGGAATATTATTCATTATATTTGGCGAACAGTAGTATATATTACGATAAGCGCTCCAACATATTATTATTAATATATTATATAAAACGTATAACAGTTAACCTCTATATATATATAATATTATTATACGTATATTTTACCGGATGAGATGATATTACTATTATTTCCAGTGCACGAGATTATTTGTGAAAAAAAAAAAAAAAAAAAATTAAAATAAATGTATCGGCGGTGGCGGCGACCCGTTTTCCGCACGAACGTTTTTCCTGGCGCAGCGGCTCATCCGGCCCGACCCGCCGCCGCCGCCGCCGCTGCCGACGCAGACATGTAGCCATTTTCGCGGAGCACCTGGCAGGTGTGCGCGCGGGCCGACGTGCCGCGCCGCGGCGGGGGGTTGGATCCAGGACGGGGGGTCTGGTAGCTGACTCCCGCCGCGGGGGGACCCGGTTCCGTGGGCGAGCTTTGGCCCGCGCCATTGGTCGACCGCCCGTCCCGCCGGCCAACCGCGAGCGTCACCGGCGGGCGCGTCGGGCGCCGGCGCTCCGCCGAGACCGCCCGTCCGACCCCGCGTCGCTTCGGTTTTCCCGGGGATTTTCCGCGTCCGCCCGGTCGTCCGCCGCTCGGCCAACGTCTCGCCAATACAACGGATACATACGCGCGCGCTCTTCCACCGCTGCTGTTGTCGTCGTCGCTGCTGCCACCGCCGCTGCCGTCGCCGCTGCCGCCGCCGCCGCCGCCGCTGCCGGGCTGACATGGTACGTATACGCTCATCAAACATTTAACTAAACACAAAACTTACAAATTAGAATTATAATTATACGAGCTAACCACAATGGTAACACATGTCGACATTTTTAAAGAAAGACAAAAAAAATTAATTGAAAAATAAATTTCGACCACCCATGCCTCCCGTACAGACACAGTTTTATAACCGAGTACGGGCGTTATGGGCGTTTGGTTTTTTTTTTTTTTTTCCCCATTTGTCCAACCCTAGGACACGATATTTTCAATGCGATAATTTCTAGCAAGTTTTATTTTATATTAATATGCATGTATTATATATATATATTTGTTTTAGGCTTTTTCTTTGCTTTTAAATAATTTTTTTTTCTTTCTATTTCGTTTTATAAAAATACGTGTTATATCTCTACAGTATTTGAAATATTTACAACGTGTTTATTTTTATATTATACGACTTTATGGGAAACTGTGGCGGCGGCGATAATTTACATCGTGATCGAGTCATGGCGAAATCAACCTGACCCACCCCTCATTAGTCGATAAAAACACTAACACGTCCCCCCCAATTTATATATTCTCCGTAATATATATATATATATATTGCTGTTATTAAATTAATTACAAAAAAAAAAAACAAAATTAATAAAAATTAAAAATTAAAACAAACTTACTCAAGTTAACCTACTTATTCCAACACGGTGGTTTATTGTGTGCAACGTTTATGCGGAGGACATTGCGGGACACGCTCCTCCCATTGGACATTTCAGTCTCATTGCTCGCATTTATAGTCCTAATGCGTTGTTGATTAAACCGTGAACTACGATGAACGATAATTTTTTTTAGAAATCCGTAATACCCCATCCCAACTCCTAGAAGACGAATCAAATCCGCCGCTGGTTGTCTGACCGCAACCTAGCTGACCATGCCACCCACCCACTTATTTAAAAAAAAAAAATTTAAAAAAACCGGCCAGTCTTCAGATTTGCAGAACTAAACTCGCGCCGCCACTCATGGAGAATTTGTATAAAAATGTGACGTGAAAAGTAAATAAAAGTCAATTCCATATTCAAACGTATATAAATACGTAATATTATATATTACGAAATATTACGAAAATGATGAACATTTTTTTTATAGATAATATTTTAACGGTTGTATTAACATTTTATTTTTTTTTTTAAATATAAACTGATGTATTTTAATACGAAAAAATAAGAGTTGATTTTTAAGTCCAATGGTGTACTGTCATAGGCGTGTCTAGAATTTATTCACAGATGTGGTCAATAAAAATTTCATGGTAGATAACCTACGGAGTCAGCCTCCGTAAAAAAAAGCCTAAAAATTTTTTTTTTTTTTTTAGAAATTGTCGCCCATCGTACATCGTACAAATGCCTCTATTTCGAGGAATCTCATAAATGCATGCCGATTTTTAAACACTTTTTAAAAAATGAAATAATGTATGCATATTAAGTTACCAACACTTTATCAACTATAAAAACACAAAATTGAGTTTTACACAAAATAAATTGAACAGATTGTCGTGTATTATATTTATTGATTGATTAAAAGTTGTATTTGACAACAGAAATCATTATCACAACTCCCAGGTGCCGTGAATTTAAATTCTTCAATTATGCCTGTGATATTTATACTATTATGTCATCTGCTGATCAATAAATAAAACCATTAATGAATCCAGTCTTTGTCGGTCCATTGTACTATATTGAAGTTTTAATTTTCACTATTGTTAGTGTCGACAATGGTCGTTTACAAGATCAACTTGTTACGGTCGTGGTTAATACTAATCAGTTATCATTATCACACAAAAATTGTGTAAACGCCGTACGACAGTATACTAAATCGTTGCCCAATAACCAATAACTGTCGACGATAAGATGTCTAGCGCCCTGAAATCTGAGTCCGAAAAAATCTGACTAGTCGACGCTACGTGATAAATATTTTCCATTTTTTTTTGACTAGCGTGAAATTTATGTTATTTACACCGAAAATCTTATTTCGCAGATATGGTCATACCCGTAAACGCGCCTGTGTATACTGGGTAGTTTGATAAAAAAAAAAAAAAATCACATTTTATTCAGAACGATTAATGTGTTTTGTGTCCGGAAATCGTTCGGAATCGTATTGCGTCTATACCAACGTTGTGACTACGTGCCAAACGTAATAGCCAATATCTTAACGGACTGTGAGTTATATTTCTTTGGGGGATTTGATATATCTGTGCGGGTCGAATTTCAGTTGCTAAATTCGACCCCATTTCTGTTATCCAATTGAGCTGGAATTATTGCGCGCACAGTTTAACATCCGATTACCAACACAATGTGAAAAAAAAATGCTAAAATGCTAAAATGATATTCAAATAATTCATTTCAAGCTAAACCGTTGTTTTGAATAACAGAAAAAGCTTGGTGGACGCGACTGTTGTAGATGTGAGGAGTTAGGAAGGTAGGATATAGTTGGGGAATTTAACTTGTACATTATACCCGTATTCAACGATTCTAAACGAAGTTCGGTTTTTGATTAGTATATGTTTTAAAACACCGTGATTTTTTACAAGTTTCATCAAAATTTTAACTTTGGCCGCTTATTGGATAAAAGTGTTGACTCCGAAGTCAACACTGATTTTCGATATTTCTATAGATTCGTAAGTTCAACTTATGATGAACTCTATGTCAAATTTTTAAACATTTCATAAAACTGAATAAATACTACTACTACAAAAAAAAAACAATCGAAAATGTCATAAATAGCAATAAATAACTAAAAAAGAAAAAAAAACCAAGATTATTTCCAAGATACGAAGCGAATAATTTGAAACAATTTTTAATAACTGAAAATGTGTATGCCGAAACGAAAAAAAAATGAACCATTAAGAATTTCGAAGTATATTTCAATTAAAGTACTACAGGCTAAAAAGGATCGGAGCATTTGCTTAACTAAAAAATGTTATAATAAACAATTTAAGAATAATGTTTTTGGAAAAAGTAATCAGAATTTCGATAAAATATTTATATAAAGGACCTATTTTAAGTGAATTTTATACGGTTTTATATTAAACAAATCGAAAAAAAAAAGGTAAAAATAATTAATATAAAATACATTATTGCCAAAACCAAATATATTCCTGGCTACGCTCAGAATCTAAACTCAAATTATAAAAAAATAACCACCTATAAATTAAAATTGATTTGTTGAGTTTATTGAGAGTTATTAATATCCGTTGAAATTATACGAAAATAAATCTCATTAAAAAGGTAGCATTTAAAAACGGGTAGGTAGCGGTTTTCGTTTTGTAAAAGAAAAAATACCATTTTTTTGCTCAGGTTAATACATTATTTATTTATAAATAAAATTGTGGGCGAACTCGCAATTGCCGATTAATATAAAATACAACGTATGAAATGTATATTGCTATTATATAAAATGCTTTTTTCGTAGTAATTATAAAAAAAATAATAATAATAATCGATACCTATATAAAATATATTTCCGTTTCTATTGAAACCGGAAGTCTGAAATGATTATAAGCTCGCATTTAAATAATATTGTAATAAAATATTTATTATTATTATTATTTTTTTTTTTTTGACATTTTACTCTGCTTTTGATCCTCGTATTCAAATTTCTCATAATTTAAAAATAGTTTTTATTATTTATTTATAATATTTATGATTCATAAACGAGCCATAAGTATTAAACGTAAAAATAGAGCTTTTCAAAATAAAAATAAATAATTATGTCTTGTACATAACCGGGTGTATTTTTTGTAATATTTCGTACTACACACTTTTAGTTTAGACCATAAATGGGTGGTCACAATATAAAACTTGCCCCCGTACCCGTAAATACGGTTATTTCACTATTTTTTCTACCATTTATAGTTGATTATGATTATTTTTTTTTTTTTTTTTTAAACAAATATTACCAGGTTTAAATTTGATCAAAGAGAAATCTATAGGGTAAAGCAAGAAGTAAATTTTTTTTTAAAAAATATCACATAAAATTAACTAGTTTGTGTACTTTATTTATACATTATTCTTTCTGCAAATTCGTTTAAATAATGTTCATTTGGGTTTAATTACTTATTTTCAGTCGTTAAATATAAAAATAATTGTTATCGATCTCAATAAAATGATGATATCGTTTAGCAATAGATATTAAATTTTGACCGTAAACACGGTTTTAAATCTAAAACCGCGATTGTAACTGATAAATAAAATCGTCAAAGCTGATCAAATATTATTTGTTATATAAAAAAAAAAAAAAAAAACAAGAAATTCACACATTTAGATAAAACTGACATGATGTCACTGTACATTTTATAATTCCGTATTGCACACAACTGATTTGGTACTGCACAATGTTTGGCGTATAACACACGGAAATAGGCCCTGGTATGGTAAGTTTCGTACGTATTTATCGATACTTTTTACTATTGTTTTTTGATATTTCGGTATTTTATATCTTTTTATACCGTACAATAAGTAATATATTATTTATACGCGTTAAAAAATGATTATAACGTTTGTGTAAAGGTGGCGATGGGAAAATAATCGTACACCGTGATGTTATATTGCGCATTATCTACACGACTACTATCGTAACTTTAAAACATTTCTAAAATATTAATTTCTATAAACAAGAAATCCACTTGTGATCCGATAGTTTATAACAATAGAGGCGTGCAATATGTATCCGTACAAATATTTTTCACATTAGGAATGCGTACCAAAAATTATATAACAAATAAAAATAACGAATAAATCGACAAATACTCTTATAAAAATAAAACGATTGTTAATATTTTCGAATAATTATAAAATGTCTTTTCGTATTTTTACCCGTTTTGTAATCGATATATTATCTACAATTATAGATTTATGTTGTCTAGTGAATCTTTTAGAATAGGCATAGTGATTAAACTTTTTTTTTTTTTTTAATGGTTTTTAGCGCATTTTAATCCGTGCCCGGATTAATCCGTACTTATCAATTACCTAAGATACTTTTATATTTATACTTATTTTCAATTTGTATTAAAGTGTTTGATTATATTGTTGCAGTATGGATAACATCGTATACGATACAGCCCAGAAAACATCACCATGGCACCGTCGCTGCCGGATTGGGCTTGCATTGTCAAGAACAAAATTATAAGAATATTTCAAGGGTGAGTTTTGTGTAGTTTAAAGTTTAAAAAAAAAAAAAAAAAAATAGGCATGTATATATAATGAAACCCAATTTTGATTATATAATATTATACATTACTATGATATTAAACCCCACTGTAGACTTGTTAGTGAGTGCGTTTTTGAACAAGAAAATCTCGTGTCGATCGAGTACGAGTATGATTTAGCGTATAACAGCCTACGACGGAAATTAAAGAACATAACTTTATCCAGGCAATGACATATCCATTTAGTAAAGTATTAATTTATAGAAAAAAAAATTACGAATTTTGTTTAATTGTATAAATAGTCGTATTTCTTCATAAAGTTCTAACATCACTCTGAAAGGTCCTTTTTTCTGTTTTACGCGTTCACGTTTTCGAATATGTTTTACGTGTACACAAATATTCACAATACGCACTCGGGATCATTTTTAAATTCACACTAAAGTGCACTTAAATATTTTTATTCTGACGAATTTTCATTTATTTCCCCCCCTCCCAGACATTTGCGTTAAAACTGCCTACATATTTTACAATTACATATTTACCATGTTAAATAAATACGTTTTTCTGAATTTTTAAACATCCAAATATATATATGATGACCAGGGTAACTGGTTATTTTAGTCGTAACAAAGAACGGTTTTACTTTATAATATAGTATCAAAATAATAATATAGTAGTAGTTGTCCTTATAAATTAAAAAAAAAAAAAAAAAAAAATTAGTTTAAATGAAAAATGTATATTGCGTTATAATTCATGCGCTTGGAACTTAAAACGTATTATTTAATATCATTTTATGGGTTTTTTTATTGTGATTTATACAAGTGCAGTGTAGTTATATAATCGGGAGTGCAAACGAATACATTTGTTTAAATACCATGTCTCGTTTCTAACTGTTTCTTGCAGTATCTAAAGCTTTAAATGCGTTTCTTTAGTATTTCACCACGTTTCCATATGATTTACTGAATCACTTTAGGAATTATAGAGGAATATATTAGTCAATGAAATCCTGTATTACTTTTAATCATTTTGTTCTGAAGCAGACACGATGGAATGACTGCAGGGTTTTTGTAACTCGAGCTGGATTTTAATCAATTTAATTTCAAAACGCTCCATTACATTTTTGAAATAGTTTATTTTAAAATGGGTTTCGATATTATCATCCGCACTATAGAACTATTTTAATTTTAAATATAATTTTTTACACGATTACGTATCGACAAATAAACCATTCGTTCGTCTTATAAAATACGAACGAATCATTTTTCTTGGACGAAAACAATAAGCTACAATTTGGATAATCTTTATATTTCACCATTATTTGAATTAATGTTAATAATTTTCGCTATAAGTTATTCATTTTTAATATTTTAATTGATATTATTGAAATATGTTTAGATTATTTCTCTATCATTTACTCTTGTTTCGTTAACCACAGTCATCATAAAAATCCGTCACGAGGAAGGTTTTTTGTCGTTTGATTTACCCACAAAATAATAAGTATTTCTGGAAATTAATTATTTCAATTTTATATATATATATATATACTATTAAAAATGAGTTTTTTTTTTTTTTTTAATTAATAATTTATTTGGAAAAAATAATATTGAGTTTTAAAAAAAATATATATTAATGATTACTATATTGTTATAATAATATGATTTGCAATGAATGTATAATATTTAAACAAATAGTCAAACGGCGGTATTAATATATATATCCTTTTTTTTGTTTCGAAAAACGATTTTTTTTTTTTTTTTTTTTACGACCGTATTTTAATTAGAAAAAATACATTTGATGTTGTAAAAATGTAAATTAGTTTCTGTTCTATAATTGGTTAATTTTTTTTTCGTTAAAAAAAAAAAAGTATATATAAAAATAAAAACAATTTAAATCGTAAAAAGTTTTAATACCCGTATAACAGTCCGCGTGCGTATTAGAGTATATAATATTTTATTCTCGCTATATAATCCACCGAAACAGTGTACGCCTACCTAGAGTAAGGAAAATTACATTATCAGCGGAATACAGCCCAGTTCTCCCCTAAAGGCTTATTGCAATAAAACGAGGATTTCATATATATATATATATATATGCGATTGTCCTGCATCCAAAAGTCAAGTGGTCGTGTTATCAACACGAGCGTATATGTACGATGGGGTGCCGTTCGAATAATTGATTTTATAGTTATAGGTTTCCTTATTGAAAAAAATAATAATAATAATATAAGTATTATTGATTGCAGACTAATAAACTCGTACTATAAACAGTGACGTTCGGTTTATAAATCGATACTTGAATACTGTATTTACTGTTCATAAATTATTATTAATGAACATCAGGGCGAACATTTTTGTCGTGAAATTGTATGCGCCGGTCTATCTACAAATATTTGAAGTAAATTTCATTCGTTTTAATTGTTATAGAATCTTTTCAAGTTTAAATTTTGTCTTATTTACGCAGTTTTCGTAATTTCACTCTTATTCCGTATGCCGCAATTACGTTATATCAATTTTTGATTTCAAAAATAGTAACTACCGTTTATCTACTCGCATACAAAAAAAAAAAAATACTATTTCTATTTTATACATTTCGATATAAATCTTCTTTTTTTCAACATACACGCGCACGCGTAAATCCAATTCCATTATAACACCAGTATATATATATAGGAAAATTATGTTGTTTTTTTTTTTTATTATTATTTTATAAAATAGCCATAAATATTATTTTTATATTCTAAATAATATTGTCCCTTTTTTTTTTTTTTCGAATCCGCAGCCGCCTCCATTGTTATATTCGTTCTCGTTCCCTATCGCATTCAGAAATACTTTTCCTCGGCCGCAAACTTACTTTGAGCTATACTTATAGAAACTACAGCAAAGTCAATAATGTAGCATTATACGTCGTCGTGAAACGACAGATTTAATTCGTTGTTCAAAAGAATAATAATTGAATTAATAAAATTAATATTTTATAGTTTTACATTCTGAGTGAACCGATTAATTTTACCACTTTTCCATTGGCAAACACTTTTCTGTCAGTAAAAATCGAGGTTATGATGCGAGTTTTGTGTCCATTGATACATTATTTGAACAATTTGTCTCGACTCCCAATTGTATTTCTACAAAATTAAAAAGAAAACAACCGACAATAAACGGTGAAACATTTTGGTTTTAGATTCTGAGAGTGTAGCAATAAGGAATGTATTGGTTTTACTATCATGTGTTTTTTTTTCTGTCTTTAAACAATTTGTCTACGAAAAATCACACTCCGATCATAAACATCGGGGGTTGTTCTTATAGGAAATGTTGTTTAGTTAGTGCGTTGTGGCAGGTTGAGGGGGAGGGTGTAAATTTTTGATTTTCTTGATAACTGGAGGAAATAGATAAAAACATTATGTTGAATTCAGATAAAAATATATCTATGAATTTTTATTTCAAATAGTTTATTATTTATAGGTGGGCTTAGTGGGGGGTTTTTTTTTTATACCACTTTTTATACCAAAGTAGTTTTGTCTTGGATTATATGAAAAGGGGATCGAATAAAAAAAAGTTAGTTTTTAAAAACGAAATCGTTGCACACGAAATATTGCAGTTTTTTTTTATATTTTTGTCGTACGATCATATTTAATTATATATACGGACCTGTGGCGAACAAATGATTTTGCCGTAGGGGGAGGTTTGATTAGGTTGATTTTTTAACGACTATTATTATTTACATAATTTTTTTTTTGTTTTTTAAATATATTATACAATATTAAAGGAAAATGAGAACACCCTCGATACGGACCGTATACGATTTTTGAAGCGGCGATGTCCCTCAGCGACCATTTATATATAGGGTGGTATATAGTGGCGGCACCGCGACGGAGTAGGCGTCTAGAAAAAACTCGGTCGCGGTATATAAAAGCCGGGAAAAAGCTTTTTATTTTTATCTTTGTAATCTGAGCTGCGGTCCCTTATTTTATTTTCGAGACCGGGTATCACTTATTGTTTCTAGTGCGCGACGAAGACGAGCAAAACGACCACGGGCGAAGACGGCGACGTTTGTTTAAACACATTAACTTTAATCGGTTTATAGCTTTCGTTTGTTCCCTCGCATTAAATATACGAATTTAATCAAAGAAACACATTTTATTTTCTATTAGTTATAAAATATTGCCCGTCCGTATAGTACGAATGAGATCTCCATCTTGTCCGGTGATCATTCTTGCAGACGACCCTTCTCCCCCCCACGGGCTGTGAATAACTTTTCAACCAGAAATCTTGCTCCAATCATCATCATCGGGAGTGACGTCTAGTGAACATTTTGTCCGGTTGGTGTCAATTTTTATATTTATTTTTTTACACATTATGTTAATTTCGATTCAGTACTTGAGTAATTCAATTCAGTGAAAAAATAATCGTTCAAATGAATACTTGTATCAGTATAACATCATCAAAATATTCTGAAGGTTTTTTAAGTTATCCTAAAAAGATGGAAGTAGAGGCACCGCCGGCTAAGAATATTGGGAATTGCCGATCTATAGTAACTCATCCAACACTCGTCATAGGTCATCCGGGGTACAAATAAAGTTGATTTTTTTTTATTTTCACACCATCCATTCGACATATAGAAGATGTTTCATTTTTGCAAACACTATACATAGTCGCGTATCGCTACGGCCGTTTACCATAATTATTGTGCATCTTTGTGTTTTTGGTTATTTATTTTTATGAGATTGACTCGTTTGAAGTTTAAAAACAAAACAAAATACAAACAAATTAAAACATTATTGTACGTTCGCGTGACAACACGCACGATTGAACCGCGACACACTCTCGCCGTTGCGATGATATCCTTTCCCGCCGTCGCCACGTAATCATTATGAAATATGAAAAAAAAAAAAATAATAATAATAATAATAAAAAAAATGAAAATGAAAAACTCGTTACAATCGTCAATTACGTTTATTGCTTTTATGGTGGATGCTTTTAGCTGACGCGTCCATTAGCGTCTCGGGCAAACTTTTCATATCTACGCCATTAGTGTCGTTCCGTTATCCAACTTTTACGCCGTTTGACATCGACAAAAAGTGAATAATATAATATAATAATAGCGCGGTTTAAGACAAAGTGAGTTTAGTGACGCGCTGCAGCTCGCCCGCGACAAACTCGAATATTATCGGCGATTTTATGTCAACATTAACAAATATTATAAATCCATTCTTGTGGTATAAGCAGCTGATACGTCGACTCCCCAATGTTTGGATCGCGCATCCCCCACCCCCCACCCCATCCACTTCTTTGGCGGAATTCTTTGGCGGCGATGTTGTGACCACGGCTATAGCCGTTATAGGTAATAAAATAACATAATACCCGGTGATATTTGTTATTCATTTGGTATTTTTATCGGGGTTACCAAAAATGTACCAATAAATATACATAGAAATATCGAACTGGAGACGTATAACTCTCAATCACAGATTGGTTCGCAAGAGGAACAATAATCAATATTATTTTGATAAATTGTCGTAAATATGTTGTTTTTTTTCATCTAATAATACTTTTACTTCGTAGTTTATATGTATAAACTATTTTCTTTTAATTGGCAAAGGAGAAGAAAATTATTATAACTGTTTTTTTAAACTATTTTTTGCGACGAGGGAACCCCTCTCGATTCGATATTTTGTGGTTGATTATAATTTATAACCCCTATCCTCCTTGATTGAGCTCCAGCTGCGCTGCTGGTACCGGATCGTATGCATCATAACCCGCAATAATATTATTTTCGTGATCTTATAAAATAGATTTTTCTACTAGCGAAGCGCGCAATATTCACTAATTTTTCCCTTTGACCGGCGAGCGGAGACGAAAATATTTTGGATATTATAAACAAAAAAAAAAAAAAAAAGGAAAAACTGCGGTGATGTACTGGAAACGCAAGGAGAAGCCAAAACCCATCACAGTAGTGACCGGCAGTGCTGGAGCAGTAAGCGATATAGGGAGAAGACCTTTGGGAAGACCGAGGACGATTTCGGCGATGGACAATAGAAATATAGCCGGAGGAATGATTCTAAAGGCCGAGTAATAATATTTACCTCTACTCGTCAAAACATAAAATTCCCAATACGACCAATCAACGCACCTCAAATCCGTGTATCATGAAATCGATAAATGAACAAGCTAATGAACTGCTCTTTCTCGTAAATACTACATTTTCTGTATTTATTTGTATTTTTTATTTTTAAGAACGTAATATTATAGAATGCAGACCAATCGGTTTCTGGACGATATTATATGGGTGTATACAAAAACGGCTTACTATATTTATCATTTCGATTCGTATGCACGTGCAAAATGCATTTTTAGAATATTTATCGCTGAATTTTCTCTCATTCTATTTTGTTGTCAATCCTAAGTGGGATTGCAATTTCATTCCATCCGTTTCTGTCGTCCGCTTTCCTTTTTTTTTATTTTAGTAAATACGAATCGCATTCCCGATCCGTTTTACGTATTCCAGCCCATAGGCGTTCTCGATGTCAAAACAGGCCTGCATTTCTGATCGTACGATCAAATTTGTCCATAATTTTCTTCGTTCCGATACTATTATTTTAGAGAGTCGATTACTCCGTTCGTTATTCGCTCGTTCTCGTAAATAGTACACGCCATATTACGCGTCAGGACGAATTCTGGACGATAAATTTCTAGTGATTCTCTGGGTGTACGTTTGGCGTGGGGGAGGGGAAAACTGAAACGACTCGCTATATTTCTAATTTCGCCTTGAGTGTATACACACATATATATATATATATAATATAGTTGTGCATGTGCATTGTGCAGTGCCAAACGCGTTTTTAGAATATTTATTGCTGAATTATACGCGCATTGTGTTTTTATACACACGTATTTTTATGTGCGTTTGAAAACTGCGAGTATATATATTATTAATGTATTATGTTGTACGTATAATAAAACGTTTTCGTCCTGACGACGGACGGCGTTATATTATATTATGTTTTACACACCGACCCCGTTATTAGTGTGTCCCCTTCATCGCCCTTCGCCCGTAGAAAATTAATTTTTCTTTTTTTTTTCTTCTTATTATATCATCGCTATCATTACGATAATAAAAACTTCCGCAACAGCGCAGACGATGCTGTAAGACTTCGCGTGCATATACGCACAGTGGTATAATATCGTATTATATTAATTATCCGTATGGTAATATAGATCGTCGTATTTAATAATGTACACGCGTATACATACCTACCTATATTCAATCGTCTGTATGGCGCTTTGTGAGTAGAATTTTTTTATTTTTTTTGGTGCCGGGGCGGGGGCTTTCCAGCCACCACACCGCGCCGTTGGAACATTTGACGGTATTCCTTTTGTCGTGTGACGTACCTGCAGCAGCAGTGGGCTGTAATAATAATGTAATATATTGTTATGTACAATGTGAACGGTTATAAAACGACAAGAGAGAGTGAAAGAGAGAGAGAGAGAGAGAGAGAGAGTAAAAATGTTCGACTGGCTTTTGTCGGGCGGTGGCGGCGGCGGCAAACTTAATTTAATTTATAATACGACGACGGCGCGCGGACGAAAAAATAAAAATAAAAGAACAAATCGGCGGGAAAAAAAAAAAAAAAAAAAAAAAAGGAAAAAAGTAAACGCGTACCGGGCGGAGACTTTTAATATCGGCCCGTGAAAATAGGGTGTTAACTCATCTAGAAATTCGAGATAACGTCCGCACAAAAGGTGTGTAACGGCACCGGAGTATAATATAATAGTAGCGGCATATAGGAGGAGGAGGACGGGGTGGTGGTCCCGTTTTGGATTTGCCGTTTTCGAATGCGTCGTGCGCACGTGTCGGCCGCGACGAACACTGTGACGTTCAATATAATAAATAATATATAATAATAATAATTGTAGTAAAATAATAGTAATTATAGTAACATAATTTAACACGCGTATATGACAACAACGTGTAAATTATACTTGCCGTTTTTTTTTTTTTTTTGTTTCTTCACGTTTCCCCCCCCCCTCCCCCCTCGGCTTTATTCTAAAGTGTCGCGCACGTTGTTTTTAGTGGACAAATATAATTAAATATATCGTCGTATTCCAAAAAAAAAATCAAAAAATCCGTCTTCGCACGTGAAACGCGCAATGCTTTTTTTTTTTTTTAGGTATTTTCATTTATTATTTATCACGGGACAACGAAAAACCGAAAAATAATTCAATTTATAAAACAATTCAAAACAATTCGCGTACACGAGAACCGGCGGCGCGACAGCGATTTAAACGGAAAAACGGGAATAAAACGTGCAATCACATTTGTAATTGTTGTTAAAACGTATCGTGCACGTTGTTTTGAGTGGAAAAAAATTGATTAAATATATTAATAATACCGTCGTTTATTCCAAAAAATCAAAAAAATCAAAATAAAAATACACAAGAACGGCGGCGCGACAGCGAATTAAACGGAAAAACGGCATTCAAATTCTAATTGTCTGGTCGAACCTGAGATAATTAACGCTCCTGGTGGATAACTATTTGTTTTTCTAACATATCGTTGTAGGCGTATCCTTAATTTTAAATTTCAAACCATTTTTTTTTTTTTTTGGTCTGGTCTCTCGTCTTTAATTGGGGTGTTATACGTATTGTATTGCGATAAGAACAAAATGGGTTTTGATTTTATTATTATAGCCTAATATTTATATCTGAAAAACGTTGTAAATGTATATATTTATAGGTACTCTGTGGAAAAATGTAAATATTTTTTATAGTTAATATTATTTACTGACGAAGATTCGCGTGCAAAGTGTAATCAATTGATAAAATTATTACTGGAATATTCGTGTTGTATTGTTATAACAATTATTATTATCTTGATTAATATTCTCTTAAAAACGAACATCCATATATGATATTTGTTTTTATTATTATTATTTTTTTTTTTTACAATATTCCTTTAGGATATTTTAATTAGAGCTAGGTATACTCTTGTAAAATTTGATTACGGCGTGTTTTTTTATTTTTTTTTTTATCAGGTAACTTAATATTAAAATTAATAATAATAATTTCAAAATTAAAAATAAATAAGCGTGTTTTTTTGTTACACGGTTTACACGAAATATGGTGAAATATGCAAAAATAAACATAGCATTTGCTCGCGTAATGACGATTTGTAAAAATAAAAAAAAAAAAAAACCATACGAATCTCGGAAGTCTAGAATAAGTATATAATTTCATGTTAGTCACGGGCGCGTTTATAGTACCCGGGGTCAAATCCGTATAGATACACAAACAGTACGATGCAAACTGTTTCGGATTTACCTCGGTCGAGGTGTAGCCCTCGACGAAAACTCACAGCGTGTCTCGGGATTAAAATATCCGCGCCGGAGAGAATAAAACAAAAAAAAAAAATAAAAAACAAAACACCGTTTTTCTCTGCCCGGGGCTATACTATCGCCGAGGTTAATCTCGATAAGTGTAGAGAGAGAGGCCGGCCCGGCGTGCGTATTGAAAGCGAAAACAATATATTATATAAATCGCCGTTGCGTCGGGCAAATCCGGGGGCATTAGGACCGATCTCGACGAGTCTTCGGATGGGGGGATCCGATCGCAATAATAATAATTATAGTCGTTTATTTTCCCTGTTGCTGTGCCCCGGAGTAATTAAACGGTCTCGCCGAAGACGAATGCGGGAGGACACGATTTCCTCTCGCGTAGGCCCCGCCGCCGTCCACGGCGTTTATCTGCCAGAGCAACGGCGTCTTGTCGCTGCGCCGGTTGTTTGCAGAGCCGCCCTCTCTATACATATATATATATATATATATATATAATCCTCTAATCGGTACCTACGATCTGGATTCCGGTGCGGACGAGTGAAAAATAAAAGAGAATATAATTACGGGGTACGAGGAGAGAACCGTTCTTTCTTATTTTCGTTTAACCTTTGCACCCTCGCACCGTTTCGGTCCACGGCACGCCGGTTTTCGGGCGGAAATTTCGTCCGTTCATTTGTAAGGAATGATTTTCTAAAAGAAAAATTGGAACATTCATTTTGTATTGTCTATGAAAAACGATTCGGAGCAAAATCTTCGTTTTCTCTATACAAAATATATATATAATACTCTAATGAGTACGTACGATCTGGATTCCGGTGCGGACGAGTGAAAAATAAAAGAGAAATAGAATATAATTACGGGATACGAGGAGAGAACCGTTCTTTCTTTTTTTCGTTTAACCATTGCACCCTCGCACCGTTTCGGTCCACGGCACGCCGGTTTTCGGGCGGAAATTTCGTCCGTTCATTTGTAAGGAATGATTTTCTAAAAGAAAAATTGGAACATTCATTTTGTATTGTCTATGAAAAACGATTCGGAGCAAAGTATTCGTGTTTTCCTATTGTTTTGCCAAGGTACATATCCATTGCACCGTACATTTTCCCGGTTCAACGAAAATCAAAAAAAAAAACCCCCAATTACATCCGAAATGCTTTCAGGAAAGACGCTACACATGAAAATCAAAGTAAGATTTCTGGTGGTAAAGTTGTTCGCATGCAGCAAAGCCAATGCATACAACATAGTAGGGGAAAAAAGAAAAAAAATCTAAATCGCAGGTTTATTTTCGGTCGGTAGTGGTGGGATTTTCGAAAATCAAATAGCTTTAGAAAACCCGGATATTCGTTTGTAGGTAAACACTGTGTATTTAAATATTTTTTAACATAATATTTAAAAATTCGTATTGAAATTCGAATATTACGAGTGGAATAATATATATATATATATATATTAGTAGTTTAGCTATTATATTTTAATAATTTTATTCACGTACAGCTCGGTTATTATTTATTATATTCGTGTTTTTATCGCTATACACAGTTTTGCACATTCATCGCGGTCGATCGGGGCCAGCCCGAGTACAACATATAAAGTAAAATAATTATTATGCTAAAAGTTCTCCTCGGAACACTATAAACGGACCGACAAACGGAACTTTTCTCGTATTATTATCATTATTATACGTCGCTGCGGATGGTATCGTTTGAGAAATGACCAAAGTTGCGGATTTCAAATCGCTTCGTGTGCGCACACGCGCGTTCGTATATAATATTTTATCAAGCTCATAAACGCCAAACTACGAGCGCTAAATATCCTAAACAGTTTCGGGAATTTGTTTTAACGGCGTTCTCCGATTCGTTAGCTTTTTTTTTTTTTTTTGTTTGTTTTATTAAATGTCTAATAAAACCTCTAAACTCTCGCGGACACCGATCGTCGGTCATCGGAATTTCGTCCGATATTCGACGACGAGCGAGGGCCGGCTAATGTTTTTTTTTTTTTTTTTAAATTCCTTATGGGTAAACGTGTAAAACGAGAACGCGATATACGCATGCGCTAGGTTAAATCAACTTTTTATTATGCCATTATTAAACGCAATTACTAATAATTACGTTATGGATTTAACTACAGATTTAAATACAGGATATTTTGTCGTTATTTTTTAATTGAGATTAATGTCGGTGTCTTTTACTAGGGGTGGTTTTACTGTATTTTGTTTTATACACTGACGATGTGTTCTGACGATTCTCATTGCGACCCCGCGTTCGAATCCAGCAAATACAGCAATAATAATATATCCGAGAAATGCGGTAAAAAAAAAAAATAATAATAATAATATTATTTAATAATTTCCGTTATACCGCGGCGGGGGGGGGGAGGGCAAATAATCTTTACGAATATTTGCATATTATATTATCGTCATCAGCTCCGAGAATTATCGTATTATATTATTATTATTTTGTTCTTGATTTCGAGGGAGATTTCCGTTAACTCGAACTTGTGATATGTTTTGAATTGTAAAAACGTATTCAATACTATTATTAACAGTAATATAGTAATAATAGTTTTATCAGCAATAAATTAATGAATATAAAGTCACAGTTTTAATAATCGAAATCCGGATTTGCAATAAACGTCGGATTCCGGAATCCAAAAACAATAATGTAATATATGTATTATGTATGTATTTATGTACGTACATATACTCGAAATATATATCGGAAATCCGGATTTTTAATAAATGACGGTTGATTTAAAAATCCGAAAATGTATTCGATTATCGGATTAACCGGAATTACGTCACATCATTAATTCGGACTCGATAGAGAATTTTTTTTTTTTTTTTTTTTCACATTTTAATATATCAACAAAAAAGGTTGTAATAATTATTTTTTTTTTTTGGGGGGGGGGAAACGCAAGGTTATAATTTATATAATATATAATATGTATCGTTTTAAACATTATTATCGTTTTTTTTTTTTTTTTTTTTTGCTTGCCCGGCGATCCGTTGCGCTCGCGCGAACGAACGTTCTCCGGTTTCCGTTTAATATTCAAGTCATACTACACTCGCTGCGCGGGCGGCTATAACTCATTGTCACCGGGAGGAGACCGAAAGAGGAGTTTTGATTAAGAGATACAGGCGTTTAATGGACTGCTGCCGCCGCCGTCGTCACCGCCGCCGGAATGCACCCTAAAAAAAAAAAAAAAAAAAAAAAAAAAATACAAGGGAGAAAAAGACATCTAAAGTATACTGATGATGACGACAATAACATCGGCGGGGCCTCATTTCTCCGCGAAACGCCATATATTAAACGCGCCCCGAAGTATACTATAAATATATATTACAACGCGGGCCCGGCGAATAAGGAAATTACTCATTTGTATACGTATTATACACCACTATCGAATTGACTACAACAAGATTCCCGGCGCTTAAACAATATTCTTCTCCGCCGTTTGTAATTGATTAGCGGACCGAACGAAATTTCTGTATAATATTATACACGAAACTGGCTTTGTTTTTTTTTTTTTTTTTTTTTTTTTTTTTTTTTTTTTTTTTTTTTTTTTTTTTTTTTTTTTTTTTTGGTTTCCCTACCCCCCGCCATCTGTTCATCTTTCGTCGTCGTCATAATCCCGATCGCGTTGTCTGCGCACAATAGTTAATAATAATACCCGCTATACTTTCTATACGCGTATTTTTTTTTTTTTTTTTATTTAAAAAGAATATTTACAATCTATGCTACAAGGCATAATAAGCAAATTTGAACGCATACAAAAAAATAATTTTACAACTTGAACACATGAGGAGGAAGGCCATCCAGTGATAGAACCCAACGTTATTCTATTTATTTATTGTTTGAACCATCAAACATTTGATAAATCTACGACATCATTTTCTCTTTAGACGGCGTGGGGGATTATTAGGAAGTGAGTTGGAAGCAAGTTCGGCGATTAAAGGGTTAAAGTGAGACTGTAATTTAGAGTGAAATTTTTTATAACGTTTTGTGACTAACCGATATAATGTTTCCATTTTGAAGTCATTTTAAAGAGTGGAATTTGATACGTACCAAGGTGCGGAAGAGATAATGCGGAGAGTGATAGATTGGAAGGCTTGGAGGGTACGTATTTGATTAATTTCCATATTGATGTAATATAAGAAATCCGTAACATGGAATTAAAGATGTAAGTTATAAGGATGATAGTGTCTTTTTCGGTAGATTATTTAGAATTTTGTTGGTAACAAGATCATATAACCGGGTGCTTTTTTTTCTTTTAAAATTTACTTATTATACGCGTATTTTAAACGAAAAATACTGTCGACATTTCGATTGTCCCATACGGACAATCGGGCGGCGGCGTCAAGGAATTTCCATCGGCGTACTAAGTTCATTGTTCTGCTATACTTTAAAACGCCAAATTTCTATTCGATAACCACGCGTATTACTTCGCGACTTTGCTCAATTATATATATATATATATGCGTACAATGTACATTCCGAGATTAAATTACTGAATAAATATGTACAACGCGGGCCCGGCGAATAAGGAAATTACTCATTTGTATACGTATTATACACCACTATCGAATTGACTACAACAGGATTCCCGGCGCTTAAACAATATTCTTCTCCGCCGTTTGTAATTGATTAGCGGACCGAACGAAATTTCTGTATAATATTATACACAAAACCGGCATTGTTTTTTTGTTGTTTTCCCATCCACCGCCGGTCTGTTCCTCTTTCGTCGTCGTCATAATCCCGATCGCGTTGTCCGCACAAAATAATTAATAATAATACCCGCTATACTTTCTATACGCGTATTTTAAACGAAATAAAACTGTCGACATTCCCGATTGTGTCCCGCACGGACGGCGGCGTCATGGAATTTCCATCGGCGTACTAAGTAGTTCATTGTTCTGCTATACTTTAAAACGCCAAATTTCTATTCTAACGCGTGGTTATCGCGTTTTACTTCGCGACTTTGCTCAATGTACATTCCGAGATTAAATTACTAAATAAATATGTACAAGGCTGCTGTATTTTCCTAGACCGACGACGGGCGGTGCGGGCGATTTAACCTCCTTGCATCCGCGCTACTGATAACACTTATTTTTTATTAATCGACTGTAAGACGCGAAAAAAGACAAAGGCGTGACGGAAAGTTCACGGGGTAGTCGTTCATCAAAGTCTCAACTCGTGTTACCGTGAAAAACCATCGTGGCAGTCGAGTTTGATTATTTTTAAATAATTTTGTACTTTGGGATATGAAAAAAAAAAAAAATATAATAATAATAATAATAATCGAATCGATCGCGAAAGTTTATATTCTTTTTCTCGTTTCGTCTGTTATATAAGACTGTTTTGTTTTGTTTTGTTTTTTAAATGGTCCCGCTGGAAATGTAATTAGCGCCCGACAAAAATATCGGTTCGTCGTGTTCGAATAAAAAAAAAAAAAAAAAGAAAAAAAATTCGATTTCCTCTAATGAAACGCGTTTGAATGATAACGCGTCGTCGGGCGGCGGCGGCCACTCGGGTCTCCCGAGTCGGCGCGCCGAACCCGCGCAATAAAAACAACGGTCGCGGGCAGTAAAAATAATTTACAATCGAAATCGTTTCGTGCGGCGGCGGCGGGGTATAAAAACGCGCGTTCGGGGCGCATTATTATACGCATAAAGACGCTACGCGAAAACGTATACGTTCCGAGGCGGGCGGCGGGCCGTTTGGCGGCGGACGTTTGGCGCCAGACAGATATTCGGACCGGGCGCCAAGAAAAAGGTCCCCCGTACATTATATAAAACGGGACTTTTGCGACCCATTCTCGTTCACTCATACACATTCACTGTCTCTCTCTCTCTCTCTCGTTCTCTCTCTCGTTCTCTCTCTCTCACGTTCTCTCTCTCTCGTTCTCTCTATCTCGTTCTCTCCGTCTCGCGCGCGCCCGAACTCCGCGTGCCCCCGCGAATATACCGCCGGCCGCCACCGCTCCTCCGGCAACCCCTGCTAAAGCGTTTTTCGACATCCCCCGTCATATATACATATTGTATACGCGCACCCCGCCTCCGACGTGCGCGCAAGAGAATATTTTTATGCCCTACAAGAAATATCGTCTGCCGTCGGCGGAGGCTACCGGAATCGCGCGCGCAAACACGACCGAATACACACCACACGCGAACAGTACCGCCGAAATCGATAAAAACAGAAAATGCCCCCCCTCCCCCCGGGCGGAAAAACTCCCGTGTTTATACGCAAACCACCGTTTTTTTTTTTTGTTCGTTAATTATACATACTATTAATAAATCATCCCCAAAAGCGGTTTTCGTCAATCCCGTCAAGTTTCCGTCGCATCATTTTTTACCAAGTTTCAAGCAAAACTTGATGCACACACGCGTTGTTCGTTAATTTCGGACATGTCGAAAACGGCGAACGGAAAAAAACTGACTGGATGTAACCGCGTGTAATATTGAACTGAGACAAAATATCGATTTTGGGTTTCGTTTAAAATATCCAATAATTCGCGGGGAATACGTCTATTGGCAATTTGAAACGTTATCGTGTGTAGATTGGCCGTAATAACATTTGTCCCGGTACTTTTTGAACAAACCTCGTATAATGAATATGTCAAAATTAATACAAAACGATTTATGGAGGTTATATATATATATATATATATATATATCACTAGTAGTATTTAATACTACTCGGACGGCGAGTATTAATTCTAAAATCACGGTATTTAAATGTAGGTATTGAATCGTTTTGAACGAATTTCACGATTCAGGGACTCGGACTGATGTGACATTCACAGGGGAAATTGTCGAGTCGATCGAATTAAAACGCAACTCCTTAAATATTTATCAATAGTGTGGTGATAATATTAATGGTTTACAGTGTATTTGTACAAAGTAACACAAATGGCTTTTCAGGCCGTTTTATATGTTTTCGATGAAAAACTTACATGGAATATCCACACAAACAAAAAGCTTACACAGGGATATGCCAGGATGAGAATTCTCTACCCCTTAGTGAATTACAAATCAACTCTCCAAATAAAATCTTCTCTCCTTCTCTATACCGCAATAATCAGGCCTCTAATAACTTATGCCTGTCCTGTATGGTCCGCTGCCTCTATAACTAAAATAAATAAAATACAAATTTTACAAAATAAATTCTTAAGGATATGTCTCAAAACACCGTGGTTCATGAGAAATCGCCAGATCCATAATGATACGAAAATACCCCTGATAAATACATGGATTAAAACCCAATTCAAAAATTTCCACGCCAAACTAAAAAACTTGGACAGTGCTCGTCACTACAATATAGGAAAAAAAATACTCAATAGACGTCTGCGGCCTCGACTTCCCCAGGACATCCTTTTAACAGACACGGAAGACTCATCATCAGAGAATGAAGATCATTATTAGCATACTAGACCTCATCGTTATTATTATTATATTCATATATGTAACACATTATTATATCATTCTCACTATTAATAATTATGTCATTAATAGATTTATAATCATCTAAATTTGTAACAAATAAAACTGTAAAAATTAAAAAGTTGTAATAGCACTAGGTGTGCTGAAACATTTTATAATTATAATAAATAAATATATGTTTTTCTGATGTTGGGGCTTATCGTTCCACCCGAACCCCGCTCTATAAAGAATACCGACGGCTTCATTAACGTCGACTGTTTGACGAATTATTATGATTTCGTGACAGTAAGCCCATCTCGTCCGTCGTTCGTTTGAAAATAGAACATTCGAAATAATACAAACGTATTGTCCAAAGTACGACGAATCGTACATAATCATTTTCAATTCGGACGTTTACATGAAACTTGATTTTTATTTGGTAATCCGAAAATACTGCGGGCGATATAAAATAACACGACGAATATTGACAAATATCTGAGCGGTAACTAGTTTGCAAAGTCAAGTTATAAGTAACTTTTTTTTTACGTCTTTTAACTCTTCTAATACAAAACTCCGTTAATAACTTTTTGAAGCTATTTTTGAAAAAATCATTTGAACATTTTTGTAAAAAAAAAACCCCTGTGTACCGCTGGTGTTTATTTCATTTATTGTACAACGAAAGTTACGGGGGGGGAGGGTCTCTGAAAAAGGAAATTTTTAACGTTTAACTTATGTTATTATTTTTCTTAACTTTTCTTAACTCCATAATTTAACTTTAATATTTAGCTTAGTCACATTTTTTTCATTTTGTGCTAATTTAATTTTAACTATACTTAAAGAATTTTTGTTAACTCGCCAACAGCTTTGAATATTGGATAAAACAGTATGGGAAATTTAAATTTTAAAACTGTCATTTTGTGTGTGTGTGTGTGTATTCTTATTCCTAAGTGTAAATATAATTATTTACATCAGTCCAGTAATATATAAGTTTTATCGGTAACGTTCAGGGTACAAAAAAAAATGTATTAAAACGTTTACAAATGAACGCGCGTATTTTAACGTTTACTGCTAATGGTTTTGAATAACAACGGGAAAATTAATTAAAAGATTTGATCGTCGGCAACGTTTCTATTTTTTTTAAATTTCGAGAAAACTCGCGTAGTGAATTATGTTACGTTTTTATCTTTTCGGTGCTGACCGCAGTAGAACGACGAGCAAAGTTTTAAAAAGTGTATTAAATGTAAAAACAAAAAAAAATAAAAAAAATACATAAAAAAGGCGTATAAACGAGAATTTAGTTTGTGAAAACTTTTCACAGTTGGTTTATTTGCGCTGGTATCGGCGAATTTGTATGTTTCAGTAAACCGTCGTCTCTTTTGGCAACGCCCGGCGAGAAAGTCTCGCGTGTTTTATAGTTATCGACAACGGAAATACCCGCGTTTAGGTTTTTGTTTTCGTCACCGTGTGGCTCGTTACTTTATAATTTTTTAATGATATTTTAATATATGTGTAACGGGTACTTGAAAATCGCTGATGGTCGCGAATATAACCTCGGCTCTCGACGAGGGTATCTTATTGTACGGCGCGCGCACTTAAACGTCTCGTATACCTACCGGCGGCGGCGGCGGCGTAAGTATAACGTCACGGGAGTAACGTTTCCCCTATCCCCTTGGCCACTCGTTCATCGATAACTTATGTCCCCGTGAAATCCCGTGTACGTGTTTCCGGCTCTATGCCCGGGAATTTTCAATTGGTGGCCGGGCAGTGTAGTAAATGATAATCGTAAATAAATCGTAGAATCTACTACCGTGTAGAACAGGCCAAATCCATTAGTTCCAAAATAAGAAAACTAGTTTAATAATAAATCGCATAATTTTTTCATATTTTTAATTCGACGCTTAGACGGGGCGCCGAATTTTCCCCGTTTAAAATACACGTGTTTTTAAAATGTTTTTAGACTTAAATATTTATCCCTACGCTCAGTATATCCGATAAAATCCCAAACTGATAGTAATTGAACAATGACTATATTACCCTTCGTCGAAGGGGAGAAAAAAAAAACGTTTAATCATTGGTGGCGTAGTATACCGTAAACCGACAAATAGGAATTTAAAGAACCGGATAAAAAAAAAGCCTACTTCGAGATTAAATTATTAAATAAATACTATAATTTATAGTTGTTCTATTTGTATGCCAATGGAGGGCGGTGGAGTTATATACGACGAGTCTCCTGTCCTTGTCGCGGTAATCGTATTGTACCGGATTTTTATGACCTAAAAATTATAAATATTAATAATAAATAAGAATTATAAATATCCGTTACGTTTTACTCGTACGGATACAAACGAACAACGAATTCGATTTTTATAGCCATTCCAAACGCGATATATAAACCGATTTATCGTGCAATAACCGGGTCACATGTCCACGGCGAGACACTAAAATTCGTATTTTCGTACGACGTGATATCGATAAAACCTAGTGTTGTGAAAGTGTGTTGTATTACTTGGCGGTTCCAGCCAGTACAAGTTTTCAATCAAAAACAAGACGCCCGTCTTAAATTAACACAATTGAAAGAAAAAAACGTGTGATGTACAAACCAGTGGTGCCGAATACGTACTTAAGTTGGAGGGGCCTAAAATTAAGGGTGGGTACTGGGTATCTGGTGGTTGATTAAATTAAACGGTTTACTCAATATATATTACATAATATACTAAATAAATCATTTTTAGCAATTGTGTTTAGTACTTAAAAGAACCTAATAAAACAGGTGTCCCTTGAATGTTCTGAGGGGGTGGGTGAAAGGAAATAATAATTAAACAATTTCCACCACACAATAAAACAAAAAAAATTCGGCGCCACTAGTACTAACGAGAGTTATTTTTGCATTGTTTTGTTTATCATTATACCCTGTGCCTAGCAGTGGCTTCTGATCGTGTACGCAGAAAATTCGCCATAATTCTAGAGGGGTCTGATATTTTTAAATATTTTACTGTATATCAAAGACGCTCTCCACGCTTGCAAAATTCATCGCATCATGCGAAATCCAAATATCTATAAATTATTTAAGTTTTTAAATTTTATTTATAATATTTTAGTATATTCAAGGAGGCTAATTTCTCTGTTTGTGCGATTCGAGGGGGACTTGGCCTCCACAAGCTACCTCCCGATTTCCGCTTATGTTTCTGACAGAGAGTTGGAACTGTTGAAAGTATGTGCGAAATTGATTTAACATTTTCTATTGACCGGTTTCTGGATCTCGATGAGGTGTACGGAGTTATATTTTCTACACGTGCCCGGACACGTTCAATAGGCGAATTTTTTTTTATCAATTCTTTCAGCGATTAGTTTTTGAGTGTGGATTCGGCGTGCACTCCCGTGCCAAACCGGTGTCTGCTTGTATATTGACGGAAAACGGCGATCCGTGATAAAAAAAATATGCGGATTTTCATGTTTGGCGGGAGAGGGATCGGGGAAAGGGCTCGGGTGTTTGTTCGTCGTAACTTTGATAGAAACGACTATGGATTGCGGTTTTACAGAAGTTTAATGGACGACCGCACCCGGGTATGTGTACGATAGATTTACACACAACAATAGAAACGGGAACGTTTCGGTTAATATTATAGTTGTTTTCGGTTTACCGGCGGTGTAATAAAAAAAAAAAAAGAGAAAAGAGAAAAAAAAGCGACACGCGTTTAACCGGCGGCCCATAAACACTTTGCATATACACCGCCGCGTAAAATAAGGGACGATCAACCCCGGCAATAAAATATATTATATCCGCGAACCGCAAGGGACCGCCGGGTATAATACACACATATAGTAGCGATTTCAATCGGCACTCGAGTGCTTGAGCACTGCTATACTTCCGTGTATACGTATGTATATATATATATGTATATGTATAGGTATATATACAGCGCGCCCGCTATATCCGCGTGTTGGCCGGTGTTTAATCAACAAGTTGACGGCCCCCGGGCCCGACATCGCGCGCAACGCCCCCGTCCCCGGTGTTTGTTTATGCAAAATATCCTCTTCTCGGCTCCGTCCCGCTCCCCGTACACTCCCTATATACATACATATATATATATAGTATTAGTTATTATATGCACCTATATATATATATATATACGTATATATCGTATATATCCGCCTCCGTAGTCGTAACATTAACAAAATACACAACAAAATGTATATATATACCTATAAGTACGTACAAAGTGCAATTGTTTCACTGGGTATAATATATACATATATATTGATATTCTCCTGTATATATATATATATATATATATATCATTTGCATCGCCCCCGTTCCCCCCTGCGCGATAAATTGCGAAATCCCAAATCAGTATTCTGGCGCGTATATAATATTGAGCTCTGGCTGATGTGTTTGCACAGGCAAATGAACGGCGTCTCTCTCTCTCGCTCACACTCTTTCTCTCTCTCCGCCGCCCGCCAGTAATAAACTACCCATCGAAAACGTTTATTATTATTACTTTTTTTTTTTTTTTTTTCCATCATCATCCGCCATCGAAAACCCGCACCCGTCCCGGTTTTTTTTTTTTTTTTTTTTTCATTTATTATTATTATTATTATTGTTTTTAATACGTTTTCGTGTTTGGATGCGCTAACAACGACGTGTTTTCGTCCGCCGCCTGGTCTGTTCTTATTCTGAATGGAGTGTAGAGCGAAATAAAAAAAAAAAAAACAAAAATGTTTTATAAGAGCATTTCTAAAATATTTATTTCAATTATTAAAAAACAAAAAAACAAAAATATATTTCTGAAATAATTTTTAGATTATTAAATTACACGTTGTTCTTGTTGATACATGAATGCTCTAACCACGCGGATCCAGCCCAAGAGATTCGAAAATCGTTCCGGCGCCACTGAAGTTGCCCCTATCACCCCCCATTCTTCAGAGGGGCGGGAGGGAGATCTAGTGGTGATATTTTATTATTAATACGTAACGGATTTCAACGGCACAAAATTGTGTATAACATCGGCGAAGTCCGTTTTGTCTACGGACACAAAATCGTGCGAGGGGGGTTTTTTTTGTTGCAAATAGTCGACTAATAGATTTCATTATGAGTTTTTCACACGACCCGCGGATAGAAATCGGTTTTTGTTTTTTTTTTTTTTTCGTTTTTCGTTTTAAAAACCGATTCCGGACCGTTTACTATTCGACTGCGAATGTCCCGAAACGAAATTCCAAAACTGGTGTTGGTCGCAGCTCTACTCCGTGCTTCTCCGTCAAAACCCGAATCCTTAGACTTTCAACGACTTTTCATATTCCCGCGTCTTTAAGAATTTTCGGGGTTTTACGTGGATAAAATTGTCATTTTGGCCGAGCATAAATACTCGAACGTTTCACACGACGTTAATTTACAAATGTCACCGCTGCGTTTCGAAACACGTTAAACCGAACGTTAGGGGTTAGGTTAGGTTAGAAAATATAATACGAAATCGTATTCCGTACGTGCGCAAATGTTTTTGCGGCGTTTCCGCGGTGACGGACGTTTTATTTATTTTGGTTTTATTTTTACCGTCCTGCCGGCATTCCGATGGTTATAGGGAGCGACGACCGAATAGCACGCGGTAGTTTTCGTTGACAATATTATTATTGCCGACGACGATTTCCGCCTTTACCGTGTCGCCGCCCCGGCACGATGCGTATAAATAAACGGACAAATTATTATTGCGATCGGTGCGCCGCCGTGTTTATGTAAATTTTATCGCTGGAAAACCCTTTATCGGGGCCGCCGTTCCCGCCCTTCGAGATCTATACGTGTACATAAATCACCGCGGAAAAGGCCGCGGCACTACTCTGCTTTAAAAGCGTAAACATAAAAATATATACGCGACACTCGCGTCGCACGCCACGGTATCCCGGTGTATAATACAGAAATAAATTTTCGTCCCGGGTATATATATATATATAATAAAAAAATCGAATAAAATCAAAAGCGAGATTTTTTTTTGATTTTCTTCTCCTCGCCCCGTCGCTTTTTCCCGGCGTTTCCTGTCTAATACAATGCGTCGCAATCAAGTGGTGCCGCCTCGCGACTATACGGCCGCGGCAGAACACGATCGTCCAAGTATGTGCATATATATATATATATATATATGTATTGTATTATATTTATAGAAAGAGGGGAAGAGAGAGACTGTTAGTAGTGCCTTACGCAATAATATAGACTGCGGCGGTCATTAAATTCTCTCCGATCAGAAATACACAAATGTCGCCGGTAGACAATGGCGACTAAAAAGCGGTTCTTTTATTTCGAAAGAGCCGCGGCGAGGACGCGGGAGAGGGCCCGGCTTAAAACAATTACAAAGAGATTTCGCAGCTCTCCGACGTATTAGCGAGACTACACACACACACACACACATATCTATATAATGATATACAGTACAAAGTCAACGCTAATACCCTTTTTCGGTCCCTCTTTCGGGCCCTATACACGTACATATATATATATATATATTATCAGGTGCACGCGCAAACCCGATTTTCCATTTCACGCTCAACAGATTATTTTATATACGGCGGCGCGCGTATCCGCAAGAGATCGAACGACGACTATATATATATATATATATAGAGAGAGAGAGACAGGCAGACAGACAAGAGTATAAAGGCAGCGGACACCGCGGTGTAATGATGTAAACGGCCGGTCCTATAATATAATACGACGCGCGGAGGGGAAATTATTATTATATCCGTCGCGTCGCGAGGAGAAGGGAAAAGTGCCGAAACCCTTCAAAACGAAAACCCGATCGGATTTTCGTTTCCCGTCCGTACGAATACGCGTACGTACACGCCGCGTTCCTCATGATAATTATCAGTTTGGATAATGTTAAACATCAGCAGCCGTCCCCGTTTTTGGATAACGGTTTTTTTTTTTTTTTTATTATTCGTTTAAAACCGGGCATAACGTTTATTGTCGACGTTATTATGTCCGGCTATAATACCATAACATTAGCGGCCAGTCGACTGCGAACAATGTTGACAATTTGACAATTTCCAAACGTTTTTATGAACTGCGTGTAAGTACTTTGTACGTAGAAACCGTCGTGGGAATATTCAGATCACTTGTATTCGTAATAAACCCACATTTGAAAACCCCGTGATACCCCGGTTTACTACAATACTCGAGCACATTAAGCAAATCATTATGGTTTTAGACTGCGTGATAGTAATAATAGATGATGTAAGTGTGAATCATCTGACGTTTTGTGCATTTCGATGCCCACGGGCCTTGTAAAATTAAATAGTTTGGGCGTTGTAAAATATTCGTATTATTAACAATCGCGTCAATTGTCACTGATATAATAGTTTTTTACGACATTATCCAGAACGCATTGGCTGATGTTATTATATTATCCGGTTAATGTTAACATTTGCATAATGTAACGTATATATATATATATATATAGTGGAAATTTTGGTTGAATTTCTAAGGAAGTTCGTGTACCTCTAGCTGTATATAGCAGCCTCTATATTTTGTTGATAACATTTCGTATACTGCGCGCTTTCACGATTTAAAGAAATTGGAGCCCTTGAACGGCTTTTAAACCGTGTGAGTCAATGAGTAACCTGTCTCTGGATAATCGGTAATTACAAATTAAAACCATGTAATCCATTAATAACATTACATATGAGCACTTTATTTGATAAAAAATTTATGTTTAATAATTTCTAAATTTGAATTATAATTTTAACAGAGCTCTGTTCAAAATCGTTTTTCGTTAGCAACGACGAATATAGAACAGTAGTTATTATTCTTTATATCGACTACTCGACTACGCGGTTCTTAAGTTTTATTGGAATATTTTTATTATTACTTATTTTCAACTTTATATTAATTCGAATACGAATAATGATGTTGGTTGGTTTTTTCTTTTTTTTCCATTTGTCTGCGACAGTCGTTATATATTTCTCTTTTAAACGAAAATCCAATTATTATTTCGAGACGTGAATATTATAAATGTTACGGTTGTTATTATAGTCGAACAGTACATTATCATTTATAAAACTGAGAAAGTATAATACATTTGATAATTTATTTTACAACAAGAGTTCTTTGATTGATTGTTATAAATAACAAAAACCGAAATTGATATTGTAATCCAGTGGTATGCGCGAGGAAAGAAGATTGGGGTTTATAAACTCCCCTACCCCTCACACTGGCATAAAATACAACGACTAGAAATATTTAATTAGTAATTTACTCTTGAAATGTAAAAAAATTTCTGTTAAATTGTATACATCACGATAAAGTTCGATACTAGTCTACGATTATTCTTTTTTCATTATACGCTCGCCCATATTGAAAATACCCGTGCACTGTTGTAATTTTTTAATTTTATTATCATCAAAATTTTGAATACTAACATAATTGTCGGGGGACTATTATTATTACAGTTTTCCTTTTGAATTTAACATGTTGCAACTCTTATTGCGATTATCATTATTTTTGTTGATTACTTGTTTTTGTACAAGTTTGAATTTTGTGATTTTATCAATTGCCCACATCGCAGTAAAACCAATCGGTATACCGATTCCCGGACAAAATTTAGGGGGATATCGCGGGCCCCACAACCCCGATTAATGCGTATCTGACTCAAGTAAATCAAATAAATTTGTATTTTATTTTCGCGTGTAATGACCGTGTACAGTAATAGGTAAATAATAATTTATTAAAACCCTAAGGAGGTTAGTTGCTAAACAGTTTACAAACACAAAGTGATACACGTAATTAGAACGCTCTAAATGGACGATTTATGTATATCTAATGATTATCTACGATGGACAAACCTCGGCCGCGACACCCTCCGCAGAAATTATTATTTTTTTATTGTATTTGCAATTATTGTTGTAATGTATTATTATTGTATTATTGTATCGTTTATCGTGAGAGCAGAAGGGGTTTTCCGAAAATATACGAACACCATTATTATGCCGGCGCGAAACGAGTTCCATTACTGCGGCACACTGCGATACCGCCGCCGCCGCCGCCGCCGCCGTGGCGGTTAAGAGGGCGGTCGGCGTGGAAATCGTCGTCATGATCCACTTCACACCCCCGTAAACCGATTTGCAAGATTAAATGGATACGGAGCGCATTCCACCCACCCCCGCATCCACTTTACGCCACCTCCTCCCCGGCGGATTGTGGCCGTTCGTTCCTTTTCGCCGCCGCCGCCGCCGCCGCCGCTACGTTACGCTATTGCCACGCTCCTCTACGTCGCAGAACGTTTTAAAGTCGCCCGCCATAAAACCCGACGGACGGCTATAGTAATATTTCATATCGCCCGTAATATATTATTATTATTATTATCGTTCTGCGCGTTTGTCACGGGGTTTATGACGCGAACGATTCACGCGCGGCCGTCCGTTTCGAATTATTATTATAATTGTGTTTCACGACGGGCGTTACAGTGAAAGTTAACGACGTTGCGATTGCCGACGCGCCGGTCGGAAATCGAACGGTCTACAAAACGAACCGGGGAATCGCTCCGATACGAACCGAACGCACCGGAGCTAATAAATATGGACAAAGAAGAGAATAACCCGATTACGGTTTTTCGGAAATTCGATCGGCCGCGGCGGCATGTCGACGCGAATACGAGGTGTGTTCAAAGAGTACCGGGACAAATGCTATTACGGCTAATCTACACACGACAACGTTTCAAATTGGAAATAGATGTATTCCTCGCGAATAGGTGGATATTTTTAAAAAAAAAAACCCAAAGTCGCTATCTTATCTCGGTTTAATATTATACGCGGTTAAATCCAGTTGGTTTTTTTTTTCATTCGCCGTTTTCGACATGTCCGAAATTCACGAACAACGCGTGTGCCGTCGAGTTTCGTTTGAAACTTGGTAAATATGATGCAACGGAAACGTACGGAAATGAAATTAAAACCGCTTTTGGGGACGATCCAATCGGTGGTTCCGTGACTTTCGAGTGTTTTAAACGTTTCAAAGACAGTCGGCGGTCAACTGCAGACGATCCACGTGCTGGAAGACCGTCGACGTCATCCAGAAACGATGGTGTGGCGATGAATTGCGAACAAATGCGAAATGTCCGCCGATTAACCGTTCGTGAGTTAACAAAGCGAATCTCAATTGAGTCTTTTCGTGCAATAATTACAGGGAAATGTACAGATGAGAAGGGTCGCGCCGCCAATTCGCTGCCATCCCTATGCACATTTTGCGCTATCGTTTCGTGAATTTTTAACCGATAAAAAAAAATTGCTGTTGTCCCGCGGACTCTCACTGAATTCTCCGGATTCAGGCGCCGTGTGATTTTTTTTTTCAATTCCCAAGATTAAAATCTGCGCTTAGAGGACAACGATTTCAATGTGTGGAGGAAATTAAAGCGAGCGTGGCAACAGAACACACAGCTTTAACTCTGGAACGGTTTCAAAAGATATTTGAAAAATGGCAAGATCGCCGGGATCACCGCGTATCGGTCCGGTAGAGAGTCTGGTTTCGAAGGAGATATCTTCGAATAATATGTAACTTGATTTTTGATAATTGTTTTATATAAAATCGTGGTTAACGAGAATATTTAAATCAAAACAAGTATCAATTAAATCAAAAATTACACTATACAAAGTAATTATTAGACCGGTTCATCTATATGCTTGTGAAACATGGCCATCGACCAAAGGAGATGAAGACAAAATAGCGATCTTTGAAAGAAGAATATATGGGCCAAAACGAAATAATATCACACAACAATATGAAAGTAGATGCAACATAGAATTACAACAGCATAGTAGCAGTACTACAATATAAAAGAATCGGATGGGCCGGCCACGTATGGAGGTCAAATAGCCTAATGAAAGCGGTATTAAAATGGAAATCCCTTGGGAAAAGATCACTAGGCGGACCAAAACAAAGATGGATAGACAAAGTAAAAAAGACTTTGAAAGAATTTGGAATACAAGATATGGAGCTCAGGATAGAGACAGGTGGAAGCAAATTTTTGTTGCGGTTATGGCCTTAAAAAACCGGAGAAGAAGAGAAGAAGAATAAGAAGAAGAATAACCTCGTATATTTACCGCATCGCGAATACATAATATTATTTATCTCGTCCGGTGCACTAAATACACGCGCACGCACGCCGTACTATACGGGGGCGAAAATATATTACATTACACGTGCCGACGAGGCGAATCGATTCGTCGATGAGTTGATTGCGGGGTGGGCATATAGGTACACAACAAACGGCGTGTAAACACGGGATTTTCCTACCCTATGTAATAATAATCTACCCCTTTTAGCGGGTAAACACGCGGCCGGATCTTTAATATCGGACTACTTAGGACGGCGGCGCGGCGCGTCTGTATACACTCCGCGCCGCGATCCTCCGCTACCGCCGGCGGTGTAATTGTCCCGTCGATCAACTGCGCCGCAGCGCCGCGCGATACACCGACACCGGCCCGAAAAGTCATAACGGCCAATCGTACCGGAACAGCAACGCCGTATATACAGACACAAATAGTTCAATCGATTATTTTTTTTTTTTCCCCATTTTTTACGAACGGCATTTCGAGATTTCGAGGGGAAATAATAATCGATTCGTTTTGCGTCGTCTCGTACGACTCGGTCTAAAACATTATTTTCGTATAATAATATTTATTACAATACTACGCATACATTTATCCCAAACCGTTTTTGCGGTATGTTTATTAGGGAATATACCCGTTGTTCCCGATTGTTCCCAGTTGTTGAGAAAGTCTTAGCAATATCATTTTAAAAATAAAATTATCCCCCAAGAAATCGCCCCCGTTGAACTCGACGATTGGAGTAGATAAGAATTTCGGTCAAAATTCGTTTACACAGACAACGGAACGATTTTGTGGTTTTTGTGCTTTTTCACGTACACTTATCGTATTTAGTGAAACTATAATATTTACGAATACATTCCTCGGTGCACTCGGGTTGTGAAAGATATGCGAAAGTGCCGCGCCCCTATATATAAGATAGTCGAATGGGTTTGGTGCATTTTTAAGGGGAATTTTATCGTAAATTATATAAATACAGTACCGACCAATAGCGTTTTTTGTGCGTTTGTGATCTGTGCGAAACTTGTTTTGACGAATTTCGAGATTCCGAGGGGGAAATAATAATCGATTCGTTTTACGTCGTCTCGTACGAAAACATTATTTTCGTTAAATTCTATAGTTAGTTTGCCGCGGCCGGCGTATATGGTAAAATACTGGGAGGTTTAGAGTAGTGAAAAAAGAAAAGCAAGCAAGCAAGCAATAATAAAAAATAAAAAATAAAAAGGGGTATCACACAAACACACAAACACACACACACACAAGACGGCTTTTCCTTTTCCGCCTAGACGCGCACGCGCGTGGCTACTATTACCCATCGAATATTATACGTGTGTGTATGCGCATACGTATTTTTATTATTATTATTTTTTTCTTGTACGACAGAGGAGATGCTGCAGGGCCTGACCATTAGCGATGCACGCGTAATCCCATTCATCCCGTCAGATTATATCTAATTCCGGTTTAATTCGATTCAACGGTGACGGCGGCATCCTCCCCAAATCCGCCCGCCGCGCCCCGTACGAATATACACGGGACTCTGCGCCCGTCCCGTTTATTACGACGACGACGACAAGGAGCCCATTAAATATTTCACGTCCGGATATAATCGCGCAGACTATACATAATAATAATTATATATAATAATAATAATGATAATATCGTAAATATTATACACTAGCCAGTGGCTTAGGAAGCCCCGGTACCGCCGCCCCTGGCAAACTTCGAAAAAAAAGCATCTTTATACCAATTAAAAAAAAAAAAAAAACTGATGCGATGATATATATATATTTTATTTTTTTTTAACCTTTAATTTTGCTACATTTATTTTTAGAATACAATTCCACATTGTCACTGTGTACATGACAAGCTTTGAAAATTCCCTCCAATAAGAAATTCCCTTGTGGTTTTCGCGCAATTTCGTCATTAAATACGCACGCAGTTGTGCAGATTTGACTCGACAAAATCATACATATTTCAACATGTATAACGAAAAATTGCCGTTCCGAACGAGAAGAATTAAAATACCGCTTTCGAAGCACAATTTTTGCAATTTGCAGCTCTGGCGTAGGTACTGTCCGCCATACCCTTTGCTAACGCCACTGATACTAGTTTTAACGATTTTTGAAAATTAATCACTCAATTGTTTATTTACTCGGATAACTGAAATTATGCTAAGGTATGGTCAGATACGGATCTGCTATGTACTCTATCATTTAAAAATAAAAACCAATAAAATCGCGACGACCTGATGACATCGTGTATCCCGAGATCATTGGCATCAAAGATTCTCGTTATCACATTTTTTTATATAAATTATATTATTTATTGTCATAGTGTGTCTTATTCTCGTCGCACAACGTACGCAAACACACATATTATCAATACAATTTCAGAATATAATTTGTGCGTAATTTTAATTATAAATAAAAATATTTTATTATTTTCTATTTAGATAGGTACGCACAAAAGAACGAGAAAAAAAAAATTAGATTAAACGATTAGATTTTTTTTATAGTTTATATGATATATAATAATTTATAACAAATACGCGTTTTTACTAAATATAAAGAATAAAAATTAGTACGAAAATTGAATTATTTCTGTTGGTTTATTATGGGTTTCTTCGGTGATCGGGATGATGAACGGATAACAGTTTTTATTACCTCTTTGATTTAATTGTCGCGGGAGCAGGGGGGGGAGAAGAGTTCCGTTTTTAAAATAGATTATAAAGATTAACAACAAAAAAAAAAAAAACCCCAAAAGTTTTGACCATTTTAAGCAACTATTCTGGATAACCGAATTTGGCCCGAGTAAGGGTAAAAGCAGCCAGTAGCAAATATACTAATAACATTACAAGTACAGAAACGACGAGAGTATGAAATGGTCCCTGCGCCCTTCCGAAAATCAGCCGATAAAACGTTTCGGGTTTAAACGATTTTTATCCCTCGTCGTATATATATACACACCGAAATTCTATTATTTTAATGTATTTTGCGAAACTCAGATATACACGTATATGTATAAATTATATTTGTAACGTTTGCTTTTAGAGAGTGGGACGGACCCGCCCCTAAATATTGCAGGGTTTTCGAGATAAAACAATAACACGATCAAAACCATCAAAGTAAACACACTGCCCACCGGGACAAGCCCCCGGGACCGTTTTCATTTAATATAATATTCGTTTTATACGGTTCGAAATAAAAATAATAATAATAAATTAATTAAAAAAAAATTCGGACGCAATATTCGCACCGCGTATAGGCCTCAGGCGATATGTCTGGATGGCATATATTGCGGGCATTGCCGGGTAGTTTTTTAACTAGTAGTCTCTCTCTCTTCTCTTCTCCGGTTTTTAAAGGCCATTGTGGCCCATAACCGCAACACAAATTTGCTTCCACCTGTCTCTATCCTGAGCTTGACTACTTCCATATCTTGTATTCCAAATTCTTCAAAGTCTTTTTTACTTTGTCTATCCATCTTTGTTTTGGTCCGCCTAGTGATCTTTTCCCAAGGGGTTTCCATTTTAATACCGCTTTCATTAGGCTATTTGACCCCCATTCGATTCTTCTATGTTGCTTCTACTTTCATATTGTTGTGTGATATTATTTCGTTTTGGCCCATATATGGTCTTCTTAATATTCGTCTTTCAAAGGTCGCTATTTTGTCTTCATCTCCTTTGGTCGTTGGCCACAAGCATATAGAAGAACTGGTCTGATAATTACTTTGTATAGTGTAATTTTTTATTTAATTGATACTTGTTTTGATTTAAATATGCTCGTTAACCCATAATAGCATTTGTTCGCTGCAGTAGTTCTTATATTAATTTCTTCGTGATTAGTATTTTTGCTATTAATTGTAATACCCAGATATTTAAAACTATGTACCCTTTCAAACTTAAAACGCTCAACTTCTAGTTAAAACTACTAGTCTATAGAATATATTATAGAAAGCGACGATTGTGATTAAAAACGATTTTGAACGGAGCAAATAGGATACACTGATGGCGGTGTTAGTCGTTTCCCTCCTCTTTTGGTCATAACAATTTTTATGCGCCAATACAGTGATTTAAAAAGAACAATTAAACGATTCTGAGCAATAAGGATTCGGTTAATCGTCATGTTTTCAAATGCCGTTGTTTTTACGATTTTCATCTAAACGTTTTCTTTTATCACTACTACGTACAATTTGTAATGAAACTCGTGTGAATTTTTTAAACATTTCTGCTCGGCTCAAAACAATTTTATCGACATAAAACGAATAGAAAACTATATATAAAAAAAAAAAAAAATCGCTTCGTTTAGAATATAATAACATACAAATGCAATTTGTTGGGAATATCAACATACGTTTACCAAATAAAGTACCGGTAGTCGAAAATTACGCATAATTCTAAGTACGGCGTGAAAAAATCAGAGCAATTTGACCAACTAAAAATGCGTTTTCCGAGAAAAATAAAAACGTTAGTAAAACTAATATCTTTTCGCTATGCTCGAAATTTCAAAACACGAAATAAAACATGGTTGTTATCAACCGATATGAGAACGATTTATACAATTTTTTCCCCTTTTTATTTGTTAGCCAGAGGCGCCGGAACAACGGAGTCAATGCAGACAATCACCCCAAGGGGCTAAGCCCGCATTACTTAAATCGTTTCAATGGTTCCCTATAATTTTTATGTTGAATATAAACTCTCTAAACGGTCGAATAATTGTTTAACATTTTAAACGGTATGCAGAGAAATTATTTAAAACACACGTTTTGCCAAAGACTGACACAAATAAATTGGAACAATATTAAAACAAAACAAAAAAATATGTTTTGTTTTATTAAAGGCTAATTATTTTTTATTTTTTTAATACTTTGTATATTTAAAATGTTGGTATTTTTTTTAAAAAATAAATTTTAAATTATTAAATTACGTCAATTTCGGTACCTATATAAGCGCTTAAGAGAATTCAGCCCCCGGCGGTTCAAAAAGCGCCACTGTTTCTTACTACCTCTCCGCCAGCCACTATAAGATCACCGCTGTATATACGGCTAATTAAAATATGATTTCGAATCCAAAGACCACGTTCTCGAGGAAAGAAAGAAAAATCGAGCGACGGTGACGGGTCGAATTACGCGTCAACGAGACGACCGACGAGCGACGCGTTATTACGCTGATTCACCGCGTCCCGGGAGGGGTCGCCGAGAGCCGCAAGGAATCCGAGCGACACGCAGCGCGTCGGCCGATGACGAGGCGACAATTTGGACCGCGCGACATAAGTCGACTGCGACCGTAATGAGCGGCGGCCGTTGTGAGGCTCTCCGGTTATTATTATTATTATTAAAATAACGGCCAAAAACCGATACCGTTGTACCACTGCGGACGTCATAAACTCGAGTATAGTTTACCGGAAATTATAATTATATATAAATAATGAATTTCATAAATATTATAATTAAAATAATGATCGTTGGTATAATTGCAACGAAAAATATTATGTAAAAGTTGTAAAATACGTACTAACTACAAAAAAGATAAATTTCATTTTAAAAACTATACAGCTAAATTACCCTTTCCACCGTTTAAAAAAAAAAATAATAGGGTTTCCATTTGAAAATCAAAAGTTAAGGAGTAATTACTGTATATAACTATTAATTTGGTTCCTGTATATAGTTATTCCTTAAACATTTACAAACATTACAAAATTATTGCTCGGGTATTTGAATTGTTAAAATAATTGTCCGTAACCCGTACGATCGCATCGATAATTATTTTGGGTTTGTTGAATTATTGTTTTACCGGTCTTCTAACAATATACGTAGTGGTGCAGTGCGCATTTAGTCATTACGACCGAACCGATGCGTAACGCGTTCCCATTGGTACGTCAATCGATATCGATTGTTTTCCCGGGAACTCGTTCGGATACGCCGCCCTACTTATACAGGGTGTTTCGTTTTACAATAGTTTGCCGCCGCACAGCATTACCCGCGTACTCGGTGGACCCGATAGTGCAATTTTTATCCTAACTCCGGAGTTTGTCGCGCTGTATGTTTTTACTCTTAGGACACGGGCGTAAGATCAACGATAAAAAAAATATCACGTGATAATTCCCGCAATCCGATTGTCATTTTTGGTTTTATTTCGAAAAGTTAATACATAAATATGTGGGTTTTTTTTTTAATGTTACTATGAAATCGTTTGGATTCAAATGATCCAATTGTTTCTGATAACAGACTGATAAAAAGATCATGGAATAGACACTGATCGAGCGTACTGCCGTCTAATACCTTATACCTGGCTAATATAGTAAAACTAACAAACACCAGCAAGCATTATTTCTAAATTAATCTAACCCGGTCGACTAATCCGACATGTTTTATAGACGCCGATAAATTAATTATTATACCATATAATATTTCGTAAAAAAATTATCTGTTTCTCTCTTGCCTCTCCGGCAAGATGACCTGACTGATGGTAAAATCACGGCTAAATAAACAGCAAAATTGTCCTGGGCCGTATGCGGCCTGCTCTGTACTCGAAACAAACGATAAAACCACGGGAAAAGAAATGGTTTGGTTACAATTTTTGTTTTTGTTTTTCTCGCGGTTATTGTACAGAATAGATTTTACCGTTTCTTCCAAGTCTGTGGCGCGTGCGGAGCGATAGAGAAAACACGTAATTTCGCCGACACGCCCGCTGTTTATTTAGCAAAAACCGTATAAATGTTACGGTTAATATTCGAAATCCGTCAAAACTATAGTTTACACAAACCGCTTTCGTCACTACTGGTTTTGACTAGTTAAAACTAGAATTAACTCGCAAGTTTAATAATCGAGGTTCGACCGACGAAGTCGATGGCCTATTTGTATTAATCGTTCGTTATCAACGATATCGATATAGATTTTTGTTCTTTGTGAAAACGTGGAAAAACCAAGATTGGCGGTTCTTAGGCGACGATATGTGCAGAGGCACTGGAACAACGGGGGCGATTACCCCCACGAAATTTAATACCGAAACATTCAAATAATAATTGTCGACCAACGGTTTAAAACAGATAAAACGACAAAATGGACGTTTTGACGAATACCGACAAATAAATCGGAACAATGTAATTTCTGAAATGATTTTTGCACTTGTTATATTAAAACGTGGTTTTCGGTAAGCATTAAACAATGGTTTTCCATATGTTCAGCCCCTACGGTTTCCAAAAATCGTTTCAGCGCCACTTGACGATACGTGACGCATTATATCGATCCGTACGAGAATGATTATACACTTTGCCGCGGGGGGGGGGGAGAGTAAAAATCAGAAAAAAATCGCACAAAAATGTTATACATTTGTGTGGTTAACAGCGAAATTACAATCGCCGGTATTGTATATTCTAAAACCGCCCCCCGTACTCCCTCCGAGTACATTCGCCGAACATATTTACGCGTTTGTTTATTTGTTGCGGTGTACAGAAAAAAAAACTGAAGAAAAAACCCCGCTTTTTTCATCATTTTTAACAACGAAATTATTATTCAGGGATTACATTATATTTCGGATACATCCTGTATAACGTGATAATAATAATATCGTCTGCGACGGTTCCGGCGATGAAACAGTAGACGTAAGCGGAAAACCAGGAGGCGGTTGATGCAAATCGAGTTAAAAATACCGCTTTGTTTGAAAGGCGGCGAACGGTTAAACAGTGAGCGGCGGCAGCGGAGGCGGCGGCGGCAAACCCGAATGCAAATGAGGTTATATACCGGGTGAAACTTTTACGGTTATTGAGTGCCGGAGTACGTACAAAGGACAATATGTACGCGCCGACGTATATAATATTATATTATATTATCTAATGAAATCCGTAGACACGATTGTACAGCCCACCGTAGACATTCATTGTTATTTTCCCGGTTTCCCGATAGCGGCGACGGTTCGGTATCGAAACGCTATTCGTCCGTCCGGTTTTCCATCGCTTTCGACATTTTTCTTTTTCGCCGTCATGTATACCCGGTTCACGCGGGCGCACGATTGCAATTTAGAACAATTTCAATCGCACACGTCAAAACCAAATCGAACAACACGAATAAAAAAAAACCCCACGATGGTTTCAAAATCCTTATAAAACAGCTCGAAAATCGCCAGAATGTACGTTTTCCCGCGTCTAGAATATACTAATTGGTACTAAATTACAAAAGTTATATCCGCACAAGTGTAAACTCGACAATGCCGAAAAGCTATCGATATGAAAGTATGCGTTTTTAACGGTGCTTCGGTTTTGTTAGTATGACAATAAATCGTTTTGTCTGTATAAAACATTGCAAAATCAACACATTAGCCCGTAAAATGAAAAAAAACTCCTCTAAATATAATAAATAGGCACGCAAAAATATATGTATTAAAAACATTTGGTTATGCAATAAGTGAAAATAAAATTAAAAAACATGCGAATGTAGCAAAATTCGAGCACACTTATAAATCAAAGTTTGGATATTAAAACTAATTAATTATTTTTATCGTTTACTTATTAACTTGACTAGTTAGAGGTTTTCATGATGTAAACTTAAATATGTACAGCTGTTTTTATACACTGTCAATTAATTTAACGAGTTGGAGACGAATGATTTTTTTTTTTTGACGCAATTCAATCGAATTAATCAATTCGGCTACGATTTATTTCGTTTAAATTAACGAAAATTTACTGTTTGTGTTGCTTTACGCCTACGTGCAAGTTAACACTTTTATGCCATTTTAATTATTAACTTTTAACCGAACGCTTTTTAAAATTTTTTGTTTACTTAACTCGACCTAATCGAGTTAATTATTCGTCATTAACTCGGCCGACTTTACATTTATAACGTTGATAATAATAATACGGCCGGAAGGTCCGGGGGATAGGTTAACGGCAAACGCAAAAATCCGAAACGACGGACCGTCTGGTTCGATAAAGACACGATATAATGGTAAAATCGAGTTGACAATAACGCGATTATAAAACGCGGATTACCGTCGATTTCTCGGAGAGCGGCACTGGATGTCACTGTCATGGCCGATCTTCCGGATAACGTGTGACTTTGCGTTCGCGTTCAATTAAAATCGCACACAAAACGGCTACAGGGTAGTAGGGATCACTGCAATTGTATAAAAATACGGTAAAACTCCTCCTGTATAACGAACGTCCATTTAACGAAATGTTCGGTTTAACGAATTGTTTTTGACGAACCATTGACATTCGTTGTTAATCGTGCGTATATATTTAGCTCTGCATAACGAATCCGATGTTTCCGTGTATAACGAATAAACTATTCGATAACAAACGTGTGTTTTTTTTTGTAAACTTTGTCACTATCGAATATTAAATGTTCTTCTAAACAACCTACGATTTTATTGTTTCCCATAAAGATAAGACATTGATAGGCAAGCCGGTTAATTTGACTGCACCGCAGTACTGCGTGCGGCAGTCCAATACTGACGTAAACGTAATCGTACGAAATACGATGAAAATCGAAGGAGATCATGCAGAATAATTACCTAAACTCACCGAAAAAGAGATACTAAACGCCTTTTCTGTTGTGAGAAACGGTTTTAGACAACAAGCATATGTTCGGGATGAAGTTGTTTTTTATCTCAATGAAATCGAAACATTTTACGAAAACAATACAATTTATACAAAATAATAAACGAAACTCACTGATTATTTTTTTTTAAATTAAGATTAACATAATAATTATATATATATATATATATATATATATATATATATGTAGGCATAATATGATATTTTATGTTTATTTGTAATATAAAATATAGAATATGAAATTAAAAAATTGATACATATGAAAAAAAAAAAAAAAAAAAAACATGTAAATCTATTTAACGAATTTCTCTGTATTACGAATTTTTTTTTGTTCCCCATTAGACTTCGTTATATGAAAGTTTTACTGCATATACATATTTACGAGGTGTGTTCAAAAAGTACCATTATTTTATTTTTAATAAATACAAAAATTAAGTTACACATTATTGAAAAAAAAAAAATCTCCTCCCGTGGTTCCCGGCGATCTTGCCGTTTTCCTAAAACCCGTGTGAACTGTTGAGTCCTGTTGCCGCATTCGCTTTAATTTCCTCTAAATTTTGAAATCGTTTTCCTTTAAGCGTCTTTAGAACTTGATGCCCACGCGTTGTTAATTAATTTTGGACATGTCGAAAACGGCAAATGAAACAAACTGACTAGGTTTAACCATGTGTAAAATATTAAACTGAGCTTGGATAGTGACTTCGGGTTTTGTTTAAAATATCCACTAATACGCGGGGAATATTTATTTATTTATAATTTAAAACGTATAGTTATCACGTATAGATTAGTCGTAATAACATTTGTCCCGGTACTTTTTGAACAGATCTCGTATATGTGTATCCGGTGCCGGGGTACGTAATGACGATAACAATAACGTCATAATAATTTGAGATTTTATCAAACGGCCGTAAATTGTAGAAAAGTTTGTAAATCGAATAATAGCAAAATACGCCGTAGTAATAGATAAAAAAAAATTATTGCATTGCACCTAACTATCTAACTTAGCATTCATATATAAATCGGAAAATAATTTGATTGGTAAAACAGTATCACTAGGGTAGTTTTTTTGTATCGCATTTATTAAGATTTACGGCGTGAAAGGTTTATAGCATTTTTCCTAGCCGAGAAAAATGTTTTCCGATAATAATAAATATTAAATCTAGTATAATAACTAGTGTCTAAAATATTATATTTGAATTAGAAAATAATCAAAATCGTGATTATACAATCGTCTTAGCAAACGAGACACTGGACTAGTTGACTGTGTTTATGACTATTGACTACAATAAGGCTGGGCCAGTTCACGATAAATACTGAAGAAAAAAAATTAGTTAAAACGTCAAAAAATGTTGACCGTTTTATTAGGATAAATTAAAAGTCAATTTAAAAATTCGAGTAATTTATTACATTGTTTTTTTTTACTCGAGTTGAGTTAATTTTTGTTCAATTGTATTATTAAACCCGGAGTTTGTGGGTTTTTTAAAAAAAAAAAAATATGGACGATCCCGTATTTTAAACAGACATATCGAATTATAATTGTTTTAAATTCGAAATTCCGTACACGTTATTGAGTAAAAAAAAAAAAAAAAAAATTACCTATGCGATAGGTAGCTATTCAAATAGTTTACTGTAAATTTATAATATTGCGTTATAATTAATACAAATCGAGTGTAAAAACATAAGTCGAGTCGAGTTGACAAAAAGTCGTTAAGAGCTATAAGTTGAAATTTGAATGTCAAATCGAAAATACGGAAAAAGTTTCACTTTTAACTCGTCAACGCACAGCCTCGAACGCTATACGAGTTATATACGGTGACAAAGGCTGAATTTCGATTTTCGTTTAAAACATTTATATACATCATAATACGCTTACAATATATATATATATATTTATACTCGAATATTTATTATCCGTAAAGTTCCCCGGCGACGACGACGTCTGTATAGTAATTTTTCCGATCGATGCGAGACCGTTCGGTTTTAACGGTTCGGCGAACACGACGATGGATGTGCACAAAAAAGAAACGAATCTTTAAGAAAAAAAAAAAAGAAGAAAAACCAGCGTCGGCGTTCCGGTATCAAAAATAAGGGAGTTTCGAAGTTAATAGCCTTTATATACACTCCCCGACCCGACGTCGAATAATAATAATAAAAAAAAAAATCAAAAATAAAAATGACATAATGTTGTATATTTCCGTATATTATACGCGTATTATATTTCGGGACGAGTTTACGCGAAGACGATGGATGCTGATGATGATCCATTCACTGTACAATATTATGCAAGAAAAACGAATTATTCTTATTCAGTCTATTTTACAATACACGCGCGCGTATGAATATCGAAATCAACTCCGTATCCGACGATTGACCGACGGAATTTTATTTATTTATTTTCGACAACATAATATTTTATGTTACTATAACGGGAGACTGGATTTCGGAAAATGTTACAAACCCCTAACCTTACCCCGGGATACGCCACTGGAACACATTCTAATAATTATTTCACTAATAGAAAGCTACACCGAGTATCTCTGAGTTACAGGGACTATAATATATTCCGGATTTCAATCCCTAAATCGTGGCTCACGCTGGATTATTGGTATTTTTGGTACAGAAATCGAATTCATTATTTCATTTCCTTAGTGATTTAAATGAAAAAATAACAGTCGTTATAACCTACTTGAATTAGTTACCACGAGGAAGAGAGTGCCGTTTTTAAAAGAGATTAAAAAATGTTTTAAATAAACCAAACGTTTTGACAATTTAGTACCGTTTAGCGACGATTCCGGATAAACAAACTCGACCCGAGCAAAGCCGGACGATGACCAGCTACTTATAATAATTTTCAAAATCGTTTTCTTTATTATTTCAAATCGAAGACACCGTGTTAAAAGTTAAATGGATTTAAACTCACGCCGGTTTTTAATAATTATATTATATGGCGTGTGGGGTTTTTTTAAAATTTTTTTATTAACAAATTTACTAAACTTTTAATTTTTTGCCAATCGAATTATTATTTTCATACTTGAAAGTGTCGAATGTTGTGTAAATTAAAAAACAAACAACTTCCAATCGAATTTGAACGGGTGTTTATAATAAGTTTTATTTAAAACTTTAGATATTTTGAGTAACTTGTTCGGCTTTGAACATTTGTCTATTTCTATAATATACCGAATGCGTTAAAATCAATACCAATAGAAAGGAAATCGACATTTTTTATTTTTCGTTTCGGCCGGACAGCAAATAATATTTCCGCAGTGTCGTTACAATATAACTATTTGCGCGTAGTTGAAAACTGAAAACACTATATTTATACGGAATGTATACGATTCGGACGGGAATAAAATCGCATCAATATCCCAAAAACGGCACAAATATCGTCGCCAGATTTCAGGACGGAAGGGTCCGGCGCCGTACCGTACGGGTGGAGGATACGCGCTCCGTTTGGCGTCATTTCCATTTCCCGCGTCCCGTTAAATAATCCGGAAACTATAAATCCGGTGCCCCGTGCTCCGACCGTTGGTTTATATTTTATTTTATTTTTTTTTTATCGCGTGATGTTTTTTTTTTTTTTTTTTTTTTTTTTTTTTTTTAACTAGGGACCGAAAAGATCCGCCGCCGTCGGTAAACGAGATATTGTAAATTATTTTTCCGGGTACCATTATTTCGGGTCGTGCCGATACGCCGCGCGTTGTTTGCGGCGTTTAATATTTCGTGTGCGATCTTTTGTGCCGGCGAAATATAATAGTAACCGTCCCCGTTTCGACAACGTTGCCGTGCGTTCAAAAGGCAAATTCGTAATCCGAACGTCGCTGACCACCACCACCACCACCACCACCACCGCGCCGGCGAAACTTTTGACTTTAATCATGGTTTTCGTTGCGGGCGGAGCGGACAGAGAGTTTTCGTTGTCGTCGCCGTCGCCGTCGTCGTCATCGTCGTCAGAGGGGCCTTTGTGCCTTTGATATACACGCGTGACTATACGACGACCGCCCGTCGTTTTCCACCAGCCCCGCACGAGTCTTCTGCACCCCCTCCCCTTGCCCCTGCCCGACCGTAATTAACCGTCGTCGTATGGCCACCGCAACGATATCGAGTGGTCCGTTTTAGACGATGCGGTCGAATACAACAAACCCGAAAATTTGTATGCAAAACGTCCCGTGAATTTTACACGGTCTAATAGACGCTAAAATGTTGTGTTTGCAAACAAATGTTGGTCTAGGTAAATCGATCATAAATCTTCGTTTATATTTGTCTAGACAGATTTCTCTGTTGTCTTTGCGCGACGTTGCTGGAAAACCCTGACAATTACAAATGTCTAAATACTTGTTGATAACTAAAAAAAAAAAAAAGAGCCGAAATATTCTATCCCGAAAATTCTAAAATAACACTCATAGATGTTTTATGCTCTAATAGTTTATATTTTGAAAACCAATTCTAAAAACGCCAATTTTAAAAATGCCCGTTTCGGTGTGTTTCTCCTCTTAACCGGCACGACGTACGTATTATAATTATGATTTTGTTCTTTCGCGAAATTTCCAGTATCCCCCGAGTGTAATTGAATTACGCGCGGACAATGATTGATACGCGAATGTTTCTTTTTTATATATATATATATATATATATATATATTTTACGATTTTTATTATGAATATTAAACGCATTAATCACCGACGTCCGCGATGAGGCGCCCGGCGGCGGCGAGGGGCCGGACGGCGACGCAATTAGCCTGATGAGAATCGGTCGTGTAAAACGCCTCTGCTGCTGCCATTTATACTGCCGTCGACGCCACTACAACTGCTATACCGCTAATACTTGATGCTCCTGCCGGTAATGAAGAATGATGTCGCCACTCGCTTACGTATTATTATTATGATTACCGAGCTTTTGTCAACCGTCTCGGCGGTCGTGGCAGCCGCCTCCCGCGTTCCCGTAAAACACCTGCACACCGTGTCCTAATATCTTGGCCGGGGCGGACGGCGTAATTCCGCCTAAATCGACGTGCCGCCGCCGTCGAAATTCCACGACCGCCTATTGGCGGTTTTGAGCACATTACTCTAATGTGACTGCGAACGATTGAAAATCTATCTACACTCTATTCGGAACAGGAACAGAACCGCCAGGCGGCGGACGAAGACACGTCGTTGTTAGCGCAGCCATCACCCACTGCGGCTGTAGATGGTTGCCGATTAATTAACAAATCCGCCACCAGGTGGTCTGGCAGCGCCAAGAGCTCAGTTATCGCATCGCGCGCAAAGGGGCGGTCTGTTCTTATTCCGATTAGAGTATAGATAAAAATTAAAAGACGATTTATTTACATAAAAATAAAACGCTATATATCATTTGGATTAAAAAATAAGATAACGGCCTAAAATTTTAACCATTTATCTATATATATATATAAGATAAGTAAATATTATTAAATAGACGTTTACGGCTTAAAAAACACGACCAGTATTTTAAGTGCGTTGGCAATTTAAACGTAATTTTTGAGTATATAAACGTCGCGTTTTCGTTCAGATAGGCAGAGGTTAATTATAATAATAATAATAATAATAATAGATTAGGTAATTGTTGATGAGCAATTTTATTATTTGTTTAATGATATTCAAACGGAGTTTGAGAATTGTGCGATGAAACCGGAAAGAGATAACTTCGCGTGACCTATTACAGTAAAACTTCCATATAACGATGTGGGGAACAAAAACAAATTCGTAATACAGAGAAATTCGTTAAATAGAATTACATGTTTTTTTTTTCTTTCATATGTTAAATGGATGTTGGTTATATAGAAGTTTTACTGTATATAATAAATATCTGTTGGCCGTCGCGCTCGGGAAAAAAACGATACCCGTTCGTTTTATTCGAATCGTCCTCGCCCGCGTGTGACCCGCCTTTAGGTTCGCCTCTAGTTTTCGAAATCGACACCGACAATATTATTATCGTCTAGAAACGTCAGCGGTCTACAAAACGTTTTGGCGCTCAACGAAGCCTCGCTGTACAGCGATTGGACCATACACTTGCCGGGCTGGTCGTCGAACAAACACTCGCCCAACTGTTCGCACCTCACCACGCCGTTTTCCAAACGGTACCAGTGCGGTCGACCGTCGCACACGATCTGCACCGCGTGCACGCGTTTCTCTAAAAAGCCGACATAATAATAGACATGAATATATTAACAATAATAGTACGTTTTTACCGACGCACCGATTCTAATTAAAAAACACAGCTCTCCGGTCACTCTGCCGTTTTCGCCGAACTGATGTATGTTCAGGTCGGACCAATCTACGCTGGTGTTGGTACCGTCGCCGTTGCCGATGAACCCGAAAAACAGCCTATAATTGGGGGAAATTGACGGGTTACGTGTGCATCAGTCATTCTGCAGTACGAGTACTTTTTCGTTCTCCGATTGGACTGTTCAAACTGCCGCACAAAGATATCTCCGTCGACCCCCTCCCCCAGGATACAATATTCCAAGGAAATTAGTGTACATCCAACACCTAAGAAAACCCATGGCGGACTTAGGAATCGTTGAACTCGAATTTGATTTAATGAACGTCTTGCAAACATCTATGATATAGATCCTAGTACCTGATGTTTAAAAAAGTGAATGTTCTCGAACATGCGTTTGCGACGTTTGTTGTATCAATTAAAAATCGGCTAACCGGAGAAACGCGGTTTAATAAATAACTCACCGCGAAAATGTTACTTTGTGACAGACGACGGTGATTACCAAAGAACGGCCGTTCGCTAAGAACATGGTCACGTAAAAGTATCTGTGCATTGCGGTAAAATCTCTAATTCTGCCTAGAAAAAAAAAAAACCGTATCGTTTAGATTCGAATGGCGTTTTAATTAATAAACATACGTGAATTTTTAATGCATTACCGAAGCTCCTGTCTCGGACGGTCATCACGTTATGAATTTGCATAGGTTTTCCGTCCAACTCGACGGTCGCGTCGAGTCGACCGAATTGTTCCCAATGAATCACGTTGTCTTTGGAACTGCAACGGAATCGCGATGTTAAACGTTGTTATAATATTATATATAAAGAGTTGTCATCACTAGAGCCCGGATTTATATGCAAATAAAAATTTGTATTATAAATTACAACAGTATACGGTTTATAGTGAAAATGTTAGACAACCCGAATGAATGTATACAAAAGTTTATTAAACAAAATCAGAATAATATTATTTTTATGAATTATGGTTTTTATGACATTGCGTTTGAAAAGTATTACTAATATTGTTTATATTAAATTATTGTGTGACCGAGTACCGGCATGAGGTAATACAGATTGTTTTCAAGTTTTCGAATTGAAAATTCTTACGATTATCTCGAAGCATACTTTTGTATTTGGAAAACCTTCTTATTCGTTTTTATGCGAAAATTTCACGTTTTCATAGGAAATACGGAGTTTTAAATTCTCATTTTAATGGATATTGTAAAATATGCAACTATCTGGAAATATGCGATTCATATGCATTATCATTCAAATATGAAAACAAAAATTTAACCATGGAATTACGATAAGAATTACGATACATTGACATTTTTATTCAAAATTAATCTAGGCGAATTGTAGTAGAATATGCTTTTGCGTATAAATCTAGGCCCTAGTTATCACTCTCATATAGTAGGGGGGGCGCCATATTATGACCAAACGGATAGGATGAGTTCGTATTCGTCGGGATTCGCATGTGTGTATGGCTGTTTAGCATTTAGACAATCATGTCCACCTACGATTGCTGATAACAGCTAGAGCAGGCGTGTAGCCAGGATTTTTTGAAGGGCGGTATTTTGTATTCAAATACAACTGGGGGGAGGGTATCACACATTCTTATCACTTATCATTTAATACATTCTAGAATTTTCGAGACGGTCCACGGCGTCGTTTATCGATAAAACTTTCCAACAGCAGCGGGTCCTTCATCCATAGGTTACTACCACGGTATACGGTATAGATGATAACCACCAATAACCATTGTCAAGTATTTGATATAGCAATATATGTATTAATATGTAATATCTTCAATTTGCATGATAAATAATAAAATATCAAATACGAAAAAAGAATTATCTGACCAAACATTTTTTAAAAATCTCGAAATATTATTTAGTATATAGCTAATTTATTTTTCACCTTAACACGGCCGAGGGGGTAGTAGGGGTTTTAATACCCAAAACACCACCTAGATACGCGCCTGAGCTAGAATAATTGTATTGTTATACAGGTTCTTCAGTTTCACTGGGAGCAACATAAGAATCGCTAGACGCATCAGCATCGCAGCCGAATACGACGTCTCCTCATTGATTACTATACCGTTCTCGTCACAGCGTACTATTTTAAACAAATTTTGATCACGAATTAAAAGTAGACAGGTGCCCGATGCGATCAACAAGCTATGATAATGACATGCTATTGGCATACTCGTGAAAATTACTCTCTGAATCGGCCGCTGGACACATACGTGTACAAAATAATTAAACGAGCACTCCGAGTAATAAACTATAACGTATTGAAACTGTTTTTAATAAATACGTAAATGTACGCGTAAAATGTAGATAACGTAGGCAACATTTTTGCTTTTTATACTTCAATCACAAGACGACAAAAAGCAGATTCAGTTCAGCGATCACATTTTCATAGCTTATTGGGGGGGGATCCATACTGTCTTATAATTTTCGTTTCTGGTGTGTCACAATCGGTTAACTAAATATGAAATCGTTGCCGCTTTATCTAAACTCGTCGTGACCAATAAAAATGACGTACTCGGCTGTGGCGCTGCATCGTCTAAAATAGCTAATCTTATATCGCTCACCGTGACGTTTCCTTGTTAGAAAAACAATTTCAAAACGTATTATTGTTACCGGTCCAATAGGGGCATTATGAACTTGGACCAATTTTCCCGGGCGAACGAATCGGCGAAGGATGTGCTACTCAAGTCTCGGTTAAGTAGCCACTCGTTGTGTGTGCTCGTCCACCGCGCTGTTATTTTCACGTTTGCAGACTTTCCGGGTTCGTCCAAAAATCTATATTATTTTTCGGAACGTAGATTTTCGTACAACAGTTTTTGTAGTTTTATTAAGCTAACAGACGGTTTTACGTACATCATTTTCCCTTCGAAATCGATATTCCACTCGCGCAGGGGTGTTTTCATTTTCAGACTGTATTTGTCTAGAGCGAAATCGTTTACGCTGTTGCCCAGAGTGTTGTCCACGGATTTCGGGTACGTCGGCGTGGCTAAACGCCCGACACCCGGTATCTGTAATTGAAAACGAACACATTTTGATTTATCGTTTGCTGATAAGTCAAAACTATTTCACTTCGGAAATCTGCGAAATTGTGTTGATCTACGATCGTAGCCTCGTCGTAACGTTGATTTTTACGGTTAAAAACACGATATAATTCCACGATTTAACGGCAAGAGTCGATAATGTTAACGTTTTACAAAACGTTAAGCCCGCCTCTAAAAATTAACCGAAATTCCTAAATGTCTTTTATTTATGCCGGCGTTCAACAAAACGGATTCTCGATTTGTCAGGGCCGACGACTTACAAAAATTCGTTTGTTTTACCTGTAAACGTACGTATCCTATGGACGTTTTCCAATCGTTTCGTCTGTCGAGTGCCAATACGATCCATTTGCCGTCGGACGTCGTACCCCCGATCCAAGTGGCGTCGTAACCCTCGAAAAAACAATTATAAAATGTTGTATTATAAAACGGATATGATAAAATTTATGTTATGAAATATATAAAAGTGTACGCTTACGATGATATTGTCATTTAGCGCGTGAGGCCCGTCGTTGTTTTCCGGTTTGCCGTGTTTCGTATGGACGTTGAAAACGCGCAATATTGTCTGAAGAAAAAAAAAAAACAACACGACGTGGTTTCAATACGAAAACGACTTGGAAATAATTACAAATCTGACCCGAGTTACCTTGAGTACGGTGAAAAACCAGTAATAAACCGCGTACTTGACGTTGTACCAGGGACCCGGTAGTCGGTAATAATCGAAAAAATATTCGGTCGGATTGCACATTTCCAACGAAAGCAAAAAAAAAAAAAAAAAACGGTTTGACACGTAAAATATATTCTCGCACCGCCCGGCACGTGCGATTTATCTGTGACTGCTGAACCGTCGTCACAGTCAGCGCGATTGTTACCCGTTCGGCCACTTCACAACGGTTACACTCCGATTACAATTATAATACTGTTCTGTCGTCTGATAAAAAATGCCATTTATTTATCGAGTAGTACGATAATTTCAATAATTATTGTTTACAGACGATAATCAACAATATGCTAATACGCGTGCGGTTACGCAATCGGACAAGAAAAAAAAAAAAAAAAAAAATGAAATATTTATTCGCAAAAACAATCATTGTCGAAACACGCCGTCGACACAAGAGTCGTATATATATTTTTTTTTTTTTATACTTACGCGCCGCGCACAATTGTATTTATTGTAATACGAAGTGAAAAACTCGATTTCGACAAAACGCAACGATTTGAGAAAAACATATATAAAAAAAAAAAAAAACCCCAGAACGAAATAAAGTATTTTTCCGTTTGTAGCTTAAGTGGCTTATTTTCGGAAAAGAAACGTGATCGCCGGGCTCCGGCAAGGATGAAGACCGACGGCAGTTGTACGTTTTTTTTTTTTTTTTCCTTCTTTTTTTCCCTCCCGCCGTTCGCCGTGTTCGCCGGCAACGGCGGTCTCTAATTCAATATTTTCTTTTTCTCTTCACTACTTTAAACAAATAGAGACGAAATCGTTTGATAAGTAATAACAATAATGTCGCGTATCGAATGAAACCAGTCTCGCGGCAGTAAACGCATTCTCTCGTGCCGCCCGCATTTACATAATAACATTATTTTTATTTTTTTCTATTCATTTTATTTTTTGTAATGTTTCGTCGTCCGCCCGGCGGATACGGATCGGCATGTTATAATGTTACAGCGAGGAAGACGGGCTAAAAATTATTTCCGGAAACCGGCTAGTTTTTAGTTTGGACCTCGGCGGTTTTCGGTAACTGTAAAAAAAATAATTTTTAAAACCCACCGAGTCTGCCGGACCAAACAACGTTTATTTCAGCAACTCAATTTTTTCACATAAACTGTTTCTTTTTCACCGTCACCAAACCATACGCAAATGTGCAATACAAACATTTAGTTAATGCGCGAACGATTGATGTTGCATTTCCGCTACAAGTTTCGATTTTTCCGAAAGGAGCCAGACGAATTTTTTGACGGATTTCGATTTTGTAAAGATATTATTATTTAGCAGGTCCTTTATACTGGGATACGTTAGAATTGGTTTAATTAATTTTAATAATATTTATCATAAGTAAAAGCCATTAAATACATTTTTGAACATTAAAAAAAAAAAAAAAAAATACAACGCAATTCGTTTACACGTTTAGTCTCTAGTGAGACAATTATATTTCTATTTCCGGCATATCCCGGATCAGTAAGCGTGTAATCCGTTTTCAAAATGTAAATCCGTCACAAATGCGATTCCTACGGTTTTGTGCTCGTGCTTAATCTAAAATTCTATAATCGAGTAAAAATATCTCGGTCGATGAAATGTTAAAAAAATTCGGCACTATTGCAGATTTACCCAGTTCGGCGAACGCTTTTTCATAGCTAGGCGTCAATATTGTCTTATAGTTTTTGATTCCGGTGTGTGTCGGTCTACTTTGACTACTTACGCTTAAATCGGTACGCGTTTTATTTCTCCGCTTTATCGAATTGTCGTCGTGGTTTTTCGTCGACACCGGCGTTTAGGCGTATACACCGAAGACGCTGACCGGGTCGGAGCGATATCGGTTTAGATTAAACGAGTATAGGTAGTAAATGGGTTTCCGTCGAGTTAAACAAAAAAAAAAAAAAAAAAAATCGAGAGGGAATCTGTGCGAATTTGCATCGGCGGTGGTCCTCCCGCTAAACGTTTTTACGCGCGCGACGCTCGGTCTCGCGGTCGCCGATGACGGGGACGCGATTTCTAATCGATACCGGCCGGCGACGACGTGTGGTGCGCCTGGCCCTGCCGCGCTACTCCGCTGGTAACGCGCGTAAGGAACAACCGGAATTAATCACGCTAATGGGTCCGACGATGTCATTATTATATATATTTATATATATATATATATATATATATGTATACACCACCCTCGCAGCCGATGAGTCGGAAAACAATTCCTCGTCCCGATGACAATAAAACGGGCTAGAAGGGTTGTTTCCTGTGTAGTAGAGGGCCGAGGATCGACGGCGGGGTCGATGACAATGGTCCGCGAAGTCAAAACTTTGATTCGGTTTTGAAAAAAGCGGTCGGCCGACGACTACGACGACGTCAGGTATAGAATTTACAACTCGGTTGACGATAAAGAGAGGACAAAAAAAGAAGAAGAAAAAAAAATCAGCCTGTACGATGTGTAAAACCCCGCGGTAAACCCTCTCCGCTGCGGTTTACAGCGAGGTTTACTGTTCGCCGGAGAATATATGAAAATAAAAAAAAAATAAAAAAAATCCCTTCTCGACTTTTCAATATCTCCGGTTACTATTTATATTGGGTGTATACATTTATTATTTATCGATTTTTGTTTTTTCCATTCGTCCGGCCGGAGAATACGTCTTTGGTAATTAAAACGAAATTAACAATATAATAATTAATTTTATCAGTCGTATTGTTGCGCAAAAGTTTTACGCGTATTTATCATTATGTTAATAATATTCATTCGAAAAATATATAAAAAAAAAAAAAAAAAAACGTTCCCCGCCGATATATTATTGTAATGAGTCAAATCAATAACGCCTAACAGATAAAAATGTAATTCTATCCCAATCCTGTTCTAATCTAATTCCGTTTACTAACAGATTTTTATCTGTTAGTAAATATCAATTGGAAAATGAGGCCGAGGCCTACAAAATAATAATATAGAGCGAACCGAGATAATATGGATTTTCGCGCAGCGCGGATAAATGAGCTGAAACACGAAATCAATTATCATCCGGCCGTTTGGGTCCCGGGGGAAATCATTGACATACATATAATCTTTCGGTGACAACAACAAAAAAAAAAAAAAAAAGTAAAAAGGAGTGAGGGTATTACCCGAGGCTTGTAATCCCCAAACATTGAAAAGACCGCGCGATCTGCTGTGCAGCTGCGGGACCGAACGTCTTGTCAGCGCACCGTCGGGGCACAACAAATAGGATTTTGTGGTAAACTTTCGATCCGCTCCTTTTCAATGCTTATTCATCATTTTTTTTTTTTTCCTGTCCTTTATCAAACACATTTGAAAATGTTCACAAAGACAAATCTCTTACGAATTTATTATAGGTAGGTGTACCTTTACGCGATAATAATAATTCCGCCGCGGTTTCTATTGAAGTTGCCCCATCCCCTGGCCGCACAAATAAATGCGTATTACATACAGCACTAGTACGACGATCGCAGCGAATCCTCCTCGTCAATACTTTCATTTTTTTTTTTTTTTTTTTTTGCCCCTGTAGATCGACGATACGATAATAATAATATCGCATAAAAAAAAGAAAAAAAGGGGTTGATTTATTTACGAATAATCTCCTCAGACTCCGTTCGACCGGCTCAGCATTCGAAAACGGTTTCCGCCGAACAAACAATGTAATACGACGCATCTACACCGGATACCCCTATTTTTTATTTATATATATTTTTTTTAATCGTTTGCGATTTCGTTTTACTATATAAGTACGCGTGTATATACCGAAACCGGAGTCGGATTAACGAAATTATAATGCCCCGGGGCCGATTCATTCTGCGCGCCGGAGCCGTAAACCGCGGACCGCCGCGGGGTTTATCATTAAATTGTTACTTGAATCCGATTATTTGGAAATCTCAACAGAGTTCAAAATATCGGTGTTGAGATCTCACTTATCAGTATTCGTATGCTAGATTTGAAATCTACAGTGTTGCCCACTGTCATTCGGTGTTTTTAGTCCGCGTTAACGTTTTTAATTTTTTTTCAATTTTTTTTAATGATAATTTAAAATGTACACCGCTATATATCAACTGTTTGATTGATTTGAATGTCGTCATTTTATACGCTTTAAAAAGTATAAAAACATTTTGGTTTTAGTATTTTGCACGTTTATCACGGACCGTATCGTAAACCGTGTCGCGTCCAATAGTTTTTTCTTATCGTAAGTACTCAGTTACGTTATCGTGTTGGTTAGGTTTAATTTTTCAAAAATTATCAAACGAATTTATTCACAAGTATAGATTATACTTAATGACGAGTCTAAACTATCTATATCCGAAATTCTACACTCGTACTTTTGACTTTTAATCATATCAATAGGTTGAAATCTAACCGGAGATGTCAATACAATGTTGTTTTTTTTTTTTTGTTAAACGCAGTGGTGACGTGGCAAAAAAATATTTGCAACGAGATACCCGATAAAAACTTAAAACAAGTTAAGGACCTTTTACACACATCCATTCCGAGCCCCATCCGAGATTTCCGAGGTTTCTCCGGTCAAAAAAAAAAATAGAAAATCGTCAATGACCAATTTTCGTTTATTTTATACACCCGTTTTTCCACACGGTTCTTTTTCGTTTCTCGGTACAAATTGTTTTAGATTTATTTTTTTCTTCTTCTTGGCCGAGTAAAAGCGCTATAATTATGAATTGTTCTTTGGTAAATACAACCACGACGAAGGACAGAATGAATAACTGTGACGACATTGTACTATATACAACTACAGGGCGCGTAAAATAATAAAAACTAAATGAATAAAAGTAAGAAAGCGACAGAGGTTCTCGTATGTTAAAAGTCGGATCGGACCCGTGTGAACGGACCTTTATGCGCCGGGGTTCCCGTTTTTTCATCGCGGCGAGGGCTCGGTGGGTGGGGGCCGCCGGTCCGGATTATTTTTCTAAGATTTTATCGTCCAACATCGCACATGGATCGCAAAACACAAAAGCGTAGATATACACGAGAGTTATATAAATCGCGCGTGTGCGTATGCTCGTTTATGAATAGGACGACGCGGAGAGGGGAACAAATCCTTTTATGAAGTCTCTACTGTACTGCGCACACAGTGGCCACGGTTCCCATGGAGGCTTTGCGAACGGTTATTTTTTTTCTTTCTTTTTTTTTCCAATCCACTAAGAACCGTCGCGTCCATTGTGCGTACACAGTCTTGTCGGCGGACTCTTTCTTCGCGAAATCGCGTCCGCCGTCGTACATTATCGTGGCCGGTTCCGGTGGTTTTCTCCATTATTTGATTAGCTCGGACGTTGCAGAGATGGCCGCGGCGACCAGAGTTATACCTGCGGGTGGACGATACCGCCTAGTGGCGTCGATACGACATCCGGTAGACTTGTCGAACTTGTCAAAAAAAAAAAAAAAAAAAAAAACGTTTCCGTTTAACTCGTCTAATCAGGTGTTCCGCGGTACTTCTAGCGGAGTTTAAAATTTGATAATTGATTTTAAAAGTCACGAACGCCTCAAGACCGACTTGCAGAACGCGGAATCACGACAAGACACACTAGTCGGGCACGACCGAAACGGTTAACGTCACTGAGATGTTGTACCGAAAATCGAAAATCCCGTAAACTGACAAACCCGCGGACGTCCTCGCGTCACAATAATTATGAAACCATATTTTGGGAGTGTCTGTTGTCCGCGAGTATTATTATTTTTTATTTTTTTTCGTGCGTGTGTGATTATTCGTGCGTTATTTTATTTCCGCGACGCGTATATACATTTCACGCAGCATACAATATAAATTACAAACTTGTTTATTGTATACGCGTATATATATATATATATATATATATTACTTGCCGGGGTCCCGAAACCAATATAAACCGTCGAGTGTATTGCGGCCGGGGCTTCCTTTTGTACCGTTTTAATATTCGGCAACATCATCGCGGCGGCGGCGGCGGCGGCGGTTCGCTCAGTCGGCAAATAAACTCGGCAAAGATTTAATAAACTTGGCCACGCGTACGCGTACGCCGGCAAAGGGACGCCGCGCCGCTATATATTATAATACACTCCCTTTACTATAATAAAATATTATATATATATATAATAGATTCTCTATATCGCCGTTTTCCGCGTCGTGTAAATATATATATTTGCGTTTCACAGACTACCAAGTCATATCCGACATATGCGTATACATATACACATACGCGTACGTACTTATTGTACGCGCGTGCATATTGCGTTATTGTTATTGTGCGGCCGTGTACGCGGTGTGTAGTGTTGGGAAATATCCGGATTTGCCGGAGTCGGAGAATCCGGATTTTCGTATTCCGGAATTCGGAATCCCGACGTTTATTGTAAATCCGGATCGTTAGTCCAATACAAATTTCGGTTTTTAAAATTGTGATTTTCACTACGACGTTCAATTAATTTCCGACCGGAACGATTATTACTGTCTCGTTGTTAATAATAGCGTTAAATACGCATTTACAATTGGACAAATATCACAAATGTAAATTTATTTTAAAAAACAACTACAACGAATCACACTTAAATTGATATAATATACGATATATATATATATATATATATATTACTAGCTGCCCCGGAAAACGTTGTTTTCCTCGTAAAAATTGTTTATGGTAACACGTCATGAAATTATTAAAATTATTTAATTCAATTTTATAATGTACACAAAATTACGCAAGGATTTGATTTTAAGATTTAAAAAACACCAGAAATCCGTACGGTCAAACCCAAGTTTTGATTTTATAATTGGCAATTAGAAAACTTCAGATTTTGGAATTCGAAACATAAAAATGTTCGGTTTTTAAAATTCTGATTTATTGGATTTTCGGATAATCAGGACCTATGTCGCATCGCCAGTACGTATATAGCGGACTTGTAAAAAATAACTACGGTTTTCCCTTCGAAAGCGTATCGATTACGAACACGGATATTATTTTACATTCCGAACGTATTGGTTTTACTATGGTGCGTTTTTTTCTATCTATCCGTAAACGACATTTCCACCAGACGTACCTCTCCGGTTTGCAACCGGGCACCGGTCACATAAGTGATCTACAATTTACTATATTTTAATTTCACACACTACAAAAACGATTATTATATAATTACGTTATACAGGTTTAACGGAAAATGATATTTTTATTGTACTGCCAGTCTGACCATCTTGATACGCACGAATCTAATACTTACCCGTGACATGTTTATTGTCGCCATTATTATTATTATTATTATTATTGTTGTTGTTGTTGTACATATGTGTTATTCATTAGAATGAACTCGAAAAATCGAAAACTCGAAACTCCCGGGCGAAGCACAACGTGCACAGTACTTTCAAAATACTGTACACATAAGACGTATTTGTATCGTTTACTGTCGGTAGACAATCGCTGACAAGACCGGTGAGCTAAAAGTAGATCGCTTACGACGAGACTACCACCTTCGAGTGTAACACATTTCCCGAAAGCGTTTCGGATCTATAATTTTGGATCCGTGCATATCTATACGTCTACTATAAAGAGGATTAATAGAATTGTATACGCGAGTTTGTAGAATGTTAACCTACATTTGGAACCGCCGGTCCGATTCTGTTTAAATATTTTCCACCGATACAAAACTCTGTTTTAATGTGATCGAAATCAGTTTGAGGGCGGGAGGGTTGGTATTATTTGATATGAAAATTGACCTTGACGACACGTATGACGAGAAAATTATTATTTTAAACGGTAGTTTTGGTTATCACGATGGGCGGAAACGGGCGGACAAGGAGTATCGAAAGATTGACAACGACATTTTTAGTATTACGATTGAGACCGATCGATAGATGTTATTTTTTCCCAACGTTGCCATATTCGACCAATTGTTATCGGACGATATTTGTTGGGCAATTTATCGTACGCCGGTGTATGGAATTCGTAAAGGAAATCCAACTGTTTGATATTATTAGACACTTTTGTCTAGCCGTTGAACTCCGGACACGAAAGAATAACGGGTAAAACATTCAGTCGTCGTCGCACAAACGTCAACGTTTTCGTAATACTTTCGTTCACTTCGGTGTTTGCCACGACGTGGGCTATTTTTTTAATATTTAGGGGGGCCGTTTTACTGGAAGGGCGCATAACTGTGTGCATTACAGTAGGACGGAATAACGATTGTGTAGGTATACCGTTTATGATCGATGGACTTTTGGAAATCGGCCCGGAACAATACTATACGCGATGTCTGCGCGGACGTATATGCTCGCTAACAACAAACAAAACCGCCCTTTGCAAGCACCGTTATTATTATTATTATTATTATTATTGCGACCGGTCTCCCCTTTTAAATCCTACTTTAATAACTATAACAATATATATAGCAAATATAATATCTTATTTCGAAAAATACAAAAAAAAAAAAAAAAAAATTATATACTCCGCCGTTTGTTTATTGATTTATTTATTTATTTATTGATTTTTAATCGCGCGGTGATAATAAGATATACGGGCAGATTGTGTTCTTTCGTACGTTATTAACTACTGTTTTAGTGGGTTTTTTTTTACGATAATATTAGAGAACTTAATATTTGTTTTTAAATATGTTCAGGTATTTAATCGTTTCGACATGCAATTCCAATGTATTGTCGTATTCAATTAATTCGGTATCCAGGCATTAAATCATTAACGACATTAAAATCCTCTACTATTCACCCACGATCAAATCTACTGAGGAGTGACTTTGTTTGTGTTAAAAAGCAAAATCGTATCGAATGTCTTTTTTTTTCCGTGCGAAAAATAATATTATATTTGTGGCGTTGTACGATTCGGGATGGGGTTTGTGCTCACGGTATTTCCATAATATTGCACAGTAATGTTGCAATATCTCTTGAATTTTTGTACGATATATTGTTGACATTTCAATGTGTATTTATTCGGTTGATAAACGGCGGAGGGGATGGCGTGGACGACCCCCTCGATTAACTAACAATTTTAGCACCGTCGAAATTATTTCACTCAAGTTGCGCTTGTAAATTTGTGATTCGTGGGCCGAAAATTAACCGCCGTCCGTCCCTGTTAAAATATCGTACCATACTTTAATCAAGCTGTACAGTTTTAACATTAAATCGATTTGAAAAATCGCATTTCGCCGCATACGGAAACGTTCCAATCGCAGTCGAAAATAATCGCTCTAGTCGAGTGCGGTCATTTTTTACACGGTTATTATTTGTATTTTTTTTTTTTTACCGTTAATTATTATCGGACTCGGTGGCGTGCGCAGGATTTTCGTCGGTCGGACGTATGAACAAATACGGGGGAGGAGGGGGGGGAAATGAAAAAAATGAGAGATTATTAAATCCCGGAAGGGAATCGACGGAGCACGTGCGCACCGTAATAATACCAGTACCTACTAATACCGTTTGAATATCGAACGTTTTGCGCTAATTTTGACGGGTGCGGGGTGGTGGGTTGAGAGGACGTTGTATAGGATATCAAATGTTCGAGTGCCCGAGGATATATTAATATATACTCGAAAGGTAATAATAAAAAACGGCAATGCGAACAACGGGGGACGTAAGGGGATACCGTCCCTAATATACGTACTTTTAGAGACGAACATACGTGCGTGCCGTCATCCTGTAGGAAGGAATTCCCGAGGGTGATTTAGTCGGTCTCCGGGGAATATAATATAATATGTATATAGGCCTGTTGCCGGTGCACGGATTGTTAGCGGTTATTTTTATTATTGTATACCTATTTTTTTTTTTTTTTTTTTTTTTATCGAGTATTGTCGCGAAATCAACACCTCAGTACATGCATTTTTCATGTGTTTTTTTTTTTTTTTTTTTTTTTTTTATAGCTGATTTTATGCCGATCGTATCGTTATTTTTCCAAAAAAAAAAAAAATACAAAAAAATGCCGTAACAATAACGAGCGGTCATGTTACCTAATATATTATACGAGAATATAGATTCTAGGTGTCGTAGTTTTTACGACGTTGGGCCACGGGACATTTTCCGTACGTAACATTTCTTGACAGAAAAAAATAAAACTGAATTCGTATTCGCGTATTTGACTTTTTTATTTTTTTTTCCGCATAAATTTTAATTAAAAAAAAATTACGAGAAACGTATAAAATACACAAACGTCCAAATTATCGAATAAATAAAACGATCGTGTTTATTTAGGTCGCTAAAACGATTTAAATTTCAAACCCAAGGAGTTTATTCTCCTCCAATCAATTGAAATCGATATATATATATATTTTTTTTTTTTTTTTTTTTTATGTCTGCCAAATAGTGTATTTTCAAACGGGTTCCGATTACTTCGGTTGGTCTTTTAATATCAAACGCTTTATATTCGATTGTTCATTCGATAGAGTAGGTAAAAGTATTATTTGTTTCCGTATGCGATGCGATGACGATAAATCGTTTGATTTCGTGCAATGAAAAACTGTATTATAGTTACGATTATTCGATAACCGAATGGGGACGGACGAAAATTATTAGTTTCAATATAATTTGACTGACGTTTGAGAAGAATACATTTGATCGAAAAATAACGGTGGAATAGGTTTTTTTTTTTTGGTCTACTCGAAGCGAATTTAATTGAATCGGTCATTTCTAAAACGTCAAATCCGATCGTTATTATGCTACATTATAATGGTCAAAAGTAGACCAAAGTCAACTTATACGTTACATTTACTATACATTTTGAAATACCGCTACAGATCTTGGAAATATACGGCTTAGGTAAATAGGCGTGAATATAAAATATGTAAAATTTCAATTGTATCGCGGTCCAAGTGAAATTGAACGACTTTTGATGTCGTTTTTGAAATGACCACCGATCCAGTTGTTCAAATGATTCGAAAACGAACGTCCCCAAAACACCACAGAATAACGAATGAGAATCGAATTCGAGCTGTCCGTTCGTATTGCCAATTGGTATTTCGTTATAATGAGGCCGCGTTCGTTTTTGAACCGATACGCGGCACAAGTACAACGAATGACAATCGACCCCGTTGTCTGACGACGTTCGATTTTAACTACACGGAAATCGAATTTGAACACGTATTTACACGCTCTAAACACGAATATTATATAGGCAATATGCATAAGCGTGCGGGGCATGTTTTTGGAGGGTGTGCCACACATAGAACACTGACCGTTGTCCCTTAAATCCCCCCCTCTGTATGATAAAACTTGAAAGTGTTTGTGAAAAATATGAAATTCATTGAGAATCACGTCCATATCGGTTATAACTACTATACCTGTATATATCAACAAATACGATCGACAAGTACAACATCAAATGTTATCGAGTTCGGGAATTTTATCATTTTTTTAATCTGAATACACCGAACGATTACAATAATTCGAGATAATTTTTTAAATATTCGTCATCCGTGTCTGCTATCTAAACTATTTCGTAGCCTTAAACACTGTCTCTCATTATTGTCAGCGGCGTACGTAATATAATAGAATCCGGGGCGGAATGGCCGGTCTGGAAATGGGAATTTCCCATTACGGGGGCCGACGACCCGTTTACAGAAGAAGAAAAAACTATTTCCTATTAAAAATTTCAACAGAGCGTATCCAAGACAAGATGACGAGGGGCGGTTTATTAAAATGCACATTGCGTGTGGGTTATTTTTTTTCGTTTTTTTTTGTATACCCGTAAACAAATGTTGAATACAACTTAACTTTTGTTCGAAAAACTGTTGGGAATGTAGGGAAAAAATATCGTATAAAATACCACGACCGGGTGCTGGAATTTCGGATTTCGTCGGACGGCCCGGACGAACTTGGATTTCCCGGACCGCACTCGGTTCCCGTTCCGTCCCATCCCACGACCCCCCCCCATCCCCACGAACACGATCAATAACAATCACGCAGCGACGACGGCGACGTCGTCCGCGTCACGTCGTTACGCGTTTTCTTCTCTAACGAGGCTTTTAGCCGATTCGGCCGATTTTTCATGACGTGGTATATTTATAAACGGCAGGTCGGCGGCGGCGGCGGCGGCGGCGGCGGCGGCGGCTGACGTGCGGAACGAGCGACGGTCGTCCGTCGCCGGAGTGGCACTCCGGCGGCGGTGAAAGTTTTTCGGGGATTGTTTATTATAAATAAAGCCGTCGGTGGGGTACGTCGGCACGCGGTGATATATTCGCCGTAATAAACACATACGCGCGCGAGTTTGTCCTCCGGCGGGCTGACGAATGGACGGTCGCCGCCGCCGGGTTTCCCCCCCCCCCCCGTACTCTTCGCGGACGCCACCGAAAACGGGCCGGGGAGAAAACAAAAAAAAAAAAACAAAAAAATATATATATACGAAACAGTTTTATACGCGCGTAACAATGAGAAATCGGCGGCGGTCGCGATAGTTCGCAGATTAGGACGTGACAGACGTCGTCGTCGCCGCCGCTCACTCCGTAAAGGTGGCGGCGGTCAGATCGGCCGAATTTTCGTTTCGCGGCGGCGGCGGCGGCGGGACGAAGAGTGGACCGTATAAATCCCGCCCGGTCTCATCAATCAAACTGTCGTTATATTGACTCTGTCCCGTGGGTGCGGGGGGGCAGGTCGGGTGTCGCGCGCGCGCGCTCGCTCGCGTCGGGTTTCTTCCGGGCGGTATATACACGCCAGCCGCCGGGATTGAATTTCCATTATATCGTCCCGCGTAACGACGACTACTTTGTACACAATATATACTCGCGTCTTCCCGTCCCGGTGTTCGATGTATTATTATTATTATTATTATTATTATGAAAAGTCATCGGCACCCCCGGCCCGTATTTACAATCGTTTTTCAAACGAGAAATTTGAGCGATTTTCTTACGCGGCCCGTGAAAATGCGCGCCAATCTCTTCCAGCGACGGTTTTTTTTCTTCTTTTTCTTTCTTTTTCTTTTTTTTCCCACCGATGAGGATGGGTGTGCGGGGGATGGTAACTCGCTCTCCGCGCCGAAAGAGCGTCTAGTTTACGGCGCAAATTAATTGAATTTCCGCCGCCGGCGTTCAATTGTGGTGTCGCCCCGACACCCCCGTCGTTCGGTTTTTAATCACTCGTGTGGCGGAGGCGGGCGCGGACGGGACGGCGATCATCAGCCGCCGCCGTCTGGCCGTGACGTCGAGTGGCTCGTCGGCGTCGTCGTCAGCGTCGTCGGCGTCGTCGTCGCGGTGGCTGGCAGGCAGCAAGGCAGATGGGCATAACAATAATAATAATAATAATAATATAGTCGCTACGGGACAAGGGCGGGATACCTCCGCCCGTTTCGCGTCTTGTGACACCTATTTATACCGCCGCACCAGACGGTACGACTGTACCCGTCACCTTTGTGTCTCCCCTACGCTACAGGAATCGTCGGGTACATTTAAACGTATGACGCCCTCGTTATGAAATTTATTGTTCTTGGTCGTCGATTAGTTCAAAAAAAAAAAAAAAAAATTTAATAAAAAAAAGGAACAAACGTAGCCGGGATTTTTGTTTGTGGGTGGGATGGGGGCTGTTAGAGGAACCACGCGCCACGTGTACCCGGTTCTCAATAGACCGTCGTGTCGTGTCACATTTCCGGCGTTCCGATTGACTTGTGTTCTTATCAAAAATGCGTTTAGGGTTTACTCGTTATCAAAACCGACGATATTGTTTGTTTATATAATGATTGGAAATAAATTTAAAACTAATGAGCAAGTTTGCACGAGTATATTAAAAGAGCAACAAAAAAAGTGAATTTTACATAAATGTCCCCGCCCCCTCTCCTATCCAACAATTTCAATTGACAATAATACTTGATCGCGACTTACGGGTTGTGTTTTTTTTTTTTTTTTTTTTGTTAATTTTTTTTTATTCGTTTTAGGCCGAACCAACAACAATATGACGAGTTTGAATTTACACAAAACAAATCACACGTTGAAAAGTCTTCCATTCCGTAAGTATATAATATACAGGCCGCATGACTTTTTACGATGAAACTCATTGAAAAAAAAAAAAGGAACACACTACGAGACCGTGTAACTGTAATAATCACCGAAATCATTGATCGGAAACGTCAAAATCAACTGATTTATATTTTACTCGATTTGCACTCGATAGAGCACATTCGTCTAAGACGGGCTCGGCACACCGGTCGCCGGTATTAAATATCCCGTGCCGTATACCTTAAAGCGGTGTTTCTTAACCTTTTTTTTTTTTTTATATATATCACGGAACACCGAACAATTATATTTTTTTATGCGGAACCCCTATGAGAATTATCTTTAAAAAGAAGAGTACACGAAATATGGCGATAAACGGCAACATTAGCATTGCACTAAAATACTATTTTGATCAAAGCGCTTTCGTGGTACCCCTAAGTGATCTTTGCGGAACCCTAGGGTTGCCACAGGTTAAGAACCACTGCCTCAAAAGATGCGGTACGTTTATTCGATACGTTCCCGTGATCACTGACATTAATTATTATTTTTTAAACACTTTTTTGGCGGCTAAAAACGGTGCTTCGATTTGTCTACGGGGTACCGACCTTAAAAAATGTGTAGATTTGTACGGTTTACGGGCCCGTAATTGAGTCCGATAAACGGCGCGGCGTCTAAACACGCGCGCAACGAAATAATTCCACAAATACCAAATTGAATAACCAATTGTTGTAATTTTTTTTTTTTTTTTCTATATTCGTTTAGTTACACTGAAGATTATTCGGGGGATGGCGAATTCGGTATGCAGAGTCCGACCGAGTCGCTGCCGTCGCCGGTACGACCGCCGCTCAGGCATATCGATCAGTACATCAAACCGGAAATACCGAACTTGAGCAAAAGATACACTATAGCCATATTGACGTGTATCGGTAAATAGAGTTGTTCATATATAATTTCTTTCCTGCAAATATTCGACTAGACAAATACACTGAAAACTGTTTGAAATGTTGTTTTTACACAGGTTTTATGATTTCGTTTGGGATGCGGTGCAATATGTCCATGGCTAAACTGAAATTTCACATAGGATCTGACGTAAGTAGAAAAAAAAAATAAACACTTCGATTTACGATAATATTATCGTCTCACTATTTTTCTTGACAATATTAGAGGTATAAAATATATTGTCGTTTTCGGGAAGCGATATTTTAGCGATTTTATGCCGATGATGCGTAAAAACATCATGAATAAATGTGTTGAATGTACGAGTACGGTGTAATTTTCTAAATAAAAGATAAAAATAACGACTAAAGATGTATCTAAGATGAAGATAAAAGATAATTTTCAATTATCTAGATAACAAGATTATTTTTAAAAATTGAATTATTTATTATTATTTATAGGTGAAGGTAATATTATAGGTCTGTTAAATGCCCCCTTTTTTTTTTTTTTTTCTTTAACAAAATATAAGAAAAATCAATTTTTATAGTACAAAACATAATGCGACAGATTAGTAAATTACCAAAATTGAATATAACTGTTTACAAAATACAATAAAAAAGTTACAGATTAAGACGTATTAGTTTTATCTAAATAAAATATAGTGAGTCGCAGATTATCTATATGATCCCAACACTGGTGCAGATATAAAATATATTATTATAAAACACGAAGCGAGCAAAATAACAATGGAAAAAGGACCGGTTTTTTACAGGAGTAAATGGCCAAGTATAATAACAAACAAATCTACAGCAGATTTGAACTTTTTGAAATCCGTGTACCAGCCCAACTTTATGCGACAAATATTATACGGTTTGTAAAAATGAGTAGAAATCGTCCGTTAAAAAACAAGCGCGCACATTTTTCAGATGACTATATACCTTAGAGTACCATAAAAAATTGATGTTTAAATATTTTGCGGCACTCTTCCACCCCATTTGTTATAAATATCCAAAAGATTAATAACTGTATAATTTGAAATCTTTCGGTTTTAAAGCCAACATTTTTGAAATTTTCATAAAATTTGCCACCCGATATATTTGTCATTTAATGTTTTTTGGTTGAAAAAAAAAAATTAAAGTTACAATATTTAGAATTGTTCGTAAAAAAACGACAGAACTGCTCGACTCCGAGTGGCCGCGGGTTTGAATCGAAAGATCCGTTTCAAATTTTGCAGTTATTATATTTTTTGATGGAAATTAACAAAAAATAGGAGAGGGTGCCACAAATTGTACAAAAAAAAAAAAAAATTAAATAAAATTACAATAGTAAGCCAAGGGCCATTCTAATATATATTTAGGCGCACGTCCGCCCCATCTCCCGGATAGGCCGAAGGGACTTGGAAAACAATAATCCAAAAATATCCGAGGTCTGTTCAAAAAGTACCGGGACAAATGTTATTACGGCTAATTTACACACGATAACGTTTCAAATTGTAAATAGATGTATTCCCCGAGAACTAGTGAATATATTAAACAAAACCCGAAGTCTTATCTCAGTTTAATATTACACGCGGTTAAATCCAGTCGGTTTGTTTGGTTCGCCGTTTAGTGCCGTCGAGTTTCGCTTGAAACTTGGTAAATATGATGCAACGAAACGTACGGAAATGAAATTAAAACCGCTTTTGGGGACGATTCATTCGGTGGTTCCGTGACTTTCGAGTATTTTAAACGTTTCAAGGACAGTCGGCGGTCAACTGAAGGACGATCCACGTTCTGGAAGACCGTCGACGTCATCCAGAAACGATGGTGTGGCGACAATTTACGAGAAAAAAAAAATGCTAAATGGCCGCCAATTAACCGTTCGTGAGTTAACAAAGCGAATCTCAATTGAGAGTCTTGTCGTGCAATTTTACAGGAAAATGTACAAATGAGAAGGGTCGCACTGCCAATTCGCTGCCATCCCTATGCGCATTTAACGCTGTCGTTTCGTGAATTTTTAGCTGATAAAAAATCGCTGTGGTCCGGCTGACTCTCCCTGAATTCTCCTGATCAGGCCCCATGCGATTTTATTTTTCTATTTCAAGACGTGGCGGAAATCTAAGCGAACGCGGCAACAGAACTCACAGCTTTAACTTTGGAACGGTACCAAAGGATATTTGAAAAATGGCAAGATCGCCGGGATCACCGCGTATCGGTCCGGTTTCGAAGGAGTTATCTTCGAATAATATGTAACTTGATTTTTGGTAATTGTTAAATATAAAATCGAACAGACCTCGTATTGGTTCGATTGTTTCGTTATCGGTTCAACCGGCGCGCGATACGTTCCGGGTCCCCGGGCGGTCGTTTTTCGCCGGGGCGCGTCCGCCCGGGGTTTCGCTCGGACGACGGCATGTACGAAAAAACAGTAGGAAATAAAAAAAAAAAAAAAAAAAAAAATGAAAAAATGAAAGAAAAAGAAAAAAACGATCGCTCGCAGTTTACCGTATTCGGTACCGCGTTGCGGGCGGACGGTCGCCGGTCGCCGGTCTTCGGACAATCCGCGGATAGGAGAGCTTTATTCGGCGGAGTGCGGAGTACGCGGTTTCGCCCTCACCGTGACGCGGTTAATGTACCGTGAATCCGGTTGAAACGGGCGGGCTCCGCGGAGAGTTTCCCTTGTGTGCGAGGGGCAAGGGGGGATGGGGGGGGGGTAGGGGCGAGCGTATCCGACGTCGAAAGCGATTGCATTCTGTTTGTCCGTCGCCCCGGCGCGGCGCCTTTCCGACCGCCGTCGCGCCCCGTCCTCCTCGGCCCCCGTAGTCTCACCCTTTCGCGCCCCGTGTTCCGATATATTATATCGACTGTTTTACGCCGGAGCGGTGGTGTACTCGGCGGGGACGAAACGGAATTTTCCAACAGAAAAACCTACCAAAAACCGACCGATATAATATATTCGGTCGCCGGTCGGGGTCAAAGGGTCCCGTGCCGGGAGATTATAAATAAATATATTATAATATCGCCGCGCGTAGCACGGCGGTAATACAGGGTGTGCGCGCCGAGCCGGACGTCGAGCGTCGACGGAGCTATAAAATAACGGACGGCACCTGCGCCTAACTCGGAGAAAATCGGTTTATTATCGGTTTATCTGACCGCCGGCAGCAGGCGTGTTGAAGGCGTTGAATGCGATTCGTCCGGAGTTTCCGTACGATTGTCGAGACAGGTGTGCAGCCGTGATTTATAAACGTGGCGGCGACGTTTGAAAACATTAGCTTTGAGATATGCCCCCGGGAACAAAAAAAAAAAAAAATCACTCGTAATTTCGAGACGAATGCGCGACCGGTCTTTCGGAGGAGAGACACGGAGGATCGCGTGTTCGATTTTTTTTTTATCTTAAATCTAAGTTTTAACACTTCGCCCTGCCCTCCTTCCTCACACACACGCCTACGAAGACCCGACGGAACGACGGTCACCGACGAATTCACCGTCTACATATGAGGGTGGCCGGATTAAATTTTAAAAAATCCGGAACACCCAACTTGAATCGATTTCATAAAAAATTGAAAAATATAAGTAAATTAGATACACAATCAATGTTTATATACAATGTTTATTTTCGACTTTTCACTATCACGTGCATCGATATGTATATGTGCAGTCATATTACACGTTCGTTTGGTATTCAAATTCAAAAATATTAATATCGACTTAATCAATTATTTCGGACGTTCGTTATTGTAATGGCGTATTTTTTATTTTTTTTTTTTGGGGGGGGGTCCTCCATATATAGACATGCCTCGAAAAAATTCCTCTTTTTTTTTTTTTTTGACTTATTAATAATAAATTGACTAATGTTAAATGTTAATAATATAAATAAGTAATTTTTAAAATAAATGTTAGTATTCAGTATTAAGTAATAACCTTCGATTTATCTATTACACTATATACGAGCGTTGCAAATGTAAAATTACTTGTCAAGTGTTGACGTAGTTATTTGAAAATGAGTAAGTTCAATGTCTTTTTGTTTTTTTTTTTTTTTTTTTTTTATCAGTAAATAATTCCAAAAAACGTGTTTGTAAGGTTCTTAAAATGTTTGACAGAAACTCCGATGAAAAATCATCTAAAATACGCCGGTACGTTATCTTTAGTATTGCTATAGCGTTTGTGATTAGTTTTTGTTGAAAATAAAACCGATTACCGACCGACTAGGTGTACACGAATTACGAGAACAATTTTGAATCCCGGGACGTTACTGTGGAAGAGTTCGTAACCGGTACGAAACGGTGTCTCGCGAGAAACTATGCCGGGACGCCGGGACACGGGCCCTCTTAAACCAGTAACGTCCCGGTAAATCCGGGCGATCACCGTTTCGACACTTGTATGACGCCGCCACATTTCTGACAAATGGTTCATATAGAATTACTGACGTGGTTCTGCCTACCGATTTCAATAGTACTTACCTACCGCTTTTCGCCCGGGCCCAATGTGCTGTTCGTTATGTATTCAGCGCCTCGAAACTCGTCGTCGGCCGGCTCCGCCGCACCCTGTATAATGTACCGTCGTAGTGACGTGTACGTACAACTCTCGTATATTATTATTATTATTATTTACGCCGGAATTCGCCTGCCGTGCGCGGCGGCCGACAGATATTGCGCGGGAACCGTCGTCGGACGTGACGTAATTGAAAACGTACCGCCGCCGCGTATATTATAAATTATAATATATTATTATTATTATTATTATTATTATTATTATTCGTGTTCTCGGTGTTAACGCACCGTCGCGCCGCCCGATTTATAGCGAAACGGTCGCGACTTGGCCCGCGATAAGTTTTTTTTTTTTAGCGTCTCGGCCGCGATTAGGTTTCAGGTCGCCGCTTATTGGACTCGCTTTGGGACCGGACCATTCGAGTCCATTGACCGAACGAGTCAATAAGGCGAATGACCCGAAACTAATTTAAAAAAAAAAAACGCTTACAATTAAAAACTTATTCACTTGAAAAATATTCATTGACATCCGAGGTGTGTATAATAGTATAATAATCTAGCTACGCTATTAAAAACGAAATAAAACATGTAATATACAGGTATGTAAAATCGAATTTACTTTATGATCAAAATCCATCTGGGGTTGATTGATTTTCCCCTTCTTCGGCCAACTTCATAATCATATCTTCGTAGGATTTATGTTGCTCGAATACGTCAAAATCGCCTCTTTGCTGAATCCCTAAAAAGACAATTTATTTGGGAAACAATCATTTCCATAATATGGATTGAATCCGATTCGTTATATTAAGATTTAAATATACGCCGAAAAACAATAATGTTAATGAGCTTAAATTGCGCCCTGTTAATTACGTCCAATCGAGCTCAAATCTTGCGAACCCTATTTTTAGATGTATTGGAACAAATTTCCGGCCGGCATTCCCTACAATTTTCAACTTCGAAAATAACGGGCACGCTAATATACCTTATATATTTCTTGAAACCAGAAATATATGGCCCGGGGGGGCTGTTTTAACACCCAAAACAACCCCCCCTAGCTACGAGCCTGTTATAATACAACCGATACTGTTATCGCACGCATTCAGAGTTTTAGAAAGTCGTGTTCTTGTAATATCTGCGAATATACCGTTAAAATAAAGACGGTTATAAAAACTTAGTTTGGCCCGGCCTAAAACAGAGACCAATCGTAACATCGTCACGTTGTTATTTAAGTATAGTCCGTTTTATGAGAAATAACGATTTTATATATTTGCGTACATTTGTTTGGTTTTTTTGTTTTCAAGGACGACGTCGTTAATGGAACAACCTCGACAACGACACACACGCCGTTACCAGTGGGTAGTACGCCTATCCACGAACGACCGGTAAGTTAAAAAAAAAAAAAATGAAAATGAAAAATCGTAAGCAGAGCGAAAAAACACAGACATAATTTTCCTTGTCGACAGATCAACTGGTCCCTCGGGTCGTTTGTCGCCATCGAGATGTCGTTCTTTTGCGGATATCTGATCACTCAAGTGCCCGGTGGTTTTCTGGCTTCGATGTATCCGGCCAACAGGTAAATACTATAATATCGGGTCACGTCGCATAATTGTAATTTAAATATTAAACGGCTGTTTCGTTTCCAGAGTGTTCGGGATTGCCATTGCCATGTCGTCGTTTCTCAATATGTTGGTGCCGTCGGCGACGGAGATCGAAAAGTCCCTGTACGTGATAATCATCAGGATGTGCCAAGGGCTGGTCGAGGTAAGTGCGATTCTGCGTCCGAGCGTTTTGCAATGAGATGAAATAAAAATGAAAGCACGACCAGAATTGGATCAGAAATAAATATTTATAAGAAGTATAGGAGTAGCTTAGGAGTAGAATAGATTCGATGTGGAGGGTTTACGTATGATAAAGGCGCGGAGAGGACGAGGAAGGTGTCCAGAAAATAACTCGAATATCTCTGAGCTTTTATTATTCTTCTCTTCCCCATTGACATTATTCTTTAAGAGTTTGTGTAATAACTACGCTATATGCGACCACCTGTTTCAATATTGAGCGATCTGTATCCAGTAGCACACTTTTCAAATCTTCTTTCTCGATTTTCCTAGAGATCTATTTCCTTGGGATTTCCGTAACACTGTTTTCTCGCTTGCCGTCTTCAAATTTCTTTTTCGTATTTGTACAATATCTCTAATCTCTAATAACGACGTATTCGTTTGTCCGCCACAGGGAGTCACGTATCCGGCCTGTCACGGTATCTGGAGACACTGGGCGCCGCCGCTGGAGAGGTCACGGCTCGCCACCATAGCTCTGTGCGGGTCGTACGCCGGAGTTGTAGTCGGCATGCCACTCTCGGGTACCTTGATCGACTGGTTCAGCTGGGAGGCGCCGTTCTACGCATACGGTAACGTTGGTAACCCCCAGTATCCCCGTCACTTAATTTTGATCCAGCGATTAGATAATAAAATATTTTTTTTTTTAACGAACTTTTATATTTATTTCTATGTATTCGTTGTAGACAAAATCGAATACCGTGTAAAAAATGTACGTTTGCCAATGGCTATCCCATTCTTGTCCCATTTTTAACGCCGAACGGCCGTTCGAGCGAACGTGTTCGAACACTGTTCAGTCGAACTATCGCCATTTGAACAATACCGTTTTCGTACAGGTGTGATGGGACTGATATGGTACGTGTTCTGGTTGTGGCTGTGCTTCGAAAAGCCGAGTATCCACCCGACTATATCGGCCAAAGAGCTTAACTACATCGAAACGTCGTTGGGCGCCGCCAATAACTCGCCCGCGCCGACAATCGTCAACACGCCTTGGAAAAAGTTTTTCACCTCCATGCCCGTATACGCAATCATTGTGGCCAACTTCTGCCGGTCGTGGAACTTTTACCTCCTCGTGCTCTTCCAGGCGTCTTACCTTCACTCTTTCAACTTTGAAGTGTCCGCAGTGAGTATATAGCGACGCGTTGTATTTTACTTACGGTTACAATAATTCCTTAGATTTGTTCGGATAGAAAAATAATCAACGAAAACCGTTACGGTTCAATAAAATCCTCCGTATTTCAGACGGGTTATATCGGCGCCTTGCCTCATCTGCTGATGACCATCGTGGTGCCTCTCGGTGGTATTCTGGCGGATCACATCCGGAAAAACGGCATCCTTTCCACGACTAACGTCAGGAAGATATTCAACTGCGGCGGTTTCGGTATGGAAGCAACTTTTTTCCTCGTGTTGGCCAACGCCCAAACGCCTCTCACTGCCACCATAGCGCTAACGTGCGGCGTGGCGTTCAGCGGTTTTGCAATTTCCGGTAAGTCGATTATCCCTCGGGGGAAAAGAAAACCAAAGTTCAAATTTTTTTTTCCTTGGAAATTGTAGAGGACTCAAAATTCAAATCGAAATCGCTTGCGACCCGTGCAATTTATCACGGAAATAAATTTTTTTACTTTGGTTTATTTTTTTTTTGAGGGAGATTATAGTATGCTGATATAAATAAGATTATGCCGTTCGTTTAGGGTTCAACGTAAATCATTTGGACATCGCACCGAGATACGCCAGTATACTGATGGGCATTTCGAACGGGATCGGAACCATCGCCGGTCTTCTGTGTCCGATCGCCATCAACATTATAATCAGGCACAAGGTAATACACGTGAATAACGTTATAAGCTAGCGTTGTGTTTTAATCTGTTAAAAATGTATACGACTCGTGTATAGACAAGACAAAGCTGGAGCGAAGTGTTCATATTGGCCGCCATCATACATTACATAGGGGTGGTGTTTTACGGGATATTCGCTTCGGGTGAACTACAACCGTGGGCCGAGCCCAAGGTGGAAGAAGATCAACAGATGGACGAGGTCGGTGTCCTATGAATATTTTGCGATTACAATTTAATTCGGATAACGAACTCGTAAACGTGTCCGGAAAGCCGAGCGCAGGGACGGGGGACGATTAACGCGTTGCTTTTTTAGGAAAACCATTTTTCTTTTTTTTTTTCCTGATATCGAATCGTTTTAGGTGAGTAACGAGAAGAAGAGGCTCTCGTCGTACGGTTCGGTGGAACAGTCGGGCAAAGGGTTGGTAAACAACGGTTTCGACGTCAATAGCACGGGGCCCGAACACGCCCAGCCCGCCCAGCCCGCCGAAAACCCGACCAATCCGTTCTTGGTCAAATCCACGAACCCGTTCGCGTCCGCCGAATAAAATATCCCAGGGTTATTTGATCAAACCCAGAATATATCTGGCTGGACCATCGGCAGCATATAATATTTATAGTTATTGTTATTACTTAAAACTATTAACTCACGATGAGCAATAATCGTTAATCGCATAGGTATATATAAGTAGTATCGATAATTCTCTTTTTTTTCTTCTTCTTTTTTTTTTGGTATTTGTACTTTATAGTACGTAGATATTACGGTTTGGCGTAACTATAATATTAATGTTTTTGTCTCAATTATAATAATAAATATAATATTAGTGTTTAGATTTTACGAAACGGACGTTCGTCGAGTAGGTGCTATAGCACGATGTTTTTACTACACGATGATATTATTATACGACATTATTATAAAATTGTCAATTTCTATTTACGTTCTATTTATTAGCTTACCGGCTCAAAATCTCGTCCGCAGTCGGCTAGGTTAGGTTAGGTTAGGTTAGGTTATTGGTATTTTTACGTATTTAAGATTTAGGTATTGTCACTATCACGCGCGTTGCGTTATAATAATTATTCTGTTTTTTTCCATTTGAAAACAACTCCGATCGAATCAAAACGTGTATAATATTATACAATAAGTTACTGCGTCGCATTCGTTGGCGACAATTTCTTTAATGTTTTTAGCGGGCACTCGGGCGGCGTCAAGAGCGCCCGCTGCAGGGGACGGCAGGTCGGGAAAACTACCCCCTTAGATTTTTCATGTCCCGATGAAGTTTTATCGTGCACACATATGTTGTGTTTAAAGGACAACATTTTAACTAAATTTCGAATACTATCTTTAGATAAAATCACAATATCTTCGTCTCCTCCTTCGCCTCTTTTTACGTTGACCCTATAAATTTCCACCTGACACGGTCTCCCACAGAATCCGTGTACAGCATCGCTCTCAATCGTATAGCCAACCGTCTCCTTTTCGCTCCTTTCACGTTTAATTTTACATTTACAAACCAATTCAGACACCAGACAGACTGTATTTCATCTTTTCCTTTTCGTCTTCTTTCTTTCTTCTCGTCCTATCAACTATCAAAATAAAACTATGCCTCTTACAACCTCATTGCCAATATCCTATCCTCTTCAGATTTGTCCACAGTGTACGACAAATATTTCGTATTTAAATATCTAACGGATAATGGATTTGTCCCACTCTGAAAGGTCACTCTGACAATGTCGTTTCGTTTATAACTCGTAGACCTTATACTATTTATTAGTTATATTTTAGTACGTGGGGTGGAGGAGCTATCAGGGTTCATCACAACGTTTCCAAAACGTTATTTTGTTCGTTTTTTCCCGATAATATTTAAAATTATTTTTAAGGTTAAAAATATTATTATATTGACAGAGTATACGAAAATGTCGTATTCGCGATAGTTATAATATATTTGTATCGTTCCTCGATCGATGCTCAGAATTGCATAAAGTCACTACGATGTATTAATAATACTTATAGGTCGATTTTGGCATTTTGAGCTTCGCGAACATTAACAGCAGTAAATAAGTTGTGATCTATACAGTAGTTAGGTGTAATGTTTTTTTTAAATTTTTTTATTATAAACGTTAAATTTTTATTGATAATAATAATGGTTAGTTAGGAATATTTATGTTGTATTTTACGTTCGTTACTTTCACGTAATGGAAGCCTTTTCAAAATTCGTCCTACTGTGATACGATATTACACTACTCGCGAGCTATAACGACCGCGATACGGCGTAAGCTGGTTGACATTTTTTTTTTTTTTGTTTTCACAATTTCAAAATCACCACAAATGACGAAATAATATTCATATTTGAATTTAAAACGACGTAGTAAATATCCTTCGAATATATTAGTACCGCATCGGTTATCTTATACCGATTCCATACGATTACTCACCCGTCACCTTTCTTTATTTATTCTATTCAATTTATTAATATTTTTTTTTTTTTTTTTTTTTAACGGTAAGTGTTCATTTTATTAAGTTATTCGAATAATGTCAATTAAGAAAGAAAAAAAAATTACAATTTACAGTACTTATACCAATATTCGTTACTACCCCCGCCAATGCAGTAATATATATATATATATATATATTGTAAAATTCAACGATATTACAGAAATATTTATACACTCATTAATAAAATATTTAAAATATTCAATATACTTAGTTATAAGTTTCAATATTCAACATTCACAACTTTTGTATTCATCTAGTATCCGTGCCTTATTACCGTGTTTGATTAATAATAATAATTGAAAAACAAATTGCAAGTTATACAGGGTACGGTGGAGCCGACTGATGAGTTTCGAGGAGCTATAAATAACGAAAATTATAACTTAGAAAAAAACCGTTTGTTTCATTAAAATCATTAGGAAATCCCATTTTTTAAAATTACGTTTTGAAAATGATATCTTCAAGATGGCTACATTGCTGTAGGCGATCTCTGAAGTTTTGGTATGATTTTCGGCACGTTTCGATTGGTATGACCACGATTTCTTCAGTGATTGATCGAGTGTCTCTCCTTCAGACCATCTATGATAGGGGGGGGGGCGATGTTTGAAAACCGTATTTTTAAGGAACCCTCAGGGGAGAAATTACACATGTTCAAATCGAAGGAGCGTGCCGGCCAGTCTACGTCACGCTTCAAAGAGACCAACCGCGAATAGGGAACGTTTGTCACAAAATAACAAGGGAAATTCGAGCTGTGTGCGCTCTAGCCCCGTATTGTTAAAATCATAAGTCATGATCTTAGGGCATTCCTTCCAACCTGTGCTGCAGATAAGTGTCCAACATCACAACGTCCCAAAGCAATCGCGTGCTCCCGGGCAGAGCGTCTTGGTGACCGCTCAATTATCTCTCTAACCAACTGCACATTTTCGGCGGTTCTTACCGTTCTGGGTGCTCCGTGTCCACGTCCACTTAAGGTCACTCTTCCAGTCTTCTCCAATTGTCGAATCCAAAATTTAACAGTGTTAACATAAGAGGCAGATTCGTTGCGTATAATGCCAAATTGTAGACGAAAAGACCTTTGTGTAGCAATCACAGAATATTTATTATTATTCACGACGAAACCTCCACGTACACCTGTCCAGACCATGATTACGACTGTGTAATCCAAACGAGACCACTAATATAAGCCTGTGCTTATGTTATATTAGAACTTGTGACCCAATTAAACTCGTCAGTCGGTTCCACCGCACCCTGTATATTCTCAAATAGATATTATATTGTTTTGAATTGTCCGAGTGGGGAAGAGGTGCCTGGTTGAAAACAAAATAAAAACGCTCTTCGGCTTTCAGTATTTACAATCGAGTGTGTACAGAACTACTAAGGACGGTATAATATCGTATTTATGGTCTGTGTTCGGTGTATTTTCTACGTTAGTTTTTTTTTTTTTTTTTTAAACGTACGGAAAATCGTAAACCTACCCGTTGTGCTTGTATTTTAACAGGTTCGAAACAATAATTTTAAGTTATAACGTTATGTATTAAGACATTATAATAATAATAATAATAATAATAATAATAATAATATTAATATATTATGTATGCGTATTGTTTTTTTATTTTTTTTTTATTATAATTTTACGATTAAGACAACGAGATAACTATCGCCGATAGTTATCTCAAGAGGCTGAAGCGACAATAATTAACATTAAGTTAGTATTAAGATAACTATTATATTCGATATAATAATTGTTTTTTAGGTTTTTAAGATATTATAGTTTTGTTGATTTCGTGTTAATTAAATTAATATTAAGAACGATTTTGTTTGTTTTTAGTTAAGTTAAGTCGTATAGATACGTATGTGTTATGATTTTTGTTGGTTTTGTGTATTATTTAGTATGTAATCGACCCGTTAACGGTTATTATCGTATTTTGTTATTTTGTTGCTTTTCGGTTACGCGAACCGGTGGACATTTTTTTTTTTTTTTTCCTTCAAACTTCTCTATACTTACAAATAATGATTTTCACGTGAACGCCGACAATAATAAATAACAATTAATAACGACTACACAATACAATACGAACGAATTTAAAAAGCACTCGTTATATTAAAAAAATAATAATAATAAATATGATATCACTGTCTAAATACAATAAAAGAAGAAAAAAAATAATATATTCATATATATATATTCACTCAATAAATTAAAACGCGCACTAATGATTAAATAACATACGTTCACACCGCACTGGTTACTCGAAAAGCACAATATTATATAATACGAATAAGGTAAAATTACGAAAATTATTATACTTATATAATAACAATAATTTTAATTATAAGAGTTAGTTTGTACATTCGTTATATTTTGCAATAAGTGTATACGTATAATATTATTGACGAATAAGTCGAGTATTATTTATTGGTTTAGAATAATAATAACAATAAAATATATCTATAAGTTAGTCCGTAAGAATAATTAATTGTTAACTATTTTAATATTAGATAGGCGGGTAAAACGATTTATTTTGTTTATTGTTTGGTGTTGCGGTCTGGTGGTTTGAAATTTCACTCCGAAACGAGTACGGATTTTGAAACGCTAACAAAACCAATAAATAAAAAAATAAAAAAAAAAAACGTTAAAGCTCTTGTAAAATGCCAAGTTAACGAACAAAAAAACCAAAAAAAAGTTTAAATTCTAAAATTTCAATATTGTGTATTTACGTTTATTCTATATAATATCTGTATGTATGGATTTTAAATCTTCGTTTTGAAAAATGGTGGGGAAAAATGCCAACGCTTTCAAAGTCCGTACCCATACCCCCGGCAGTATTAACGTAATGTTTCTGTTCGATTTACAGCGCAGATCATAAAAACGGAAAAAAAAAAAAAAAAAAAAAAAAAAAAAATACTTACCGTTCTATAATATAAATACGAAAAATTTAATTTTAATATTATATTATATCTGTTTACAAAATACATAATGTGTAGTAACGGGTAGAAAACGGTTTATGTCAAATTTATTCGATTCTCGTTTTGATAGATAGTGTGGAATTTCACGTCGTTTATTGACATTGTTATTATCTCCATGAAAATGATATCAGAAACGATTTTCTCGTCGGTTAATTCACGATTTTTTTTTTTAAAAAGCTTCTCGATTAAGAACAGAACAATACAAAATCTCTCGTCTATCCCCCTGTCGTACCGCCCCGCTGAAATCATAATATTTTACAGTGAATGTTTGTGGATTTCGATCGTTTTTTTTTTTCTTTTATTATTAATTTTAACTATTAACCAATACGATTTTTTATTGTATAATTATTATTAATACTCATTCAATTAGGTATGTTTTGGAAACTAGTTTTGCCGTCACGGATAATCGAATATCGCGAATATCTAACGACGGGCGTAATAAAAATTGTTTCGACAATTGCATAGCTAGTGATTGTAGCTAGAAATGTACGCTTGACGATATTTTCATAATTTTTCACCGACATTTTCGCCGGTCATTGGTTAATATTTATTTAGTTAATAATATTTGTAATCTTTATGCGTATGTTGTCCGAACAAACCGTTGAATTTCGCGAACGTTTTCCGAATACGATTAGAAAATCATACAAATTTAAATATCAACCTACTAATGTCGCCGGAGAACATTTTATACAAATTTAAAACTTTAAACGCTCGTATCCAAGTAGAAAACGAATATTATATATTATAACGAAATTCTAGACGAATTTTCTTCTTCTTTGCGCCTCTATTCTATACGATAAAATATTCGCTAGTCGTTTAAAATTGTATTCAAATTAATATTTACTCAATAGCGGATTACATAATTTGTTGAATATTGTATAATTATTCGCTACGTGAAAAATGATTATATTGCTCTATAGTATTAAACTAAACGACGTTTTATCGTTTCTAAAACTTCTTTGGCCATTCGATGTATCAAATTTAGTGTTGTTAAAAAAAAAAAAAAACCTACTTGCATATTTGCTCTCTGAAGAAGAAAAAACTTACTAACGATTTAATTTTATTATTATTATTATTATATTTGTCTTTTTAATCTATATGTTCTCCGTCGTCGGCTCGTACCCAAATAAATATAATATTTTACTGTTTATGTATAGACAAATAAGTAATAGACAAATGTTCTCGTCTAATGTAATAGTAATAGATTTTTTTTTATGTATTATAATTCGATTGATTTTGAGCTGTAATGCGCATTTCCGGTTATAATATACTACAATTACAATAACGATACAATATTCTGATTCGGCGTTTAAAAAATAATAATATTATAATAATAGCGATGTCGGTTACGTGTAACGTTTAAAACATACGTATTTTGTTCAAATATTAAACGGTTTCGATTTCAATAAACACGTTGTTCGTTTATTTTATTCCTGCATAAGCACCTTGATGTAAAGTCGAAGTAAAATTGCCGGCCGGGATAATGGCTCGAGCAATAATGGCGGTTGGAGATTAAAATCATCTACTGACCACAATATTTTTGTGGGGAGGGAAAAAAAAAAGAAGAAATTAAAGGCTTTTTAAATGTGGTGCTGTGCCGACAATGACGAATGTTCGAGATTCAACGGAACTATTTATACGAGATTTTGCCGTTCTAGCAAACGTAGTCGTTCAAGCTGCGCACCCGTTTTTTTTTTTTTACATATTTGGGAAGAGAAACTTTTTTTTTTTAAAAAAGCGATATTTGTACAAAGGGTTTTTTTTTAGTAGCGAATTTGGTAAATTTATGTGATATTTACGAATAATCTGTTAATAACCAAATGTTAACAAAAACCATTTCGGGAATTGTTGTGATGTTTGGAATCGTGTCTGGAAAATCAAAGTAGACACTTTGAGCAATTTGTCGAGTACAACTTAATAATAAGTCTTAAATTGTTTACAAAATAAAATCTAAATCAACAAATTCGTTATGTGTTAATTTTTATAATTTCCATTGCCTTCGGTTATTTTTTATTTTATCTTATTAATACAAATTAGTAAATTACGATAGAAAATTAATAATATCGGTGATGGCTCCTCGATTTCAAATTGATTATTGTTTAAATTTCGTTAAAAATAAATTATTCGTAAATATTAAATTTCAAAATACCGTAACTTTGAGACAATTTTGCAATTAAAAGAAAACTTTTAATACAAAAATTGTTTAAATAAAAAAAAAATACTTTACCCGAATCTGTAGGAAAAATTGTAGTTGACTTTTAAAAAAAAGTAAGTTTTATTAAGCGCACACTCTTACCGAATAAATTAAAAATTTGAAATCTATTTAAAAATGTTCATTTCGATCAGGGACTGATGTTTTGATATTTTTCGGTTCTGGTTCATGTTCGGTCCTTAAAAACAAAAATCTGTTCCGGTTTTAAAAATTATAAAATAAAGGCTATGGTTCTTACCACCGGTTTTTAAAAATCTATAGTTTAAAATAGCAGTACCTATAGCTTTTTAGGAATATTTTTTTTTTTTTTTTTTAATACAAAAACTACCAACAAAACAACTTTATAAAACATAATGTGCAACGGGTCATTGATTATTGAGCAATACCTATAGCTTATTAGGTATGTTGAGTGCCAGTTGAACCGAGTCAAGGAACAGGTAGGTTCATACGTGGTCGATACTAAATTCAATTTGTAACTATTTTTGTTTTACACGGTATACATCTAAAACATCGTGTGATTTAATGGTACGAGCTACCAAACCCGGGCCAATTCGTTTAACTTGTTGAGAAATTCGGTAAGACGGAACGGGCTGGCTCGACGAGGACGTCTCTCTCTCTCTGGACTGAACTGAGCACTGAACTAGTCCTCGAGTAACTCCGAATCCCGTGGCCTTTTATATGCATTTTCCCGGCTCTAGGCTTTATCGGCCTCTCGCGATTGTGGCGTGATGCTTAATCGGTGATTTTGCAATTCGTCCGAACGCGTTGTACTGTAAGTCCCGGGTAAATCCATATCATACATCAGTGGTTCCCAATATTTTTAGACAACGGTGCCCTCCTGTGAAAACCACGAAGAAATTTAAACTTAAAACGTTCATCAAAAAAAAAAAAAAAATAATAATAATAATAATAATACAGTCGATTCCGCTTTATTGGGACACATCGGTTGCAATGTTATTTTGTCCCAATAAAGCGGTTGTCCCAATAATCCGAAATGGAAAAAAAAAAACATATAAATTTATTGAAAAACTGATTTTTTATGTTTTTATTATTACAAATACATAATACAATAACACAATTATAGAAATTATTTAATTATACAAAAAGAAAAACATAGTATTATAACCTAAATATTTATAAAAGTACATATACATATATATGTATATATTTTATTTTTTTATTATTTTATGTTATTTAAAAATATTATGAATATTACTTTGTTTCTTTTACACATTATTGTTTGTTGACGAATGTAGTCCGAACAAGTATCCAAAGCACTTATCGGGCTCCCTCATTTCCTTGTTGAAGAAAAAATAATCGCTATGTTTCCAAAGATTTCTTTGCCTCCTGTAGTTGGATTGGTGGATCTGGTTCCTCGTCCGTGTCTTCATCTGAATTATGTTGATCTTGTATGGACTGAATAATTACATCATCAACGTATTCATTTTGGTCATAGCATTGCACATTTGAATCCAGTTGTTCAAATTCTACGTTGTTTAGTACTCTTACGTTACCATATTCTTCGGAATTAGGACCCAACAGTTGATCGATGCTATGACTTTCCTCCAGGAATATAAATTAATATTATACTCGACAAAAATGTCGCAATTGTCCGGATTCGCGGCCTAGATTTTACATTATAATTGTACATTTGTTTTCGTAATTATAGAATTGTCCCGATTAAGCGGTTGTCTTTGTTAACCGGTGTCTTTATTATACGGAATCGACTGAATTATTACTATTATCGAATGGAAAACAACGAGGAACGTTGCCTTTTGTGTTCTCTCTTTTTCCGGTTATTTTTTTTTTTTTTTTTTATTCGCCAGAAACCGATTATGATGTTGGTGTTGATGATTGGCGAACAAGATTTCTGGTTATTTGCAGACAGAAAGAAAAAATAGCACGCATCATAATCAAACCAATACATTCTTCACTCGGGTTAGGTTGGGTCGTTGTAAATATATATATTGTTATAATTATTGCTATTTTTTTTCATATGTGCCGTTGGAATGGGTTTGTGGTGCCCCTAGGGCACCGCCGTGCACAGTTTGAGAACCGCTGTCGTACATTATTAAAATCGGTAAAACAATAGTAAGTTGTATAGCTACGCAATATTAATATTAGGCAGTATTGCGTAATATTGCGTAATATTGCGTAATCCGTACTTGAAACGTCAAAGGACAGAGTCCGTAACGGGTACATCGTTTTTAATAGTAGACAGTTATGGACCAAAAATAAAACTATCGATATAATAAGCTACTAGTGAAAAAATTAATATTCGGTGACAATAACAAAACTCTGTCTTCATTTATTATTTTTCACAATATATTATGTTCGATTTCGTAAAAAACCGAAAAGTCATATTCAAGTGAACCTCGTGGCTATGCATTCAAGCACGCTTTCTGGGAGTTTTATCCGGTTACTAGGACAGTCGGTACAATTGGCATAATACAAAATTATTTCGATAGCAAACACTTACCGGTATCTATTAACAACTAAATATTATTATCCGCAGTGTTATGAACCCCTGATTATATATTATGTTGTAATTTAAGGTATTAGATTAGCAGACGATCTAGAGAAATTGTACCACGGGACGTTGTCGGGTCGACGGGGGTTTTTGCTCCAACATCATATTTGGATAGTTTGGTATTAGTAGAGCATTCGGCCGAAACTTCGTTTATTCGCACATATATTATTTCTTTAACATTGCAATTTACTTAATATTAAAATATAGTTGTATAATTTTGACTGTAACAAAAGTAGTGATTTAGTTTTGACTCTCGAAATGAAGTGAAGCAATTTCAGTCGGGCCGATACGTATGTAGACCGGGCGATCTACCAAAATATTACAACGAAGAAAACGAGGAACCACAGTCGAAGGTAATCCCGGAGTAAAATAACCGGATGCCCTTGGCAGGATAAATGTAGGTCATCCGGACAACAGTGAATGTTTTTACTTAAGAATGTTGCTCCGCGTGATCAAAAATCCGGTGTCCTTTGAAAGGAATCGAGGAATAAAATCTTTAAAAAAAAAAAACTATCTGCTTGAGTGTACGATCGTTACTGGCTGTGGACCTAGGGAAACGATCTTGATCCTTAGAACACCAATGATACCAACCAATTTACCATTCCAGTTTAAACAGCTCTAACTTCCCGTAAAATAACATTTTTCAATGACCATAAATAAGACATAAGGCCAAACATTAAATGTTGCAGGTGTAAACCTAACCGTCCAATGTTTTTCTCGTGGTCAATTGTACGTACAAACTCTATCACGTGTCTCTCATGCAAACAAAATCTATTTATGCTGATTCCAGAAATATTTAATAAGTAAGACCAATTGAAAGCGCACATCATAATAAAACCAATGAAAACCATTTCACACTTCGCTCTGAATTTTAAAAAGATGATGTACGTAACAGCTAGACGATTCTGGATAACCAACAAACTTGACCCGAGCAATGACGGGTGATGGCAGCTGGTATAAATAAAAATGGAAAATGTTTCTATGGGAAATAGATACTTGTATTTATTTGGTTAAAACAAAATCCAATTTAAATGAAATGTTCAGTTATTTCTTAGAACCAACGACAACCTAAATGAACCGAAAAATATTTGTATTTTATTTAAAAAGGATCCGGTTTCTTGAATCGAGGTTCAATATGGATCCCAATAGAGGTTCTTAAATTTTCTCCGGGAACCGGTTCTTTCGGTTCTGGTTCAAGTCCCCGATTTCGGTACTCCCTATCACCTTCCAAAAACTCCGTTATAATCTGAGAGGTAAAATATTTAGTGATAGTTCATATCATGAACACACGGTATATATATTTATTCAGTGGCGTAGCTACCGCAGAGACAACAGAGGCGTCAAATGTTTTGGGGCGCTAGTGATTTTTAAGTATTTAGTAGACAAATTATGGATAAAATTGAATCAATATGAACGTGCGTGTTAAACAAGGCTAATAGCTCACACCAATTCAATCGAATGTGGTTTATGTGTCAACCGCAGAGACAAACTAAAAAAGCTGATAATATGCTGAAAAAGCACAGACATTACATTTTGATACCCTAATCCTAGTTTTGCCGTAAAAAAACCAAGAAAAATACTTTTTTGTTAGATTAATTTTTATTATAATTTTAATTGTTGTAAATTGTTTTATTATTTAATTATTATTAATATTTTGCAAATATAATTTTTATTGTTAAGTATAAAGAAAAGTTAGGTTTTCATTTTTTCATAAATATGTATTAGATATAGTTAAAAATATACCGGTCAACCTATGTTTTGTTGGTACATTCTCCTGCATTGACCCACGTTTGGTCCAAGTAGTACAGACGTCTCCCTTCTGCACAATATTTCTTTATATTCTCCAAATTTCGTTGACGCTATACAACTATTTGATATTTTTCAACGAGAACACTATTGCGGCTCCGTTAGGCGTATTCGAAATCCATAGCTTTTAAAAGACGATATAAAATGGTTTGTGAAATATCCGGTAAACTATCGTCGTCCTCACAATTCCGAATATATTTTGGCCAATGTAGGAATCGTTTTGTTGTACCAAAAGGAATGCAAATGATGACGCACAGTGTTTCGATGTCAATCATCAAACGCATCTTTAAACGATTTCTGTTAGGAGACGTCACAGTCTTTGAGGTATTCTACTCACGAATAGTGCTCGAAATTGTCCTTTGACCAATGACAAGTCGCTGAGTAATAGTTATCCGATATTCCCTAATTTTTGATTTTCGGTATGTTCTTCATCTTAATTTTGTAGGCATTAATAATCATTTTTTTTTTTTTTTTTTTTTTTTGACTTGATAAAACAAACTGGAACAAATAAATGTATGATAATAATATTATTACAATAATATACATAATATTATTACAATAATATACATAATATTATTATATACATTGCAAGTAACACATATACTGTGCTATAATATAATAAATCGCCATAATACTAACCTTTGCCCTTGGTTTTTTCTTAGTTGGTGTAAAAAAATATCTCGTCATCCATAATTTACGCCGATGTTTAAACGGTGCACGACAAATAAAAATAATTTAAACGCACAAACCAAAACCAAAATGCAATATATTGACCGTAAATAAACAGCAGATAACGTTTTACACGTACGAACGGCCGTTAAATGTTGCGCGAATAGAAATCGCTACGTACACAAGGTGGCGCGATCTGTCGGGAGTGGCGAGGACGTGCGCGAGTTCCGACCGGTTTTCGTCCGCCGCCCGGTGCGTTGTCATTCGAAAATACAGAGTGCGAGATCTGTTCAAAAAGTACCGGTAAGATTTTATTTTTAATAATTACAAAAATTAAGTTACACAATATCTAAAGATATCTCCTTCGCAATACTCTCCACCGGACGATACGATCACTGGATCCCGGCCATTATACAAATGTCCTTTGCAACTGTTCCGAAATTAATGCTACGAGTTCTGTTGAAGCGTTTTTCATTTTTTTTTTTTTTTTTTTCCCACTGTTTTTTCGTACATCCCGTCGTCCGAGCAAAGCCCCGAGCGGACACACCCCGGCGAAAAACAACCGCCCGGGGACCCGGAACATATCGCGCGCCGGTTGAACCGATAACGAAATAATCGAACCAATACGAGGTCTGTTCGAAACCTAACAACGATTTTATATTTAACAATTACCAAAAATCAAGTTACATATTATTCGAAGATAACTCCTTCGAAACCAGACTCACTACCGGACCGATACGCAATGATCCCGGCGATCATGCCATTTTTCAAATATCCTTTGGAACCGTTCCAGAGTTAAAGCTGTGAGTTCTGTTGCCGCGTTCGCTTAAATTTCCTCGACATCTTGAAATCGTTGTCCTCTAAGCGCAGATTTTAGTCTTGGGAATAGAAAAAATGACATGGGGCCTGATCAGGAGAATTCAGGGAGAGTCTGCGGGACCACAGCGATTTTTTTATCAGCCAAAAATTCACCAAATGACAACGCTAAATGTGCATGGGGATGGCAGCGAATTGGCAGCGCGACCCTTCTCATTTGTACATTTTCCTGTAAAATTGCACGACAAGACTCTCAATTGAGATTCGCTTTGTTAACTCACGAACGGTTAATCGGCGGACATTTCGCATTTTTTTTTTTTCGCAAATTGTCGCCACACCATCGTTTCTGGATGACGTCGACGGTCTTCCAGAACGTGGATCGTCCTTCAGTTGACCGCCGACTGTCCTTGAAACGTTTAAAACACTCGAAAGTCACGGAACCACCGAATGAATCGTCCCCAAAAGCGGTTTTAATTTCATTTCCGTACGTTTCCGTTGCATCATATTTACCAAGTTTCAAGCGAAACTCGACGGCACACGCGTTGTTCGTTAATTTCGGACATGTCGAAAACGGCGAACCAAACAAACCGACTGGGTTTTTAACCGCGCGTAATATTAAACAGAGATAAGATAGCGACTTCGTGTTTTATTTAAAATATTAACTAATTCGCGGGGAATACATCTATTTACAATTTGAAATGTTATCGTGATTAACCGTAATAACATTTGTCCCGGTACTTTTTGAACAGATCTCGTATAGCTACGCCACTGCATTCATCAGTAGATCTTTGTTTTTTATTATTTTATGGATTTTTTTTTTTTTTAAAAATCGTTACAACTGCAATCGTATTAAGAAATATATAAGAAAAAAAAAATCACATAAAATATCGTAAGAAATTAATTGTATTGAATGTCACAAACGCGGGAATGCACATTATTGTACAAGGAATTACACATCGTTTTACGGTGAACCAATGAATATTTATAATATTAATAATTATAATTATAATAATTACTTATATTATCACTTGCAAATTATATTCCGAAATAATTATACTGATAAATTAATATTATATAATGGTTATGGTTATTATTCGTATGTTTTGAAACCGGTTGGTATTGATTATTCGACAAACTGTTGCTTTACAGCATGAGCCTCCGTGGCGCAATGGCTAGCGCGTTCGGCTGTTAACCGAAAGGTTGGTGGTTCGAGCCCACCCGGGGGCGAGGATTTTTTGCATTTTTTTACCAACAAATATCAATCCGAAGGCAATCCGCGGTATCACTACGCTGTTTATAAATATAAACAAATGTTGAATTCGTTATCGCTAATGTTTTTTTTTTTTTTTTTTTATTTATTTATAATGTAACTGGGTTAATAAAAAAATAAAAATAACGGATTATGAATGTTATATTGGGTTCCCTACGTTTTACTCGTTCGTTGCCCGTGTAGTTCGCGACTACTGCCTATAAAAAAAAAAATTAAAAAAAAAAAGCGGAATGCAAAGATTAAAAAAAAATACAAAAATATCGTATAAATCGGAGAGCTTCTTCGTACCCAAATGGTTATTGTTTGGTCAGGTGATTATTTACCTATCGAAAATAATTTGTCTTCGCGGCATCGCGACTTCACGGTAAAGAAAAACAAAATTGATGATTACACCGACTAATCCTAGCAGTTTACAAACTAGAGACAGTGTGACCAACACAATATATCAAAATTCACTTAATAATCTTATTTTGTACAAATTTTAATTTTAATTTATCAGCAATTTGTCAAAAACGCACAATATTTGTCGTACGAGAACGGAACTTAATATGCGGTTTCAATTAATCGTTTTTGTTCCTAAAATCGTAAATTGTGGTTAAGTTCGTGTACATTTTTTGATAAAACCGTTTAATTCAGTAATCGGTTTGAAGCTCTGATACGTCCGAACTGTACGTTCGTGTCAATAATAAATAAGACCGTAAGTAAATTATATTTTAATTATTTAATATTACAATTGTTGCACAATTATATACAATATAAAATCATTTCTCTTGCCTTGAAAAAAAAAAAAACCAAACCAAATCAACATTAATAAAGTGCAAAAAGTGCATATCGATCGTCAAAAATCAACCACTCCCGGGCCCGACTTTACTATCGGGGTATTATCGGGGCTCGCATTTTTTAACATTTGCTAATTATAAAATAAAATGAGCTATAATTTAGTTGTATGCATCAAGGACTCAATATATGAATCTTTATATTGCTATTTTTCGCATACTAGAAGTATTTTCGATTTTTAGTGCTATTTTTTGCTAATATGCATAATATAATGGTATTTTTATTTTCATAAATCTCGTTTATATCGATTAAAAAACAGTGGAAAATATGTGTCATTTATGTCAATCCGTTAGAAAAATACCTACATGTTCGTTTCGTATTTATAAGTAGCCCGGTGCGTCGGACAATATTCAAATAGACAAATCAAGAAGAAAAAAAAAAAAAAAAAAGTAATATCTTGTTTGCTATTTTTCTTGTTTTTATTGCGTGTGATTGTGCATATATATCGGGTAATTTCTCTCGCTATAAAATCCCCGATCCGAGTATTATATTCCGTTGTTCGGTCGTTTGCGACAAATTCCCTTGCCGGTCCACCATTCGTTATAGTTTTCGTAGTATTTCGTGGGCCGTTCCTCGTCGTGTAACATTGCGCAGAGACGACAATAAAATTTGGTGTCGATGGAAACCGACCCCAAGTTTTGCCATTGGAAATATTCGTTGTACAGCGTGTCGTTTTTGTCGAGCACGTTCAAATATGCCGCCAGCTCTTTCGGCGACGCGAAATCGTCGACGTGCACGAACGAATGTGCCGGCGCCACCATCTCGTAGTCGGCCCGGCTCGGTCCCATGACCACCGGCAACACGTTATACCTACAATCGGTATTCAACATTAGCGTTAATCGTACGAATCTGACGTTTTATTAATATTTTATAAGTATTTTCAATTTTTAATTGTTTAAGAGTGAAAAAGTTATACACGCGTATTTATCGACCCCGATACACGAGGCGTGATCAAAAAACACACGGACTGTGTTAATAATATTTTTATCGATTAACATAACGAAGCACCGACAATGCCATTCGATAAAGTAACTTTTAACGAGCATTTGAACGTCGGTTTGAAATCGATAACAATATTTATTTTTATTTTATGGCATTTTTACGAAAACACGGTTCAGTCATGCGGCGATTTTCGTAACGGAAACAATAGATGAACAACGTGTGTGCGTAAAATTTTGTTTTAATTTAAGGAAAACTTCTAGTGAAACTTTTGAACTTTTGCAGCAAGATTTTGGGAAATGGTGTTCTGTCTCGGACAACGTGTTTCGAGTGGTTTAAACGGTTTAAGGAAGGCAGAACATCCGTCAGGGATACGGGACGACCTGGTAGACCCTCGACCAGTAAAAAAAAATGAAACTTTTGCCCGTGTTCGTGAAATTATTCAAAATAATCGTCGATTAACCAGCAGAGAAGTTGCAGAAGACGTCGGAATATAATTATGGTTCTTGTCAAGAAATATTAACTAAAGAATCGGGCACGAGCCGAATCGCAGCCGAATTTGTTCCTCGTCTCTTAACCGTTGAACAAAAACAAAATCTCTCAAGAACATTTTGAAAGAGCTGAAACTGACCTAGACTTTTAAAAAAATATTATAACAGGTGATGAAACTTGGACTTACGGGTATGATGTTGAAATACCCTATTTTCCCCTAATTTGTAACAAAATTGTACGCACACACGTTGTTCTTCTAATTGCTTCCATTACGACACTGCTATATACAGCAAGGGCGATGGCGGAATAACGGGGGCAATGGCGGCAAGTTTTATTGAATTAATAAATCGATTGGTTTTTTTAAACGTGCGCACGTGTTTTTACTAGAACATATAGTTGGATTAAGCACATTTCATATTTAAGGAACACCCCCCCCCCCAAATCTCTTACGATTTTATTGACCGAGTATATCTTGGCGGGACTTGGTGATAGGATTTGGTGGCTCGGACCCTCGCGCGAGTCCCTTGCGTAGGCGGATTTCATAAAACCCATTCTAATGGTCTTCGTCCGTAGTAATTGATTTGATCGTTATTGTCAGAGTACGGGAAGAGATTTTCATGACACCCGACTTTTGCGAGTTTAATCTTGTGGGTTTTAAAGCTATCACCAGATATACTTGATCCAAAAAATCGGAAGGAGGTTGGCTTTTAATTTGTTAGTGGCCCGTAACAGTCCTGTTATATCAGTATTATTCAAATTCCTTAAAATGTTTAGCGATACGCGGGTCGTTATTAATTTTTCGTTCCACCCCCCCCCACCTCCCGTAAATATATATATATAAAAAAAAACAAAAAAATGTTAATAAATAGAAATTTTACTCCGCGACGACTGCTTGCGCCTCCTCAGCAATATGTGCCTAACCCAACCTGGGGGGGGGCCAGGTTGGAAACCACTGCTATACACCACAATTTACTGGAGTTTGTTCTCGATTTAAATGTACGTTGGAAATCTAAAACACTCACTGTAACGCGTTCCTGAACAGTTTTTCCGTGATGTACCAACGGCAATGCGCGTTTTCGAACGACAAATAGAATTTATAGTAATTGGTCAAAATTTCGAAACACGACAAATCCGCCTTGTTGCATTTCAGCGGACCGCAATCGCCGTAGATGTCGACGGCGATGTGTTTGGACAGTTCTTTGACGTACGTGTTGCGTTCGCTGTTCGGGTAACAGTTTGAAACGAACTGCGCCACTAGTTTGGTCTTCTTCTGCGCGTAATTTACACGTGAGCTTCCCACCAAACCGACCGGCAGCGGTTCGCGGAGTTTCACATGGTATCCGTACGGAATCGGTATGTCGCTGTCCCAACGGTAATTGGCGGTCCAATTGAATACGCCGCGGTCTTCGTGCCCCACATTATGCTCCGTAAAAGGCGCTTCCGTGTTATACATGATCCAAACCTGAAAACCAATGACACTGGCAGTGGCGTAACAAGGAAACTATTACAAGGGGGGTAGGGTTACATTTGAAATTCTCATTCCTATTTGAATAATATTTTTAGTGGTTAAATTAAATAAATAAATGTCGTCTTAAAAACAAAAATTGTTTATCGAAGACGTTTCGGGATGGGCCGTAACCCCCCCAACCACCCCTGGATACATCACTGGTGGCAGTGGCGTAACATGGACATTTCTTATAAAATGAGTTGAAATATACCGTCTTGTGGGGGTTTGTGAAGTCTCAAGTGTACGAGGGGAAACCTCACACGATCACGGATTTGAAGGAAGAAATTCAAAGAGTCATCCAGGATCTCACCAAGGAGAATTGTAGGGCAGTAATCGCCAACTTCCTTAACCGTGTGACAGTGTGCCAACAGGCCGGGGGGGAGTCATATGAATTATATAATAATTCATACCTAAACCGGAGGTTCTCCAGATTCCAATGATGTCATTTTTTTTTGATTTTTTTTATTAAATTAAAGTGTTATTTTGGCATTTTTAAAAAGAGCGTCCTTTTGTAAACACCCTTTTTATTAACCATACAAATCACAACGGTATTAACGTTAAACCATTAAAAATATTGTGCTATTATACAGTCGAATTTGGCTCAGAATCGTCGATGACTCTAGAATGTCTTTCCCTAGAATGTCCTATTTAAACAATTCGAACAAATCGTGTTTAACTCGAATATTATCGCGGATAACTCAAAGTTCCAATTTGATTTGTACAATTATAAAAACGAAAATAAATGCAATAATTTTCATTACACGTCCGTTGTCTTGGCATCATCATTGACCAACGCCTTACGTGGTCGCCATACTTACGCGATAAACTTTTTTCTTTAAATTATCGTTTTATCGTCTTCTCCGCTCTCTTCTAACTTCCAATCGTCTTAAATTGTCAACCAAAATTCTAATATATAAGCTATTCCTCAAACCAATATGAACGTGTGGTATACCCGACTATGGGGCTCTACAAAATTATCGTATACAACGTTTCCAATCTAAAATTCTCGGTGCTATGGCCAATGCACACTTTTATATTTCAAACCAGTCCCTACATAATGATCTTGGCATCTCCTCTGTTCAAGTTATAGCAAAAACGTTTTACAAACGATTTAACTTAAATCTTCAAAACCACACAAATCCACCTTAATAAAGAGTCTTGCATCAGCAAATATTGCCTGGTAATCCTCAAAAAAGGTTAAAAAGGCGGTGGTGCGGGGACTTACTTTCATAAAATAAAAATTTTTTTAAAAAAATACCCAAATTGTAAATATATTGAAAATAATTGTATAATTAACTGCTAACTGTCAAAGTGTCTTCACTTGAAGGTTTCTTTACTCCGTCATTGGTGACGTAAAATCCTTCATTACTTGCACTCATTGTTCAAGATGTAACAGATTGCGGAAATAAATGTTCAATGTTAAAAAAATAATAATAATAATAATAATTTTTATTGTTAATGATAAGTGGAATGATAACTGAACCTCTTATTCCTACTCGTGCACATGCGCAGATAAATTATAATGAATTGAGGCGATTTATCCAAAAAAAAAAAAACCAACAAGAGGTGGTCGGTGATATACTTCTTTCAGCTTTAAAAAAAATTGAACGATTCACATCCAAACGCTGCGATCGACGACAAAAACTTAAATTAATACTTTTTTTTTAAAATTTATTTTCTAATCTTGTAGTAAAACCTATTATTTTAACTAAATGAACATTGGGCCCGCTCCGAGAACACCTGAAATGACGCCACTGACATCGACCACCGTCGACTGTATAAAAATAAACGAGCAAAGTGATAATGTGCAGCCCCTATTTTTTTTTTTTTATACAAGTTCGTACTACACAATTTTCCGGGTATATTAAGATAATACAGTGACGTTACACTCCCTTTATACCACTTCCATACCGTTAAAATTAAAAAAAAAAAAAAAAACTATTGCCCGAAATTATTTTAATAATAAAATCTTTAATATATTTTTTTATTTTTTTATTTACCGTACAATAGTAATCTGCAAAAATATCAACGTATCAAATCCAAATTACTATATGGATTAACATTTCATCAATTTGTTCTTTGTAGTTTGTTAACAATCATAATTAATAACTGTATTTAAAATTGTTACGTATGAGTACGTATTTATTAGTGCGCATTTCTCAATTGCGCACTGCGCACTCCCAATTTGGGACTACGCACGGGATTCGCTAAAAAAAAAAAAAAAAAAAAAAAAAAAAAAGGGCCCGATTGTGTGACACGTGTGGTTCACATTTGATATTTTCGTATTTTCGATTAATGCGTGACAAATTAATCGGACACAATGTCAATTTGTGTCTGCCGTACACGTTTGCGTTATTTACTTGATTCGGCGCTTTTTTGTAGCTCGGACGCTGGAAATTATGTCTGTACAGTATCGCGTCGACTACGGGACCGTCTGATCTGTCGAATGTGATCCAGCACCGGTCCACGGGACAACCCAGAAACTCCGCTTGGTTCCTCTGGATCCTTTCCCAATACACTCCGTGGCCGTTGTAGACCAAAATCCGTTTGAATGGCGTCATTTCGTACTTGTAACCTTTCGGCACGAAGACCAATTGCCTTCCGATCCGGTCGGTTACTTCATTCCACACGTTCGCGTTCGAATTTCTAACCGGGTTGTCCACTATCGGAACGCACAACAAAATCATATTATACAGAGATTAAAAAAAAAAACAAAAAAAAAAGACTGACATCATATTTCGCACCGTGGGTGGGCATGTCGACATGTTGTAGACGAGAAGTAGGGAAGGTGGGATATAGAAGGGAATTTATTTTATACGTGTACGCAACGATGGACCGTCGCTAACGAAAAACGATTCACGACGAACTTCGGCTCAAAGAATTTCAATAAAATGCACTCTTTAAACGCTTATAAAAAAAAATAAAAAAACTATTACATTAAGCTTGAATTTTCTTTTTTCACTTTGTTTTAGACGCTGTGTACAACTCGCGACGAACTTTGTGTCAAACATTCGTGCGTTTCTGTTCGGTTAAAACAGTTGCAATCAATTGATTCGAGAGAAAAACTCAAAACGCCTATAAACAGTTCAAAAATAATTACCAGATTGTATTGAAAACTTGTACGCGCCTAGAAATGCCTAATATTTGTATGAGGTGGAAAGTTTAGGTGCCTACGATTATTTTTCAATCGAGTTACAATAAAAAGGAAAAAAATTGGAAAATAATGAAACGGTTGTAGTAAATTTTCCCGTTTTTTTCCCCATTTATCAAGGCAATTGCGACGAAAATCGAAAATTCAAACCTCTCTAACACACCAACTAGATGCATAATTCTATCAGAAAAGGTGGTACACTTGCAAATCGGAGCTGGCTGCCCGATAGAAAAGTCGTAAACAATAATAATCGCACATCATAGTAAAACCGATACATTTAATTCGCTCAGAATCCGAAAAATAACAATATAATAATTTTAAAAAAAAAATCTACTTACAGTTCGTATTGTAGACGGGTACATGGGCCTATAAAAATACAATTTAGAATATTAAATACCCTATATAGTACATACGACCAGGGAGTTCAGTCTCTATTTTTTTTTCGACTTCCCGTAGTGCACACGTGTATTGTTTGTGGGAGAGAATTCAAAGTTTCCTAACGTTTTTTTTTTTTTTAACACTATATGTACAGTGAGCGAGAGCTCCCGAGGCCCCGGGCAAGTGCTCTGCTCGACTCTTAGGTCTTATTTGGTAGTGCTAGTGCACACGAAAACACCACATAAAACTCGGGTTTTTGAAAAAAAAAAAACCCGGGTTACAACACGACAGCGTTAAGTAGAAACAAGTCGCGGAATTTCGGTTCTCGTGTGTTCGTGAAAACTTTAAGGCTCGTCGTTTGAAAAATATCCAATTGACGCTGAATATTCTATAGCATCGGTTCTCAACCTGTGGTACGTGTACCATTAGTGGTACGCGAAGAAAATCTCCCTTCATAAAAAAAAATTGGAATGAATCATTATTAACATTAAATATTATTTGATGTTTATTTGATGGCGTGGAGGCCGTTTGTAATCGTAGCTATTGAGATAACGATATTCTCTTTAATATAATATAAATCGATAAACTTTAAATAATAAGTAGATTAAACGTAGAAAGTGATTGAAGACTTAAAGTTACCAATTTGGAGCCCGACATTGACGTCATCGTCCGATCGAAACAACACCAATCGTCTCATTGAAGTAAAAATTAAACCATAATAATTATAATAATTTTACATATTTAATTTATTTTTGTGCATTTAATACTTTATTTATTATTATATATATTGAGATAGACATCGTTACAACTCACTATATTTGAGCAAAAGGGTCTATCTCCAGTGTATTTTAAAATTGAAAATTCCATTTAGTTTCAAAAAGTACAATCTCCTTTGACAAATTTGTTTCAAAACGTACAATCTCACTATTGTCGAGCAAAATGGTCAATCTCCAGTGTATTTTTAAACTTAAAAATAACAATAGTTTCAAAACGTACAATCTCTAACCAAATAATATTTTTCATGAGTTTTACTACAAAAATACATTGTACACCGTTTTGACGGGTACCTCCAAAATTCCAATACGGAATGTTGTCAACAGTAATAAAAAAACTGATGTGAATAACCTACTAACTGCTCATTACGGAAATGAGTGGAAAAATGATCAGAGTTTAATTTTTTACAAATTTGTCATAGAGGGAGATGCAATACCAGGTTATATTGAGGAAGACATATTATGTGAACGTCATGCGATAGAAGATGAAATCTAATAAATAAATTGACTAACTCATTAATCTTAAGTATTTTTTTATTTTTAACGATTTTCATTATTAAATTACATTTTTTTGTAAACTTCTAAACTAAATAAAAAAATAATTAAGACTTTTAATTTTTAGCTTCTCGATACCTATTTATTATTTACTAAAGTTATTTTCAAAACGAGCAATCTCCTACTGTTAGTTTTATACTGTAGATTAGGTTAGAACTAAGACAAAATCTTGTCTTTTTAAGCAAATCATGTCTGCATAACTATATGAAAAGGTTAAAAAAAAATCCGAATGGAGAAAAAACATTTTTTGATTAAGGTATTCGCTTTTTTGGTTTTCTGAAAATTTAGTGAACATGGAGATTGTCACTTTGAAACTAATGCCCTCATATATATATATATTTGTTTTATATTATTTCATTTTTTAATTCCTAATAAAATAAAATTCTATACATATAACATAAACGTATACATTGTTAATAAGCAAAAAAAATGGTCAAATTGTGTAGGTATAGTGGCGTGCCTATAAAAAGGTCGAGAACCGCTGTTCTATAGATAATGTGTACGATAATGAATACGACTTTTCCGAAAAACCAACAGACACTGCGTGGGCAGTTTGAAAAATCAATTTATTTATATATTGCATTAATAAAATATAGACTAAAAAAAAAAAAAAAAACTTTACTTTTTTCAATCCAGTGATAACGACGTATAAATATATTGTTATTGCTATTATAGGTATAATTAATACATATGTTCTGCACTGTCTCCTGTGTTCATATAATCTCCACATTTTAAAAATCTATTATCGCGATAATTGCGTATTTAAAACAAAAAATTTAAAAAATAGAAAAACATTAAACTAGCGACGGAATTTAATTTTTTTTTTAGAAAATATTAACACCTGAACATTTTACAGAAATACAAAAGCAATTTTTTTTTTTTTTTTTTTTTAAATGAACAATAACGACACGGTGTAAATGGTTCGTAAATAATTACACAGACGCATTAGAAATAATATTACAACCGTTGCAGTATCTGGTGGCCGCGACTTGCTCACTTGTAAGTGGCGGCAAGCGCATTGGCCGTGTCGTTGGGGTAATTGTAATAGTGGTGGAAACGCGCAACGGGATGACAAATGGTGCGGCGGAGCATGTGCACTTTTATCGGGGAACGTGTAAACAATTGTAAAATATTGTCCGGTACACTTTGAAAAACTACTCGTATACAGAGCGATCCATATTACGGTGCGTTTATTACCCTTTACTGCTACTCCACCGGTCTAAATTCCAACCTGTATATTGTACATAAACGATAAATCCCAGTGTTTGTGTTATGGAGAAATGTACTCTTTTCGGATCGGCGATGAAAAAATAAAAATTTCAAAATACTCGTTTAAGGCAAAACAAGAGGGAAATAACGGGTGGGAACAAAAAAAAAAACACACACACCAAAAAAAACTTAAAATCCTCCGTGAATACCGCTAGATCTCGTAATAAAAGAATCACCCCGTATATATATATATATATATATTGAACCGCGGTAACCTAGTGAAAAGTTTTTTACTATAAATATGTAATTGTAGTTTTAGTTGGCAAAACATCTGTATTGTCGTAGTGCCTATACCGGTAATAATTCATGTTTCACGTTTCTTTTTCGTGGTTACATTTAATTTTAAAATTTGTTTGAGAATATAACGTTCACTGTTTTTAACGTGTAAAAATTATCATCGTTTAACAATTTTATTTCGTTATTTCGAAATAGGTAAAATACATAGGAGAATTTTGTACATAAGTCGTAAATATACCCGAAAACCGACTAAAATATTATTTGTTATTTTACTAGATAAAAACAGATGAATTTTATTTTTTTAGTGTAATCATCTTATGTAGACAATTTAAAATTGACCTGTGCACAGCACTGATTATTTATCCAGTAGGAGGTGTACGTGTTCGCTCGTCAATACGAAATACCTACTGGATAAATTATTGAAAAATAATAATCATTTCCGATTATCGCTCGAGAACTGCAATTCCCTTTTGCCGACATCTCCTACTTTTTTTTTATACATATTTAAACATTACTTTAGACCTCCCCAGACATCAACGTAATAAGTAGTTTGTACGTGCCTGTTGACAAGGATTTTGTTCAGAATTTGTTGTCGGAAATATGTTCCGCGGTGACCACTGATAACCGATGAATGATTAAGTGTCAGATTGAAATGTAATAGATTTTTGTTGTTCCGATCTATTGCATCCTACCCTCCAGATACCGAATTCCCGCGCACGCCGCCACCGATTACCTATACCAGTGGTTCCCAAATTTTCCAAAATCTCGCGCCCCCCTTCCCATAAATTGAAACAAATCGATCACCTTTCTTTGTGTACTTAACAAATGAACTATACAATATTCGGAATGTCTACTTTTTTATTGATGATAATAATTATAAAATATAAATAATAAAATGTAACAATCGTTGTTTTGTTGAAATTCTCCGGTACTGTCGAGTTTCATTTTACTTAAAGAATTTTTTTTAGCAACAAAACTCTCTTTAGGTTTTTCTTTTAGCATCGGATGAGCTGTGGTTAAATGTCGTTCTAGTCGACTTGGTTAGGTCGGACAGCATCGTTACTTAACACAACGTGACAAATAACACACTGTGGCATTTGGATACCCATCCTTTTCAATGAACGTGAAACCAAACTTTAAATAATCGACGTTATACAATCTTATTTTTTGCGGAGCCATTATTTTTACGTATGTACACTCGCGATGACTACGTACTACGACACTACGTGCACTACTATGCAACTGCAAAACGAAACTAAATCGAGTCTAAACTAATCCAATAGATTTCCCCCCCCCCCGACATCCTTTTATCGTACCCATTAATTTACAGACAACGTGGCATAAAATGATTAAGTTACATGCTGCGGCCAAACACTTATCCGTTACTGATACCTGATAATGGATAAAGAGAATCGGTTGATTCATTTTTTTTTTCTCTGCGTTTTAAAATAAAAATAATGCAATCAATAAAAATTGTATTTCGTAATAACTGCTTGCGCCTGCCCAGCAATGCGTTCACGCCACCCCTCCCCCCCAGTTTGGGAACCAGTGGACCTATACCGTTGAGAAACTCTTGGGCGTTCGCGTTCGGCTCAACGTCTATGATTAAATTTTTCGAGCGTATCAATTGTACACTAATCGTAAGCCATTCCGTCGGATGTATCCGACGAATACTGTAAATTATATTATAAATGATATAATTTCAATAAAATATTCTTATATTCAAATCAACAGCTGAACGATAAATTACAATAATTTTTTACCATAACGTAATACAATGCGTTTAGTTCCGTCGATTTTGCCGTATAGAAAACTGAATAAAAAAAAAAAAAAAAAATAAAAAATATGGCTGCAATTAAATATGTTTGTGAACATTAATTTCCGTCGGAAAATCCGCGTACTCGCGTCGCATAATACTATTTACGGTAAATTTTAACGACACCCGGCGTGCCAATACAATATTTTTTTTTTATATATATTTTTTTTTTTTTTTTATCCAAATAACCACGTTTAACCGATATTTTATTACTTACAAAACTAAATTACAATATTTTTCATTTTTTGATTATTGTCACATTCCCAATTTTTTATAACTATACGTTTAAAACGAAAAAAAAAAAATACACGTATCGTTTAAATAACTAATTGCACTATAAGTATGTACGTATATACCTCCTAATAGTATATTGGCGTATTTCGTGTATACAGTCAAAACTTAATATAATAATATAAACACCGTTCACGAGTAAATAGAATCACATTTGTAGAATCACGATTATAGCAGACTATAAGTAAATTAAATAAGGTAAATATTTTTTAGTATCACAAATAATCATTTGACTAGGCCTCTGGTCGCGTGGCAAATCATCTACGGGTGATATTTGTGGTCGTCGGCAATCTCCGTTTGGGGAAACCTTTGGCGTAGGGTTTTTTGGCATTTGTATTTAAATAAAAGATACCCCGGGCTCTAGAAAAAACAAAAAAACACACGAAATCCATCAATAAATTCGTATAAAATCTCCGATAGTGTAACGATATTATGATGTCTTATATATATACGAGGTATATCATACATTTTAATATTCCTTAGTTCTTTAAATATTATATAATAATATCTACACTATATTTTATTAAAACGTGTATTACATTTTATTAGTAGAGCTCGGATTTTGTAGCAAATGTTTTTTTTTTTTTGATGTGAGTGTGATAGAAAGACAATTATTATATATAAATACGTTTTGAATCGTTCCGATTTAAATGAAGTAAATTTTATTTTGCACAAAACTTGATTGTTCTTTTTTCTTAATTTTCACATCATTTTCATGAAAATTTAACATATTTCTATGTATATTATACTGCGACTATAATATTATTGGCAGAAAAAAATTATCCGGGTATTCCAAATCCGCCTAAACCGACCATTACTCGTTGGGGTGCAACGATTACAGCTGCGGAATATTATTGGCACGCGTTTAAATGAAATAAAAAGTGCAGTTGAAGAATTCAGCGAGAATATCCAGTGTGCGAACGTTGTAAAAAAGCTTATAAAAGTTGATCAATCTCTACATTCAAATCCCGTCTACATCACAACAAATTTTCGATTTATATGCAAATAAATTATAATATAAAAATAGTGAATTATTTTAGGCGAACTTTTGGCAAAAAGTATATAGCCCGGGTTGCGTTAGAAGCAAAACACAAGTTAGAGGAAGCTAAATAACGAAATTAATTTTAGAAAAGTGCAATCGTGTTTTTTCAAAGAATAACGGTGATGGTCAGAACTCTAAAAAACCAATAGCATTCATAATGACACTGTACTGGACATTAATGAGGAACAATATGATTTTAATGATTTAGTTTATATGAAATATGAACAGCAATTACTTGAGTGACTTGAGTTGATGCGGAAAGACAATTGTCTATGTATAAAAATATAATGGCGCCTAAGAATATGACGTGTTTAAACTTGACCATATCTATGGTCCTTTTTAATATTTAATTCGACATGTAATTTAAATTGGTTTTTTTTTTTTAGAATTAAATTGAATAAACGCTTTTTTTAAGGATTTATTTTGCTACAAAATCCGAGCCCCGTTTATTAGTCATTCGGTATAATACTGTTCAACTATACAAAGTGTTTGCCCTGTTATTCTCCTAATTCTTCGTATTTGTACGAATAATCAAAAACGTATTTGTGTTCTACGCCAACGCCACTGCTGAGGAACCTCCGCGCAAGAAAAGTAATATAATTTTTATATATTTCGTTTAGAATTATTCCTGTACTCGTACAATGCAATTTAAATGCTTAATGGGATTAAGTGTTAAAGAACTTCGTACTCCTTATTCCCCGCATATTCAACTTATAACAACGTGTCGTCCGCCAGGCTTATTCCCCCCCCCCACTAAGAAAAGATTTTAAAAAATATATATAAAAAATTTAAAAACTTAAAAATTCCGGCCGTTCAATATTATGTTTCATTGTTAATGTGTTAGATTATTGCATAATATTGTACGAGTTGTCTAGACATTATTTAAATCGAATTAATGCCTAATAAAATGTAATCGTATCTTAATAAAATATAATGCGGGGGTACTGTAGATCAGTGTTTCTTAACCCTTTTTACATCACGGAACACCGAACGATAATATTTTCTTTTTTTATGCGGAACCCCTAGGAATATTATCTTTAAAAAGAAAAGTACACGAAATATGGCGATAAACGGCAACATTTAGCATTGCACTAAAATACTATTTTGATAAAAACACTTTCGTGATCTTTGCGGAACACAGGTTAAGGAAACACTGTTGTAGATAGTACAATATAATATAATATTTTAGAACTAAGTAATATTGAAACTTATGATATATATAGTATTTTTTTAATTTTTTTGCGAGTGTATCTCTCTCTAAATATTATCTAAAAATACTCACTTGTGAGACACGTGTTCGCCCATCAAAACGTACTCGGATTCGGGCGGGTCGCAAAGGCCCAAATTAAATAAAAACCGATTGGAGCAAGGCAACGCCCAGAAGCCGATGTTCGAGTTGATCGATTCGATATAGTACGGAGTTACTTTGGTATGATCGCACGATAGCGTTTCTGCAAATACAGTCAAGTGCGATTTAATTCATTTGCAATATGTCATTAGAGATAATAATTATTACAGCAACTGATACAATAGACAATAAAACAATAAACCGTCGAATAAATATATTACAAAACTGTGTACATTTAGTAATCGAATAACCTGTATTTATATTTTTTACTGAGTTTGCCATTACTTTATTCGTCTAACATTTCGATAGGACAATTTGCTATTGCCCTCCCGCCACGTTTGTAGACATCCGGCGATAAAGACGATATCGGAATGGAAACTTGAATATAAAATTGTATTTAGATTTCCGTGTAAACGCATAATATTTTATGAAATATCAAGTCGGATATTAAAAGATAGGTAACTGTGATATAGTAACAACCGGTGTTGCGCAAAGATAACTAAAAATGTATCTGGATAAGATAAAAGATAACAATTTTGAAATTTAATAAATTACTTGTGTATATTTTTTACGAGACGTATAATATTATAGACCGCGAATAGAAAAAAAAGATAACAATTGATAACCACGATATGTGCGAGAGAGAAAAGAGAAGAGATAAGTGGTTTTCTCATGGAAGAGTCAATTAAAACGTTTGTATTTCCAGTTGGATATGTTTTATGTTGGATATTGTGCATAGAAATATATTTTATAATACTAGTATACTGTGTATTCACCAGTGGCGGTTCGTGGGCTTTGAAAGTGGGAGGGCGATTAAAAAAATGTTCATTTTTGAAAACCTTACAATAAGATTATGTACCAATTTAAAAGATATGTATTAATTAAAAATGAATAAGTAACAACATTACCGTAATATCGAATATAGATTATAGAAAAACCGAAATATACAAAAAATAAAACTCGGATGTTTGTATACTTAAAATCTAAGCGTCTATCTTTTATTTCACTAAACATAATTCTCCTCTTAATGTCGAATTGAATTGCATTGATATATATATATATGAAAGGAAAAAATATATATAAATGCATATATTTTAGGTAAGAACATATCAAGTGTATATTTTAAAGATTTTTTAATGCATAAATGCATACTATTTTAAGCTTTTTACGTACAAATCCGGACCCTAGCCATTACCTACATTGGCTACGTCATTATATTTATAAACTCCGAATCCTGTCTAATAATAATATTATGAAAACGCATTACGTTGTAAATAAAAATATTTGTTAATATTAAAATCACTATCTCACTTATTTAAGAATAATTTGTATGGATTTTTATTGAGAATTTTAGCAGGGAGCGCGACCGCCCCCTGTCGCCCCTACACACGAACCGCCACTAGTAAATACCGTACAAATATTAAAAAACATGTATTAATTGATTGAAACGAATAAAATAATGATCATAGGTATATTGTATGAATATGCAAATATTCACCCGTGAAGTTTGATATACGTATTGTTTGTTCTAGCCGAACCACAACCATAACATTTTTTTTTAACCGTTTTAATCGGACCTGTCAATCGAATTAGTTATTTAAACAACTTAAATGCGGTTTATTTGCTAGTATTACAATTTATACTCTGTGACGTTAACAAATAATTTGCGTTTTAAACGAAATTAATTACGGAGAATGATATATTATCACTATCACTATAACTTTACTACAGAATAAACACATTGATTTTTCCTGCTGTTATGAAAAAAATGTTTTCGGGGTCTGTCGTTCTCTCACACTTCTATAATTTATACATGTAATATATTCTATTCGCAATAACATATATATATGCCTACGGGCGAGTATAGAATTTTCCACTCGCACATTATATTTTACAAAGAAAAAAATGTCGCTATTATGTTGATAATACAATCGAATTCATCTAAGACAATTCACCGGATAGTCAGTTTTATTAATTATCTTTAGATATAAGATAAAAGATTTTTTTTTTTTGTTTTTAAATTTTATTTGGTATATACAATCTGTTCCTTTAGGAACAATAAAAATATTTGCTAATAGAATAGGTACATGATTATTTGATGGGAGGAGCCATCCAGTGGTAACACTACCCTTAACTGAGATTAAAATATTTTTTTTTTTTGTATACTAATACTTTAGATTAAATAGTGAGGAGGTCACGACACCATTTCCTTTTGAGCCTCCTGGGGGGGTTCCCAGGAATTGTGAGAGTGGCAAGGTTTGAAATGAGGGGATTGGTATGAGAAAGAAGATTTGAATGGAATCGTTTGTAAAAATTAGCTGCTCCTTCATGGACTGTTTTGATTTTTAGATCGGTATGTAAAGTTTGGTTCGAGATGTACGGTGGAGAATTTGTGATTTTACGAAGGAAATTATTCTGAAAGGTTTGATTTATCAATCTGGGATTGATAGATTAGGAGTTTAGTATTTAATGGAGTGTATTTGTTGTTGGAAACTAGAGTTTTAAGGAAGCGAAGTCGAGCATTTAAGGCGAGTATTTTAAGATTTTAATTATAATTTTAACTATTTTAATTTATCTAGACAATGTTCATAAATGCCGGTGACAACATCGGGGGGGGGGGGAAATGTAAAATTTCCAGCACAATATTACTAAACCGTTCGTGAAAAACAATATTATTGTTTTTTTTTTTTTTTTTATTGTACAACGAGGAGCGGTAAATCACACGGAATCCGCCACACGTAACGATTAACTTTCCGGACCGCCCGGAACTGAAATATATTAATTTTTTTTTCCCCCCCGTTGCATTGTAAAACGTTACCGGGACGTCCGTGTCCGTGTATTAGTTATGCTTTTGTCTCTTTTTTTATTTTATATATATATATATATATATATATATATATATATATATATATAATTAACGACTTACGTATGATGCTATCGCTGGCGCAGCCGGGCTGCGAAGTGCCCCCGTTGACGTAAAAATCGGCGTGACCGCTGGCGCCCCATTGGCCCAGGATTCCAGCGGCCGTGTGTATGATGTCCACGAAATGCGCGTCTGTGGGGTCGAGGTCTCTGGAGCGGTTGTTGGTCGTGTAAAACAGAATGGTGGGGTCCAAGCCGGTGATCCGTCCGAGTTTTCCCGACTTGATGTAATTCGCCGTCAAACCTGCTATATGAGCTCCGACGCTGTATCTGCAGTGATGGCACGACACACGTAAATACAAGGTACACAAATGCATTTTGTAGTTATATGAGGGAAAATAAATTACGATGGTGTGGTACGGTCTACGGGCCTGGTGGCGAACAAGAAACCGGAGAAAAGGCTGTACCGAAGGAAATGCGGCTCCGAAGGCCAAGGGCAAAGATTTATAAAGGTGTGCGGAGTATAGTAATAATTAATAGCCGTGAAAATTAAATTGAAAAAAAAAAATGATTATTGTTTTGTTATTTCAAAAAAAAAATAAAAAAAAATGCCCGAGGGCCCCGAAAGACTAGTGACTATGTTTTTTTTTTTTATAATATTGTTTTAGATTCTGAACGGAGTGAGGGGTCTTGTATATTTACAATAATGTTTATTATTATATTTTTTTTTTTTCTACCAGCACACTCGATCCGATCTATACCGTTTCCGGTAGCAAATTTTATCTAGTTGGTACTTTAATGGGGTCATTTTTCGATATACCTATTTGTTTTTTAACGTGGCCAGTAAAAACTATCACAAAATGATGAAAAAACCGGCAAAAACACAAGTTCGTCGCGTATTATTTTCCGAATTTTCTGAATTGACCCAAGGGTTCATTATAAGTTGTGCTTAGTGGTAGAAAAAAACAATAAAATTTGAGCGTAATATAGGTTTTTTTTTTTATATAAACGTTCAAACGTTTCAACATTTTTATGAAAATCATAAAAATTACGGACAATGTTAATTTATTTTATACAAATAAATACAAATTTTAATTTTAATTTATCGAAATATATTTAATCGAACTTGGCTCAAAGTCGTATTTGTTATCTTTTACATTATTTGAATAACCTAAAATTATCATGACTGTTTTTAGAAGGTTTTTGTGTATAGATTACAAATTTTCAGAAAAAAAGTCGAGAGTCAGGGTAAATTGTTCGTAAATTTACCGGTAAAATCGACTAAAATTTAACTAAAATATCTAAAATTTTCGTTAGGTTACCTAACCTAACCCGGTGTTTCATTACGATTTATATAAAATATACATAGACATATAATGGTAAATATAATTTTACGCCCGCAAAGAAAACTGTCCTAACTCACTTTTTATTTTCATTTTTGAATTAATACCGCCGTTCGGATTACGCATTTTTTTACTCTATATTCCCCCCAATTCTCAGACCCATCCTCGGTAAGTCCTCAAAATTATCTTTCAAAACCAAAATCCACCTATATAAATCTTCTCCTTAAGCCTATCTGGTTATACGGTATACAGTTCTGGGGCACTGCCAAAAAATCAACCACGCAAGATGAGTGTTCCTAACAAAAATCTTCAGGCTCATAACTAACGCTCCTCCTTATATCTCGAACCACACCATTCATACAGATCTCATCCACGTTCCTAAAGTCACCGAAACAGCCAAGTTATACTACTCCAAATTCAGAAATCGTCTTCAAAATCATACCAACCGCCATGTTAAAAAATTACTATCCATTTCCATTCCCGGAACCGCCCCCCCCCCAGAAGACTCATGCGTCAATGACCCCGAATTGATTAAAACAAAATACTAAACGATTAAATTCACGCCTTCACTGGTTGGTTATTCTCTCAAATCACGCAAACCGTCACATTTAAATAAATAACATCAATTATGCTTATTATACGAGATTATGTAATGTCGAAATTAAAATTTAAAAAAAAAAAAAAAATTCCCCTCAAGACATTGTGAAATTATATTATTTATTATTTTCAAAATTACGATTTCCAACGGGGTAGTTATTAACGTAGTAACTCGAGAGTTACGGCTGAATTGAGTACCAAGACTACGTTTTAATTTTAAGTCATTTTTCCGACGATAATAGTCTTGAATGGTGATATTTTTATATTATTTTATTTTATTTTTTTGAAACCCATTTTTAAAGGTCAACAATAAGAGTTGCCTATTGAAAATGACTAACGTAGAGAGATTTAAAGAGAATTAGTTAAATCCTGCTCCTCGGAACATTTGCAAAAAGTGAGTTACGACAGTTTTCGTTGCGGACGTCGATATGTTTGCGTGTGCACGTTACCCCAACAGGTGTAGCTTATCGGGCGAAACTCCGCGGGGATGTTCGGCCAGATAGTTGGCCAACTGAGCGATGCACATGCCGCAAAATCTGGGCGCCCATTCCACCTGGTTCAGGCAGGGCACTTGCGCCAACGACGAATAGTCCACTACGATTATGTTGTAGTTGTTCCTAGTAAAATAGGCTGTGCGACAAAAACGATTTGACATCCGTAAATGCGAAAAAGACGAATGAAAAAAAAAAAAAAAAAAAAAGACCACGCGTTGTACACAGTGTTGAGACGCAGGAATTTATCTAGACAAAGGATAATTGCTCCAAAACCGTTTGGATAAAGATAGAGATAACAAATATTTAAATTATCTCGGGCAAGATAATAGAAAAATTAAATTTATCTAGATAAAGATAATTTGTAATTTTTTTTTTTTTTTTCTATAATGGATAATTTTTAAAAATATAATTGTTTTTTATTCTAGATTAACTTCAGATAGTTCATGATCGAATTTTTTATCTGGATAAGATAAAAGATGAAAAAAAAATAAAATATATTACCTAGATGAATTATCCGGATAAACGTATCTAGATATAATGGCGCCGGAACGATTTTGTACCGCAGGGACTGAACAAAATAATTTTTAAAATACTTAAGGAAAATTACGTAATTTAATAATATAAAAATGATTTCAAAAATACTTTCTTTTCTTTTTCTTTTTTTTCAGTGGATAACTGAAGTAAATACGTATATAAAACAGCTCTATATTAAATAAATTAATACAGTTTGAACTGTTTAATATACGTATTTACTTCAGTTATCCACTGAAAGGTGGAGGTAAAAAAAAAAAAAAAAAAAAAAAAGAAGAAAGTATTTTTGAAATAATTTTTATATTATTAAATTACGTAATTTACGTCTTTCGCAAAAAATGTACTTTAATCATATTTTTGGTTCAAATCCATGTTCGCGGTGTCAACGATACACTTCTATTCGAGGACGGTTTCGAGTTTAGCATTAATATTGAGCATAAAAGTTATCGGTGATTACTGTAACCTATTTGCTTTAGCATTAGGGGCTTAGCCCCTAGAGAACTTTTCCCGTGGCACCATTGCCCCCGTCGTTCCGGCGCCCCTGTCTAGATAAGCCTCGACACTGGTTTATATGCGCTGGCTTTGACTTACCATTTCGGAGATCGGTGCTGGGCGACAGGTCTCTGCCGCCTTGGAAGCCGTGGATCATTATTTTTACTGGGTGTTTGGGGTTGAAATGCGACTCGTATAGCGATTCCGGATCGGTCGTGTCCAATAAGTCGGGATTCTTCTGCGTAAGCCTGAAACGATAGCGATTATTTAATTCGGCGTTAACGACAAAGTCACGGCGGAGAAAGTATAAAAAAAAAAAAAATAAACAAAAAATAAAATACACAGCGGTCTCCGGCGACCATAAAAAAAAATATATATATATATATATATATATATATATAGATATATTTATTATGCGTATACAACCCGTAGAGTTATTTCTTTCAAAACAAATGGACAATAATTAAATTCATCTGACGCGATGTTATGTAAAATACGGTTTTTTTCTTTCAACCGCGTCCCAGGTAAGTGTACATCGACATCGCGTTATTTGCACAGATATATGTCAGTGACATACAAGAGCGTATATCATATTATATATATATATATATATATATTCGTATATTTATTAGCGTATATCAGAGACATTGCATTTTTTTTTTTTTCATAAATTTTATCCTAATAAATGTTTTTTATTATGGATTGCATTAGTTCTGGCACCAATTTTATTGACTACGCCACTACGCGAGAAAATAATCCATATTATTTTCGTCCATTTACACAGGTATTCGCGAGCAAAATTGTATTTCAAACTAGGAAAATGATATCAGACTCGGTAAGACATTCTATTTCGAATATAAGTATATTCTGAATATTTTTAATATTTTCTTAAGGTACATTAATATATATAAAAAAAATGGTTTTTGCCACTCTTGTTTTAGATTCCGAACGTTTTATCAAATATTATAAGACCTGTGTGCTTTTTTTTCATTCTCGACGGACATGTACATTATACACGCATTACCCTGAAAATGCGGATTATCTGCCTAATGGATACATTTGTCTAGATTCCCAATGGTTTTTCAAAAAAATTACAAAAAATGACGTTATACCGGTTACTCAATCGAATATAAATTGACAAAATATAATGCACAAATATGTATGCTTTGGGGGCGGAGTGGCCGGTCCGAAAATGGGAATTTACTAGATGGCCTCGTTAACAGTTTTCAATTAATGTTAACTATCGACTGGTTCTCGAATAAAATTAACTAAAAAAAATTAAACCGTACAATAAACCGTCGTTACCTATTGAAAATATTTTATGTAATTTTCTAGGCTCTAAAAAATAATATGAACGTTGATATCGAGAAGCTCAGCGAGAACAATCTGTTTGATATTTTATCGGGAGGGAAATAATGTTGAACGGCCTGGATAAATTCCAATCGTCCTATTTGAATTGGGTCACTAGTAAACTTTAAGATTAATTTTATTTTTTTTTAGATAGGTGTTTTTAAAATATTTAAAATACAATTCGCAAAGTATTGGGAATATTTTGATATTGTCGTATATAAGAATACACATGTTCGGAATACTATATTGTACGTATTCGAATATGTATTCTGAATACACGTACTTCGAAAAAAAAAAAAAAAAACTTTTTATCCAAATCTGAATAAAATAGTTAAAAAAAAAAAATCAAATGAAACTCTTACACCGGTCAACCCACGCCCGCCGTGTTCGCCTACCTAGTGTACAAGAAAAACTGTATTTTTGGATGCGGACATTTGAACGGGGGCTCGACGCACGACGCGTTGGAGCCGATCAAATCTCTGATCGACGACGGCGGCTTTGGCGTGGTCAGCTTTTGCGTGGTCGGCTTTTGCGTGGTCGGCTTTTGGCCGGTGCCGGGCTGTTTGACCGTAGGACTGCCGACGGCATTATTGTTGTTTTGAGCGTTTATCAGGCGAGCCCTCGGTAGAGGTATTTGAAAACTTTCGGGATTTTGACACAGTATTTCACCTGATAACATAAAAGAAAAAAAAACAAACGTTAGGTTAGATATAGCGTGTAATATTCGGTCATTTGTGGGAAAAGAATACAAAATAACTTGTTTTTTTTTTTTTTACACTCAATAATATATCAAATAAATTTTTGAAAAACATTGTAAATAAACATTAACATTGTAATAATGGTCCTATACGGTTCGTATACGAAACTTTAAAATGCAAAAGATATACAAAAAATAAAATAATAATATTCCTCTTTTCGTTACAATTTAACCCCTCTGAGGCTCGGGATTGGGTTCACTTAGAACACTAAAACTTAACCGTTACTATTCTTTTCGTTACGCCGAACGAAATTCAAAACCGGCCGTCATCAATTTGCACAACATAAAATTAATGGCCGCCCTAATATATTATATTCGATAGTACAGGGTGCCGACTGACGAATTTTGATGGGCTATAAATAACGAACAGTAAAACTTAGAGAAAAGGTTTTTTTTTTATTTAAATCAGTATTCAATCCCATTTTTAAAAATTATTTTTTGAAAATTATATCTCCAAGTGGCGGCCGTCAACATTGATGCACTGTTGCAGACGATCTCTGAAGATCTCATATGATTTTCGGCACATTTCGACTGGTATGGCCTCGACTTCCACAGTGATTTTCTGTTTAATTTCTTCTATGGTATGTGAGCGATGTCTGAAAACCTTATCCTAAAGGTAGCCCCAGAGGAAAAAATCACACATGCTTAAATCTGGGGACCGTGCTGGCCAGCCTATGTCTCCTCTCAGAGAGACTAACCGCCCAGGGAACATTTGTCGCGAGACAGCAAATGAAATTCTAGCTGTGTGCGCTGTAGCTCCGTCTCGCTGAAACCGTACATCTCCCAAATCATGTTCTTCAGCCATTTCCTCCAACCTATGCTGCAGATAAGTTTTCAACATCACAACATAACGAGCGGACGTGACAGTGACGGTCCTGTTCTCGTCCTCAAAAAAGTAGGGGCCGATCACCCCAAATTGTGACACAGCACACCACACTGTCACTTTAGGGTACTTCTAGTTTCTTCCAAATGCCGTATCCACAGTTTGATAGTGTTAGCAGAAGGAACAGATTCAGCACGTGTAATGCCGCCGGAGTGTATACGAAAAGCCCTTTGTGTAGCGATCACAGAATGATTATTTTCGTAATACGCACGCACGACGAAACCACGATGTCCACCTGCCCAGACCATGATTACGAATAAAACCGGCATTACCGTACAATTCAAAATGTACCACTTATTAAGGCCTGCTCTTATCTTATCACGGGCTAATTCAGGGCCTCATTAAACTCGTCAGTCGGCTCTGCCGCACCCTGTACACCGATTAACAACCGGGCCTATGTACGAGCAACGATAAATCAACTGGCTTTGTCGAACAGCAATAATATTACGTAGAATTACGTGAAATAATTTACAACAAATAATGTTTCAAATCACACTCTACGCGCCGACCTAAGAGTTAACACACAGTAGACGAAACTGCAAAGCCACTATATAAACGATTTCGTTCACGACTAACCAACCACCCGAATCCCCTAATATCAGCACTAAATTCTGACTCCATACCTGGAAATCCTCCTAGCAGGCTAAAAAGAAGACTGTGTCGCGATCTAAAACCATAATTAAAATGAAAAAAATATATATATATAAAAAATTCTATAAATTAAACAAACTTCTGTTATAAAGTGGTCGCTATTGGGTGGGTGGCTTCTTTGTTCACGCGTCGCATGCCAATTAATGTATTTCCGCACACATGCTTATTGTACATTTAAATAAACGGATTGTACGTTTTAAAATAAAGTTAAAAAAAAAAAAAAAAAAATGTACTGATGAAGCATCGGGGGATACGACACTGTGGCACCCCGTAGACCGCAACCCGTAAAATTATTTCTATATACGTACCAACTACGATGAACAGATACAGTAACGTTTGGTAACTTGCGATTTTATGGCCAGCCATGGCTCTTTCATGTTCATGCTTGACGTCGAATCATTCTGAAAACGAAACGGTAGGCGAATATTATAATTTTGGCCGTAAAAATAATATTGTCCGTCCGAAATAACGATACAATAATAAATATGTATTTTTACGTAATTTATAAAAATACAAAAGTTTTACGATTGTCGACGCGAACAACGACCCCAGTCAAGGTGGTTTAGTACGTTTAGAAAGTTTTAACGAACCGTTGAAAAAAATATATTACATTAAATTTCGGTCGCCGCGAAAATCTGTATCGATATAAACAAATAAAGAGAATAGCAAATATTTTTTATTTTTTTTTTAATATATAAATCAATAACGTTTATTGTATAGTGAAATGCATTGCGCACACTGCATTTCTGTACATCGCGCGCCGCGGTCACCGACACTCGTAATAATACGATATTTTAATCGTCGTTTAAAAAGTAGCAATAAAATCAAATTAAATGTAACTTTGGACGTACAACTCGTTTCACTCACCTCGACATACAATACGCCCGTGTGTTCACGGTACGAGGTACCACTTAATATTTTAGCCGGATGACCTTAGTTCGAAACGGTCTTTTCGAAAGGTGATAGGGATGAGTACCGAAATGCGCATTTTTAGATAGAAATCAAATATTTAACCATTTCGGTAAGCGCGTGCGCAATTAAAAACATACTTTATTCGTTTTAGATTTGTGTAAACGGCAACTACAATTTTTTCCCTATAGATTCGGGTAGAGTATTTTTTTTTTTTTTGTAAACGATTTTTATATAAAAAGATTATTTTTTTTTTAATCTGTCGGATTGGCGCAAAGTTACGGGATGTTGGAATGTAATATTTACGAGTAATCTGTTTTGTAACGAAATTCCAACAATAATCATTTTATAATCGGGCCATCGCCGATACGATTAATTTTCTATAGTAAAGAAAGTGAGTTAAAATAAAAAAAATAATCCAATGTAATTTATATTATGCAAATTAACACGTTACGAATTTTTTTTTTTATTTATATTTTATTTAATAAACGATTTAACTAACGATTTAAGACTTATTGATGAGTTTTTATTCAATAAATCGCTCAAAGCGTTCACCTCGATTTACCAGACATGATTCCAAACGTCTCAACAGTACTCCGTGATGTTACTGTTTTTATTTGATCTTCACTCCCGATTATTACGTTCGTTAAAAACAAATTATTCGTAAATATTAAATTTCAACGTCCCGTGACTTTGACAGTTGTGCGATTGAAAACACTTTTTATACAAAAATATTAATTTTAGTACTCCATATGCCCATTTTAATCTATCATCCGGCGAAAATATTAACTGACGGTTCACTTGTACCGTGAACACACGGTGTGTTATTAAATATTTTTGTTTAAACTCGACAATTGTCGAGCATATTTTATAAAACGATTCGGCGTTATAAATCATAAGACACTATTTTACACACGTAATAGTTTTTCAAAAACTTTTTTTAAATCCAGAGAAAATTAATTTTTACAGCGAGCTAATCATTTGTTCGTATTGCTTCGTCAATAAACATAGGGCACACGAACGGTTTTATTATTGAACAAATCAAAAAGGATTATTTCGGCAGACATCGGTGCAATATTAGTATATTTTATTGGTTCACCGCTCCGATCAGAATTTAAACAACTCAATACGAAAAACAAAATATGCTGGTAAAGTAAAAAAAACGTAAACCGAATATTCGTGCTCGCTATGTAAATCCGCAAACGTGCACGATGGGCAGTGTCGCAAATGCGAGGGACGCTAGGGCGTGCCGGAAATCCCTCCAAGTACTACCTCGCGTTTTTATACTTTCGAATATAATAAGCACAATAATAGTTTTAAAAAAAAATGTTATTTTATTTAATAGGTTTTTTTTTATTATTATTATTATTCGTCAACAGTTAAAATGAACAATGGGAATTTGTATTGTTAGGAGGGCGGGGAAGCTCTGTGAGCGTAATACAATCGTAATATAACCTCCCCCGAGATTTTAACTGTTAGACGAGCCGCTGACGTGACCGTATTGAGGTAAACCCCGAACGTAAACCACTGACGAAAATCTTCAGAAATCCTTTAGGAAATCTCGGTAACCGTCTGGAACCCGGCGTACACGATATTCGTGTCGGATTTTAAGGGTTCGGAATAACGTCGGCAAAGCCATACACATAATGTATTACCGGTAACGTGTACTGCGTTAAATGACATAGCGGTTTGCCATAGAAAACGTATTTATTTTTCTCTTGTGGTAAAAATTGAAGAAAAAAATTAACTGTGTATGATAATTTAGATGGTGGGGGGGGCCACCAGTACACGATTTAAGAGAGGGGCCCCGTCGGAATTTGCCGACCGTTTAAACCTCGTGAGTAAACGCCCGGTGTTGCTTGTGCGGCGAGTAATAACATTTTACCACGTTGCCCTTGAAATAATTATAAATTCGATAATGGACTAGTTACGCAAAAAAAAAATTTAAAAAAAAATACATAAATAAATAATAAATAATATATTCGTAAAATCTCTATATTTATTTATTAGGTTCAAGGTACTCGTATTATACACCCGTTTTATAATACGCGACAATTTAATTATTCGTTTTACTATTATTTATTTTATTTTTTTTTTTTTTTTTTTTTGGAAAGTCTAGACACCCCTCGCAATCATCCGGATTATTGTAACTACGGAGCATATTTATGGTTCTATGCGGCCGAGGTGATCCCCATCGTTCAACCGGTACTACTTACTCGATTGCGGTGATGTAACGAAAATCCATACTACAACCGGGTCAAGGTTGCTGTATTTTAATACTGTACTACTACTACTACTACTACTGTATTTTACGTCATTAACCGTCGTTTCTTCATTATACGGTATTCGAGACGATTGCCGGCCGAATCGCGCGCGATCACTGCGAAGATCAATCTTCGTTCCCCGACAATTAGCCGGGCACGCGTGCGCCCGCACTCGGTTAATTCTACATAACTAGTCCGGCCATAAAATACATGTAAAAAACAATAAAAAAAAATGTTTAAGTCCGGCGTCCTTGGTGCGGTCTTTGTTACACCCGCGGGACAACGCGATTTAATATTGCCCGGCTTGGTCGTCGGGTTCCGTGTTAAAAACCGCGTCGTGACGGCACACATCCCGTCCGTTTCGGAATTATTGGTACGAGTCGGTTTTATAGGAATAATCCTATAACGATGCGTAATGTGTCAGCAGCGTATTTTACGCGTTCGTAATGATACAAACAAAAAAAAAAACAAAACCCGGTCTTGCATTAATTACGTTTTAGACCAGAGAATCGCCCTAGACCAGTGTTTCCCAATCTTTTTACCACCGCGGACCACTTCGACAATATTTTATAGGTCGCGGACCGCCTCAATTTTTCACGAACTCTAGGAACACCTTTTGTTTGCTCATTAACAAGAATACACAAAATTTATCGAAAAATTTTAATTTTTATTATTTTACTTAACATTTTATTACTATATTTCACTAATATATAATTATACTTTACTATACTAAATAATTTACTTAGTGTGATTTTTGTGACTGATACCTACACACTTATAAAAGTGGATATTACTTATCGGTCTACAGCAGCAACAACGATAAGATAACCGTATAATAACTTAAACGGTTCCTCGATAAGTCGTAATTTTTTTAGCTATTTAAAAAAAAATAATAATAATTAATTTATTATAGAAATCGAAGAAAAAATCTATGGGACAGCGGACCGCCGGTTGGGAAACGCTGCCCTAGACCGTCCAAACAACAATCGAAAAGTTGTTAAACGATAAAAACAAATTATATCAATTTTCAATGTTGAAACATTTTTTTTTTTTTTTAAAACTATATAAACCGCTATCGTACAACTTACGATTAGTGTGTTGGCAGAGACCTTGACATAAATCATACTCAAATTTGTTAAAAAAATAAAAATATATACAACATTTATCCAATAGATTATTTTATAATGTAGATGTGTCGAGATACGAAATAATTGTACCTTTACAAGTTTTACGATAATCGCGAGACGTTCGGATGTATAATTATAACAAATCTATTCAAATTACCTACGTGTACAACTAGTTGCGATAATATTATTTATGGGGGAACCTGCGAATTATAATTTTAAACCATGCGATGTGTTACAAAATGTAATTCAAATGTACTGGTTTACCTGATACAATACAAATGCCAATAAAGACATATATATATATATATAATGCCCTCCTGGATATTTATATACGAATAATCAAAACGATTATAGAATAATTATTTTAAATATTATAGACGTGTTCGAATTTATTACAATTGTATACCCACGAAAATACATTAGAGAATTGATTAAAATCGAAGTTTATTGAAGTTTACATTACGAGTATGGTTTAGTCGTTTTTATGGACATTGTTAAATAATAAAAATAAAAAAAAAAATGGACAACGCTAATCGCGTGACGGTTTCTAGTATACTGGGCGGCGCATTAAATACATTATTATCAAACGTATCGTTTAAAGCAGAGCATTGTTCTCTTTTTTTTTTCTTCATTTTCATTTTTTTTTTTTTTTTTGTTACTACATTCGATATTTTCTAATTTCACAAAAACGAATCCATATCATTTGTTACGGAAGACGGAAAGTACGAGCGCCTACCACCCACCTATATTGCTGGAGTGTATCTCGCGCGGAGATCTCAACGCGCTTCGAGTGAAATTCGCCTGGCTATTGCATAACATTGCAACGTTATTAAAATATAATATTATTGTTATTATGACGATGATCTCTATATCTATGTATTGTTGTTATTTTTATAGCGGGTACATGACACGATAAAAAAAAAAAAAAAATAGTTGGATAGCCGGCACCGATTCCGTTAGGTATAGGCACACGTTTGACAGCGTACTGCAAATTATTACACATTTAGTACGACCGCTAAATCACCGTGTACAATTACGATTATTATTTATCGATCGCAATCGCAGATGTAACAAATTATGCCAACATAACATTTCGAGTGAATTATCTTAACATTTCGATTGAAAAAAAAAAAAAAAAAAAGAACCGTTTGTTTTTTTTTTTTTTTAAATATTTTAAAAACGCGTTTTTCGCGTACAATCGCACCGAGATACGATTAAATCGTTCGTTTTCGATTGTTCTACAAACGAAATTGTTACACAGATTTTATTACAGGTTTTATGCCCCCCTCCCCTCTCGTCACGTTTATTTAAATCGCCGAAAATGTTCAAAATTAATTCGAAATCTTAGCGCCGAATTGTATTTTAATGTGTATCGAAAAACAAACTTCAAAACACACATTATAATAATAGTACGGCCGACATATAGTAAAAACTAACTCGTCTGTGACCCGTGCCCGTAACTCGTAGAACTTTCATGTCGCGGTTCGAATCATAAACTAACAGCTCAATACGTATTATTTTAAAATAAATTATGTTGTTGGAAGGAATAATTAGTTGGGAAATAATGTCAACGGCATTCGTATAGCTGACTCGTCGACGCGTACGATTATGGCGGACAAAATATTTACTGAAGGAGACGAATTTTATTTTATATCTTAAAATATACTATAAGAGACTATCATTTTGTAGTTTTTTTTTTTTTAAATTGTTTATAACACTGAAGCGGGCGCGCCTAGAACAAGGAACGGAGGATTAAGAGTTAAAGCCCCCTCCTCTCTCGCAGAAAAATATCGATTACGGATATAAAATAAAAAATTATTAATATTGGGAGAAAAACACTATTCGTGAGGACCATCTGAGTGCTTGTATGCACTGTTCAAAATTCAATTTCAAATTAAACGTAATCTGAAGTATTTCTTATTCAGTGGCAATAGTAGTGATTATTTTAAATTTTGGGTGGTACTTTAATTTTTGAGTCGTTACTCTTTAGGGTAGTAAAACGCGTTCGAAAAATCGCCGGATATTTCTTTTTCTGTAAAACTTTAAGCATATTTACCAATTCGAAACTTAAAAAAAAAAAATGTTTTAATGTTTTAATTAATTGTTCTCCCTTTATTTAATTCGTCTGATATTTTAGTATATGTGTTGGATAGTTTACTATATAATATTCAGAACTTCTAATCTTATTTCGGCACACAATATACTCAACCAATATATAAATATCTATAAAGGGAAATCGGTTCGGTCCATCTTAAATTGTTGTAAATAGCAAAAATGTAAAAGTATTGATAAAAAGGTTCGGTTAATTTAATTACGGTATGATATTTTACGTTTTAAATAATTTCCTCAATTGTAATCTAGTTCAAATATCACGAAAAAATAAAATAATAAAAACGGTAAGAATCACTAGTAATAAACGTTTAAATTTGAATTATAAATAACCTAGTAAAACAGTGTGTTTTAGTGCACACAGGGTGTACAGTTCGAATTTCCAAGTGTTATTTTTTAAACAAATAATACTCGATATTGGATAAAATATGAAAATGACGACTAATATACGTATTTAAATCAATTACGTTATTAAAAACCATATTGAATAGCCCAGTTTGGCAGTATTTAAATTATATTCTGTTTACGGTTAGATTGAATTGTTACAATTAGTATTTGATGGAAAATGTTCGTTAGATTAGGCCTTGTTAACAAAAGGATACGATATGATTGAAAAGAATCAGATTCAGTGATCAGTTAAAATACGGTAATAAACATCTGGTAAGTTGAACAATTGATCGATTTGATTCATTGGATCAATGGATAATATAATCGGTTATCGTTATAGCCGTATCACAATATTTTAAAGCGACAAGTGTAAATTTACGTGAAAATATAATATGTTTGTATTGTATGCGTTTGCAAGTGAATTGATTATAACGATAATGTTATGGTGCAAATGTCGTGTAAAAAATTTGTATACATTCTCCGGGCGTATATGTTTAGAAAAAAATCGTAGTGAACGACTCCTAAGAGCGCCGAGGAAAAAAATTGTAACGCGTAGGCGGATGAAATATGAATAAATTCGAATAAAAATAATTCATTTTTTGCAAGTTTACCATAAGGTTTGTTTATCCAAACGAATACCGCGGTATATAAAACACTTTGTCTAATTACGCCAGTACACCCGTAAATATCGATAAACGATGTTATTCCTGTTTAAATAGTTTGTATTTGACTATTTAACGAGTAGGCGCGAAATTTTCAAAATGATTATTCCTAAAACGAAAAAGTCATTGGGTATCTATATCTGTAGTTATTTTTTCTTTCAGATAGCTGTCAATCTATTTAAACGATTTTCATATAAAAGCCGCGAAATTTGAAAGCCACGCATTCGTCTCGAAAAATATTTAAAAAAAAATTCAGTCTGATCTCGGGCGTCACAATAATATATAGCATATTGCGTAAATTCTACTATACGAAAATCTCAAATCTTCAAAAAACCGACACGAGTCATTATGAAATTGTATCGTACGGAAACAACGAAAACAATATAATTTCTCCAGGCTTGTTTCCTTCAGTTGCTCAAGTCACTTATATCGTGTTGCACTCAATTTAAGCGTTTATTTTTACGATCTGGGTTATTCAAAACGTATAATTAGTCTAAATTCGACTAGGAGACCGATCGTATAACGATCAAGTTTAACGTGGGAAAACGGTCGCGTGTTGTTATCATTTTATTGTATTGTTGTAAAGTACTCACGTGCGAATTTCCTGTTTCCGTATATATTTGGGTACTGCGGGAGAAACGAATAACCAAAAAAAAAGATTAAAAAATACAACTTGTATTCGAGTTGCTATTATTATTATTTATTTATTTATTTTTTTTTATAATATTACTAGGTAGGTTACTGCTGCAGCGGCGGAGGCGCACGCGACCGACGGGTAACTGGTCGGCAATCGCAGACGAACGCCGCGCGGTTAGGACCGAGTGAAAGTGAACGGTGACGCGGTGGCGGTGTACCGGCTGTTTTTGATTTTGTACCGTCCGAGCTACACGGTCGTCACTGAAATAATAATTTATATTATTATTACGACAATCGTAATGTATAACGGCCGCCGCGTGATGTACTAAACAATTATTATTATTATTATTACTATTTTTTTTTATTTTTTTTTCATTTTTTTGTATCGATACACTTGACGGTTTTGTTTTTCGGTTACCGGTAAACCGGCCACGAATTTCCAGAGTAGGATACGGTTAAGTAAATCGTGATTTTCTCGTTTTGTTCATATACATTCGTTGTTTTACCGATAATATTCACATTGTCCGTGGGATTAGTATTTCGCTATGTTTTCAAAAAGTTATTCCCAAGGGCGTCAACACGCCGCCTACAAGGTTGTACAGGATAGGGTGTCGGTCGCGTTCTCGTTGCATTACGTGTTTGTATGGGATTTTGCGAGAGAAAAAAACGAAACACGTAAACCGCGCGTATAATCGATAATTATTATAATCATTATATGTTCGTTTTTAAATATTTGTCGTTTGCCATTAGGCCGGATTAAAAAAAATATATATATACATATTTGTATCGTTACATTATGTCGCTTTCTATGGTACATGTGGTTGATTTTCGTATACGAGTACATTTTTAAATGTAATTAAGGAAATAGACGTAAATATTTAATGTTGCTCACCTCCCCACACCCCCGTACCCGCCATAGAGAAATCCTAGATACGCAAATGGTCTCTACGCAGAGGGGTATACGTATAATTTTCATTATCTATTTTTACATTCCCCCGCCAATTTGAACTTGAATTAATTGCACACAACCGAGATTATCCCAAATAGGAAAACATCGAAAATAAAATTTTAAAAAAAAAAATCATTTTTTTTACGATACAAGTAATATATAGGCCACCGCAATTACCGAACTAAAATTATGGGGTTGAAGCTGCCACCCCGGAACTCTCTAGTGTACACCACTAAGTACAAATAAAAAAATAAAAAAACCGAAATCGAAAACAAAACTAAAAAACGGTAAAGTATTTATGACTTATGATTCTTAATCATTGCAAACGAAATGAAAAGCGATCCTGAACAGATCTCTGTTTTGTTAGTTTCAACAACATGCAATGTAATATATGGCCCATCGTCGTAAAAACAATCCTAATGGAAATAAAACAAATTACACCATAAAAACACATTATATTACCTTTTGTATTGTTGTAGTAAAAATACATTGGTTTTACTACTATACAAATCCGGGGGGGGGAGTAACTAGTTAAAAAATTAAGTTATATGTTAATTTTGTTGATAACTTTTAACTTAACTAGTTTTAGAAAAAATAAAATGCTATAGAAAACTACTAGGTTAATAATAACTTACATTTATATATTTTAATAAGTAGTTTTAACTACTTAAAAAATTTAAAAAAAAGTTGTTTTGTTAAAATTGAAGATATTTTACAATTTGTTTGGGCTTTGGCTAATGTTTTACTATAGTACTGTAATATTTTGTCGTATTCTGTGGTTATATCATACAAAATAGTATACAATTATGATTCTCGATTTCAGATACGGAATTTCACAGTGCTCAAAAAATCGATAAATACGCGCTTAAAATATGTAATAGAAATTACGAAATAGTAAAACTACAACAAGTTCAATATCGAGAAATGTCGATAAATTATTTGAGAGGGGAATCCCTCCACGGTGACCAGCTGATATAGCTAAATATGTAAGCGGTGACTACTGTGACCATAGACCGGACCATTTCAAAACTGATTCGGCAGTCGGCACCAGTCTTAACCAGTCTTAACCTGCCCGCGCGAGTCTCAACCAGTAAGTCTATAAAAGTGTAAATAGAATATGAAGTCAATTCAGTGAAGGACAATTTTAAAAATCAACTAGGTTACCGAAATTCATTTATATTTTTTAATTGACTTGTTGCTTAATTACATTTTTTTTTTTTTTTTGTTCTATAAAGATCAACTTAACTTAAACTATTTTAAGTTGCTAGCTTCGATGATTTCCCAATGTTTATTTAGGATTACCAGACGATTTCCGTATTTACTGGTTAAATTGCTTTGCTATTTTATGCAATTTCAATAGGTTTTTGAAAATGACATATCATAACAATTATAATAGAGAGAAACAGGTCGTGTTCACAGCGATAATCGTACCGACGACAAACCGATAAACAAATCGCACTTTACCGACAAATTATTATATACCTACCGCGCTCGTGCCTATTTCACGTGCCTATATAAAATAATATTTACGTGTGCGCGTGTGTAAATAATTATACGTCATTGACAGACGGTGGCCGTCGGTCGTCTATGCAGGAGACCTCATTCTCGTCACCGTATTATATTATTGTATTTCTCGTTTCGCTTTCTTTCTGGCGTAATATCGCACACCGGACGTCCGTTTGGCGATTATATTGTACCGGTATGAAAACGTTTCCGTCGCCAACTCGTCGAATTCAGCTCGGGCGCCTTTAAACCGCGCCGACTGAAGGGGAAAAAAAGTGACCTGCCCGGGGCCACTGTTCCGGATGGGGATTCGGGAAGATGTGATGTATAGGGGAATTCGATTTGCGTCCGTACGTGACGATATATAAATAAATCCATTGCTGACGAAAAACGATTCCGAACGATTAGTCCGTAGTTTAGTTGTACATTTACTAGAATAATTATTACAACTGTTCGTATATTTCGTCTAAAATATTTTTATAGAGCTAAACGAATTTTCATAAAAATTTGCAATTTAAACGCGTGAAAAAAAAAAACAACTTATTATATTACACTCTATTATTTTTTTTCGCCACTAAATACTACTTATGGTAAACTTGTGTCGAATTTCCAAGCATTTTGGCTGGGTCAAATAAATTTAAGAAAATTTCAAATAACTATAAATAACTCAATAAAACGTCATAATCATTTAGATTGGTAACACCGCGTCTATAGAAAGGACTAATATTAGTCATTTAACTAAAATTACAACCAAAAGAATAAAATCGAAAATAACATCGGAGACCGTTATTGCGTATATTTAGATGTGTTTGATTGTGAGAGTGGTGACACATAAATAATGTATTGGTTTTACTGTGATGTTGTGTGTGTTTTTTTTTTCAATTTCCTTTTTCCTGTAACAACTTTTCTACCAGAAATCTTGCTCCAATTTTCAAACGTATTATTTGTTTTACATTATTTTAATTAACAAATATTTTCATGACTATTATTATATTATTTTTATTTATAGATTGTCGTTTTTTTAAAGAAAAAAAAAAATCTTGAGCGCACCTATTTTATTACTTTATAGATATACAGATAGTATTTACAGAACAATAATTGTATACACTCGTAAATTAATAAATGAATATAACGTCACGATCAAAGTCATTATTGTGCCCTCGTTGAATAACTTTCACACTAAACTGGTTTACAAATCGTAAAAAATTCTATTATCCGCTAGGTTTTACTACTATTATATTGTTTTTTTTTATTGTTTTTTTTTTTTTATGATTTTAATAAATTCATAAGTTTAACGGTACAACGCGAATGCCTTAGGCCACACTTTTAGTATTGCGGTTATAAATTGTCAAAAAAATGAAAACACAACCCCTCGGAATTATTCCCCCAGTGGCCATACTACTAAAGATATAATAACTGCGACGTTCCGTCGTGCGACAGTATAAAGCGATTTAGGATTTTTTTTTCCAAAATTAATATAAGCGAACAAAATACGGGAAAATAAATAAATATTATTATTAATAATAATTACTACACCGCAGAAGTGTTTAACCTATATAATATTTCAGACGTAATGTGGCCGCCGCTATTCTATTCAAACGAGTGGGCGAAAGTGGAATATAAAAAACATTTATATTATTATTATTTGATAAGTAACCGCTAAAAGCATTTACATAATAGAAAATATTCAGATGTTCGGTTTGTTCGACAACAAATATAACCACGTACAGTTCCATAACGATTAATTATAACGTTGTACATTTATTAAATTCTACTTGCTATCGAATAATATCAAATATGGAGTCGAATTATTGATGATTCTAAAAAAAAAAAAAAATGATCCTATGATATGATTTTACTTGAAAAAAAAAAAAACATACATGAACGACATATTTGTTACCACCCGATAAGCAATATAATTTATTATCTAAAAACAGAATTCGTATCGCTAATGAATTCTATATGCATATATATACATAACATTGTTTCGATATTTTATATCTTAAATTTGTTTGCTCGTCAATTTTAATTATTATTATTATTTCATTTAATTCTCTCTCTCGAAAAAAAAAAAGGAAAAACAGTTTCATATTATTGGCAAAAATATTTGGTACGTCGGCATAATTTTTAAATAGCCTGGTAAAAATGATATCGCTAAGAAAACGCATAAAATTTTACGAACGCGCGTGTTAATATGAAATCATGCAAAATCAGTACTGTCCGTACGCTTAAATTTTCAAAAAAAAAAATAATAATAATACGCACCTACTTAATAAAATTTACATAAAAAATACCGAATATTGTTTTAAACCAAAAAAAAAAAAAAAAACGTAAAAATAATATTATAGTATAGGTAGTGCCTATCGACATAAAATCAACGCGTACAGTAAGTTTAATGATGGACGTCAATGACTAATCCATAATATTATATGTACTTACCTATAAACCGTAATTGTTTATTATATAATATTAGAATTGTTATATGACTAACGACCAAGTATAACCTTGAATCCAGTCCTTGTATTTAAATTTCCAATTATAATCATAGGCAAGTATATAGCTATCTTGAATTACATAATTTATCATAAAATAAAATACAGTCAACGTATACGAGTCAAAATATTATTATTGTCCTGTCGAAATGCAATAGGCTCTCGGATTAAAAAATAAAGTGCACACGGATTTAACCTAAAATCGGGATACATAATATATTGGCAACGCCCTGTATACGAAAACAAAAATAATATTGACGACAGTGGCGGATCTTGGATGATTCTAGAGGCCGGAGTTGTCAGAATGACACTGGACTCACAGTATTCCGGGCCTCTTGTCGAGTCCCGGAATTCGGATATATTTGTTTGAACATTATCTTTTTGTATAATAAAAATAGGAAAGTTTCATTCAGTCGTAATTATAAACACGGGTGTTAAAATTATTTTTTGATCACATATATCAGTCACAAAAATAATACTTAGTTACAAACATACAGAGCTAATAATTTTAATCAATATTAGTTTACTTATCTCTTAAGTATATAATTAATTTAAAATTAAAACTAATAATATAGATAATCACAGTATTAAACGGCGCTTTGTACTCAGTATCAAATGTTTAAATTCGTCAATCACACTGTCATAATTAATATTACTGGCCAGTTCCTGTTTGACAAATGTTAATGAAATTGAATCGAGTTGATCTTGTGGCATCAGACTTTTTACTTTTGTTTTTACTAAGCTCATTTTCGAAAAACTTCGTTCACAAGAACAACTTACTCAATTAGGATCGTAACAAATAACGATTACACCTCATAAACATTACAATACGACTAGAATTAAGTTAAAACAATGACCATAACAATGTACACGTGATATTTTTGAGTTAATTTCTATAGCTTTGGCTTGTTTGCCATTTGTACATCTAGCCATACTAGCCGCCCCATCAAAACATACGGATATTGCTGAATCCCATTTTAATCCAATTCGTGGAATAAAGTGTCTGTTTAACAATCGAAAACTGTTTGTACATCAGTGGAAACTAATTTTGTGTTAGCCAATAAATTGCTCGACAGCTTTATTTTTTTCTTCGTAAAAAAAACGTGCTACAACAGACAGTTACTCATAATCACCACAATCGCTGGTTTCGTCGGCTATAATGGACACCGCCGATTTATTCTGAACTTTGGAAGTTATAGATCTAATCATAACATTACGAATGCTTTTCATTATGTCATTTTGAACGTGATTTCTTGTATATTAAGCATTTTGAGGACCACTGTTTAGGTTATTTGCCAAAAAATTATCCCATTTTTTTAGAACTTCTAAAAAGTCCAAAAATAAGCCTTTATATACACTCGTTTTCATTATGATCTCGAAAAAGTTAGCCACTTTTGGCTAAACACAACACAACATCAATTAAACGAATAAAATATTACGATTTTTTAGTCTTATTTCCTCTCTTTAGGGAGAAATTTCTCAAATAAAACAAGGGCAATTGATTTTAAATCTACAAACGATGAATAAATCCTCACACTGTTAGTATGTGCATTCGATTTTTGATGATTATAAAAACATTTAGTAGCATTATTCCAAGTATTAAAACTAATTTTTGCAAATGCATTTTCTTTTTGACCAACATTCAAACCACTACTTGAATTCCACACACGACATGTAAAACAAAATGTTCTATCTACTTTAGGGCTATACTCGAACCAGTCATAGTCATTATACCGATTTTTGTTAAAAATTCTATTAACACCTCCTCTGTTTGTTCGTTGGTATAGCTTTAATATCGGTTGAGCGACTCGTGATCCAGAAATATCACGGATTTTTGCGACTTCACAGCAGTTGCTCCATGATATAAACAACACAGTGTTTATATTATGGTTGCTCACACACCGTATCATATTATTATATTATAGCCCCTCCCTCATTCTTATTATCTTATCATAACCAATTACTGGTATTATATTATGTCTATGATAATTGTCTATACGTTCTATAAATTCGATACCAACAGATAATTACGTATTACTCACGTAACGATATTTAAATTTTTAAAAACCTTGATTTTGTAATATTATTAACTGGGTACAAAATTATTATTAGTTTATTGTAGCACAACGCTAAAATTTGGGCCCGCGGGTCGTGCACAAGCAAGTACCTGCACGACCAGTTGCACTGCTATGAATTTATAAAAGTAAAAGTATATGGTACTCATTTTTAGCCTGAAAAATGGCATCGCAAAAATATCTGACCCCCAGGTTCCTTAGCTCCGGATTTGCCACTGATCCGTTTACACCGTATAAGAACGGAATCTAAGCCAAAAACTATAATATATTATCGAAAAATAAAAAATAAACGTAGATGATGAGCAATGGTGAGTGTATATAATTCTACGCAAGCAACTGTATAGTTATGCGGGCACGGTAGAAAATATAAAACGTAATGCGCAATAAACAGGAAAATAAACATTTAACAAATAAATTCATTAGGTACGTTTTGTCATAGTTCAACATTTTGGATTTCTCTCTATTGGCAGCTAATACCCGTACAATAGCCTGCATAATAGCTCATATATCAACCGATGGCGCATAAATTATATATATATTTTATAATCGATGTATTATCACTGCACATATAATCATATTTCATAGCTGTGTACGGTGCATAAGTGTTTCAAAATGTTGGTTATAGCCAGTGGCGGGTTAGTTCAACGGTCGTTTAGTCGGTAAATGCCGAGGGGTAAAACCGAAGGGGGCCCACTCTTCTAAATTATTATTTGATTTTTTTTTTTCTATTTTTTACCGCAAACAAAACAAATATAATTATATTTTATATTGCAAACCGTAGTAATAAATATAATAAATATCATTTACCGCAACGGATTTGTCGACTATGTTCGAACCGTTAAATCCACCGTTGCATATATGTCTTACAGCCTATATAATAATTTTATTTTTTTTTTTTTTTGAACCCCGGGCGCTGAATATGAGTGTAAAGCAGCGGTGTCACCAATCTCTTTTAGTCGACCGGTGCCCTTTTTTTCGGCAATATTCAGCCGCGATTGCCCTCTTTCAAATAATCTTTAAATAACCTAAAACCGCCAGAATGTTTCGGAAATCGCCCCACGTCTAGAAAGTGCCGACATAATAAATATACAGTGAACATTTCTCACCGAATTAAAACAAAAACAAATGAACAGAAAGCGCAATTGTGTTCTCTTTTATCCCCGTTCTAAAGAACAGTGTAAATAAAAAAAACTCCTGATGATATTGACGATTGGAGCAGTATTTTTCTGCTGGTTGAACAGTTTTTTACAGCCAGAAAAATTAGCACATATACGTACAACCAATACAGGTTAGGTTATTGTAAATGTATATACATTTTCATATATAAATAAAAATTATTTCAGAATTGTATTTTTTAGTGAATAATTGAATTAAATATTTATACAAATCATCTTATAAAACGATAAAACTTTTCTATTTTTTTTTTTTTTTTTTTTAATATCGCTCTAATTTATTAGTAAAAAAGTTTATGTTAATAATTGTTTTTTTTTTTTTTTATTTAATTCATTTTTCCATATTGTTTAAATGTCGATTGATTCGAGTTTTATTTAAATATTCAACATACGACATTACGAATTATAAGGGTATGACTGAAACCTAGATATTTTATTAGTGCGGACTTTACCCCCAGGGAATTTTTCCCGTGCGGGTGATTGTCCTCATTGCCCCCGTTCGCATTCCTGATATATTATAAATTTGACCACAGGTAGTTTAAACAATTGGAAAAAAAATCTATTCGATATACTTACGCGTGTTTAAACTCATTTAATAGTAATCCGAATAAGTATAAATTATAAATACGCGTGGTGCCCTTGAATACCCTAACCTTTCGCCGGACCTCTGCGAGCTCTCCTCCATTGTCCGTCGCACACGAACCGCTAACAGCGACCCCTAGATTTTCCCGATTATCCGAAGGCCAAGTTTTTTGTACTCATTTTGTATGTTTACGTATTACACGATTTTATCTAATTTTTTTAAATAATTTTTTTTTCTGCTCTTTACAGTTTCGTATCTATACTCGACTATAATATAATACTCGCAATTCGAACTCACATCCAGTACACCAGCGGTTCACAAACTTTTTTAGTTCACGCCACCCTAAAAATTAGAAAAAAAAAAATAATTGCGCCTCCCCTAAAAAATTAAGTTACAAATTTATAGTATTTAATCATACAAACATTTTTATTTTTATGACAGTATAAGTTAACAGTAAATATTATTAAACTTCAATTTAAAGTATTACAAAATATTTTTATTTTTATGAAAAAAAAAAACAATGAGTATTAATATTTAAACTTAATGCGAACAATGTGCTTGTTTTCCGTTTAATAATTCTTCAAAACTAGGTAGCAATGTTGTGACAGTCACACGCATTTCTTTTTCAATATTAATATTTGATCGATATTTTAATTTTAATACAGCAACTGCAGAAAAGCCTGCTTCCCATAAATACGATGTCGCAAATGGTAGTAGTACACGCAAAGCTTTGTTGGATATTTCAGGATATTCATCTTTAATGCTGTTCCAAAATACTAAAAGTGAAAATGAAGAAAATTTATTCGTAACGAAGAATCAGATGAAATATCGATTAATTGTTCTTCAGTAGTTGTGAAATTTGGTAATGGTTTTTCACTAAACGGATCTTTAATCCAATTGTATTGTACGATGTCTTCTGGAAAATATTTCTCGAAATGATTTTTAAGAGTCATCAGATGATCAGAAATTATTTTTAGTGAGCTCATTGGTAATTCAAGATAATGATCTCTTCAACAAAACTTTTTAAATGTGAAAAACACGTGGTTTTACCGTTTTCTTCGGTCAGTTTCCTTTGCCATAAGTCGATTTTTTTTAATAAAAGGTTTATCATATAATTGCAGAATATGAGTTTCTTTACCATGTAAAGATGTGTTAAGTATATTAAGTTTTTCAAAAATATCAATTGCTGACGGTAAAATGAGTTCTTCAACTTTGAGCAACACGAAATGCTACCTTATAAGAAGCTAAAAGTGCTTTGGTTGGAACACTTGTCTGTTTGATAAAACTGGCTGATTGTTTTTCTAATTGTTCACGTTGTCTTACAAAATAATCACGTTTCATATTAATTAATGATCCACGATTAGTTTCAAAATGACGCTTTAATTTAATGGAATCATACTATCGGCAGCTAATACTTTTAAACAAATAACACATTTAGGACGTTCTTCGTTGTCTATTTTAATGTAAGTAAAACCAAAGTCTAAATAACTATCATCGAATTTTCTGAACTTACGTTTATTTTCTTCTTTATTGTTGTCTTCATGCACAAACGCTTGGTTGTACTCTTAATATTGAGAAATTTTTCCATTTTTCCAGAAAAGATATAAAACACGAGTTGATAATGCACAATTCGAAAATGACGAATACACCTTACGCGTACGGTTCATTCACGACTACTACTGCTATTGACGTGCAAATATATTAATATTGGTCATTACTCGTTACAATTCAACACTATTCGGTAGACGCAATAATATTGGGTTATCGATAATGCGATAATGCTCTAACGACATTTACGGAAATCCCCGAATCAAGTATATTATTGTACGAGTATAACGCGACTTTAAGTGATAAACCTGACGTAATAGTGAAATATTTGTTTGGGACAGTTATGACATTTCAACAAAATCATTGTTGATTTAAAAATATCAATATTTACCACGCGGCTCGCGCCTCCCCTGCCAAAAGCTCGCGCCACACAGTTTGGGAACCGCTGCAGTACACAATAAATTATAATATAGGTGCGACCTAGAACTACGTAGACGCGGACAAAAACAATGTATTATTTCATCAACGACAAACTAAATTTATGTAAACATCGCCTCTACTTTTGTTTATTTGTATATCGCATTACGATCAGTCGGTGTGCATCAGGTGATAATTATCATTATAACTATTACAATACGTATACGGTGTGTACGGTATATTATACAATTATTGTAATAATTAATGTAGTTGCCTGTGATATATATATATATATGAATGACTTAAAATATGAATTATTAGGGGATAACACTTATACATCACAGGAACCATGACCTATAATTGGCTGTAATCATATTTATTATACACCGAGTAAAAACACGGATGAGTGTATGGATATAAAAATCGTTTATACGACATCCGACGTGTACGAGGACTGTTCAAAATGTATTAAATAATTAAAACAATTAGTAATTACAAAAATCAAGTAACATATTATTTAAAGATATCTCCTTCGAAATACTCTCATCCGGACGATATGCAGTGATCGCCGGCGATCTTGTCATTTCTCAAAAGTCCTTTGGAACTGTTCCAAAGTCAAAGCTATGAGTTGTGTTGCCGCGTTCGCTATTAATTTCCACTACATCTTGAAATCGTTGTCCTCTAATCGCAGATTTTAGTCTTGGGAATAGAAAAAAATCACACGGGATCTGATCAGGAGAATAGGGAGAGTCCGACGGGACCACAGCGATTTTTTTATCAGAAAAAAAAATTCACGAATCAATCGCGGAACGAATTTGGCAGCGCGACCCTTCACATCTGTACATTCTCCTGTAAAATTGCACGACAAGATTCAATTGAGATTCGCTTTGTTAACTCACGAACGGTTAATCGGCGGACATTTCGCATTTTTTTTTTTTTCGTAAATTGTCGCCACACCATCGTTTCTGGATGACGTCGACGGTCTTCCAGAACGTGGATCGTCTTCAGTTGACCGCCGACTGTCGTTGAAACGTTTAAAACACTCGAAAGTCACGGAACCACCGAATGAATCGTCCCCAAGAGCGGTTTCAATCATTTCCTTACGATTTCGTTGCATAGTTTTTACCAAGTTTCAAGCAAAACTTGATGCACAGGCGTTGTTCGTTAATTTCGAACATGTCGAAAACGGTGAACGAAAAAAAACTTTCTGGTTTTAACCACATCTAATATTAAATTAAAATAAGATAGCGACTTCGGGTTTTGTTTAAAATATCCACTCGTTTGCAAGGAATACCTCTATTTACAATTTGAAACGTTATCGTGTGTAGATTAGCCGTAATAACATTTGTCCCGGTACTTTTTGAACAGACCTCGTATTTATCGGTCGATTAAACAATTTCGATTTCACAGTCAAAAAGGTTATATTTTGGACTAATGTTATAGGTGAAAAGTCGGGAAAGTAGGATTTAGATGGAAATTTAATTATTTTCTGTACGCGACGATAAACCGCCGCTAACTAATAACGATTCTGAGCAAAGTTCAGTTAATCATGTGTCGAAATGATTCCGTCATTTTTACCATTTACATTCAAATTTTAACTTAAATTTTAACGCTTACGAAAAAAAAAAGAACTATTACGTTACGTTCAAAATTTTAACATTTTTTTTTACTACTAAACAAAATTTATAATGAACCGGGTGTAAAAATGTCAAACATTTCTGGTCGACCAAACCAGAATTGTATCCACATAAAACCAAACAAAAATTTAAAAAAAACTAGAAATCTTAAAATGGTTTTAAAAAGTTCCAGTATGTTTTGAAAATTTGTTCGCCCTTAAAACGGACTAATATTAATATTTTGTAAAAATTTCAGGTCTTTCCGATTATTTTTAACCGAGTTACAATAAATAGAAAAATTGAAAATAATGAAACCATTATGGGTGTACATTTTCCCCGTTTTTCCTGCGTCTTTTTTCTGTTTTTCTCAATTTTTAAGAAAACGACTACGAAAATCAAAAAATGACCCGTTCAATACACCTACTAGATCCAAAATTCTTTCAGAAAAGGTGCTACACTTGAAAGTCAGAACTAGATGTCTAATAGAAATGTTGTCCACTAAAATATTCACTCATTATTATTGCATAACAATTACGATGGTGTCTAAATTAAACGATTAATAAATTATTTTCAACGATAGGTACCCAGTCGGGTATAATAAATATATTTTATATCTATATAAAACATTAAGAAATTAATACAATTAATATTTAATTTATACGCTCAATTATAATTATTATAAGTGGCATGACGGAATAGTGGAGTGCGGCGTGCTGAGAGAGAGGGAATATCGAAATTCGAATCATTATAATTATATATATTTTCATGAAATTTAAAAATATTGAATTAATGTAGGTGTTTGAAACCACTAGAGGATATCTTACTGTGTGATTTGAAGGTCAATAATGTTAATGTTATTCGAATAAATTTCGATAAATTACTACCTACCGTACTACGGTAATGATTTTTTCTATTTTTTTTTTTTTTTTTTTTTTATCTAATTGTTAATATTAAAATGTATAACAAGTACAGTATGCTGGGTATGGCTATACACCTATTTACAAATTTATAATTATTTTAACGTCCTTGAGTTGCTTACCGTTAAATTTAGCATTGCTATATTTAATAATGGGTATTTCTCGAAAAGCCGTCAAACGATCGTTGCAGTATTACCGAAATGTTCATTGTTACGACGTACGCATAAGACGTAGCCTTAAACAATCGCCACACGTGTGTAGTTATGGGATTTTTCAGCGTATTTCGATAATTTGTACGTGCGCACTCGTACCTTATGACGGAATTAGTTTAATAGTAAATCCGAGTCAAATATACAAGATGCGTCAGAAATAACTCCCTTTTTGATAAGGCTGTAATCCGGGGTTCGGATTGCGATAAACTAATGGAATTTACTTCGATAGAAAGCTTTATTTATTCCGTTATTAATACTTATCGTGGCCTGGTCGGGAGAACATCGTGCGTTCGTTGTCGAGGAATTTATTTAAAACTGCGGTTCACTGATATCGGCCCAGCGTGCGTTTCGTGTTCGGTTCGCGTGTCATGGACTAGATAATGTGTGGTTTCAACAAGATGTTGCCACCGCACACACAGCTCATCGGTCACTCAGCATTTTGCGAGAAATGTTTCCCGGGCATATTGTCTCTTTATGTGGTGACATTGCGTGGCCACCGCGTTCACCAGATTTGAGCCCATGCGATTTTTTTCCTTTGAGGCTATCTGGGATGCCAAGTTACCAACATCGTCCTCAAACTGTGGCATTATATGTACAATTGTACATTTATAATTCATAAATAAAACATACTTTTTGATATTCGATTGGGTTTGGTATTTATAAGTTTCAGGGAGGTTTTTCTGCCGCACCCAGTATATATATTATATAGGTTCAATCAGTTGCGCACATCGGATACATTATAAAAATCGTTCTAAATTTTTCGTCAAAAACTCATAAACTACGTAAAATAGTAAAAAAGCGTAGATTTGGGTCGGGTGAGGGGTCAGTCCCTCCTACTTTTTTTTTGTGCAGTACGTAAAAAAAATATGTGTGTAAGACTGTGTACCTCACTTTTTATCGAACAAAAATTGCAAAATAAATAAATAATTAAACAAATGTCTGCGTTGTTATTTCAATTTTTATAGTTATTTGACTGATAATTTATATATTTATTATTTTATCAAAAAAAGGGTTCGTATATAATTGACAAAAATGTTACATGTTTTTAACTTTAAATGGATTATCCATAGACGAGGTAGTGGTTGCTAACAATAATTTGACTTGCGGTTTAAACCGTTTGAGGAGAGAGGTTGCTAAGAGACTAAAAAAATAATGAAATTTATTAGAGAGAGAGAGAGAGAGAGAGAGAGAGAGAGAGAGAGAGTGAAAGGTATAATTTAAATTTACTAATATTAATCATAAATATAAGTATTACATATGTTTAGCCTTTAAGTTACATACAACTATAAACTCCAACGAAACAATTAATATTTAGTAAAATAAATAAAAATTAATGATTTTTTTTTTTTTTATAATTTTTTCTATGGATCCTCGATTTTCATACGTCCTCACCCATTCAAACTATTACTATGCAAGCATTTAATAAAAACGTATTATTAAAGTCACTCGAATATTGCCTGCATATCTTTAGTTTCAATGTGGCATACTGCCATAAGGATAAAACAGTTGTATTGAAGATTTGGGGACAGATTCAGTACATATCGACTGTTATAAAATTGTTTTATAATGTTATAAAGCCGTTGTAAAGTTGATTTACTTTTAGCATTTTTTTTTTTTTTTTTATAAATTATAAATTAGTATTTATATCTCAGTTTCGAATAATAAATATATATATGTATACAACATACATTTTCAGTGAACGAACAACCATGACGACCGAGTAAAATAATAATAATCTCGTATAATAAAAGTGTAACCCCGAGGACATTTTTATGTTTAGCTCTTGGTTAGCTCTTGCACCGCTGCAGTAATCGTCAACCTTCACCCACTATAAAATGTGCATTATTAAAAAAATTAATACAGTACTCTTAGGTACTAATAACAGTTATTATAATTGTTGCTCACATTAATAACTATATATAGTACCCTTGGTATAATCGCCCAACGTGCAAAATAATCAGTGTACCATTAAAAAAAAAAAAAAATGTCTACAAAACAATATTATTAGATATTATTTTTTAATGATACAATATTATTTAAAACATAAGTATCACGTGGTCGACCGATATTTTGACACGGTCAATGTTAACATTGGCCAAGCTGAGGGTGGAGGGACATGGAGAAACTCGATTGGTCATAAAATATAATTGCATCCTGTTAATATTTGTTTGGACGTACAATACAATCATTCGATTTTTTTTTTATCTATTATAATTTATAATATTCATAAGAAAAATGTTTAAAAAAATTAGTTCTTTAAAATGGCTTTCGAGTTCAAAAATAAGATCTCTCCATAATCCTCTTTCATCTGTATTAAGCTGGTTGGCAGCAAAATATAATTATAGAAAAAAACACTCTTTGGCTAAAACTCAATAATTGTATAAAGGTTTTCAAGAAGCTTATGAACGAGAAAGATGATTTAAAAATAACCAGAACACAAGTGATAGAACAATTCATTTTTAAAATTTGCAATGAACTAAAGTAATTGTATATAGAGTCAATTTCTAGTATAAAATGTAATTAGAACTTTAGTTTTGTATTAAAATATAAGATAAAATACCAAAGACTGGAATTTTGGTCTTTATGAAAAAATGATAAAATGACTAAAATTAATAAAGGCATTCATTAAAATTTACTGACTTAATTAGTAAGTCAGTATGTGTGATTTAGGAAAAAATATTTCTAAGCTATACTTTGTAGTCGTAGTATTTTTTAATTGTTTGACAAATTTTGAACATCAAAGAAATTTGATCAAAAATAAAGATTTTAACATTTGTTATTAATTATATAATATTTTATAACTTGTTATCTTAAAACTATTTTAAATCTATTTTACTCCTCCTTCTTTATTTAGAATAAAGAACTAAACCCATAGGAATATTATTTAAACAAATTTGTTGAAAGAATAATGTATAAATAAAGTATAAACTAGTTGATAATATATGATTTTTTTTTTTTAAAGTTTACTTCTTACTTTACCGATAGAAAACTCCTTGACAAAGTTTAAACCGGGTAATATTTGTTTTTAAAACAATATAGTCAACTATAAATGTTAGAAACAAAATAGTGAAATAACTGTATTTAAGGGTATGGGGGCAAATTTTATATTGTGACAACGAATTTATGGTTAAAACTAAAAAATTGAATAATATGTAATGTCACAAAAAAATATGCCTTACTCAAATCGTATGCAAAACAACATTACGATCGTTAACGCGAAACCGGAAAAGACGCTATTGTCATTAAATAACGAACGCTTAAGTGTTTACGAGAACCAGGCATTTTTTTTTTTTTTTAATTCAGAGCATATAATATGAATGGATAGAGGACGATATTTTCAAGGAAACCTCACGATATGAGTTTTTTCGAAATATCAAATGGAATGCACCATATTAGTAGGCACGCAAAGATTAAACAAACAAATTAAAAACAAAAAAATATGAAATATACAAATAGATATTAAACGAAACTTAGCCTGGAATATTAAAATAGGTAAAAAAAAAAAAAAAAAATTAGTAAATAGTATTACTTTTTTGAATAGTATTAAAAGAATTTATTAACGACCGGTTTCAATTTATAGGTATGCGTTCCACCGTCCTCGAACTTTTGTTTTAAAAGTAATGAAAAACAAATGGTTGTTTGACAAACAAATGAATCCACCGTCCTCTGGCCCTAATGCGGAATGTTTTGATTTAATTCTACTGTATGCGTTCTTTTTCTACCTGTGAACTTGCCTGTCCGAAATTTTACTGTTCACATTTTTTAAACTAAACGAAACAGCAGTCATAATATGAGCCGCATATTTTAATCGAACGAATAGTTTTTAATTTCAGTTGAAATCAAGTTTGACAATCACAAGCCCAAGTGTACGTCTGAAAACAATCTCAAGCAAAAATTCAATTATAAATAATATATCAAAATTAAATAAATACAACAAAACTTGTATAATATTTCGACTGTATTTTATTGTATTGCTACATAATTTATTTATTTATTTATTTGTATTGCTTTTATATATTTTTATTTTTTTTATTAAACCGCACGAAAGCTTTTATTATAACAATTCATTTCAAAGGTGTAAATGACTATATAATATATATGTTTTACATTTTTTTTTTTTTTTTTTTGAGTATTAATTGGTAAAACAACAATTTTTGTTTTTTTTTTTTTTTTTTATATATAAATAATACTTATACATTTTAAGAAAAAATTAACAATTAAAAAAAAACATAATACAAACAATAGAATAAAATATGAAACAAACTAATATTGGCTGATAAATAATAATATAAATTTGAAAAACGGTAAACAGCTAACAAAAAAAAAAACAAACAAAAATTACTTATAAATAATAGTTATGAATTTGAAAAACAATTAGCAATTGTAAAAAACATGATACGAACGAAAACATTGTATAAACATTATTTATAAATTAAAAAAATTATGAACAGTTGAAAAAAAACGAAAATGTACTTATAAATATAAATGGATTGAAAAAATAATGAACAATTTAAAAAAGAAATCATGAAATAAGCAAAACAATCGTACATTATACGATAAATAATATAAAAAAATAAAGGATTTTCACAGTAAAAACAACATTCAATGGAAATAATATATACGCACAGTTTTATCAACGCATTTCTTCGGTGTTTTGTTTGTATTTATGACCTAAACAAATACATTAAATACATGCAATTTGAGTAATTAAAAAAATATTTATTATTTATCTATTATTGATAATGATATTGGTAAGTCTATAAAAAAGTTATTTTTTAAAAAAAAATCATACTTCAATAAGGTGTTGCGGAAATAGCTGGAAATGCGGAATTTTACAAAGACGATCGCAAAATCGGGGACGTCCCCTCAATTGTTCCGCGAATCTCTGGAGTACAACAACACCGAAATAAAACATTATATAAATCTTCGATTTAGGATCATTTTCTACCGCGTTTAAGACCCGGTTAAGTGCAATGCGCAATTCTTTTTCTTCTCTAAAAAAAAAAAAAAAAAAAAAAAAAAAAAAAATAAATAATTATCATACTATACAATAAATCGGTAATTTTTTTTTAAAAAAAAAAAGGTTACGTACACGATTAGGCAACGATTTATAATGCTGCCAAAAAGATTTGCGGCCGTCAACAGGTCGTTTTCCTGGTATTCGGGAATAAGCTTAAATTCCTCGTAGAAATGTAATAAAATATAACGAATCATTTACTGCAAAATAATAAAAAAACATTTGTATAAAATACATAATTGCTGTCCTATTATAACATAACTATAATTGAAAACATTTTAAACCAGTGGAATTTTAAGTATAACGTAATTTATTGAAGAATATTTTTTAAAAATACATAAATAATTACATAAAAAAAACGTCAAATATAAATAACATGTTTATTGTATTTGTTTTTCATAAACTTTTTCTAACATATTTAACGTATTCTGTAATTCAATTATTAATTTTTATTAAACGCTTAGATGGCATTTGGTTAATTTAACACCGTGAGTTTTCAAATTGACAAATACAGACCATGGTCAAAAAAGTCAAATAATAAAGATGAAAAAAAAAAAAAATCCTTTTTTCAATTCCTATATATTATTAAGTCTAAAAAATGATGCCAAATTACATTTCCTCGCTGTACTCGGACCGATAAGTGCATCGACAATTCCAAACATTCCTCGATTGACGCGGTCTGTCGGATAGCTGCGTTATAGAATTTTTGGAAACAAATTCTTGCTTCATTTTCTATATTAAACGGACCATCGGGTATTTTTTGACCAGAACCGGTAGGAACCGAACGAATGTGGGGTGAGGGGTGACACACTCCACTTGAGACGCATCGTCGGATAAGTTTGCAAAGCCATTGGCAATATCCCATATTTCGTCAGACACGTATTTTAAAAAAAATCTGTAAATAAATATAAAACTGATGAGCTGTAAATAATAAAAACTGTGTCTTGTCAGGGTACAAAAAAAAAAAAAAAAAGTTTTCTTTTTCTAATGAAATCGGTTTTTTCCCTTGTCGTCGTGGGGAAACTGAATAAACCGAATTCAATTTTCGTATTTAACGGCATCGGGCTACTGCATCGGTAACACACTAAATTTTACCCGACTTAGAAATTTAAATAATTACGTTTAAGATTTTTTCAAAAGTCCCCCACCCATTCTAAATTTTTCTTCCTGCGTTGTCAAACCGTACGTTTCGAAAACCTACCCACGCGTGTACATTTGCTCGCCGTCCTACGGCAAATAATAGAATTATATTGTAGAAATTGCGATTTTAAATACCTACATATATACCAATTTTTAAATGTAGAATAATATAACAAAAATCCGATCCACTTGTAGCGTCGCCACGAGCGTGCCACTGCTGTAGGTGGCGAGCTGGCGAGATTTATGATTTCAGATATCGGGAAGATTTAGTTTATATCCGTAAACGACGATAAACCGTTCGGTTGATAAGACTTTAATTGAAAATCGTATTAATAAAACTACAAAATAAATAAAACATATTTTTTTTTTGATTTCCGGGTTACAAGGGGGATAAAAACACATACATTTAATACTATACCTGTTTAGAGTTGGATTTCTATCGCAATGCGATCGAACACCAACGATAATAGATATTATCTTAATAGATTTTTTTTTTTTTTTCTTTCTCATAAAAATTAAAAAGATATATATATATCATTTTAAAAGAAATATAAGCGTTTAGTGAGTCGTTAATTTGTATTATTATAGAGATCGCCGTTTATAGAGAATGACGCGGGAAAAGAAAATGTATCACAATGTCAGCCCGGCATACTACGGTATTTTATGGTTATAATAATAATAATCCATTTTTTTTCGCTTTAAAATCTTTTAAAAAAAATTGCGTAACGATGAATTGCCGGTTGTTTTTATTACAGGTACAACAGACGTCGATTCCAAATAAGGATGCGGGAACGTACACTACTAAAAATGCCGTAGAAAAATAATAGAACCACTTAGAAAGTTTGTTTTCGGTAGGTTTCGTAAATATATTAGAGAATAAACCATAATATATAATTGAATACTATAGTAAACTTTGTACACATCCTAGAGAAAATCCATTATATCATTACAATAGAAACCGAGACACATACACACACACACCATACTACGACGCGATGTGGTAATTTTTACGTTTAACTTTTTTTTTTTTAATTTTTATTTAAATAGAAACTTAAACATGACCGTAAAACATTTGTAAAAACGGCCAGAATGTTTTGCAAATTTGTCTACGGTCGGAAAGGCCTAATATTAATATTCTGCGAGCACATCATGTCCCTAAAATTGTTTTCAGCCGATTTACAACGAAAGGAAAAAATCGGAAAATAACGAAACCATTTCCCGTTTTTTCCAAAAATGTATACATATATACATATTTTTTGTCAGTGCACTAATATGATTTCAATAAACGCATCTACATGCGTTCCTTGTAAAATATACGAGTGCATTGTACGTTAAAATATCGACTTTGAACATCCAATATGAATATCTATTGCGGATATTTGACATTCTTGGCATATTTAATTAATTGTTAAATACAATCACTAAATGAACAAAATGTTAGACAGATACATACACTGGCGTACACATACGAATGGTGCTTTATTAGGTAGCAAGTTTAATATTTCATAAACAAAACCCAACAACCGATAGGAAAACATTTATTTATTTTGCAGAGGAATTCGTGTCAAGTCAGAATAAAAGACAAAGTCTTATATTGAGCTCAATTTATTTATAGATTCTAAAATTATAATAATAATAATAATTGTGTATACAAATAATAATAAATAAATTACAGTTAAGTTTTATAAATATAATATATATTTATATTGATGAATATATAATACATAATTATATGTAATATATATACACATATCATATGTCAAGATCAATACTAGAAAAAAAAAAAAAAACAACAAAATAAAAAAAACAAAAATAATGATGGACAAATTATATTTTGTACAAAATAATAATAAATAAATAAATAAAATTAATAAAATAGTTATTATTAAGTTCAACTTGTGCACACTGAAATACTGAACATTGAAAATAATAAAAGTAGATAGATAGTATATATATATATGTATATATATACTATATATATATATATATATATATATACATATTAAAAAAAAAAAAAAAAATACTATTTTATTAATTTATAAGATGTATGAATGTTATAATATTTGCCTGAGTAGTCTACATACATATTCAGGATTAAAAAAAAAATTTAAAAAAAAATAGTTATTCAATATCCTAATATTGGTACCCTTTGTCTACTAGTTTAATAATTACGTTGTATAAAAATTAAAAATTATTTTCATTTTATACGCTCTGTGTGAGTATAAGAAGTTTAACATATTTGTTGGTAATTTAATACATTGTACATAGAAATGAAATAAAACACAACATAATTCTAAAAACATTCACAATCACAAAAATAATTGAACAAGTATCGACAATAATTTGTTAATCGTCAATTACTTACATGTACACATTAAGGGTCCGTAACAAGAGTGGGGCTCAGTCGTTTTATAAAAATGTACGAGAAGTTACCGAATATTTGTATAGGTATATGTAATAATGTATAGTTAATTATCTCATCAATACGGGGGGGGGGGAGAGGGAAACAGAAAACACATTCGTTTTGGGATTTAGTTACATACTAAAATGGCAAAGTTGATGGCTTCTCGTTGGTCATCATTTACATAAAACTGGTAGTATACTACTTTAATAATAAGGTAATATTATATCACATTACTTTTTTGTTTTCATTATTTAATCTGTACAAACATAACACGTAATAATTTTAATAAGTACAAATTTGTGTATGCCTATAAATATAAATATATATATATATATATATTTATATATTTAATCGAATGCTTGATAATGCAATCGATTTCATCGGTAAGCACCGTTTTTGTTCATCAGTCATCATGAACTTTTTACAAAGTAACAATAATAATAATAATAATAATAATAATAATATCAATAAAAAAAAAATAAAAATAATAACTATTGTTTGCCGCTATGACGCAGTTTTTACCCAAGTGGCCGGCACCCATTGCGGTTCTCTTTCTAAGCTATTGATTTCGTTCAATAGCTGGTGATAGGCTCTCTCGGTGTCGTTATTAATGATGATCATGTCGAAATAATGGCCGAATTTTTCTTCCATTTCTCTAGCCTTCTCTATGATCTCTTTCAGTTCATCTTCCTGATAACAAAACCAAAACAAACGCCATTCGTTGGTATTATAACCGACGGACCGTGTTGATATCAAACAGCAATATTTACTTTATAGGGTTCGCCGTTTTTCAGCCTCTTCTGGCGTAGTTTTTCTAGAGACGGCGGAGCCACGAAAACTACAAAGGGTTTTAAATCGGAAGTCCTGAGGATTTTTAACGACTGCGGGTGAAGGTTTAGCACGCATATTTTACTGTAGTTGACCACTGACCGAATAGCGTCCAACGACGTACCTGTACATTTTTTTTTTTTTTCGAAAGAATATTAGTATTTTTAAATTAGGATTTTATTATTTGATATTTTACCATAATAAGCCTTTTCGTATTCGCCGTGTTCAACAAACTTTCTTGATAAAATATCCGCTTCGAATTGAACCCTCGTGATGAAATGATAATCTTGACTGTCTACTTCACCCTCTTTTTTCGCCCGGCTGGTATCTACAAATTACACAACAACAAAAAAAAAAAATTTGCACGTTTTTTTTTTTTAATTTATACTTAAATAATATATTCGAATTATTATAATTCGCACTCACGAGGAATGGCAGCTGCGAATCTATCTCGGTCTTCCATAAGTCTTTGTCTGAGCTCGTGTCGGCCAATATTGGGCGGACCAATTAATACTATCGGCCTCCTATGATTCGCCCGCGGATAATACAAAGCCACTTCTTCGTAAGTCAATATCTCTTCAGTTTCGTATTCTATAAAATATTAATCACGGACGATTATAGGAATTGTATTTTAAATTTCAACGAAAATCGGATAATCGAAATGTACCGTCAGAGTTGGAAGAATATATAGGATAACCTCCGTCTTGATACACCGATTTCTTTTTTCTTTTTTTCAAGTTTTTTTTGCCACACAGGAACGTTTGTTTTTTAGGTTTATCTTTGCCGGGCTTGTCGCCGGTTATAGTTTGTTTTAACGCTTCGCGCTGGTGTTGGAAAGATTTGCTTGGTATAAGACCCGCTAGTGTTTGATCCTCTTCGCCCTCTCTGAACGCCTGCCACCAGTTGGCGTCTTCTTGCGATATTACGTGTAAAATGTCGCCTTTCTGGAAACTAATTCCCAATTCTCTGCACGGGATGTAACCGTCATCCTCGGGATCGTAATCGAAATGTGCCTTCATATGCATCTTGAATAAAAACAATATAATAATATTAAATACATAAATATAAGATTATAATATTGCGTATACCCACAACATCAGTTTTATTTATTATTAAATGTAAAACGAAAAGTAAGAATTTGAAAATGTATGCAGGTATAGGTTAGGCTTGGGGACTACTGGCTCTAAAAGAAAAAAAAATTTTAATAATCTAAAATATGTTCTAATGAGCAAATATTAGGTATTTACAGAATACAATTTAGGATTTAGATTCCTTACATTACGAACAGTGTTTGTATTTGACTCTGCTATTTAAAACAAAAAAAAATGTATGCAAATGCTAAAAGTCCCTAACCCTATATATATATATATATATAAAATATAGTTATATAAAGGGGTGCCGGATATTAAATGAAAACGAATTTAACGACTTACGATAAGATTTTCTCTATTTCCGTTTGTGTTCTGATACGAAACCCGATTGGCGCTCGGCACGATCATAAAGGTCAGAGGTCCGGTCATCACCGACAGGATATCGCAGACGTCGTTTATAGATTTGCCGCGCATTTCCACGCCGTTCACCTCCAACACTTCGTCGCCTTCGTGGAGCAGTCCGCTCTTTTCGGCTGCGCCACCCCTCACTATCCGGCCGATGATCACCGCGTCGCCGTCGTTTCGAACAGTAGCGCCCTATACATACATACGTCGATAGATAAAAAAAAAAAAAACAATACACGATAGATAATATTCTATTTCAACGACCTACCAACGGTTCGTTGGTTTTCTCAATGTTTATAATCGTTATGTTGGGAGGATGGTTCTGGTCCGCGGTGTACATCGAATCATTGATCGGTAACGTAATCGTCAGTTCGGCGGCGGACTCGTCTTGCGGTAATATGTCCTGGGCTATAGTGTCGTGCGCCCAGAGCACGCCTTCGATTTCGTACTGGGACAACAGTTTAGCGAGTTCCGACGCTTCGGTCAAAGCGCTGTTCTGAATGCTTTCGACGCACTGTCGAAAATAATAAAAAAAATATAATTGAATAATTGGCTAAATACACACAATAAATAACACTTACGTCTCGAACCAAGTTCTGCGCTTCCAGGGTCACCGGTCGCGTGGTCGTGGTGGGCGGCCACAATTGCTGCACTTTGTTGTGCACGGACAATACCCGAACGAATTCCGGGTTTAGCAACAGGCATTGGATCACGCTGACGTCCGGATCGGACTTATTGCCCAGGTAGATGCCGTTTTTTTTCAATTGCAAATGTATCCTCTGGAGCGCGGCTATCAGTTCGCCGTATCCTGTAACATGACCGACAACCGAGCTTACAACGAGTGCGGTATATAACTGACACGAAATCTACGCGCGCATAAAGTATTATATTATAATTATATATGCCGAGCCGAACGCCACATAATATTATCGTCGTCACGAGTACAAGTGACGGGTCGTGTTATTCTGGGCGTGCTCGTTGCCGTGTAAAATGACGTGACCTGAATGCTTGGCGACATCGTGGCATTCCATTATGCGCCGTTTCCGACCGGAACACAATGGGGGATACCCCCCTCGCTATATTAGTTTCCCAGCATCTAAATATAGGAGGTGCTTGGTTTTTTTTTTTTTTTTGTACGCCAAGCCCCCGGAAAATGTCTATACGATTATGCCGGCGGTTCTTAACCTGCGATCCGCGACACTCGTGTCCAGGGGTCCGCGATACTATCGTCTTTCCGGTCGTACACGCGCAATATGCGCAGCAAATCGATATTAAATGAAACGAAAGGACTGAACATAGCCCCTGATGGAAATCTCTACAAATAGTTGTTTAAGAATTAAATCTAATCAAATTTTCGGTTACACGTACGAGGTGATTATCCGGGGACGATTAAGGTTAAGACGAACGAATAAGGCTCTGCGAGTTTTTTTAATACCGTTTCCCGTCACGTACCTCAGCAAAAATGCTTTTTCTGCTCTGGTGTACATTAAGAAGAAATATAGAAACCGGTTGCCAAATATCGATTCCGATCGATCCACGTTTAAAATAACCCTAGTTATCCCTGTATCGAGCCCAAAATGTCGAAACTTGTAGCAGAAACGCAACATCACAAAGAACAAATTTGGTTATATTAAAATGATAATATTTTTTTTGCTCGTAAACCCGGCAGGACCCGCGGCTCCGAAGATTATTTTTACCGGGTGCCGCAAAAGATTAAGAACCGCTGTGTTAATACGATATAGTTTATGGCACTTACCGACCACCCTGTATATCGGTTCGTAAGGGTCGTGCGGTTCGTCGAGCGTTACGGTTTTGTCTTCTTCGTGTTCCGACGAAAACCCGTCGTTGACGATTCCGGATTCCGGCGGTTCGTGTTCGAGTTCCCGGAGTTTTTTCGATCCTCGCACCGACCGGTTGAGAAATTCGTTCTGTTGGGCCACCCGGTCCTCTTCTTCTTTTCGCTTCCGTAACGCGTCCTATATTACAATAACACGAGCACGTGGTTAAAATCCAAGTATAATAATAATAATAATAATAATACAAAATAAAAAACAAATAGAAAAATACATCACGACCATAAGACCGTACCGATTTCGAAACCATCGTTGTGCACAACGGTTTTTTTTTTTTTTTTTTTTTTTTTTAATATAGTAATAATAACAATATCGGACAACACGAAAACTGTTTGACCGTCGAAATAGCCACCCGCGTGTCACTCGGACACGCACAGAGTATTATACTGAAGTCTGACGCGTTAAAAAAAATAAAAAGCTAATAAATCCGACGTTATATTTACGGTCCGGCGGACAACCGGATAAAGCTGCACGCGGCACATCCTATTGGGAGGAGTAATGCACGCGCTCGACAGAGTGATATTTTCGATTTATTGTATGTTTTGTTGTTGTTGTTTTTTTTTTCTTTTTTTTGTAATTGGACGACCACAACAAAATATCACTGTCGGTAAAAAAAAAAAAAAAAATAATAATAACGACACGAAGTTATTATACGAGTACGTTTATCGGTGGGTATAGAAAAGCGGACGACGGGCCACCGAGCCGCAAAAGATAATCGTACCCTAAGAAAAATTACTTTTACATTTTATTTTTTTAACCGTTTTATGAATAATACAACGTGGAATATAAACGGGTAAGGTTTGAATATCCGCTCGAGTATTTTCGGAACTAAAATACGTCCGAATATTTTACTAATACTTGAATTCGAACTGTTACACTTGTTAGCCACATTTTACACTATGTATAAACGTTTCAGATTTTCAAGTTTAGTGCGGTATTTTTTATTTTATTTATACGTGTAAAGGTATAGGACAAAATATAAATTTCTAAAATCATACAAATTATGATAAACATATTATGTCATCACTTTATCAGTACAGAGATATTTATAATTGCAAAAGTGCAACAGAAATGTTAGGTTGTTGCGTTTATAAATATAAAAAATATTTTTAAAAATAATAATAAACATTATTGGTACTAAAAGCAAAAGAAAATAATAACGGTGGGTAGTTTTTTCTTTATTGTATTTTGTACAATTATCTATTATATTTATTATAATTTCTTTGCGGCGGAGTAATGATGACCAGTTGAAATTGTCCGGTAAATACTCGTATCACTATTCATTTTTTTTACTTTTTTTTTTGAATAAACGCATTTACTTTTTAAAAAAAAAACCACAATATTAAGGAAAATTCTGAGTACATAATTTGCAATCCTCGTAATATTTAGAGGTGAGCAAAGCCGTCAGTCAATGTGGAGGAAAATAATGTTAACATTTTTTTTTATCTCGAGATGATTTTCAATTTCGAAAAATTTTAGATCGAAAATTTGATCCGACATTGGGTTTCGATAACAACACTGAACGGACAACGTGAAAATCTATAATTTAGCTATCGGATGTCACGAGATATGTCACTGACCGACATTGCCCACTCGGGCCGTCATTCCCCTACACTCTGAACGTGTAAAACGTGTACTCGCCTACGCGTGTTTTTCAATATTATCGGTTATTCAATTAAAAACCGAGTAGAATCGCAAAAAAAAAAAATAATAATGATAATAATAATAATTCAGCGCTATTGTTATTATGCCGCGCATAGGTTTTCTCCATTATAATATTTTGTAACCTCACAAATGCGTCGCCGTGTTTCAGATAAGATTATAGAGAATTAATGAAGTAGTAGTGTGTATAGGTTCTCTTATTCCGCCGTCGACGGCATTATTATCCGTAAGCTCGGCACAATATAATTCAATCGGGTCGACTCGAAATGAATGGGAATCATTGTGTTGCGCCCGTACACCTACATAATGTTTATTACGACGCCGGGTAACGTACCTTATACTATACGGACATAATTTAATATATTTCTCGAGTATTGATATTATTCCGAACCCGTGTGTACACGCAATTAAATTTAAATCACTAATATTACGACGACAAGAGGACTACATAGGATTCGTACAAATTTGATTTGAAAAAAAAAAAAAAAAAAAATGGTCTACGCGACGTTTGAGTAAAATAACCGCCGAAAGGAAACAATACGATTGTTACATTTAAATAATATTTATACCTGTAAACATTGCGACATTTACGAGTGACAAAATAGGCGGTAGAGAGGATGAACAACAACAACTCCGCTGTACAACAAAATCCGGTCGTTTATGTTTTTTATACGCGAGAAATTTACATTTTTTTTTTTTTTTTGTTAACGGTAAACTGTTATTTTAGGCGATTATTATAATATTTTAAAATAAAATGTTTAAACGTAATATTATACGAATAATATAAATAGAAACTGAATATTGACTATAGCAGTATGGAAATATTAATTCTAAAAGATCCGTATGTGATAATTACCGATCCAATACGAGCCATCGTTGACTAACAATCGCGAACACACGATCGCTTAGGTGTATGACCGAAACCGTAATGAACAAAAACCCATTAAAATCATTATTATTATTTTTTTTTTATCTATTTGAGTACGTGTAATCTCGAGTACGGGCGAAATGTATTGCAAATGGAAACTATAATAATACAGCGGTACAGTACGCAAAACTACCAACTGTTCGGATGTGTTGTACGCATTAACTGCACGACGTGTTTTTGTTTTTTTTTTTTTTGTTTTGATATTTGCAATCAAAAAGACGGTCAATAAAAAACATTGAGAGTATTCAGACTTAGAAGGGAAAAAAAACGTTACCTACTACTATCGAACGACAATCGCCAACTATAACTATTTATTATTCGAATAAATATCTAAAGAACGCTATCTATAATCTATATTTAAATTTGATTTAGACGATTTTTTTTTGTTTTTTCAACGTCTAATTTAATATAGACGATTTTTAAAAATTTTTTCAACTCGCTGTACATACAGTTAGGGAGATATTTATTTATTTACCGTGGGCGTGTGAAAAATAACGTCTGTAAATAAACGCACCTGTGTAATATATATAAACACACCTGCTATAAAATCTCACAACTAAGTCCCTCTTTAATACTCTTTATCCCCCCCGGCTCATCTCTTTCTATTCAATACTAAGTCATCCGCGGTGTAATCTACATTATTGTAGTACTTACATTCTTACGTGCATTCTAAAAAAAAAAATAATAATAATAATAATAATCTTATATAATAAAACACAAAACGTCATTGTAAATCGTATGTATTTTCGTATAGTGTACGGGCGACACACGAGAAAAATGCGAGTGTGCAGTTATAGCGATTAAGAAAGAAAAAAAAAATACGCTTCTCGTAATACTTCTTTTAGAAAGCATCTTATATTTCACCTGGGATGTGTAAATGTATTTCTGCGTGAGTTGTAAAATAACGAAGAATACGGTAGAGAACTCGCGAAATTAATGATAAGAAACGTCGTATATTATAATAATGAAATATGTTCCCTCGGTAGAAATCCGATCGCACGAATATCAATACCGACCGGGTATGTGTTGTAACTACGTCATCGGAATTATATTATATAGTTAGACAAATATGTAATGTAATGTATTTTTTGATTTTTATTTTATTATTTTTTTTTTTAATTTCTCATACGACGAGTTGTCGCAAAATTGTTGAACAAATCCATACGCCGCCACAGTTCGTCGACTGAAATATCGAAATTGTACAATAATAATAAATAATCATATATTATATAATAAAGAAATTGCAGTATCAATTCCAATAAGGGAGAAAAAACCACGGCTGTAATATCATCGGTAGGTACCAAGATCGCTATCTTATTTCCCACGTTCAGAAAACAAAACAAAAAAAAAAAAATTCGTGAGATTCGTTTACTCATAATGGTAAAGAAGTAACAGTAAATAACGTTTTCTATTCGATTCCGAGTGTAATAATTTTAGGTACCTTTACCAATATCACGAGTACCGGGGCTGACCACAGCCTAATAAGCTCACGGCTGAATTATTTGTCGGCATAATTATAATACGGCCGTACCTAACAACAAATACCTACGCGAAACGTATTCGAAAGATAAAATATTGAAAAATACCTATGCCTAAATTCGATTTCACCAACTAACGGGCGACTAGACGTAAATAACGAAATGTAAATTCAACACGAAATCAAAATAAGAATTTTTGATAAATTTTTACAACAAAAAAAAAAATAAAAAAATCATCATTATCATCGCTTCGACGTAATCCTAATTATTTTTTTGATCGATATTGATAAAACCGTTTTGTTATTTATTTTTAAACAAAATTGCGTTATTCGACTGTGATCGATTATTAATTATTGATTTCGTGCGTATATATTTGATAATTGTCGACAAGGGGCGCGTTGTTTTATTCCGCGTGTATCAAACGCAGGGAAAAATAAAGAAAAACAAATGCATAATTCCGCAAGACATACAATATATTTACAGGTATAGGTGTTAAAGAAGAATTTTTTTTTTTCTTTATTTCGTTAGTCGGACGTACGATCGTCGTGATATCGTTTATATAGCCCCCGGTAACGGTTTGGTGTATTATAGATATACGGTGGAATGCGAAGGTCATGCGAGAGATACTTGGTGTATACCTCTATGGTTGTGCGTAGTAGTGTACACACAATGCGTGTGTTGTGGTGCAGTTGTATTATATAGGTACACGCCGGTGTTGTCGACAAAAAAAAAAAAATAATAATAATAATAAATAAATGAAAAAATAAAAAAAAAAAAATAATAAAAATACCTAATCAATCCGTCCGTGTCGTTGGTACCTATCGGTAGGTATCGTTCCGTATGAAGTAACCTAACAGTCCGATGCGAATTTTACAGGATACCGACGATAGTATATCAATTATCATTGTCAAGGTAACTCGAGAAAAAAAAAATAAATTAAATTAATAAAATAAACTTAGCCGGTGTTAATAACATTATAATAAACCGAGGCTGGTGAATTTAACGCATTCGCATTATTATTATTATTTGTTGTTGGTGGTGTTTCGCTACACTGTATAAGAAAATGGATTCGGCTAAAAAAAAATGTTTTTTTTTCTGTTTTATTTATACTTCAAATACGAAATCTTATTTGTGCACATTTAACGGGTTGAGGCGGAATTTTCTTTTTCAATTGTAATTCGGTTAAAAACATTCGCGGACACCTGAGATCTCCGCAGAATATCAATATCAACCCTGTCAAAATTGTTCCAAGGTGAACGAATTTTAAACAAGTGTTTGTTTTTTGTATATTTTTTACCAAACCAGTACCGGTATGAAAGGTTTTAATGGATATTTAATATTGCATAATCAATAGTTTTTTAGCGCATTAAATTGAGATAGCCCAGTGGTAGATTTATGCCTATCCCGTATCTATAGATACGCCGATTATATTTTTTTTTTATTCGGATTATATCCCGACGTTCGATGTGTGTGTGTGTGTATATATATAAAAAAGAACAAATCGTAAAAAAAAAAGTCTTTGTTTAACAAAATATTTCATTTTATTTTTTTTTAGAAATATATTTTTCGTCTTGAAAATATAATGTATATATTTATATACACACAAATAATAATACAGGGTCGTCTCCGTATTGAGGTGCGGTCTTGTCGTTAGAGCGTACAGCATATACAGGGTGTAATAGAATTGTATAATAAACGTGATAATTTTTTTTCTATTAAATAATATTGAGTTTTTTTTTTTTTTTTCATAAAATTATTATTACATCTTGGCGCTTATTATTATTATTATTATTATTATTATTTAAATATACTCTAGTTAGATTTCAATGTTTAGGAATTCGAAATAACAATTTTTTTTTTTTTTTTTTAAATCGAGATAGCCATTTCGTAAATCCGATTTTTTAGAAAAATGTTTGTGCGGTAATCTTTTACTAAGGTCGAGTCAATAATTTTTTTAAGTTTTGTGAAATGTGATATTTTTTGCGTGGTTAAATTTGTATATCATAATAATATCATATTTATTGATTTTTCATGATAACAAATTATATCTTGAAAAACAAATAATCGACAACCGCTGTAACCACTGATTGGCAAGTAACAAATTTATATTTTAACAAACATTAATAATTGTTTAAAAATTAACGACGTGATCTAATCGATTGGTTTAAAGGCTAAAAATGGTTTTAAAAAATTAATTTATAAAACAATTATAAATTAAGATTAAAAACAATTTAAACAATTTTATTTTTAATTTGAAAAAAAAAAATATATATATATATAAAAATTATAATGCAGAGTTCAATTATTACAAACAAAAACAACGTTTTACATTTGTTAAATAGTCCTCGTGTTACGCCCTGTATATACAATACAGAGGTGGTATACGTATCATCGCTCCGAATGGCTCGTGTATACTTACACGTTCCCTCGAGTGGGCGGCTTCGGTATAAGTGGTCGTAAAAAACCCGTAGACAATTTACCTGGTACTTTTTGATGCTCTCCAACTGCTCTTTAGTGGGCTCCGTGGCTGATATGGTAATCGTGTTGTTGTTGATGCTGGCCTGTTGAAGCTGCTGCTGCTGCTGTTTGATCGCATCGGACCTGGGCGGCGGTGGCGGCGGGGCCGAGTGTCTCTCGGCGGGCACCGCGGAACCGTTCTGGAAAAAAATATTTATAAAGCGTTAAAATATTAAATTTAGAAAAAATTTTCGTTTTTAAAATGTATATTATCCAAAAATCTAACGTCAACGAAATTAAAATACGTATATTATTACGCGGGGTGTCCCGCGAAAATGGATGACCGCTAACCCCAACCTACCCGTCGCGATATATCTCCCGAGGATAATGAAGATCGCCTTGTATTATTGTGTACGGTGTAATTATACCGTCGTAATGCAAAATAGTGTATCGAAATTATCTCGTCTCGGTTTTTTTCTGAAAACACTATTTCTCTGTATACTGCCATAAGAATATTAATAAAAAAAAAAAATGCGTTGTCCTTATTCCGGAATTTAATTATTTTCATTATCTCGGAAGATAATATCGCAACGGGTATATTAATTTTCGTGGGACGCCCTGCATCGTTAATGAAACATTATCACCGATAATCGCCTGTTATTTATATCATCGAGAAAAACAAACAGTTATAAAATATTGGAGAAAGTGAAAATTGTAACCGTAAATTCGGTTGAACACAATGACTCAATATTATTTATTATTTATTAGTATTATTATATTACGTTATTAAGAATGGGGGGGGGCTAACGTGGTCATTTGTAATAAACATACGGAGTTTGACCCGTTATAAAAATATCGATCAGGAGAAAGGCACTGTTATGCGTGTACCTATATAATATGATTATATTATACACGTTGATACGATCAGTGGCGTATTTAAGGGGAATGGTGGGGAGCGAATATATCCCACCCGTGACCTTTTTTTAAAAAAAAAAAAAAACTATTTTGCATCCCGAGGAAATGTATCGTGTTTTTTTATAATAATTTTAATATAACGGATGGACCTTACTACAAATTAACAATCGAGAAATCAATTGGAACAACAAAGACGACTCGGTAAAATATCTGGGTCTACACCTCGATGAAAAGCTAAGCTGGAAAATACACATTAACAAAAAATTAAACCAAGGGTACACTAGGCTACGAATACTGTACCCTCTATTAAATCATAGCTCTACCATACAAATTAAATGCTCTATACACAGCAATAATAAGACCACTAGTAACCTACGCATGCCCAGTATGGGCAGCTGCCTCAAAAACAAAAATTAAAAAATTACAAACCCTCCAGAATAAATTTCTAAGAATAGCCCTAAAGGCACCTTGGTTCATGAGAAACAAACAACTACACAACGATACGGGCCTACCATACCTATCTACTTGGATAACACAACAATTTAAGAATTTCCACGAAAAACTTCACAAAGTTGACGGAGCACTTCACTACAAAATTGGCAGAAGATCCATCAACCTAAGACTCAAACCTCGACTACTACAGGATATCTTACTAAAACCCAATGAAAATACCTCAACCTCTGATTCTGACCTAGACTCATAAGCTAACCAAAATCTAAAGATATTGCAATAACTGTAAATACTGTTGTAAACATTTACATTATCAATTATTATAAATTGTAATAATATTGTTATAATTATAATTATTTTTACAATATTATTATTGTAAAAATACTTGGTGTATTGACGCAATTAATTTAAATAAATAAAAATAAAAAAATATATAACGGATGGATTTTGGTAAAGTATTTTGTATTTATGGCATTAACAACAGTTATAACAATTAAAGAAAATGCGGAGAGCCCGGAACACCCCACCACTCCGGGAGACAAAATCCTTAAATACGCCAAAAAGACTACTATAATATATAAACAGTTATATTATTCCTCTAGATAGCGGCAGCTACTATAATTAATTGAATTCGAAAATTATGTATTCTCTAATTATCGATTTTATCGTGAGAATTTGCTAATAATAGCACTGACATATTTTTTTATTTTTTTTTTTTTTCCATTTCCTGCCTCGCTCGTTTGTCGCCACCGGGAAACATTTTCGAGAAGGCAAACTATTAAATATCTAACTGTGAAATTAAATTTCAAAAGAAATCCGTTCGGATATTTAATGAGGAAAAAACACTATACAAGGTTTAATAATAGTAATATGAATTTATAATTTATATTTCTTTTTTTTTTTTACTACCAACAAACATACAACCAATGACATATTCGTCAACTTGAATATTTCTATGACTATGAATACAAAACAATGATAAGCCAACTCGCTAAGCATTCTACAATCATATCAACACCTCGACCAAGTTTTTTAACCCATGTTCGAAAATGCAATTTAACGATAATTAATATATATTCAAATGAAACGAGTAAGATCAAGCCTCCTTAGTGTTGACAATCTACGCTCGGCAGAAACTACAGCTATAGATACAAGAAAGCAATTATACGAAACATTTTTTTTTTTCGATGTTTAGATACAGTATTTCATTACATTTGTCGATATATGTGATACTCCAGTTGAGTTTAGAGCAAAGAAGGATACCTATTTTATAAAGAAGAATATTATTTACTATATAGATAATACGAATGATTTTTTTTTTTTTTTTTTGAAGATGTGCGTGTTTTAATTTAACATAATTATTTAACCATTAATAATAACTTAGTTCAAAAACCACTCATAATATACATTCTATAGTAAATACCTCTTCTTTATAAAATGTATAATTCGACCCTTTGCCTTAAACTCAGCTATAGAGAGCCGCAAACGTGGAAATACGGAATGCCTTTGTTCCTATATTTATAAAACGAAAGACAGACAGAGAAAACAAATATCAGTGACGAGGCCTCTTAATGTTTAATTTTTATACCGATATAATATCAAGCAGTATCAGTGACGTTTTTAATAAAGGAGGAGGTATTAGGGAGATATTATATCACCCTCTTTGACGTTAACAAAAAAAAAAAAAAATCTATTATTTTGTATTTTTGAAATTCAATATTTTTACTTTGTAGTCAGAAAAATCAAAAACATGTGTTACCTACAACAACTATTTAATATTTCAACAAAACCTAAGCGTATCATTTTCTTATTTAAAACGAGACTCATCAGAGCCGCCAACGCTGTAACTGGAAAATAATTTCGGGAGGGCGAGGGATGTAAACTAAAAATCGTTCACAGAAAGATGTTTGAACTTTGAAGATAAATTAGACGTCTGTGGCGTGTTTCCCGTTTAATTTTCCAATATATTTAATATAGGCTTTACTAAAGAAATTGTCTTTTTGTCATTTCAAAAGTGAAATAAATATTAAACACAATTGTAATTTTATCCGTCACGCGTTTCGTAGTTACGTCAAGAACTAAATGTTTAAGTTGAATGGCACGCGAAGTTTATCGATGAGTAATAGGTTTATAATATAACGCGAACAAATTTCGGGGCGGTTGAACCCCCAGAAGCCCCTGGGGTACGGCCTTGCTTGAACAGCTATAATACGCAAGAGGTTAAATTAATATCTAAATAAACTATAATATAATATATATTAATGTCATTTTTTGTTCGATTTTAATTTTAGGACTCGTTGAATTATAACTGTTATTGAACAGTCCGTACACCACGTTATGCAATATGAAATATTTTCCAAATTCATTATCTACACAGACTCGACAAAACCCCAAACACCCCACTGACGTGTATAATATTATACTGTCCCTTCCTTCTTCCCGTTTTACGTTTAAATGTACTTCACGCAAATACTCTAGTAAAATATGTAAATATATTACACCATCGAGTACTAATTAGTCACGTCTAGGGTTACAATATACGAAATACTAAATAAATTACTTTTGGTCATATAAGTTTAAATAATTTCGGTTATATATATATAAAAAAAAAAAAACATATATTATTATAAACAAACAAATGCTAAACTACTAGACTGAAGACAGAGACGGCTGTTATATTAAAAGTTAGACTATTTAAGAGATTGTTTAATGTTTTATAACTATATTGGACGAAACAATAACTCGACCAACCGGAATATTAGAACGGTTACACATTTCACTATATCGGTAAATAATATTTTTTAAATAAATAAATAAAAAAAAAAAAAAATTAACAGTACACCCGATTGGAAAATACAACGATTCGGTAAATAATATTTACGATATTTATACGATACCCAGATATAATATTTAAAACCGTACGTATATAATTTAATTACTGTATTTTTTCTATATATATATATATATACGGAAAAATGTACTGTACCGGAACGTAATAAAAACATTCCATATACCCGAACACGGTTTTATGAAAATTTGGCTCAGCAAAAAAATAAAAATTAAATTTAATCGTGTCATTTCTTTTCTGCAATCGTTTAACATTTTTTTTAAACACAAGTCAATGTATACCTACACATAATTCCATGGTTGGTTAGTTTTCAATTACCAATACCTTATAAAATTTATAAAAATGAATATTATCAAATATAAACTAAAATATAATTGAATAACTATATCGTGTGTACGCACATAATTAATGTTTTCGATTAACCGTCAAACAAAACGTTTTGTTTGATTTTTAGTTTCGAAAATTAGATACAGATTTGGTGTTACATCACGATTAAAAACATAAATTATGCGTATTCTGATAGCAAGTTTTGAAAATTAATTTTTCTACGGGTTTAAATTGTCTTTGATTAGACGCATAATATTATTAGTACCGTATACACATAAAAATCGATATTTCTTTCTGCAGAAGGGAAAAAAACATTTTAATAACGTATAAAAAAAAAAAAAAGGGTTCTTTATGTTAATTTGTTTTTTCTTTATCGTGTATTATTTAATTTAAAAAAAATGAATACAAAGTATCCGGGGAAATATTTTAACGTCTTGTTAACGACAAAAATTGTTGGTTCGGTAGAAAAATATTATATTAAAAATTTGATACGAGAATGGTAAATTATCTACAAATAAAAACCTAACGAACGTAAATATATCGGTTAACGAGTTAATCCTAAATAAAATGTATAATAGGTGTATAGTTAATAATTATTAAACGATATTGTCATCATCGGTACTAGATATTAGAACTATCAAGATAACAACGAAATATTTTGTTCTTCTTCCGATATACGGTTTTAGATCTCACACAAGGTCAGCTACAAATACATTTCCGATACTTCGAATCTGACGAGTTTTCTCGGGAGTTTTCAGTGCCCAAAAACAAAAAAAAAAAAAAAAAAAAAAATAGAAAAGAATAAACTGGCCCGGGGTGCCAAAATCGTTAATAAGCCATTTGGGTGTACCGTATAGCCGTGCAAATAATAATAATAATAATAATAATAATAGTGATGTATTTACCTGTGCTCCGGTGTTGCGTCTGGGCGGCGGCGGGTACCTGGGAGGCGTTTTGTTGCGCGCGATAAACGAATCGGGAACGTCGACGGCCATTTCACGGTGAGGCCCATTGTCCATCGAATTCATCGTCATGACCATCATGTCCAGCGTTTCGCCCGTCACGTCGTCAACGACTCGCTTTTTTTCCAGCGTACCGGCGTCACTGCCCACGCGAACCAATCCGTTGCCGCTTCTACGACGAGACCTACAATATAATAACACAATCAGATTCTGAGCGTACGGAGGTTCTTGTTTGTACGTCTGTTAACGATTTTTCTACCAGAACTGAGATATTTTTGTTCTTATGCATTTCCAATCAAGTCGGTGCACCGTTGCGAACGTAATTTTTTTGATTTTCATTAATATCGGGGACAATATTTTAAAAAGTAATCGTTGAGAGACATGAAATTTTCACCGAATACTTATAATACATTATTACCTATTTCTAGGCGTAATAATAATTTTCGAAATATTCTGGAAATTTTCGAGCTATTTATAGTCACGTGAAATTTTAGAATGTTTTTTTAGTTTTTATTCGGTTTTACGCGAATCGAATTCATTCGGCACGTCGAAAATGCACTAAAACGGAATTTTATTTGGGATTCTACCGATACTAAACAGTGGCGAAGAATTTAACGGACGATGAGAACGACATGACCGCCGTAGGATCGTGGTGAAATCTGACCGCCAAACACAGGCCGGAGGGTGTGGACACGTTACTAAATTGGCTGACCACAACGTTTTAAACGGCCTACGCGTTATTTATGTGTTTTGACCTATAGGGAAATATGGAATTTGAATTCGAAACAAATTATAACGACACTGGATACAGTTTTCGATAGTATAGGAAATTAATATTAGTGAAACGCGGTAAGTTAAGTGTATAATCAGTAGTATAAAAAACCGAAAACTCCCACCCGGGTGTATCTTCAAGAACGTTATATTATATCATTTTCTTCTTAGAATTGATTTTGGAATATATATAATATATGTTATAATTATATAGTAATAACTATCGTTTAAATAACAAAAGTAAAGTCTATTGGGATTGGCAATTGTTTAAATTAAATTTACTTGGTAATTGTATTTTACATAAATCCGACAAAATGTTGACTACGGTAATACGCCCAGTGGCCTCGTACAATGCCATTACAATAATTCATTCACTAAAAGTCCGAGATTCACAACAATTAGTACGCATGACGAATACCACAAAGAATACAAAAAATAAAAAATAAAAAAATCGAGGCCAAAAGTATTCAGGGATAAGCCAACGGGGAAATATTTAAAATTAAAACGAATTCGAAATAATAAAACCTATAATAGATTATGTCAACGAAAAATTCGTTTGTTAATTGTTTTAGTAACCGCGAGTGTACTTTATTTTAATTTAAAAACCTACTCAAATATTAATAATAGTTGAACTTGTAAATATCTTGATATCTAGTAAAAAAAATTAGCTAAAAAAATTAAAAGTCGATTGTAATATATAAACACATTGTCCGACTTGATAAAGCGTATTTACTTAGATGATGTCTTAAATTGTTAAATTTATTGTTATTGCACACAAGCAGAAGTTCAGTTGGTTCGAACAATATTCTTATTGTACTATTTTTTTTTTTTTTTACACTACAAAATAGTTTTTTTAAATGTCTTTTATACACATAATTGTGTTGTTACAATAGTTCTCATTCCCTATTAGATAATATCAGGTAACTACATAATATAGGAGTATGCGTACAAATGTAACCTTCAGAAGCGAAATAAAATGTGTTAAATGCATACACGTGGAATTTCCATGCATTCTTGTAGCATTATAATAATACTATGGAAGTCAGCGGCAAGTAGCATTTTTATTTCATAATAATTAGACAAATGAAACGTTATTAAAATATAATTATCGTTCAGCAGTGTACACTCAGTAGGTTATACTAACGGAAATAGAGAATCCTGTATTATAAGTAACGTACAATGTGGCGAGAAACACAAAAACTTAGGCGTGCGAACTAATATTACGATCGCTTTTACATATTAATTTTATTCTTGAAATCAAATTTTATATTTCTAGTATATACTGCACAACAATATTAGCAATTTTCTCTGGTCGTTTGTAATATTAGTTGCCTACGCGCAGTCTATTCTGGGCGCATGAAAATTCGATTATTGTCTTACAAGGTAATCAAAAAAAATGTGTACATTTTTTTCCCCTTGAACTCTGTAAAAAAAAAAAACAATTGGGCGTATCAGTCGATTTACTAAGGAAAATAAAAATAACAACAAAAAACTACGTATACAACCGTAACACGACCGGTATACAGACTGGCGTTTTATTTTACGAAAATCATAAGATTTTTATCATTTAGTTACGGTATATATATATATATATATATACTTATATTATGCATACGAAACGGCTGTGTAGTTAAGCAGCTATACAAAAGAGTAAAACAGCCAATGTAATATAATATTTAGATCCCTCGTGCAGAAACCGTATGAAATCGAATAAAACGTATAAAATGTAGGTATAATAATATTCTTCATATATCCGAACTTTATTATAAAATATATATTTCAGATCTTTAGATATACAAATTAAATAAATTTAAAAGTCGGTGTTATATAAAAAATAATATTCAAAAGTTAAAAAGGAACCTAGATACCCAATATATATTATAAAACAGCCGCTGTTTTATGAAAACCGTTACTAAAATGTTCGTATTTTATTAAACATTACATTACGTACAATACAGATATATTGTATTTTATACGTGGATAATACAATGTGTACAAAATGACTAGTTTAGGTTAAGCGATTAAAAGTAGATTAGTAAAGACCAACATACTTAATCACCCATTAAAAATTTCCATGGGCATTACAGAAATCAAATAGTGTAGGTAAAATAAAAGGTGCATAAAGATATTTGTGTCATTTAAAAATTGTCAAGCAAATATTAGGTACCTACCTAAATATTTGTATAAAAGTAAAATATTTTTGGATCGCAATTGTATGTTATTAATAATAATAACAAGTACTGTTTATACATATAAATCCATTTAATTTGAAATGTATTCGTTCTTTACACACTCGTATATACGATAAATGTACACAATTATATGTATACATACATTTTTTTTAAAATATACCGACAAATACTTTTGTATCGATTTAGAGTTTACTTAAAAGAACATTAAAAATCCGTTCAGAAATTCGCATAATTGCCTGCAGTTTAACGTATATTAACTGGCAAAGTATTTCAATGCACACGCATTTAATGAATATACAAATAATTATAGGTTCGAAATAAATAAGCTAATTAATTTACCGGTGAGTTTTTCACGGAAAACACTATTCGTGACCCAAATATTTAAAAATTCAATACATTTTTAAAAATATCACTTGAACCTACCTAATTGCCTAACCTGAGGCAATGCTCTGAAAACTGAAAATCGACGAGAAAAAAAAAAAAAATATATTTGTATGAAGTTTTTAAGTTTTTATTCTGTGCATTTCAACGGAGAAAAAATTTTTGAATTTGATAAAATGATCGTGCTAATATTTAAAACGATTTAGTTAGGTACACCGCTATAATATACCTAACGGCATTTAGTGCCGAAAATCAAGATCACTGTAACATTTTTATTTTTTATTTTCATTCTTATTTCAATAATAATTTACGTAATCCGACGAGTTTTTGTACATCTAGCTCGATATTTTTCAATATTAATTACACTCGTTTTGGTTTGGTACTCGACACACACAAACTCGTTCGTTTAACGTATCCGAACGCATATATCGAAACACATTTCAAATTGATTGAATCCATAACAAATGCATAATATCGATTATAATATTTGCGAAATTTACACGGTTTACTTTTTTTTATAAACACGCAGTTATAGTCCACAATATAGGAGGTATTACTATAGTATCGTGAGTCTCCCGACTAGAAAAAAAAAAAAATACTCCATAGCCGATTTCTCTAATCGCAATTAGGAAGCCCCGCACACAATCGAATATTATACTTAATTTAATCACGATCGGACTTTTAAAGGACTTCAATTATTGACTTTTAGTTTTTACTCGGCTATACAATGACGGCGAACACGCGGCACTATAATATAAACGGGGCACTGCGAATAATGCGAAATGAATTCTTGTACTCTAAACACATACCCGTTCAAATTAACCAACATTATTCTTATAGGCATGCATCGTATTTGAAGTTAAAAATCAAATTAGTCTCATGAACGGTATACGGGTATTTAGGAGAGAAATTCGATAATATTTAATACGCGTAAGTCAATAAAACAATACTACGACTTTCATAATAAGTTTACGTAAAAAAATGTCGATATTTTTCTACAACAGCAATAATATTATTATTATTGGCAAAACGCATTTCGATTTCGTATAAAGTAGGAAGGAACCTTCGATTAAGCAGTGTAACGATCATTAGAATTTTGTTAATATTTTTTTTTTATTTAATTTTTTTTTTTTTAAATCGAAAATTACGCGGCAACGCGTTGTTTAAAAAAATATAATAACTTCCCGGTACTTTGACCCCTCCTTTGTACTTGGCGAGACAATATATGACCGATTTTTACTATTGAAGAATAGCGAAACGAATTAGGGTAGGGTACGAGCGTACAGCATCTGCATGCAAAAATGCGTGTTTTCTTTTGTCTGTATTCGCGTGTGATTAGATTAGGTATACCTATCGAGTTTGAAAAATATTATAAAACGACCAACGCACGTCGTCGGTAGGTGTATCGTTTGTATCGGAAAACGGACAACAGTATATTATTATTATATTATATTATATACTCGAGAATTCCGTATTTCGTATCAAACGAATCTTATTGTACTATTTTTTTTATTTTTTTTTTTCTATCCTACATACCTGCCTAGCCGGTCTATAATACCGTTTTACCGTTTAAAACTGTATTATATTATTTTATATATATATATATATAAAAAAAAAATAAATAATGTATATAGTTGTGTTATGTGGTTTTGGCCGTAAAACAGAGTTATATAATTCGGTAAGTTATGTTAGTCGTACGCGGCCGTGTGCGTTTATTAAACGAGGTAGGTTTTTAAAAAAAAAAAAAATTTTTTTCAATTTAACGAATACGAAATATAGAGACGATCACCGTAATACAATAATAATCCTATAGCACGATATATATATATATATATATATATATATATATATAGGTGCGCTTACTGTTAGAACAGGAAACAACAGTAATAATATTATGACACACCGCGCGTAGATGTCTGTCTACGGTATAGGTGTCGTATGATCTGTATATAGTGATATTAAAATACCTAAGACGTGACGAAGACGATACCAAAAACCGTATAAAATCATACGGTAGTGTATATTTTAATAATATCGATCGACGAAACTATAATAGTTTTTCGTATTACACACCGGACGACATGTAAGTATCACTGAAGAATCGCTTATAACAGAAACCCTATCGGACGCCCAAAAAAAAATCCACCGTTTTGCGTTTAATTGGTTAAAAATAATTCGGAAGTACCTTCTCTCCCCCCCCCCCAGGACAGTTTCCTATTTTATACGGCCTTGAAATGTGTTCGGGAGTCGGACGAAACGGTTTTTTTTATCGAAAGAGCGGGTTTCTGAAATAAGCGATAAAATAATACGTGTTTTTTTTTTTTTTTTTTTTAACGTCTTTGCGAAATACCGCCCGTACGGGTAGGCAGGCAATAATACAGTTAAATGGTGAAGGATAACGGAAAACGACAAGTATGTATAACTCACCACGTGTGCCAGTAATACGGTAACAGTTTCATGGTGCGAGACGAGCGGACAATATATAACAATTACGTTATTGCGTAGGCGTATTAAATACTGCTCAATGAAAATCCAACAGGTGCGAACGAGGCGCGCACAAGTAACTCGGAAAGAACGACGACGGCGACGGGGACGACGACAACGACCACGACGAGCATAGCGCGAACCGTACGCGAACGACACGAACACCGAACTGGCCGCGCGTCAATTGTTATGTGCGTCAGGAACGCGCCGGGAGAACCGGACTGTCGACGGTTGTCGACGACGCGAGCCGCGGTGCGGGGTGGTGGGGACCGGTGTTATTATTGTACCTGTGCGGCGGCGGCGGCGGCGTACTGTACGTCTGTGTGTGTGTGTGTGTGTTTTCGTCGACGACGCCACACGGTCGCCGCACGCCCCGCCGGGGTTATAAACGCGCGTCCGGTGTATTACCTCTACGGGTATGGTACCTGGTTAGGTATAAACCGGTAACCACCCCTCGTCGAACACAATGAAAAAACGACTGGGCAAATACCGGCCGGGGCGGGGGGCTGTCTACCTGCCTGTCCCCCTACCGGTGGACCTGTCGTGGAATTCCTGACCCTTTGTGACAAGTCACAAACACCACCCGAATATTGTAGTCGTGCGTTTTATACGACCACGCTATACGGCCACGGCGGTGATTGTCGGGAAATAATTGTGTTTCCAGACGTGTTCCCTCTCTCTTACGTTCGTACAATCATATATTATATACATGTACGCTACAATATAGAAATTATAAAACGTAACGTTTCATCGCGTCCCGTCTCTCGGATTTATAACGTTGAGAAAAAAAAAAAAAAAATAATAATAATAATAATAATAACACGCCGTCGGTTTATCCGTCTGCACCCCGATACACCTACCACCACTGCGCAGTACGCGTTTACCAAAACGATAAAATTACCGGGTACATATTTCGCGTGCTTTTTGTGATAAATAAATAATATTATATTTGTATGAATAATATGATCGGGAGACGGTTTACGGTTATTATCCGTGCACAGTGTTGGGCATCTGTTCGAATAAAATATTATTCCTCATTTGATTACATGCAATGGTCACTGGTCTCGTAGGCGATCTACAATTTACTATCATCGTAGATAATATAAACGAAATCGACGAAAATGATGAAAACAAAGATCCGAATCCAAACGGCAGTTATGGTTCAGGAGTACACGGGGCGTTGGTTTTTGGCGTATGTTGACGGGGCACAATTGCCATTTTAAAAAGACGATTTTTTATGATTATAAAAAAGCGATGCAAAACCATTTTACCTAAAATTTTAAGAGAAGTATAACTAGGAACTACCACTATCGACAGTGAAAATTGTATGGACCCATACCCGGCGCATTGAATGTATATGGCGCGTTATACCTAAGTACAAAACCGAATTGTGGTATACGAGTAAACGGTGTTTGAATTAAATTGTTGTCAATTGTTATAAATAAAATCTGATACGACTCGATGTAGCCATATTATAGGTACTGACATTTTGTTTAGTGTAGTGTCGACGTCGACAGTTCGTTATAATTATTTTAATATTTCAATAAGTGATTCGTAATTCAAGTATAACGAATGACAGTAACTGTTATTGTAGTGATTATAGTGATGATGACAGCGTTCCATGTTCGTCTCAAAATGTGCAATTATTTTTGAACGGTCAAAACCCTATGAGAAAAATCGAATGCCTATTATTATTCACAATTCATTGAATTAATTTGTTTGTTGAATTATTGGTTTATACACAAATTAAACTGTTCGGGATATTTTTTTTTTTTTTTTATTCAATACCAAAAATATTTACTACTTCGAATAAAATATTATTCTTTATTCGCTAGACAATTCGGTAGTTCGTACGTTCATTATTCATACGTTATTTTGATTTCTTAATGCCCAACTACGGTCCGTGTAAAATACGACGAAAGCTTATAACATAAACTTAATCAGGGGATTTAATACGAAATGTATTCGATGAATCTAGGAAAACGACGCGAAACGAAAAAATACCTTATTTAAAATGTCGTTTGTATACGTAAAATGAAAAACTTTACGAAACTAAATCAAATTTTACAACTCTCAATCCCCCCCTTCAAGTCGCGCCACTAAACATAATAATTCCAGTTTCTATGCCCTTCTCGCCACCCCCAGTTTACGCCTATGGTCGGGACACCGTTTTTCGCTTATAAAAATTAAAATCAATTACCAATATGCATTACCCACAACTAAATTAGTTTATTTAAAAAAAAAAAATAATACCAACTTTTGGAAATTGTCGAGTTTTAATTTGGTTTTAGGTAGGTTTTTGGCTCTAAAAAAATGCTCAACAATTTGAGATCGGATAACACGGTCGGTTGTAATTTATTTTGTGGTTGGTTACGAATTAATAAAAAAAAATTTTAATTTATCAAAAAATATTTTAACTAAACTTCTCCAAGAATCGTTTTTAGTATGCGATGATTAATATCGTACAGTTTATTAAAAGTTTTAATGTAAATAAGATTTCCCCCTTTTTCGTTTAATTCCGTGACTGTGGTTTTTTCCATGTCGTTTTTTTTCTCCGAATAACTCTACCTATCTTGCTTTAAAATAAAACTAATTTAAATACCTACCTACTTAACTCATTTCGGCGGGTACCTATAATGTATTAACGTATCGTAAGCAGTTTTTGTTACGAAAACCATCGAAAACCTTGACATTCAAATACCAGTTATTATTATAATTATTATTTTTTGTTTTTTACATCTTGCATTTCAATTTATATTTTGTTTATCGAGTATTATTATACAATATAATAATTTTATAGTCACGACATTGATACGATTCCTAAAATTATTTTAACACTATGTTGTTGTTATTGTTTACTATCAAATAATTATTGTTACACAAATTACATTATTGTCGATATTACCTAATCGATTGCCTACTCGAGGACTTTAACTCCGAAACAGAAGATTATAACATTATTATCCTAAATATTTAAATTCAATATGTTATTGGAAAATAATGATATTTAAGTTTAAAATATTACAAATTTAATTTTCTACTCGAGAGGATCGGTTATGGTTTCCAAATTTGTAAAAAAACAAAAAAAATTACATTTTAACGATTACCTAAATAACAAGACTTGTACACTAATACACTCCCCGGTACCCGGTTTTTTTTTTTACGAATATGACGTTTTAAGTCGGACAACATTATAAGAATTTCTATTTTTAAAACGTACTATATTTTTTTCGGTTTTTTACTAAGATACGTTGAAATAATTAAATGTTATTTCTCTTTATCAAAGCAAAAGTCAAAATACTTTAAATACATTTTTGAAATTAAAAAAAAAAACTGCAATCTACGTTTTTTACGTTATCCAGTAAAGCAATGCAAAATGTCTATTTCCAACATTATTAAGAATACATAAAGAATCATAATCCGTTTTTATAACAGACAAACACAAATTCCTACTGTTTTGTTTAAATACTGTTTTCCTTAAATAACATTCGAGTATGGCTTGTCGAGTAAAAAATAAATAACTCAGTGAGTGTCGTCGTCACTATAATTGCTCGCACCCTGCTTACTTTTTTCTTTTTTTTAAAAAACCATTCTGATCACTGCAGCAGAATATAGTCGTAGGAACGTAATATATAATTGTTATTTTTTTTTTTTTTTCTATCCAATAATATTGTATTTTAGAAAGACATAACACGATATTATTATTATTATAATCAGTACCTACACACGTTTTAATATTATGTATAGCTCTCGTTTTGTGTACAAACACGAATATTAAATAAATATATTTATTATAAGTACGGACATCATGACATGGTTTTGCAGGCTTTATAATCGATAAATCGATAACCGGTTATGTCACGTGCTCGTAGCGTAGCACGGTGTTGCGGGAAGGGATAAGGGAGAAGAGGCGAGTGTTTTATATTTTTTTTTATTAATAGCTTTCCTCTCCGTTTAGGTATGACCGAGTCAAATTTTTCGCTAAAAAAAAAAAAAAAAAAAAAAATACACAACCACAGTCGTTACGGTGCTTGTAATTTATCAACCGTGTCGCATTCGACTATATATACCCACGTATACGTACATAAAATACTGCACATGTATACGCGCGGTACAGATCACTGTCCGATTTTCGTTATAGTAATCTGTCAAAACGTACCCGATTCGAAATCAGTAATATACTGTTGAAATTTCCCGACAAATTAACTCTGCACCTACCTACCGCCGTGCGCTGTTAAGAAATTCGGCTTTTAGAAAACGGCAATAACGTTAATAACGAATGCAATATTATCTATACGGATGGACTGCGAAATTCTGTCCACCTATTTCGTTTAAAACTAATTTACGAACGAAATTCGATACCCGTGATCTAATCGTCAACTGCACCGTAAAATAGTAAATTAACAATAATAACCTGTTTAAATTATACGGATAATCGAAACACGGGTATATAGTAAGATAGATAAGTAATGTGAAAAAGATACTATTTTTTATATGATACAAACGACGTTATAGAAAGAAAAAAAAATAATAATAACTGTTATTTTATCGTTTCGACAATACGGTTTTGAAAAGTATTCGACAATTTTCGTTTAGAGTCATTTAGAGGCATTTTATATCGATCAAAATACAGCTTTGAAAACCTAATGTACACACCGACTTGTATGCGTATGGTTATTTTAACCATATACTGATGTATTAAACCAAAAACATATGAATAATATTGTCGGTAAAAATATTCCCCGTGGTAGGTACGTGTATGTGGTTTGGTATATAGGTAAACCGTGTAGAGTATAAAATAAAAGCCAGGTGGACCGTAACAAAAAAAAAAAAAAAAAAACAATAAACTGCCCTTTTCGAAATCTCGTAAAAATTTGGAGGGGAAAAACATTCGTGTTCGGGCGTATAACTCCGTTGCCTATACACCGGCCACCAGTTGTTTTTTCTTTCTTTTTTTTTTCAACTATATTGTAGGCGGAATCATGTGCTGCACTTCCCTCCCCATTCTACTTAAGCGTTTTACAAGTGAGCACAAGGTTTAGAATGTAGGCATGTGTAAGAAACTAATATACGTAAAAACTACCTGCATTACACACACACTGCAATAAAATCTTAAAAACTATCCGTTAAAATAACTGAAACACAATGATAGTTTTAAAATGTTTGTTGAAAAATGTCCATTAAAAACTGATATCTGTTGAAATAAAAGAAAAAGTAGTCGGGAATGTATCTGATATATAGGGTTAACACGATTCTGAGCGAACATAAATTCGAATAATGTAATTTTAAAAGTTTTCATATTATTTTGTAACAACAAAATAAATGAAAAATGTTCATGTTTTAATGTATTTTATCATTTTGTGACTGCGGATGTTTCACAAGAAAAACTTGTATCAAATTGTGGAGTGTTTATATAAAACCAAAAAAACTAGAAAAATTAAATTTGCTATAAATAACTCATATTCAGAATATTTTGACAATTATACCACGTCTGGAAAATGCTAATATAAGTATTTGGTAAAAATTTCAGGTCTCTACGGTGATCGTGTTTTACTAAATTACACTAAAAACAAATTCGAAATTAACAGAAACCATTATTGCGTAAATATTTCCGTTTTTATTTTTCCCCGTTATTAAAAAAGATACAAGGAAAAAACAAATTGCTTCCCCAATGCACCGACTAGATCCAAAATTCTACAAGAAATGTACTATACAGTTTTTGATTAGAGCGAGATTTCTGGTCGAAAAGTTGTTCATCACAGACATAAAAAGTACACGTCATTTCGCTTATTTAAAAAAATTTCATAAAATGTCTAAGGGTGCAATTTTAAAAGAGTAAATACTTTAAAATATCGACACTATTTCGCTTTCTCCAGCAGAAAATTACATTACGACCGCCCTACGCGTTGCAAAACAAATATATTGTCAAGTAGGTACATTGTGCAGTTAAAATTGCGATAAATAAAATATTATAATAAGAGGTTTATTCTTTTTGAATATGTTGAGTTTTAATTAATTTTTTTTTCTGTTTTTAACGTTTAGATAAGATATATACTTATTTATATTATATAAATTAATATACTACGTTTTGTTTTTTTTTTCTTGTAAAATACTGACGCAAAAATATTTCAACCGACGGTTTTAAGCGAATTACACAATAAGATCAATTGTAATAAGTACGATATATATATATAAGAAGAAAAAAATACGGTGCAAAAACGATAAAAAAAAAAATGTAAAAAAAAAACTGTATATAAGTGGTATACCACCTATTATAACTGGAATCTCGTTTTTTTTCCCCGTCTCTTTATTAAATCCAGACAAATGATAAATATGTATACATAATTCAAATGTACAGTTTTAATACAATAACAATGATAACCTATCGGGTGTAATATTTTAATGACGACAATTATTTAATAAAATCTTTTCAACAATTTGTTTTAAAGTAGGTGTAGGTGTAATACTCGTTTTATAGCACAACATCTCAAAATTGCAATATAATTATATTACACGGATCCGAAAACATTTTATTTATTTTACGCGGCTTATACTAAAATATGTTTTACGATTATTTTAAATTTAGAAAGCATTTATTTATTATTATGCTCTACGCTACAACAGTACAACAGCACCGTTTAATATACACGGTTAAAAACGAATATAGGTAGCTTTCTATAAAGTAGTATCCTAAACGAATAGTGACATCGATAAGGATAACAATGTATATCTAAATCATACATTTTCGTTCGTTTTATTATTAATTTTTTTTTTCTTGAGAACAAAAATTAATAAAATTTAATAAAAATGGAAATTTATAAGGAATCGCAATCGTAATCGCCTAAAACGGTATAAAACACCAGAGCTTATAATTTCGATCAAAGTTTTTTAAACTGACTGGTTATAAATATAATTTAGTAATTTTATTAAATCGGATTTACTAATAAAATATAGAAAATTAGTAATTACTTTTTGAGAAAAATCAAATTTAAATTAAACGAATATTTTCAAACAAATAATAAACCCATTTAAAAATTAAACAGGTACCTATGAAATAATTATAACAATATCCTACCTATACTTGTTCAAATAATCGATTACATGTAAAAAAACATATTTTAATTTACTACTTTTACTCATAAGTTAGGTTAGAATTTCGAATATCATGTCAAAATATCATTATTTAATTACCTAATTGCTAATTCTGTGGTTCATTATAATATTATTTAACGAGGACTCACCTGTTATGGGTTTCGATGGTCTCGTCGACGGCTTTCAGTCTATTATTACTCTCGGTGCCATCTTTACAGATAAGGACCTCCGTAAGACCATTGTTGAACGGTGAACTTGGCCTTCTGGATAATATAGGATCGGTTTGTTCGATCAATTTGTTTCCGTTGTCCGACGGGCACGCGGAAACTACACAGTCACTGTGGATTTTATTGTCCAAAAATTCGTTCAATTCGGCTGTCGGGTGCAATTGACGCATCAACTAAATCGAAAGAAAAATATAAAATTGATATTGTAAAATTATATTTTTACTCGATAACAATATAAGTAGGTACCTATTGTTTCGATCTTCGAACAATACGAAAGTCGCAATAATTAATTTCGTATCGTTTTCAAAAATTACAAAAAATATCAATAATATTTATAACTATCATTTTAGAACTATAATATCTATTTTGCCTATAAAATGAAAAAAAAAAAGATAAATTAATTAATTTAATAAAAACTATATTTAAAAAATGCGGCAAAACGTAATTTTTAATAATATTGCTACTTGAAAATCGTTTGAATATCTTATTTTTACAAATTATTATGTACATTAATATATGTATTTTTTTTTTTTATAGAGATGGCAGTAAATAATATTAATATATACCTAAACAGTTTCACCAAAATCTAATGAGTAATGAAATATTGAATATGAAAGAAAATGCTCAGTATACTCGTATATTATTCATTAATAACTATTTTAATAAAATAATGTTTCAACGATTTAAAATAATATTTTATCAAAAATATTTCAAGAATAATAATAAATAATAATAATAATAATAATATAATAATATATTGTATTTAAACACCTACAAAAAACTAAATAAATCTAGCAAAAAAAAAAAACTTTGAAATCGACAACAGTTTGAAACTAAGATTTTCTTTGTTCAATTTTTATAAAATAAAATAATATTGCTACATTTTAATAATTAGCGTGTAAGTAAAAGAAAGAAATTTCGTGACATTTATTTATGGGCAACTGTGTGAGAATGAGATTTTCAGACGGTTAGTGTTATAGAGGGAACAACATTTCGGCGCCATATTTGAACCTTTTTGCCAAACCAGAAACGTGTCTAATTAACCGGCTCGTAAATCTCTTGGCGGTACAAAAACAGGGTAAATTAATATTTTTTTATTGTATACAGTATCCGATTTCAAATTGAAGTCTTTGACCACCACTCGTATTTCACTGTCGGAAATCATTTCCCATTAAAGTACACCGCCTGCATAATATGACGAGTAAAAATATACCAGATTCTTGAAATTCTAGAAATTTACAATTTTACTATGTTGTGGAGCAAAATAATGGTGAACAAAGAAAATAAAACGCATATAGTGCTGAAGTTATATTATTATTTTTGTTATTATGCTAGTGAAAATTATAATATTATTGTGTCAGATATAATACGATAGGCGCGTTATAGAATATAATTTATAATAACCTTGAATTAATTTTAAAATTTTCGATAATAAAAATTTACATTTTTTGATTTTTTTAATAATTTAGGCGTGTTTTATTTTTGCTAATTTCGTATTTAAAAACCCTCGGCGCGTGCGATAAAAATTCACTATACTATAAAATAATTAACTAAAATAATGAACGAGTTTTTTTTTTTTACAAAATTTACCAAAAATGAATACTACTCTTACTATAAATGTATAACGACCAAATTTTTAGTTTAAAGTTTAATAAAACGATTTCCGATAGTCGGTGTTCTATTCGTCATTTTTTTTTTTTCTGAAATAAATTCATGCGTTTTTCTTATTAAATAATTATTATTTTCTTATTCATAATATGAAAGCGTTGAAAAATATAATAATAACTAGAAAATAGTACAGCATAAAGTGTGTGTGTGAACACCTAACGCGTCGATATAAACGCTCTGATATACGTAACTAACGATCACGAAAAATGCCAACGAAAACGAACAACCGCTGCAGAATATCGAAATTTGATAAGTTAGTTTAATAGAGGTAGACCGCGAAGTCTGTTTACAGTAATCGTAAATAAAACCGTGTATCGTTTAAACGATACTCTAAAGAAAATCGCCCGGGTAAAAATATTTACCCCACACACGCAGGGTTTTAAATTGGCAATCATTATGAGATAAATAGATTTGATTTATTTTAAAAAAGGCGACACACTACGGGTGGCTTACTGCTGTAGGTGGAAAGTCGGGAAGTTAAGATATACCTCACAGAGTAATTTAATTTGTTTGTACGCGACCACGAATCATTACGAACAATGCAAACGAATAACGAATCTCAGTAAAGTCGAAAAGTAACGTATTTCACTCAGTAGCATGGGCATGATGGGGGGGGGGGCGGAGGAATCTCCACCATCGACCTCAAACACAACCACTATAAGTATTAATTTGGTAATTTAAACACGAAATATATAAATATATCATCACCCGGCCTTGCTCGGGTCAAGTTAGATGGTTAGATTCATCAAAATCAGTTCAGCCGTTTAGGAGGAGTTCAGTAACACACACACGGACAGAAGAAATATATATATATATATATATATATATATAAGGTAGGTTAGGTTATATAAAAGATATATCGTCAAGTTTCAAGGAAAAGTCGGATTTATTCAATAACATTTTTTTTTTTTTTTGGATCCGGTATTTAAATTGCCGTCGTCGGGTTAAGTATGGAAGAAGATTCTACGATTTATTCGCGATTATAATTTATTACATCCCTTCCCATTGAACATTCCCGGGTACGCCCAGTGGCGTATTAAAACCAGTGTTTTGATAAGTTAAAAATTGTATTCATTTTTAACTAAAAATCATGTTTTTAACGAGTTTTAACATAAATTTGAACTTGAAACGCGGATAAAAATAAATTACAACATTCATATCCGTATAAAACAAAACAAAAATGTAAAACGCCAGGATATATTAAAAATCACACCACGTCTAGAAATCATAGGTATTCGGTGAAAGTTTCTACGATTATTTTCTACTGATTTATATAACAATTAAAGAAAATAACAAAAACCGTTATTGTGTAAATATTCCCGTTTTACCGGCGCTCTTCCCGGTTATTCCGAGAAATATACAAAAATGTCCTCTTCCTCAACACCATAAGAAAGTTAGTCTTCACAATACTATTAAGAAATAGTATAGTATTTAGTCTAATATAATATTTAATATTTGGAACATTTTTTTTTTACGATACCAAACGATATATAATATTATAGCATTATGTAATACACCGACCTATATTATATAATACGAGTGTACACCAATTAACTCGCTTTTGTGTATTTTAAATTGCATATACCAATAGCCGTTTCTGCAGAATAATACCAACGCTGCATTTCCAATGAAATGTAATAAAATTTACTGGAAATTTTTCGCGTAAAAAAATTTTCATTTTTCATTTTTATAATGTACTACTTGAATTACTCGACTTCGCCCGAGTGTAAAATATGTAAAATTTCTTGCAAAATGGTCCACGTTGTTATATATATTATTGTATATATATATATGTCAAATGCTTTTAACATTCCCTGGCCAACGCTAACATTTTCTATAACCAATAGTAACCCTATACAAACAAAACAGGAGTCCTAATTCTCGGCAAGCTCGTTGAAACGTTTCATACACAATGCCATTTACTGTTTTAAAACATGAAAATGGCGTTGGTCCATGGACGTGACGCAAAAGAAATCACAAATAATAACACTCTGTGTTGTTTGGGTGAACTGTGAACACTCTTCCACTCACGTTTGTTTTTTTTTTATTCTTGGAAATTCAGATACTGCTTCTCCATGCTCCCTCTTGCAAAATTTACCTTTGGCAAACGTATAGTAAGTAGGAACTTCAGGATACAGTAATGTTTTGGTGATGTTATCACGTGTACATAGTTCGAAAAATGCCATTAGAGTTGAATTTTTCAACATTGTCCTGGCAATTATGAACACAAAAAAAAAAAAAATTCAGCCAAATGGGTCGGATCTGAGATTAGCCATCTCAAAGAAAGGCTGTTAAAAGTAGTTTCACGTTTATATATATATATATACATAGACTATAGTGTACATAAATACTATTTAAAATGTCTTGAATGTTTTACACGCAAAATTATTTATAGAACGTGCAATAGCTATGTAGATGGTAGGTTAGGTTAGGTCACATCCATAAGGACATGGCAATATAATTTTAACCCAGTTTATACTATAATAATTCGGCCACATGTTTATAAATTGAACTTGAATAATAATTTGTTAATAAAATTCACTTATAAATGTAATTTGTATAATTACGAGGAATTTTGTGAAGAAATCGTACTTTTATACGTGCTTAACATTGAAATGCATATTTAAATAGTATACAATATATACCTACGTACATATTTTGTATACGGTTTTTTTTTTTTTTTTTTTAATTGTACTTACCTATATAGTTATTAATTCAAATTATACTCGTGCGTCTTATCCGTTCCACGCATTGATGAAATATTTAATATACGCGTAAGAGACAAGAGTAAATTACTGGTAATAATCGCGTGCATTTTTAATCGGACGAACACAAGTTTATGTAAAATTTTGAATTTAAAAATTCTGTATTCTGATAATTACACAAGTTGGTAAAGTATTAGCGTTCGTTGGTTTATACGTATATAAAATTGGTTATATTAAACCATATAATTATCGTGTACATAATATAATATCGAACGTACCTGATGAGCCAATTTAGTAATGTCAACTGGTGTGATACGTTTGCTGGCAGCCAGCCGTTCCAACCGTTCTTTAGCTTCGTCTTCGATCCCGATGAAAAAGGCATCGTGAACTTGACCCAGATCAGAACCCGCCGAGTCGATGCTGGTAGTGACGACTAAATCCAAATAAATAAATACGAATTAAGAAAATTAGCATACTAATATTTTCCTATATTTAACTTTATACCTCCTATTATATGTTAACACGTTGCGTTGATGTCGTTAATTTAAAACTTAGCCACCTTCTATATGCTATATTAACGAGTAAACCGGTTTATTATTATTATTATTATTATTTTTTTCTATCGTCACTATATAGAGAAGAAATTGATACCGGTCATCGTTCCGGAGAAATTTCGACGTTTTCGTTATGACCTACTCTTTTAAAACACATCCGATTTCTATATAACGACTGTTTTTATTGATAAACGTATACCGCTGTAGTGTACGTGTCTTTGTAATATTCTAGTATGTCGAAATACATATATTTTGTAAATTCGATACAGAATAACACTTTTGGAGCATACTGGGTTGACATTTCTTAAATTAATACATATTTTTAACTCGACACGGGACGATAATTAAACGATATTTTATTTCTATTTAAATTTTACGCATTTTACTGTAGGGACAATTTGAAAAACGCACATCATTTCAATGTTCGTATACTCTCTAACAGACAGATAAAGTGTTTCGTCGAGTATAATATAGTGATTTTTTTTAGACCCGGGGGTTTACTGTATTTATTGTTAAAATGGCGAGAGCGTTGCACCATCCCCACATTCCATTAAACCATTATTACTGTAAATTATAAATAATTGTCATTTATAACGCTCAAGATCCGACAGGTAGAATTGAAACTTTCAATATTATACTATTATAATACTATAATAAATAACTTTATATGGTTTTAGCGTATCGTTTAAATTACAAATATAGGTATATTACCAAATGTATGAAAGCCACGAACATGTTCGTAACTTGTACTGTATATAGTTGTAAAAATATATGCTCGATAACCGTTGTGATATCGTTGCACAATCTCAACCACCTCAACCATACCCGGTGCACGTAGAATTTCCTCCTAAATCCCTCTTAAGTCCACCTTTTCTTACACGAATCGCCTCGCGAGTAATTAGAAGACAATTAGAGTGCTCGAAATCCCTCCCATACCGTATCCGTTACTCGTTAGTCACACCGCACCGATTTAATAAAATAAAATAATTGTCGATTGTCGATAATGGGCAATCGATGATAGCCAACGGAAAATTATAGTGTGCAATTACATATGTGGTGACTGTAATAATCATGTACAATATAAGTCGGTAGACAGAGGACAACTGATGCTCGTTGACGGTTCGTTTCACATGGTAAGTATATAATTCGTACTTTCAGATGCATTAAAAATGTGCAAAATTGCACTAAAATTGCAATACGATTTTCTATGGTCAAAATAGTACTAATGAAATACGATTCTGAGCAAAGATTGATTATAAATATGCTTAGAAATGCCGTGATTTTTACGATTTTCATCAAAATTTTAACTTAAAACGTTTATAAAAAAAAAAAAAAAAAAAAAAAAAAAAAAAAATAATGATCCATTATTGCCGTAAATTTTCCCGGTTATTCCAATTATTAAGAAAACTATCCACGCCAATGCACTAACTAGATCCAAAATGCTTTCAGAAAAAGTACTACACTCAATAATCGGAGAATAGGATGTCTTGTAGAAAAGTTAAACAATTTTACAGGCCACGAAAAAAAAAATACACATCTTCGCTCGGAATCTAAAAGTGAGACGGACAACAACAAATAAAATACAATTTATCAATTGAACAAGTAATTTCGAATCAAAGCACATTATAATATTAAATTAAAACATTAGCAAATAAATTTAAATCTAGTAAAAGTAAAGTTATTTATTTTTATATTTTGTTTTGTGATATTATTGATATTATTTATGCTATTCGAATTACAGTTGTTTTATTTATTTTCTCAGTCACCCACCCAATCTATTTCCATATAATTTAGCATGATATAAATATAAATTTGATTGTTGACAAACGATATTTTATGAACTATATCGGAAGTAATTTAAGTAGAAATAGATTACCTACCTCCTAATCGATTCGAGTGAATGTCCTTTTTAAAATCGGGAGGCAATTCGAGTGACTTTTTTTTCAAAACAAAATTAATAAGGCATAAAAAGCATGCAGTTTTTAACCTAACTGTTTGACCCTCGAGTTATCTAGTTCGATAGTATTATGGGAGGAAATTCGAGTGTGCCTAGAGGTTTTTCACGAATATTTTAAATTAGTCATCAAATTACTAGGAGAAAATTGTATCAAATATAATTCGAAATATTTTCCATATTTATGTATGTTTGGTTCGAAAAAACAGTTCAGAAGTATTACACAAAATGTTTATAAATATATTACAAAAAAAAAACTGGCATATTTAAAATAATCTACAAAATACTGCAATATATTATTATTCTATAGGAAAACTTCCGGTACGTTTTTAATGTGTTGCTATTGCACTATTTAGGTGTGTCTATATTTCACAATAGGATAAACGCGTATCGGTGACGTTCAATTATTAGTAGTAAATAATACGGTAGTTCTAAAATATTTGAATTTTGTTAGGATCATTAGGCAATTATTTATGTTAGTGCATCGCTTGAGACTTATTATAAAAACAATTTTAAAAGTGTATCTTTTGTAAAAAAAATATATAAAAAAAAAATAAAACATTACTCACAAATTATAGGTATCGTATGAAAAATATTTATTTTCGGAAAACACTACATTCGCTAAACGCGCTATCGAATTGTATGCGGTCAATGATACAAAATTGGACATTGACGATGAGTTAAAGAGAAACGTAAAACATATAAAAACAATGAAAAAAAATCGTTAAATACCTTCCTATTTTTATTGCGCTATCGTTTCTGATGACTATTTTTAGAGTAAACCGCGAGCTCCACGTCCGCAAAAATTGTTTTTATGATTGTTTTCGGATTAAAACAAAAAAAATAGTAAGAAACGATTTTGGTTTGGTTTTGATTGAATTTTGAGACAATCTAATCGTAAACGTGACATTAATTTCTATTTCAGTTCTTATAACTTACTACTCGTTAAAAAAAAAAAAAAAAAAAAAATACGAGAAAGTAATACATACGAATGGCTTGATACGAATTCCCAATATCCAATCTCTTGATATATCATATTGTACTATACGATATTATATGATAATTTTTTTCAACTCATTATTGACTATGGTTTATGACTTTAAATATATTATTATAATTTAACGTACAATAGTATACAGTAACATTCCAACTGTGAAGTATATTGTATTTAAAATAATAATATACCAACAAAATATAAACTAACTTTAACATTTACAACGATAATGTTATCAACCGTCTTCTGCGCGTGTGGTATATATAATAGGTGCTTTTGTAAAGTCATATTACTTATATTAATCCATTCAATTCCGTTCGCTCTCCAATAAAACCCTGCATTAATCGAGCGTATATATCGAAGAGAAATTCCCGCGTTAATTTTCAAACGCATTATAATAACTACAGAATATTATTCGATCGGTGCGATTATTTTTAAGTACCTTAGTAGGTATATCTATTAGATTTCTTATTGTATTCACACAATACCCTCATATTATATCCCCGTTGTGTCCACCCGACGATGTCTATCGATTCGTTAAAACTGTGTGGGGTTACCAATATATTATTAATACTTATATTTAATATAATAATAACAGTAAAGGGTTAAGAGGACGTCACAGTAATGTTACTGTCGGTAACATTTTCCGTTTCTCTGTCTGTGTATATATAATGGACAATATAGCAAAAATGTGTTTTCGTACTTCCAATAGTATACTTGGGCTCTTCTTAATGGACTTGAAATACAAATTTGTTCACAAAATTAACGACAACATTTACTACCATGTTTTCACAGAGGGATTTTTCGGTATTTTCGTTCTACAATTGTTTTATTGATGTCAACAGAATAAATATATTTTTTTTTTTTTTAAGCTCGAAATATGAAACGATTGTCTGGAAAATAGATATGTGTCGTCCTCTTAATATATAAGTTAATATTAAATATTACATTATTTAGTATTGTATAATGGCACAGGGGCATTGTCAATTTAACACGTAAACACATGCCGAATTAGTTTGCATAAATTGAAAATTGTATTTTATTTTACTGTAGTAATACTATTACTGATCAAAAGATTATTTAACACAAATTGAATAATAAATAATAAAAAAAAACATCAACAACAACATATAACCCTGAAATTTTCATAATAATTTAGCACGATTGTATGTTTTTTTTTTTACTACAAATATATGTTTGAGTTATTGTTATAATATTGTAGTATTGTACAGAAAGAATATTATTATACTATTACTATTATATGTCGAGAATCTATACAAATATGTATAATATGCATAAGTAAAATTTAAAAAATGTATATACATACAAATTTACAAATATTAAAAAAATTTTAATAATAATACAGTTTTATTATAGGTTGGGTTTTTAAACATAAAATAATACATATCGACTATTTTTTACCTACTCATTTGGCTAGTATAATATATATATATATACTAATATAATGTCACAGAAAAAAATAAAATATTATAAATTATTATATACCTGTAATATCGAGTTAATTTATAAAACTTGCATCATAAAATCTAAAAACTAGTTGGTATGAATACTTCAAATCGTTTAAAATACTTTTAAAAAGTCAATATATATATATATATATATATATATATATATATATATATATATATATATATATATCGATTTTAAGAATAAATTTAACCGTTATAATTTATTACAAATATTTTGTGTACAGGTATATACCTACGGTAAAAACGCACGGATTGTATTACAGTTGTTAATAACTTTAAACTAAGTATATGAATTCGAAATTATATTTTGTACAAGCAGATAAATAAATCGTCAGACGGACTAAACAATTATTTATACCCGAACACTTTTGAAAAATATGTAATTATTGTGATAAATGTTACTATGTGTAATTATGAATAGTGTTTACTGTGTGATATAGTATCGTCGTTTTACACAGTAGTCATAGACCCACTAAAATGACCTTGATACGAACGAATAAAACTATTGTAAACCGCGTATAGGTGTAATTCCCGAAGCTAATGATAGGTCGATGAATATAATTTTAAAATGCGCAGTATATTATAATAATACTGACCTAGCCACCACAATATAACAACATAACACATTCGTTGGAAAAGTCATAATTTTTGTCCGATATTAAATTATTATAAAAATAATTTGTACAATGCTAAGAAAATCTATACGTTTTTACTAGATCGATGACGACGTTACGGAGTATCTATAGTAGTTTCAAATAAAAATATGTTCAAATATATTCTGATTTTCTCGTTAAAACCGTAAATAAAATGGGTTTTTGCTACATTAGTCGAAATTTGGAAAACACGCGATTTCTCATTAAGTGTAATTAAAATTCATACACAACAATATAGAAATATTGGCATTAAAGAAAAAAAAATTGTATTGAAGAAGAAAAAAGGTAGGACGCGTTTTTACCATGGCCACCGATTTATGTGGGAAGGTAGGAGTGACGTAGACAATATTTTACTGTTAACAACGATAAATCATTGCAAACAAAAAACCGATTCTGAATGGAGCTCAAGTGGAATTTTTTTTTTTTTACTAATAATTTCGTATACTTTATCGTATCTATCGACAATATTGATTCGAGCAGACTCCGTTAATGAAATGGTGGCCGAGTTTTGCAAACAACACAATATAGATGAATTTTTTTCGTCGAAATATAATTTTCAAAGTAAACTGGCCCGTGACGACTGTTAATTAATAACATTTTTTTTTTTTTTAATCCCCGTGACTAATGTAAGAAGAGAAATCAATAAAACACATTAAACGTGTTAGTTTTGATCTATTCAAAGTCATAATTTCAATCGTTGACAGGGTGAAATGTTTGTTATCTAAAAAAATGGTTTTGAATTAAGTACTAACGAAGCATGTATGTTTTAAACGTGAAACTTTTAGAGTATTTTGACTAATTTAAAAATAGTGTTTTTTGAGGTAAAAAGCACGTATCTGTAAAACGTACATATCCTTAGTTCTATTTAGAATGCAATAAAAAAAAATTGTAGATAATCGGATTTTGGGTAAGCATTAAATGAGTAAAGTTGTAGACAGTTTTAGTAAATATAGACAATGTGCATTGATACCTATTATATTAATGATATAAATACAATTCGTACATTTTTGAGAATATTTTACTTTTAGTCGTATAATAATAATATTATGATAATAAAAATTATAAACTAATTGTTGTAATAAAATTGCCGTGGTTGTGTTGAACGTTGTAAAACAATAGGTACTATAAAAAAATTCAATGCCAACTCGAATAATAATTAGACATAAAATATATATGTATAGTATACCATAAAATGATTAAATCGTGTAAAGATATTCGTGTTCGTTTAGTATTTTAATACGTAAAACCGTTAAAGTTCCTAGGTCTCGACTATATTAAATCATAAAATAATAATATACAGGTATATAGGAAAACTTGTACGTTTATAATATTTTACTCTCATCTAAATAATTGAAGACCGACTGTCGTCCCAGTAACTATAAAATATTTAACTTGCGCGTAATATATAAATATGTATATAATATATACTTAAATTTATCACATCGGTCGATTATTTTATAGCTTATTTAGATAATAATAATAGTAATCATTTGATTACGCATCGTTTTACCATGTCAGTTTTTAATAATACTGAAACACGATATGGGTATCAATATATATACGTATTTACACATTTCTCATATTGAAAAAAAAAAAACTCTTATAAATTCTAGATTAATAAACGTTTATTTAAAAATACATAATATATATATATATATATTATAAGATGTCAAGTCGTCTATATACGTAATACAGATTATCCGTCGGGCATATGGCGTACTAAAACGTACACTATATAAATAATGTAATCCCAACGAAAATCGGACGTCGAAAGAGAAAGAAAAAAAAATTTACCGACGACGACGACGACGTTCAGTAACATAGCTAGTGTACCTATATATAGGTATATGGTATAACGAAATCCACACCTCGATTCAGACAAGAGTTCATTACACCCACGCGTTAAGATAGAACGCCTATATATACACAGAACCACGACGGTATGTCCACCCGGGTCCAACTTGTTATTGTCTATTATAAATTATAAATAAATATATAGGTATAATAATAATCCATTACGAGAACGCAATATATATGCATTTGTATATAAGTGTATAGGTATATAAAACACAGTTGATACGAACCGGACCAAACCGAACAGGGTTTGGTTCGTAAATCTATCTGTAATATCGCCAATAATCAAACGGAACTTATATAAATACGACCCGATAATTCGATATCCGAAACGCGGTGAAGATCATTTTGACGAGGCGCAACAACACGAAAATCGGATTTGGACTTTCCGGGAACGATATACAGTGTGCAGCTCCAGAGGTTGTTCAAGTCACGGCAAGAGGGTGCAAATGGGGAGCATTGCCCCTGCCCCTGGGTTCAGGACGGTACAGGTTCCCCTGTACAACAACGATCTCCGCTGGAATTTTCACCGCGGTTAAAAATCCATAATATTATTAATAATATTACAAGAAAAAACAATATTTCGATAGGACTTCATAAACAACACAAAGCCATTCAGAGCCGCCTACGAAATGCATTGATTAATGTAATTGGATGCAGCTCGGCGGTTTGTAAATTAACATTTTCTTGCTTAACACGACTCGAAAACCCACAAAGACGACTCACCAACGACTCGTGATCGGCTTTCTAACCTGACAACATTAGCATTTGAATCAAACCTGACGGAAAACCGCAATGTTGAGAAATTGTTGAAAGATTCCAATTAAAATTCAGACGGTAAATTACAATTGTATTAAATATTAATCTTGTATATTATTAATTATAACACTAACAACCAATTATTACAGGGGTCGCCTTATCCCGCTCCCTCGTATCCGCTGCTGCAGTGAACAAATGTTTTCCAAAGCCGAACGAGCGCCATGATGCAATGCCTTCACGTTCAGTGGGAAAACTTTTACACGACAATAATATTAATTATTTTAATTTGTATGTACGTCTAGGTACGTCTTAGATTGCGGTTACAGTTCATAATGCGAAATTCCACTGTTGTTTATTTTATAAGGTAATCTTTATATACTGTCCGGATTGTGGCGAAACGGCCAATTTTTTTAAGCGTTATATACTCCTCGCCCTTTCTCCACTCTCCACCCTAATGATCATCCAAACCTAACCTAACCTTCCCCACAGAAAAATTATGGTATTATATTATAAGTAATAGTTAATTAAAACTAAGCGTACCAGTGGTAATAAATAATTGGACTATGCGATTATATTCGACATAAACGTAACATTTTATGACTATAACATACGTAATATAAATATTATATTTCGTCACGTGTATTCCTATAATTTATCAGTGGCCCTCCTAATCACTCATGACCGGTCCACATACTGAGCGGCCCGAGCGGGATTTTTTCTGAACCGGGCCCCCTATACAGTACGAAATATAATAATAATTTGTTATATATTCTTAAAATATATAATATATATTGTACGAAACGGGTAATATATTATGTATAGTGTATAGGTATAAAACGGAAAACACTGTGTACGACAGCGGGTCGTATAGTCCGTGTATAATATTAATACCTATAGGTAGGTACAGGTATATGAAACAAAAAAAAAAAAAAAAAAACAACAAAAAAAAAACGTTGGTTAGCGGCGGGCAGCCGCGCGGTTTCTCTCCTCCGTACGCCGCGGCGTGGATGCGCGAGGAGGAAGAGACGCGGTGGTCGTGATGGACCGAAAAAATAAAATAAAATAAAAAACGCGCTTTGCTCGATGTCAAGGGCAACCGGTGGCACGCACACACACACACATAATAATATAATAATATGGCAACCTCGCATTACGTGAGCTCAGTCACTGCAGGCCCCTGACAATAATATAATATATTGTTCCTCGACGACTTCGTAATATTATACACACGCGCGCGCATTGTTTCTTTCATAATTTAATTTCCACCGTGCCGCTGCAGCATCATCGGGACGCGTGCGTTTTCAAGGTTCCGGAGGGAATTCTCCTGGTGTGTGCGTGTGTATAAGACGCGCGTATACACGTATACCTCTATAACGTTACCTATAATATAATAGTCAGCCCCAAGTAATAATATATAATATATATATATATATATATATATATATATATATATATATGTATAAAGACGAGCTGTGGCCGGGGGTGGCGAGGAAGGAAACTGATGCTGGCCAACGTCCAAAATAATAGTTACGTCTTACGCTTGTTGTTTTTAGTAGTGTTTACCTATATAGGTACGTAGGACTTTACGCGGTTCTTCGCGTATTATGCCGGGCGGGTACCGATGCCAATTTAATAAAAAAAAATATACAAGTATCATGTGGGCAGCATGTTTTGGTTGTTAAAATAACCCCCCTCCCCGTCCGTATTTTAACCGGAAATGTATTAGGTTTATATATATATATATATACTAAATAATGTTTCGGGGTTGTTTTTTTTTTTTTTTGAAAATGTGTACTTATAGATAGATACTATTTCGTATTCGATATTATTATTATTTATCGTGAAAATTAAAGAAATTTTATATTACTAAATCGAATACTCTACGGTTAATGATTATCTTCAGCAAGACTACATTAAAGTTTAAATCCCTAAAAAAAAAAAAAATAGCAACTATTATCGAACAATTTTCAAGAAAAATCTGTTTGTTTTACTAAATTTAACGTAGCTTACTAATGTAAAAAAAAAGAAAAAGAAAGAGCAAAGTGCCTATTATTGGTATCGTGCGATTGATTCACGCACGCGTTTAAAGTCATTGACTGTGACTAATTTTAATCGCATGCGACTTACAATAATTATTGGTATTCTTAAACCGAATCGATAACAATTTATTACTTATTGAATGCGATAAGATAAAGCATGCCACAAATCTAGTTTCATTGCAAATAAATAAATCTAGATTCCAATAACCACAAATAATAATATAATCGACAGGTTTATTCCTTGTTACCTTATTAACTGTTAATAGCAATATTTTTAATTAATAATGTCTACATCGAGGCCCACTCAATAGTCAATTTAACATCTATAACGCCAGGAAATCCAGTTTTTCTAAAACCTTGATTAGCGAAAAAAATATTGAAAAACTATTATTATTTTATTTCCGTTTGATGAGTAATTCAAATCATTAATTACTCATTACGGATTTCAGTGAGTTTTTAATGAATGTCGATCTGTTAATTTCAATGGATCCGTTATAATTTCTCGAAATCGAGTTTGTCTTACGTGATTTAATTGTTCGTGTAATTCAATATTCTCAGCAGCGAACGACGTTGTTCCATTTTTACGTGATTAGCCATTTTAGACACAATTATATTATCACAAGTTCAATCTAGCCACGAGAATTGCACAAACGTAAAATAACATTATCATAATGTATGATTATCATGCGACTAAAATTTGCCACTGACTTTAAATCAGTAAACAACGCATCGCACGATAATCATTTTTCGATTGAATTTTATCATCAATTTTCAAGAATATATCTTTTTTAAATTCATGCGATAAATGTGTTTGTCGCATAAGACAAACAGCTGAATGATGTCAAGAATTGGTCCTCGGGTACCTACATATGATATACATAAGTATATATTGTACAGGAGTTTCCTCTTGTGTGTCAACGATAAATCCACCAAAACAACAACCGCACAAAATCGTAATATTATTAGGCGTTTTTAAATCCAATACGCATACACCTAGAGAGCATAAATAAATATAGTAAGATGAGAGTTGACGGTCAACCGCGTAACGCGCGACGATTTGATAATTTGTTATCTATATCTTGGACATGTTATTTTGTTTCCAAATATACCTATTATGAATGTCTACGTGTCTGTTATCCACGGATACAATACATTCTGTCTCGAATAATAATAATTTTGTCAGCGCTGCTAAGCAAGTCTCTAGGCTGCACTGTTCTTGGAGACAAAATGACGGTCCGTTGAATAGTGATAAGCTGATTTGACCATTACACATATCTTACTGTATAGGCTCTCTACTAATACCTATCGTATATTATATTATAAACAGAATGTTTAACTAATAAAAAAAAAATTTTTTTTGAAACTGTAGCAAACCGAGTAAAATCCGCGCTGGAATTTCGTAACAATAGATAATTATATTATTATGCACAAGGACCTAATATTGTTAAAACCATAACAATAATATTGCTGCCGCAATCCAATACGCAATGCTAAGACAAATTTTCGCTCGTGCGGTGTTAATGTTGTGCCCTTGAGAAATAAATAAAATTCATTGAATATACTCGTAAAAATATTATATAAATATTTCAATTTTTTTACGAATATTATATTGTTGACGTAATATCTTAAATTCGTTTATACATTCATATCCAATTATTAATTTGTAAAACATAATATTACCAACCACAGTGTGCTGAAAGTTAAGAAAAACGTGTTGTTCCGTTATGTATTTTGTTTTTAAAAATTTAAATTTAAAACCATTATAATAGAAATTACCTAAGGTATAAAAAGTATAAATAATTTGTATTCTAAATTGCAGGTTTAATATTTGTACATATTATACGCGGCCAGAATAAAAATTAAATACAATTAATATATTCGTTGAAAATTACTCGTTAATACTTGATGTAGGTACAAATATATATAGTATAGGTACCTATCTAAATTATTGCTTAATCTAAATTACTACGTTTTAAATAAAATTATTATTTTGAAATTGCGTACTGAAAAATATAATTTACGTAGTGAAAAGATACTAAAACAGTTACCCCGTTAAACAATAGTTTAACAAATCACCCCGTCATTGATCAATAATAAAAATGCATATTGCGCTAAAAGTTAAATGTAACTGTCAATAATATTGCAGATTATTACAGTGACGTAATACATGGAAAATATTTTATGGTATGGGTTAAATATAGTGTTCGAATTAAGGGAGTTCGTAGGCTTTTATTTTATATATACTATACGGGTATATAATTCTTAAATATCGAAAAATGTTCCGTATAACTAATGTTCGTATTGTGCCCTCGCAGATAAGGGAATCCGTCGAATAAACAGGAATTCCCAATTTTCCCAAACCTAAAAGCTAAAAGCTATCAACCTAAAATTCGATTATTTTTATTTAACAGTGTTGTTAACAACAAGGTATTTTATACATTTCTATCTTTGTGAAATTAATTACTTAATTTACATAATGTACAGAGGATGTGGGGTACGAAGTACTGTTACATTTATCCGGTATGGAACGATGGTTTCTATACTAAAACCAGCGTCTGTCTTCATTTTTTTCCCTAATTCGAGTACTGGTTAAATACCTAACTAGCTGAAATTATATTATGTATTTTGAAAAACAATTTCTATAATATAGAGAGAAATGATCTCGGAGGGAGATGGGGAAATGCAATATATTATATATTATTTGTCTAAAACTTTGTTAATTTCTCATCAATTATTTAAAAAATCGTTACACGTTAAGCTTAAACATAGATATATTACCCCTATTTCAAATATTTTTTCGTTCAAACCAATATACCGTTGTATAAAATCGATATGGTTGATCTCCCATAAAAATTGACCATGGCAATATTAACTCGTCATTAACGAAGCATGACTTGATGTTATAGGATCAAAAGACTCGAGTGCATTTGAATAATTTTCATTTGAACATAAACAAAAAATAAAAAATTATACTGAATATAATTGGTACTTATATGAACACTAGCTATAGTAGATACTGCTATATAATATTAAGAAATGCATAAAAACACTTTTAGTTCCGGGCCAACGGTTTTTAACTCAAATATCTGTAATAACAAAAATCGGGGATTCTTTCAAAGATGAGCAAAAAACGTGAATGGAAAAAAAATATACGCTACCAGATAATTGAGCCGAGTGATTTGCTCTGGTCGAGGGCATCGAATTTTATTCTGCAGTGTGCAGTTACTGTCAACGGTTTGCAGTCTAACGCTACTTCTTTAAGGTGGATGAAAATTGGTTGACAACATGCGAAACTCGAGAGTATTTTCCAAACAAAAATTAATTAACAATTGTATTAACAGTTTTCTATGAGTTTTACAATAATAGTATATTGTGTGCTTTGCTTTTTTCCTACAAAATTTACAAAATATTTATTATATTCATTGATCTATTCGAAATTGGTGTCATGATAAAAACAATTTGTACCATTGCCAAATTTACTTATATACTATATATTTAAGAGAAAAAAACAGCATCTATTTTAAGTGCACCTAAATCAAATCAAATAAATAAATACATATAAATTTTCAGTTTTTCATTTTATAAAAAAAATTCTTGAGCACACCGGTTTAGTAAGATAACGAATCGATCTATATCGTAAAATGTATTCATACACAATAAAATAATTATCGATTAAAACTATTAAAAGTAACGCGATGTTAGTTTTACACCTACGATAGTAATATTCCATATACGTATAGATACAAAAAATGTGTGCAAGATATAATGGTACTACCCATTTTTTGTGATCATCATTATGAATAGACATTATAAAAAAAAAAAAAAAAAAAAAAAAAAAAAAAATAATAATAATGAGGTATAATTTACTAGCCGCGCGCTCCTAATACTAAACCAACAACACATCATTTGTATATTTTCAAATATAATATAATACATACATACAGTTAGTCGCAATAAACATTTTAATACGATTTCAAATTAAAAAATAATATTCAATTTTAGTTATGCGATCACATACGTGTATTTTATGTATCTAAATAATACCTTTAGGGTTTATTTAAACAAATACTATAAAATAAATTAAGTAATGAATAATATATATGTTTATTATTTTAATGGCGTATATTATAAATCCAACATTTAATATTAACAAAAAAATCCAACTCAATACTATTATATTTTCTATTTGCCGGTTAGGTATAATATAATCTGTAATTTTGTATTTTCATTTTACCTATAAACAATTGTCATATTATGCCGAATTTTACTATTTTAAGAAGAAAATATTCCGCCGTTTACATAAAAATAACAATGATAGCATATACAACTCATATATTATACAAAAACTATAATCTTAATAATATAGATATACGGTAAAACTTGGACCGAACTTCGAGTTATTGCTATACATGTATTATTAATTGTTTGACTTTCAGAATTGTAAATATTGTACAATATTTATTTCTACTAATGAAAAAAAATTTGAATTTAATAAAATATTAAATTAGACGAATTAATAACTGAATGCCGGACCCCGTATCCTGTATATGTATCTTGAATACACAGGACAATAAATAAATTTAAGATATTAAAATTTAGTTCCTTGATTCTTTTTTTAAGAGAAAAATGTCTCTATAGTATTTGAATATTAAAATGTAAAGCGGAAATACGAATACGAGCTAGTGGAAAATTTGTTCAATTCCGAAAAATAAACAGAATATATAAACGGCGGAGGGAGAAATTGGTCTTATTTAAATGTTTGCATGTCTATTGAAAAACTGAAATTACACACCCTGCTTACTAAAAAGATCCCGTAAGGAAGGCCAGATTTTTGGTACACTTTATCGGTGTTTATCGATTTTCAAAGTTTTACGGTCAACTTATCAGACTATAAACACCGATAATTTCTTTATAGTCCCGGGTAGAGTAATTCCGTTGCCATCTGGCCAATTGCAGGAATCAACCCGGCCGCGACCTACAAATCGCGAGTTTAACACCTTAATGACTTTGTGTCAAGATGCCAACACAAGCGCTACTTTAAAATAAATTACGCTACATAAATAACGATTTACAATAAAAAAAATGTATAAAAACGCCCCCGTCACAAATACAAACATATCATATATTATATTATACAGTATATTCAATAAAAATACATAAGAATAAACAAACGAAATCAAGAATAAAACCTTGCAGAAATATTAAACTACAACCCGAATGGACTTTAACAAACTAGAAAACCAAACCTAAATAATTTCCACTTAGGTTAGATAAACTACAATATGATCAACCAGCAATATGATACGGTTATCATATATTATATTATATATATTATGAAGTCAATGAAGTCAACCTCCCTCAGAATATACAAAAAATGCAGAAAATACGAAAATAAATGAAATTAATGTAAAGGGAAATTTTAGTTAACTAAAATTATTAATACTGGCAACACATTCAAGCAACGCTTAAGCATAATAAAAAATAAAACTCTCAAGTCGTAACATTAGTCAAAAAATAAAAATAAATATACCATTATCTCGAAATACATTATTTATCATTTTAATATTATGAAACAATAGTGGACAACAAGAATGTTTAAACTTTCACTTCGATACGCTATATACTTCTACGGTTAGTATGTATAATTTGTAATTAATACAATATATAATATTATGTAACATACAATTTGAAAATAATAACAAAAGGAACAATTAAATTGAAATAAATTATAAAAAAAACCTATATTAATATAATTATTGGTTGTAAAATACGAATCTTCTCATAAACAACGCGTAATCCGGAAGTTAATTGGAGCTATTTAGGTTTGGCTGACTTTATACCCACTACAGTTAAACAGAATTCATTTTTTTTTTTCTATACGTGTATAATTAAAATCGTTATTTTTAATATCAGGACTTCCGAATCTGTTAAGTAGCAAGCACAGCAGATATATAATAATTTTCCAACGTGTGGATATCATCCAGTATTATTTTTCTTGAGGCAAACTCGTTTTATTCACCACTGTCCGATTGAGATTCGAGGTTAACAACAGCACCAAAGGCAAACTCGACCGACCGGTTCCTTGCATTCTTTTTCTTTCTCTCATTTTGTACATTTATATTTATCTGCGAGTATTATTATATTCATATACACATATATACAATTTCAAAATATGATGAAAAAACGACTACTACTACTAAACTACTACTGTAGAACGCTTTAACACCAACAAACCGGAACAATTTAAACGTTTTGGTCATTTTAACGTGTGTTAACTATATATACTTTTCGTATCGTAATATTCTTAAAATCATATAGCGACGAGTATACACAAACAGATTACGTCTTAATATTAAAACGACAGCATCCCTATAGTTTATCGCTTATTGTTGCATTTAATTTTAGAAATTCAAATTTAATCAAAAACTAAATAAATTATTTATACGCCTGTGTTTAGCTTTGTAATCTAAATAACCTTTTTTATTTTCAGATTGTCATCGACAACAGTTGTAGAGGAACGGTTTTTACGCTAGTAGTAACCCATAATCCCTTTATCAAACTGTTTAAATTATTGCCCAAGTTCATTTTTAATTAAAACGTTTTTAGAATTTTAACTTTATTAATTTGTCACAAGTTTTGATTTGATTAAACAATTAAAATTTAGTAGTATTAATAATATGAAAGAAAAAAAAACTATTGGCAATTAAATATAAACACGAATACATTAAAATATTATAATATGTCGTGGCGTTAAATTATAAATAAATCTTATTATCGTAAATATACCAGGTATACTCATACTGAAGAGTGTTTGTGAAATATTAATTTCAACTGAACGACATAAAATAAAGAAATAAACTAACGGAGTAATAAACGTCAGTTTCGAGCGCCCTACTCGTTTTTAATACGATTTAACAATATTGTATTAGAATATTGTGAACGCCATAGGTGTATAGTTTGTGGGCCGGAAGCCGGATGTTCGTATACACACGCACGCCGTAGGTGTATAATATAAACGCGGCGAGAAGGATCGATGGCATTTCCTTGGCAACCAGGTATAATCAAAACATCCGAATTCCCCTCCCGCCAAATATCGTTATTAAAAACTAGACATAGACAACGGTTTAAATGCGCATCAAAATTCTCAGTCACGTGTCGGTGAATTTCATATCGTATTATTGCGGTCAGTGGCTTACTGACCACCATCATTAATGCAGTTGTATGTATGTCGGAGATTATTGAACTTAAATTATTATATAAACTATATATTATGATTCTATTAGGACATTTTTGGAAATAAAATATTTACGATAACGTTGCCATTTAAAACTACGTTTAACACGTTTAGATAGGTGTGGACCCTTACCTATGAATTATATTATATACTACGGGGGTAAGGTCGACGAATAGATAAAATGTAAAAATCACTCGTATCCATGTAATAAAGTATTAGACCTTATACGATTAAAACACGAAGAGATTATTTATATTAAGTTGGGTATGCAGTTTCTGTAATAAATCGAACCAGCACGAGACACGTATATCAATTTATTATATTATATACGTAGGTACAAAATGTTTTACTTGTAAATGTTATCTTGTAACTAAAGACGTCTGCACGTATACCGTATAAATCGAAAAACTAATTTGAATCTTAGTTACAGTGGGTACGTATTATGCCATGTGAATCCTTTCAAAGTATTTACGTCATCGAGGCCAAGGCAACGGTTATTCCACCTTAGTAAATCTAAATAAATGCGCCCAAAGTATACCCAAATGTTTTTGAGTACCTATACTTAAACATAACTTTGTAAACATAAAAACTCAACAATAATTTAATGGGAGTACCCGAGGTTTTGGAAGTAAACATTTTGTACGTTAACTTATTTAATTTCAACTAATTACTGAACCTAATTTAAGCTACTACATAAGCTGCACTTGAATACATATTAATTTAATATCACTTTGATGAATTAAATACAATATTTTAGATTTGATATTTTTTTTTTTTAATAAAAACTACTCAATAAAATACTAGTTTCGCTGAAATCTTTATTGATTGTAGTATAAAAGTTAGTTAGGTTTACATTTAAAGAAAGCATTAAAATACGATTTAGTATCAAGTATTTAAATATATTAATTGGAAATTAAAACAAAAAACAGAACTTTTTCTAACTATAAAAATAATATTTGAACACTTTACACCATTTTTTATGGTTGTTTAATATTCAATTAAGTAGGTTTATTTATTGATAATGCATTACTTTAAATAATGAATACCTAAGAAATTGCAATCGTTTGATGTATTTATTTGATTATATCACATTGATTTTATTAGGTAGGTATAAAAACAAACATTTATACATTTAAAGTCAATCTTTGCAAACAATATCATCCGACTTAAACCAATGGTATTAAGGTACGTTTATATCAACGATTTGTATCTTTAAAACCCACTACGGGACACACAAGTGCTCTTGCATTTAATATTACATACAACATAATGTAAATTACGTACTCGGTACTTACATTACATGATATATTCAATCCAAAAACCTACCCACATAACCAAAAAAAAAAAAAACAAACAATAAACAATTTTACATAGTCACTACACCACTAACAATACACGAGATACCGCACTCCGTACATAAAACGCGCACTCCGAAACGTTAGCGATACGAGTAAAAAACACTGGGAGTAACTAGGCAGACTAAAAACATAGACCTGTTATTGGTGTTACCTGGCGTACCTGTTGTGATCACTCGAGGTCGCTAACCGACTAGAAACGACAGTCGTCGACCACAGACGATGTAGAAATTCTCATAAAAATACCACGATGATGAGTATAGAGAGACGGACGAGAGAGTTATTTCATTTTTTTTTTTTTTTTTTTTCTGTACACCTACTCTTATACTTTTACAGAAATTATAGAGAATATTTACCGTACGAGAGTGAAAGTACGTATATATATTCTATTAATAGAAAATAATAATAACTTCTCGTATTTAGAATGTCAGTATTTCCAACGAATGTATTATTTACATTATTTCGCGCTGCGGCGATAGAGAACAATTTTAAAGGGTTGATATAAATATATATCGAGTTATTAATATTGAAAAAAACTTACAACGGCTTCGAGGCTACAACCCATTGTTCTTTTAATATATCATACCGAATAATATCCCACGAGGATTTACTCATTTAAAACAATGGAATAATAATGGAATATTATGCCCCGCCGTTTTAATTTAACAAATCGTAGCGCACTCCGAACATGTGCTTTTATTATATAATTATATTTTCTTTAATATTTATTAGGATATTCGAGTAAAATACCTCATCGTATTATACATTTTTTATATTTAATACGAAAGCGGTACCTAATTAATATTGTCTTAGGCGTAGAGGACACGGATCTTAACGCGGATCGCCTAAATACTCGGCTTAATGGTACAATAAGCACAATAATATAAATATTATTTTAATACGGATTTACTTACCCTTTTTCACTCTGGGTTTCAAATTCATACAGATGGTTCTCGTAACGATACACTGTCAACAACATTTTTATTCAATTTAACTTTTATAATAATAATACATTTTTTTTTTTATTTTTAATGTATAACTTGCCTGATAGAGATAAGATAGTAAATCGTCACGGGTCATTTCTGCGATTTGCTGCCCGTTAATTGCGAATATTTCATCGCCGGTTTCGAAGTCAGCACGGTCGACTTTTGAACCTTAACCAACAAAAGTTTAGTTCAATATAAATAAACAAGAGCCCGAAATATTATTACTATATTTGACTATAATTTTTAATATAAAAAATATTGAACTATTACTCAATAGTTTGCTAGACAAAACATCGAGTAAAATAACTATTTTATAAATTAATAAATCCGTATTATTTAATAATACGCCATATTATTTTAGTTAGGCTACAAGTAGGTATTTTGTATAATATTGTTATACTTTATCGTATCTTGTTATTATATAAACCAACTAAGCATACGCGGGTATATTATCATTCGCATAGTTTAGGAACGTTTCACAAAATTATATAATATATTTTTAAACGTCCAGAAACAACTATGAAAATATTATTATGAACAAGTCGAGTAAATTATGAGTTTTTATGTGATTTGTTTATTATTATTATAAAAAATATGCTAAATTTCCATGATTACCAAAAAGCTTGGCTTTATTGTCTTCAGTTTCTTTGAGTATGAGTACGTATCCACTGAGATCCATGATGCAAATTATAATAATATCAGGTCAAAGCGTGTTAAATCCAGCTTTGATAGACAACAATAATACAGCCTTATGAGTTGTAGTTCTTCCTCCTCTTCGTTGTCGCTCTCACAATCCGAGTCACAATTCTCAGACATATTGGTCGTAGCTCGAAACTATTTGGGGCATAGCCTACCAAATTATTCCTAAAAAAAAAAAAAAAAAAAAAAAAAATAAATATATATATATATAATATATTAACATTAATTTGTATGTAATTATTATTTACATAACCTAGTACTAGTAATTGTGTTATTTTTAATTTACTTTCGTACGACCGCATATTATAATAATATAATGCAAATACAATAATTACTATTTAGTAAGCGTAAACATAATATTTAAATACTGAAACAACTTTAAAGACAAATAATTATCTAATTTATTTTGAAAAATATATTTTTTTTTTTTTATTCAAAACGTATAAGATCTCATATAGAATCGATAAAAGGTAATTTAATTCACAAAAAATATATAGGTACCTTATGGCCTTAAAGATACCTTTATACTTAAATCGACAACATTTAAACGGTTTATTCAAACTTCAAGAGACTTTCGAAACATAGAATTTACAAAATATTTGCGAATACTTTGGGAGCATGTGGTGTAATGCGTGTAAAATTCGGAGCTATTCGAAAGTGGTTTACTTGAAAAAAAAAAACACACGTCTTATATTGAAACACTCGGAACATAAAATGAAAGTGACAAAAACTTTTTTTTAAAGAGTATAATACTTTTTAAAATTATTCAGAATACAATATTCTCTGTATCACTGATACCAAAGATTTCCGTGACTATCAAACATTTGTACATTTAAAATCAATATTTCCATAAGTGATTTATTCTCTAGTATTAAATACTTCGGAAAATATTGTGTTAAAAATAATCAAAATACTTCAAAAATATTTCGAATAAGTTATTAAGAACTTTTAAGTGTTGGGATTTTTTTTTTTTAACATAGACCGTTTATATTTTAAATGATTTAGATATTATAACAATTGTGTAATATAATAAATTAATAAAAGTATCAAAATAAATTCCAGATTATTTATAAAAAAATGTTTATCTTAATAGAAATCCATAAATTATTGCGAAAATACAATAATTTAATTTATCTTTATAAATATAAAAATATATATATATATATATAAAAAAAAAATCAAATAAATTTTATTTTAAATCAAATATATATTTATATTTGTATTTATTTTTATATTAATTTTTTAGTTTGAAAATAATTTAATGATCAATAAAAGGATAGTTTAATTTTACTACAACAAACTTAAATACAATTAAATGTATTCAACTTTATGATATTTTAATATAAACATAAAAACCTTACGCTAGTCAAATATATGTAATATACTATAAACGTAGTCAATAAATTAGGATCCAGTATAATTAATTATAATATACATTTCTCAAAATGTGTATGTAATTAAATATTCGAATTTATGCGATATTATTATATATAAATCGAAAATGTTTAAAACTTTCCCGACCAACATCTTAATTAATGTATTATTAGACCAATAATACGAACATTTTACAATAATGTACCGAACTGTTTATTCAAAAAGTTGTAGACTGTTCCGTTTTAAACAATAAAAATGTATTAAAAACTATATAAGATTTATTTATCGTGCGCATACATAATATTATAATGTAAAATTAAAACTCGAATTTATAATAAAAACTAAAGTTGTACCGTTTCATAATATTAACAACGCGTTTTTTTTCCATCTTATTATCCTCTCTTATTTATTAGTATTTAACATAAAAATGTCCCTGACAACAGTCTCTTTTATCACATCATTTATATTAGGTACTTTAAATATATAATATGGTATCTATTATAGTCGGGTGAATTAAAAGTGGCCGCTGATGCCCATGTTATCAATCGCGCTTTACGTGATTCACTTTGAGAACCCATAGCTTATCGAAAAAAAAAAATTGCCAGCGGCCACTTTTCATTCACCCGACTATAGGCATACAAATTTATTTCCTTATTGTTTATGTACGTGCAATAATTAATTGTGAATTCGATAAATTATATTAAACTACGAGTATATAGTAAAACCCGAGGTGAGAAATAAGATTATTATTATTTTTTTTTTTTTAAATTGTTTAGTATATATTTGTATAACGTTCATAATATTATAAAAGTTAACTATATTATAAAAACAATTGTATAACTAGATAATTTTGAAAGAAAAGAAAAAAAGATTATATATAGCTAGTGCGAAACATTACTCAAATTGCTAACGATGACGTATAATAATTTAGTTATGCTCTCTTACTGAAGGTTTGTTTATAATAATTAGTTTTGAATAGAATTATTACTTTGGTAGTTACAGACTATATAGGTGGCAATTATAATTCGTGTTTTTATTGTCGATACGAAGTATTTTTACGATTACAGATCGTTTTTGGTACAATTATACTACGCTATAGTTTTTTTCAATTGAAATTATATAATTATAATTTTGTGGTATTTTATGGTTTCTACCGACCGGGTTTGATAGGAATATGTAGAAGTTAAAAATTGAAATCGTCTATATTTTCGATTATTTGGACTGTTTGTAATATATTTAATATAATTTTTTTTTTTTTTTTAGTAATTTACGTTTTCAATTCATAAATTATTTGTTATCAAATGTATAAATATATACTATAATAGGGTTTTTACAGTAAGACGACGGTAGTGTTATTAATATACACCACGAATCCTATTGGGATGATAGTAAATTGACCATTCAAAATTGAATTACTTGAGGGAAAATACGACAATATAATATACAATCAAAAATAAATTATTGTATCGAAAATAAAATGATATACATATAATACGAAACAACTGAATCTTCCTAAAAATATTTAACAATATGATGGTGGTATACACGTATATTCACATACGACATTAGACGTTTTACATAAATATCGATAAAATGCCACACCAATTACAATTTTAACATTCAACGTAACCCATTGTAGAAAACGATTATCCTATTAACCTAACCAGGGAATAGTATAAAGCAATATAATGGTGCAGGAAAACTTTTTGAAATTTTAAAAAAATACATGTATATTTTACATACAATACAAGTAGAATTTATTTTCACAAATACAGCTCTAAAAATACAAGTGGTATGAAAATAAACAAAATTAATCCAACACAGTCATAACGTGACTTATATTATTTATTAGAATGATAACAATAATTGCAGTAATATTATTATTTTTTTTTTATAGTATTTATTAGAAAGTATAAAAATTAAAGATTGTATACCTAATTATAGAACATGATACGGATAACTCGAAATAATTTCATTAATTAAGTATTGAGTCAATTGAAATTACTATATTTAGGTAGAACAAGTCCCCATACCACAAAGTGCAAATATTATCGTCTACGAATAATTAGTATTTATAATTATTTCTCATTTAACGATTTTGATTAGTGGGTACTTAACGAAATACATTACAAAATTGATAAAACAAAAATATTTTTATTTAATATTAAAAACATAAATTAATCAAGAATTACTTAAAAAATAAGTACGACTGGCTATAATACTGGAAAATTCGAAATGATTTCAAAAATGTATATTTTTTAAAGTTTACATACACAAAACAGTTAACAGTGTATACTATAATTACTGTAGATTTCCTAAACAACTTTTGACGAATTCACGTCAATTTTATCTGTACATTAATCGAAAGACAATAATAATTACCAGTGTCGTTGCCATTGGTGGTGGTATAACCCTCCCATCACCGAAATGACACCGACAACTACTATTGACTGCTGTAAGACGCGAGTCAATATTATACAAGTACATCGTTTCGCTTAAAAAAAAATACAGTTGTTCACTTATTCGAACCGATTATTAGTGACGATTGAAGTCGGTCTTGATGCGCAAGACTAACGACTATTTTTCTACAGACGACTACGTTTAGTATTAATATAATTGTCGAGTCTACCTTGGTCCTGCTGCAAGATCGAGTTGCCGTCAAGGGTAACAAGGTACACTTACCAAACCGTCCCAACTCCAAAAACGGGACAGACAGGGACAGTAATAATTCCGAACAAAGACAGATTCGGGATAAAGCATCACGTTCAAAGTCCACAGGGACGATACCTGCGTATTATATTAAGCGGCGTAGCGTAACATTGGGGTGTTGCGAATAAATAATTTTTAGGTGCCTATCTATTTATATAGATACAAATGTACAATTTTGCAATTTATTGTCGTTTCAATGAAACTATCGGGGTAAACAGTTTTAGAACGACCAACGCGGCGGCGCGTGTGTACACCCACAATAATAGTATTTAGAAATTCGGGGGTGTAATATAGGTATAGTATAGATGCGGGGTAGGCCGGTGCCTAACTCTCGAGAGTTACAGTTTGTTGACAACTGAATAAGGTACGATATTAACGATTTTTCTTATATTAAACACCGAGATTATTGTTTTACCGTAACGTTATTATTTTCCCCCTAGGAATGGGTAGTCAATCAACGATAAAATGTAAACCTAGGACCGAACACTTACGAAATCAAACTACGCCTGACTTAACCTTTTTTTTTTTATTATTTTAATCAGCAATATCCCCGCCCCGAAGGAATCGCCGCGTATGCAATACTTCAGGGAGGGGGGGAACCTAACCTACGATATCCTAAAAGACGTACACGATAAATTTTACTCACTTGACCCGGAGAATCCCAGTGTCACGGCGGCCGACCACGACGACGACGACGACGACGACGGCGGTGGCGGTAAACGCTGACGGTGTCGTTCGATGAGCGCACGACTTCTCGCAAGCGCACATGTACCGCCCTATGATAATAATAATAATAATAATAATAATAGCGCGCGGCGGGCTTCGCGGCCGTGGGCCTATAGTACCGGCCGATGCCGATTATTATGGTACGACGCGTGCGGAAAAGAGACGGAAAAAAAAAGAAAAAGAGGAAAAAAAAAGGCCGTTATAATATACCTTTTGTAATTATTATCATTACTATAAAATAATAAAATATAGGCGTTTTATTGTCATCCGGCGGCGGCGGCGGCGGCAGCGGCGGCAATCATTACGGCCCGCGCGCACTGCACGCACACATACACACGCACGCGTATTATCTCCGGCCGAGGTATTGCCGGGCGAACGGACGGCGACGGTGAGCGCGCAAAACGGCCGAGGGAAGACGAAGCGTTCGTTGGCGGATCGTAACGGGCGCCGCGCGACGTGTGCGGCGCGCTGTGCTGCCGTTTATTGATCAGCGTCGCGTGTCGGCGGGGTCCACGCCGCAGCTTCGGGCGGGTATTGCGCGGTATACGCGCCGCGTTAGAGGGCCGCGGCACGGCGGACGCCCTGGACGATGGGCCGGCGAGGTGGCGGCGGGCCAGATCGGAACGCGCGGCGCGCACGCCCCGGCTCGACCGGAGCGCACGTGGACGGCACACGTTACGTATCGCGACGCGACGCGCACCGTCAGTCGCGCGCCCCGTTGCCCTGCTGCTGCCGCGTCGCGCCGGCCCGCCCCTACCCGACAATAGCACCATATCGGATATGTCGTATACTGACCGGCCGGACGCCGTCCGAAAAAATAACAATTCCGTAAACCATACGCGAATAATACACGTCGCTGTGTAATGTATTTTCCCGGATTCAATTATTTTAATCCGCGCCTTCCAAGGGCGCCCGTAAGGTAATTTCCATGGTAGAGACAAAACGAAACTATAATACCACAAACGTGCATAGTGTATACGATTATGATTATTATTATTTATTTATTTTTTTTTCATATATGGTCACTGACCATTTTATTCAGTGATTCTAACACTGGGAGACTGAGACAATCGCAACAAACGTGAAACGATAATAACAATATTATTATTATTTTATATACAATTATACAAACTATGGTCACAAAAACTCGATACTAGCACAGAGAGGAGAAATGCCCATCCTTGCCTCTTCCCCCCAATGGGCGTTTATGACCGACGGTGATTATAATCGAAATTAAAATCGATACCCCCCCATATAGCAGGTCGCAAAGTACACGATACAGAGCACAATTTTAAATTGTTGCGTATTTTTATGAAACTAAAAAAGTTTTATCCACATAAATAGGAAAATTATAAAGCTTAAAGAAAATAAAAATGTTATGCATTAACCTCAAAGTAAAAACACGATTTTTGGTCATAATATAACATTTACGTTTACCCAAGCATTTTATAAAGGAACAGTTGTATTATAATATTCGGGCCTATTATACAATTTTCTATCGATTTTTCCCCACTGTTATGAAAAGCAAAAGGAATTTCAAAAAATACTTTATTCAAACTATCAATAAAAATCAATATGCTACAAAAGAGATCCTATGAATTTTCTGATTGGAGCAAGTCTTCATGTAAAAATCCCTGAAGTGTTGTCTAAAATTCGAAAAAAAAAAACTAGGAACTCAAACGCTGCGTTTCAATGCCGGCTCACCACCGTTTGTTTTGCAACAGGTGTTCGTGGCCGCCCGAGTGCAATTTATCGACGTCAGCTTCTGGCCTCCTGGTATGCAATTTTGAAATATTTTAAGGAATTTTAATCAATGGTTCTTTTTCAACGTACGCGGATGGAATCTTCACTAGTATGCATTGGACTGTTAGGGACACTTCATATAAAAAGTACACCCCTTCAGATTTGTATATCAAGTATATCTCGGCGGGATTTGGTAATAACAGAGGGGTTTTAAAAGTTTTACAAGTCCCTCTTATAGTTAGATATCATAAAATCCCTTCCTGTACTTTTACGATAATAAAGTTACATATTATTTAATGATATCTCCTTAAAAATACTCTCCTCTGGACATACAGTGATCCTGGTGATCTCGCCATTTTTCAAAAGTCCTTTGGAACTGTTACAAAGTTAATGGTATGAGCTCTCTGTTGCCGCGTTCGCTTTAATTTCCTCTACATCTTGAAATCGTTGCCCTTTAAGCTCAGGTTATAGTCTTGGGAAAAGAAAAAAATCACATGGGGTCTGATCTGGAGAATAGGGAGAGTCCGCGGGACCACAGCAATTTTTTTATCAGCCAAAAATTCACGAATCGACAGCGCTAAATGTGCCGGTGGTACATTGTCGTGGTGAACAATCGCGGAACGAATTTGGCAGTGCGACCCTTCACTTCTGTATATTTTCCTGTAAAATTGCATGACAAGACTCATTTGTGATTCGCTTTGTTAACTCACGAACGGTTAATCGGCGGCCATTCCGAATTTTTTCGCAAATTGTCGTCATACCATCGTTTCTAGACGACGTGGACGGTCTTCCAGAACGTGGATCGTCTTCAGTTAACCGCCGAATGTTTTTGAAACGTTTAAAACACTCGAAAGTCACGGAACCACTTAATGAATCATCACCAAAAGCGGTTTTACTCATTTCCTTCCGTACGTTTCCGTTGCATAATTTTTACCAAGTTACAAGCAAAACTTGATGCACACGCGTTGTTCGTTAATTTCGGACATGTCGAAAACGGCGAACGAAAAAAAAACCGACTGGATTTAACCACGTGTAATATTAAACTGAGTTAAGATAGCGACTTTGGGTTTTGTTTAAAATATCCACTAATTCGCGGGGAATACATCTATTTACAATTTGAAACGTTAACGTGTGTAGATAAGCCGTAATAACATTTGTCCTGGTACTTTTTGAACAGACCTCGAATATATATATAAAAATAAAAAAACGTACCTTTACAAAATCGTACTTTTTCTGTAGAAAAAAATTAATTAAATGAACAATGATGATAATAATATATTATTACGCGCGTTTAATTAACGGTAAATAGACGAGCGACGGATTTAATGAGAAACGTTATAATTAGTTTTCGCGTTGATATAAAAATTAGAAATTATTAAATTACTATCACCGAATGCATTGTGCTCTTGTTAATAAGCAGTGAAAAAATATAATAAAACATTTGATATATTTAATATAGGTAGGGATGTAATTTCTGGCAACAGTGGAGTAGTAACATTCACATAGATCATCCACCGGCACAAACGAAGAAATCAAAAAAAGGTAACTACTACTTTCTTTTTAAATAATAGATTCCATGATAAAACTCAATAGTGGTATAGGTACTTAAGATGTAATAAGAACGGAGGAAATATAACTTTTATTTTTTTTTTTTTTTCGTAAACACCGTCGGAGTAGAAGGAACCAACGATTGCATCTACTCGGTATTTTTCATAGATAATAAAGAATCTTTGCTGCTTTTAGGTCCACTTATACAATATACGTATACACTTCGTTCCAATAGTCGTTGTACCCACTACCTACATTGGTCCGTTCATCACCACTACTTTCTCTAGATCGGTTCGGCGTTGGTACTGGGTATGCAATGGTAGGAAAGAGTACCGAAAGGAACGATGGAACGAGTCATTTGGAATAGTTACTTTAGTGGACCTAGAACGAAAGGAACGAAAAATCCCCCCATCACGAGCATAGATGCATATATTTTTTTTCTTTTTACATAAAGTTCGTAAATAACTTACATTTTAAGAAAACAACAGAGTTTATTTAAAGTTATTATTGTTAAAATAATAAAAAGAACAACCAAGTTATTTTCTAACGTTCTATTTTTTTTTTTTTTTTTTTAGCTGGTCAAGTTAAAAGTTATCAATTATAAAACAATTTGACCAGTTACTGCCGTCTTGAATTTGATCGCATCCACCAGGTTACATAATTTTTCCGTAAACCAGTTACATTCTTACTACCGTTAAAAGGTGTAATATTAAAACTATTTACATACCTTTTATTTGATTTCCGCACGTTTATAAATATGTTTTGGTTTTCTTCATTGTTGCGCAAGTGTCGCCGACACGACCATTAATTATTTTCTCGATTACGGCCGGTAATCAAATAATATGTAATAATAAAATATTACGTTTGGTACACTTACACATCGAGGTATGGTTTGATGGTATTGTTAGATTGGTAAGGCGGGCTGTACACTGAAGAAACTATTTTTTAAGAAACTAATTTCATGAAATGTGAAACTTAAGTTTCATGAAACCATTCAATTGAAAATCAACTAGATACTCACACTGAGTTTCATGAAACAAAAATGTTTCATAGTTGCGCAACCACGGTTTCATGAAACATTTAATTTTGGTTTCAACAATAAAGTTTCGTATAAATAATAATATTATTATAAATTTTGTATGTTCATGTTTTTTATGTTATATTTATTATATTTTAGTATTATATATATACACTATACACTGTAGTATATACAGCATAGTAACAATAGTAAATACTATCGTAATAATTTAATAGTGTTTATACACGACATAATAATCCCCACAATAAAATCCCATAAATGGAAACGTTATCGACGTTTTGACCAATATTATCATTGTTTTTTTTTTATACAATATATCGTTTGTGACGATCTGCCATATTACTAATTTAATAGCACAACGTACGTCGTTCGGATTAGTTGTTCTTGAGTTGTCTTTAACGCTAGGAAAAATTAAATTAATTAATATGATGTCGAAAGGAGTTCGAGATTTTAATAATAAATTAATAGAAGCAATCGAAGGATACGAAGGATGTTATTATGAGTTTTTCTTCTGGTTCCAAAGCCATTTTCCAGTTAGTATTTTTCTTTGTTATATGTGGTCCAACTAACTGCACTAAATGATGAAAAGCAACTTGAGACATTCTATAGAAATTTTGGAATATATCCTCTTCGGCGGTTAATTTATTTGCAACTATATAGCTACTATGCTGTTTATCTTTTAAAAGTGGATGAATCCAATACCTACGTTTCATTTTTTTTGATATGAAGCCACCAATACAACATTAACACATCCTCATCATCAGACGACATTGTCGAAACTATACATTTTTTTGTTTCACCAGTGTACGCAAATATGAAATTAGTTTCATGAAATTGGTTTCTTAAACCAATTTCTTCAGTGTGCAGCCCGCCTAACACGTCTATTAGATTACCTGGTTACGTGTCTGTTTGTTAATAATATACATAGTTTAATATTTAAAGGTATAATTTATCTGCATAATTATTGTTATGCATTTAATTGTTCTTTATTATAATTATTATGCATTTAATTGTTTTTTATTATAATTATTAAGTCATTGCCCGGGGTGCGATTGCACTTTAGCACCCCGGGCCAGTCCGCCACTGCCCACACCGTCAATTAGCTAATACATTTTTATCAGATTATCTGTTTAGTATGTTCTCTCATAGCGCCTAAATCTAATTGGGCGATTTCAACAAATGAGATGTACCTATGAATTCAATAAGATCTCATGAGTGTTGTACAATTATAAATTTTGATGTTATGTTCATATTTTGAATTGTGATAACGTCCACCAATATGCAATATTTGATAATAATAACTTAGCATTCGCGTTCGAGAAAAAGTTTAAGTATACCACATTGACAAAAAACCAAACAAGTGAATAGATATATATACACTGGATTACACCACTGTATAAAATTGAAAAAATATATTTTCCTGCAAAACCCAAAACTGCATGAATCTTGATTTTTAAACAAAAAAAGTGACTGGATTGTTAAATATTTTCTAGCTAGTTAATATCCAGCTAACTAAAAGGTCTATATTTTTTCAATAAAAAGATATAATACAATTGATGGTGATAATATCTGAGTATTAATTAATCGTAACACTAATACTATGATTGGGGTCGGGCCAATAATATTATTTTACAGATATCCAAGATTAGTTTTTGCATTGTTTCTATAAAATAACATTGATAGTAGTCATTATTTATTTTATTTTATTTATCTAGTATTTTCTAAACTTGTTACGCCTTAAATTACTTGCAAAAAAGTTAAACAATTTTCTTTTTCAAAAGATATATTGGCTATATCCAATAAACAGATAGTGCTAACACTATCGGTTTAATATCGACATTATGCCAATTTCCAATATTAATTACGATGTAATATACACAATTATTTTAAAAATGATAAAAACCTTAACTATTATAGGCATTCTTCTTATATTGTGTAGTCGACAATTGGTTAAATCCCCTCTTTAAACCAGAATTGTATAGATTTTATTTCTAAGAATTCAATTATAATTGGGTATTATTGTAAAAAAAGTAAACCAAAAAAGAACGTAATTTTACTCAATAATAAATGTATTTTTATCACTAACAATTAAACAACTACTTATTTTTTAGTTCACAAGACAAAATAAAAAAAACATTTTATTTTATAAATAACAATCTATATAATGTTCTATCTTTAATCTATGCATTATGTATAATAATTAAAAATGAAACCTATGTGTAAAATAAATATAAATTTAAGACTAGTGATATTGTAGTAAGTATATAATGTTTTTTTATAACATTTTGATCATTTATAATATTATTTGAAATATTTAGACTACTACTGAATGTCTATGAAAATAATTATTAAATAATAATTTCCGTGCGTTATCTGTTTATCTAAATTTTATAAAATAACAAATACTATTTGTATTTTATTTTATATAATATATAAGCATGTAAATACATTTTCATAATACCTATGTTGTAGTAGAATAATTAAGTTCTAATTTCAAATTAGTTGAAATATTTAAAATAATGGTGTTTGATCGTTATTTTAAGTTGATTTACGCTTATAAGGTGTATGCTGATCTTTGATGAGCCATAAATGATCTATGACCTCGCCTTCCTACATAAAAAAAATGATTTTATTAAATTACACACATATTTTTATTTATATGAGAACGTTTTAGAACTTTTATGAAGACAAAATTAATATAAATCATACATGACAATCATACCTTATCATCAGACACTTGTTCAATATACAAATGTGAATTGTTATAAATCTTCATACGACCATAGCCATAGTCACTACTTCTAATTGCTGACCAGTTTGGTGGGTTTGAAATGAAACCATCAGTTCTTTCTTTACACCCCTACAACAACACAAATATTTAATATAAAATATATATATATATATAGAATACTGGTACAATAATGTGGTAATTAAATTTTGTCTACTGACGGCAGAACCAGATGTAATGTGAACCGGTGCTCCGGGATTTGTGTATGGTTCTAAGTAGGAACCATTGTAAACCATACGGTCATACACTGGCCACATCCTTTCATAAGTATGTTCATGTCCCCAGAGACATAAGTCAACTCCGTTTTCATAAAATAGATTTTCTAATCCAAACCTAAATAAAAGAAGTTGGAAATAATTAATATTTTAAAATAAGATAATATTACTTGGAGCTTCTTACATTTGAATATTTCTTTATAACATTAGAATATTTTGCATAAGATATAGATTTATTTTCTATATATTATATTTCGCATATTTCATTATATTTAGGAATATGGGGATTTTTACTATCACTGAAGCATATCAGTACATTATTGCATGCCATCATTTTTGTAAATAAAACTATCAGTTATAAATCAGGTTTTAAATTAAACAAAGAACTTATACTTGACAATTTAGGTAAATTGTCAAGTGCTAATAGTCTACTTATCACTCATAGTTCATGGCTTGCCAACTATAGTGTTACAATTAACATATATTTGACAATGGACAAATTGTGTAAGTAAATAAGTTGTAGTGCTTATGTATGTATCGATAAACTCTAGAAATAAGATTTATAAGTTACCAATGAAGTAAAGGCAATCCAACTCTAGTGATTGTTTCATGATATGCACAATCGTCTTTATCATCATTTGAACAATACATGGGTCTATGACCATAGACAATTATCCAGGGTCTCTGTTCGCGATTTTCGGGTTTATTTGCTTCCTGAAAATAATAATGGTTACACAAAGATAAACTTAGATATCAATAACAATAATGCAATATGTAGATAATTTACTTTTAGGTCATTGACAAGCCATTCATATTGTAGTACAACTGGTTTGATTCCATAGTAAAGGAAATAGTAAAATTCTGTAGAGATACTAATGAAATGAGCTGGTCCAAAATTAAAACTATACATCATGCTCTCGTAATCACCAGGCATACTAAAACGAGCCTTATAATTGCTAAAATTGCTACAAAATAACAAAAATTACATTTCATTAGTATTTTATTAAACATATTATTTTATTCAACACTAACTATTTTTGTTCATGATTGCCAGGACATGTCATGTATGGTATATGAGAAGCAATAGGTTCCAATTGACGCATAAATTCATCTCCAACTTTAGCATTTTCCTGTGGACAATTCATAACACTATTATACTTAAATGTACACACATTTAACCAAATATACATTTATTTACAATCCTTTATGGTTAGGAAGGATTTAACAAATAAAATAACCCAAATTTGATGCATTTGCATCTATTTTCTAATGCTTATATTCGACGCTTGTCTCTATAGAAATTTGACTTGTCACACAGAGTTTAATGGTATGAATTTTATTTTGCATTTTTTGTTTTTAGGTCAATTTTTAGATATTTTACTTTTTGTAGGTATATGGGCATTCATTTTTTTACACATTTAAAGTCTGGCCTACAGTTCTACATAAACATGTTATATTCATTTATTAAATTCAAATTAAAAAAAAAATATATATAATGTTAAAATCAGCAGAAAGATAAGATATGTTTAACCCATAAATAATTAAGAAAATGTACGGAATAAACCATAGACGGCATATACGTCTATATATTATTATTATTATATCTAATATTTTGTATGTTTTAGGTTTTACCAAAATCCATCAGTAAATGTCTAAAACGCTGATATTTACCAATAGTAGTCGATACAACACAGGATTTGTACATTTACCTTAAAATACATAATTGGCATTATGATGAAATATAGTTAAAGTTATTAATACATTATTTATCAGTATAGAATATTAATAAAAACATGTATAAAATAATAACATCACAAAGAATCACGAAAACAAACAATTAAATTTTCATTGTAAATATTTACAAAGTCAGATAACATAAATACAAGGGGAATTAAAGATTAACTGGCATCTCCTTGTTGTTTTTATAGTATATATGCTACATTAATTTTATTATACCTATTTTTAAGATAATATAAATATATTAGATTAGTTAACCTTTATTTTGCATTTGTGTGAAGTAGGATAATTATTGATAGACAATATAAAAGTTACCAACTAAATTAGATTAGTATAAAATATAGTATCATTTGATTAGATTAATAAGAAAAATGTGTATCCTTTCTAAACATTTAAAAACCATAATAAAAATGAACCAGTAATTTTCATATAAAAAATATATTATAAATTGTTTTTAGTTCTCTCCATTATTAGGTAAACCTAATATATAATAGTTAAATCACCAAAAATTAGTAAAATATTACAAATGTTAATGTCAGAAAAAAAACATTGGATTTATCATATTATCAATGTTCCATAACTTTGTTTTAATTTGTTATATTTTATTAATTATATTTAGGTATATACATAATTGATATAATTATACATACACTATCCATATCATAAGCAAAATCACCAATATGTAATATCATATCATAGATTCCTCGTTGAGTTTCTTCTTGTAACCTAGGAAGAGATTGAGCATTTTCATTACCCAAATCACCAAAAAAGGCAAAAGAAGGAGACCAATTGGTATAGGTTGGAACAGTTTTAAACCAAAACTGAGTGGACCAGCCTTGAATACTTCCACAATGATAAACTAAATTAACATCAAATTACATTAAAAACCACTAAAAACATAGGTACAATGTTTTATTTATAATCACTGTATTTGCTGGATGGTTGTAATCTTGTAATTTTAACTTTGTGTATATATTCAGTGCGGTGGAGTTCACCACCATCTACAAATAACGTAGAAGTGCCAAAAGCCTTAAGTATGAGTCCATTAATACCGTATTCGACAATTGATTCATCTGTGTCATTCCATGTTGTCCATGTTACAACTATTTCACTTTCAGATTCTAGTGAACAATAAATAAAATCATTCAAATCATTAAAATCAAGTGACTAATTTTTTTTTTAATTTTTTGGTTTCAGTAATATCTTATTTTATTTTCACATAAATTATATTTAAAAAAAAAAACCTTAAATTACATTGATTATAATTTTAAAGGAAAACTATATTGCAATTCAGTGAACTACCGTTTAATTGTTATAAACTTACCGCCCAAGGATAAATGTACTTGTTCTGGTTGGAATCTATCTACAGATTCTTGTGTGGCACATAGATGAAAAATCGCAAGGACAATTACTAAACGTTGACAAGTCTTCATCGTAGTGAATATTACACAGATTTCTTTAGACGAAATAAAACAAGTTAGACTTGCATTGTATTAAAAATATATTATTATTGCATAATAATTATTCGATGGAAAACAACACCCATTATTGACTGATGAACTGCGGAATGACACAATTCTCACTATACTAACACCACCAATGTTCTATACGTATATCTTGTACGGTTATACCAGGTATGCACAACATTGGCACAAATACAATTTACTACACTGTATATTGATGTATTTTATAGTACTTTCAAAACTTAATATTACTACGCAAGTTCCGCTATCAATATTTGATAGTAAAGCACAGTGGTTCCAAAACTGCGACGAAGTGATTTTGAAGGCAGTAGATAGGCAATAAGTACGTATAAATACACAATATAAAATTAACCACAAAGCATGATATACATTAATCAATTGCATACACATAGACAATTAAAAGAGGTTGACTAAAACTGTTTATTGTGGCAATTTTTCTTTTTAGCTGGATACAAACGATCTACTTTAAATATCTGATACCTACCGATATCAAATTATGATAAAATAACAATTAAAACGAGCTATAAACGAAATAGAAAAAAAAATATTTTATAGTCAATTAAACAAAACTGTGTGATAATTCAGAATTAAACTTTAGTGATATTTGTACTAAATTAATTTTTGGCATGCAAAATATTTGTTTAAACAATAGCAAATGACTTTTCAAATATAGATAGGCAATAACCAGACAAATTGAAAAATAACAACAAAATTTCAGGAGCCGGGTAGGCAACATAGGTACAGAAATGGACATTAGCCATAGAATTTTGTAAATCGGTTAAAAAAAATACCATTTTCAGGTGCTAGATTGGCAACTTATTTAACCATTGGCAGTGCAATTTCAGGAGTTGAATAGGCAACATTATAAACAAAATTGGGAACCACTAAGTTTTCTTATCAAATATTGCTATCGGAACGTACGTATATTATTACGCATTATTCAACGAACAGTACGAGACAAAGAGATAATGAAATATTTTATGATAATAACAAAATATAAATACTAACGAGTATGAAGTTAGAACCAATAGGGTTCTATTAAACGCACAAACGATGATTTTAATCGTACGTACCTTCATACAATTATATTTGATTTCTTAGTTATTTGTTGGCTTTGAACGATTCGGTCATATTTTGTTAACTAAATTGATCCAAGAGTATCGTCGTAATTTTACAGGTATATGAAATATATTTAAATAGTTCTAGTTGTTAATAATTTAGGGGTGCCGCCAATGGGCAGCTGCTTCAAACCCGCCCTCGAATTGTACATATCGCGTTTATTTATTGAAAAATGTATTTTTCAGATTGTATACAAAATTGTACTTGTATTAATAAATAAAAACAATTGTTAATAAACGATATTTTCTTATTTTTTTTCAGCAATGGCCGCTACAACAGTTGAAACGGCAGTTGCTGATGTCGAAATGACAGACGTATCAGATTCTCAAGAAAAGAAAGATGCTGCGGTTATTCAAGAGATCAGAGACAATATTCGACAAATAGAAAAGGCTGTGCAAACAAAAGAAACACGATTTATGTTACGTGTTTTGCGGTCATGGTCGGTCACTCGGCGCAAGCTTAATGCTGTAGTCCTGTGGTCTATCATTAATGGCTTCTATACACATTCTGCATCTGATAGAGACTTATTATTGTCATATGTGACTACACCCGTGGATATACCCGAAGCAATTAAAATGCGTACAGGTAAAAATGCAACTGGGGCTCTACTGCCTGAAATTGATGGTTATATCCGCTTGTTAGTTTTGGTACAAATCATCGATAAAGAAGATTACAAAAAGGCAGTAGAATTTTCTGATTTACTTATGGCCAAACTAATCGATAAAAATAGACGTACATTAGACCTGATTACTGCTAAAGCTTATTTCTATCATATGAGATGTTATGAATTAACTGACCAGTTACATAAAATTAAAGGATTTCTTTACAGTCGACTAAGAACCGCTACACTAAAAAAAGATTATGAAGGGCAAGCTGTCCTTATAAACTGCTTGTTGAGAAATTATCTACATTATAATCTTTACGATCAAGCGGATAAGTTGGTTCAAAAATCTGTTTTTCCGGAACAAGCAAGTAATAACGAATGTGCCCGTTTCTTATACTATCAAGGACGTATTAAAGCTGCTCGCCTTGAATATTCAGTGGCACATAAAAATTTAATTCAAGCTTTACGCAAAGCTCCTCAAAACTCAGCTATTGGATTTAGACAGACTGTACAAAAGTTGGCTGTCACAGTAGAATTATTATTGGGAGATATTCCTGAAAGACATATATTCCGTCAAGCTAGTTTACGTAAGGCGTTGATACCGTATTTCCGTCTTACTCAGTCTGTCCGTTTAGGAGACTTGACAATGTTTAGTGAAACTCTGGAGAACTTTAAGAAAAACTTTCTTAGTGACCACACGTATATGTTAATTGTGCGCTTACGTCATAATGTCATTAAAACTGCCATTAGAGCCATTGGTGCATCATATTCACGAATTTCTGTTGATTACATTGCTGAAAAGCTTGGGTTAGATTCGCCCAAAGATGCTGAATTCATTATTTCTAAAGCTATTAGAGATGGTGTTATACAAGCCACCATTGATCCTGAACATGGATATGTGCAAAGCAAAGAACCAGTTGACATATATTGTACACTTGAACCACAGATGGCTTTCCATCAACGTATTTCATTTTGTTTGAATTTACATAATGACAGTGTAAAGGCCATGCGTTATCCACCTAAATCTTATGGCAAAGATTTGGAATCAGCTGAAGAACGTCGCGAACGCGAACAACAGGATTTAGAATTGGCCAAAGAGATGGCAGAAGAAGATGATGATGGATTTCCATGAATAAAGATAAAAAATTAAACAAGTTTTTCTAAATAATCAGCGTTAATTTTTTTTTTTTTTTACATATATATTATATGACATAATTCTAACATTAAGATATCTTGTACACAGTTCAAGAGTATATTTATTTCAATATGTATAAAATTAGAATAAATTATTCAATAATAGTCACACTAAATGTGAAACAAATCTATTCACCATTTGGCGCGTTTGGACCAATCTTTAGGATTCCAATGTAGACATTTAGGATCGATGCGAATCTTCCTTTTATTAAATGCATCCAAGTGTGTAGTAATTATATCTTTATTAATAGATATAATGTATTGTCCTTTGTAATAGTTAATCAGGTTAAGTATTTGTAGAGTAGAAACAACATCTTCTTTTTTTATGCTTGTCAACTCACAAATTTCACTAAAAAAAAAAAAACTAGGATAAATAATTAATAATGTATTAAAATTTATATTATTAGATTATGTACTTTATTGTGATTTGTGGTTTTTCATTTTCTGGTATTGGTTTTACAGTCAACAAAATGTCAAGAATTGTTTGACTCCAATAACTGCGATAGGATAACAAACCCAAATCAGACAAAGGTTTTTCAGGTGTACCAGTTTTACCTTCAAATTTTGATAATTCATAACCTGAATAAACGATGAAACTATGTATGATTCACAAATAACTTATAAATATCAATCTACATACTAAATTCAATTAATAATTTCCCATAACCCTTTCTTTGGTAGGGTGGTAATGTAAGAATACAAGCAACATTATAGTCTTCAGTAGACTCTTTTTCTTTAGAAAAATATCCCACTATATGGAATCCTTTCAAGTCATATTCAGTCATCACATAAAATAGAAATGGATCGGTATCATAATACAATGTCTTGTGATCCAAAAATAATTTTGCCAACAAACACAGGTTTTGGGAGTATGATTTGTTCTTGCGGCCATCAATCTCAAAAAATGAAATTGATTCTTTTCTATATATTTCTGTTCCAGGAGGATTTCTTAAGTTACATTTAATCTAAAATTATACAAACAATAAAATAATAAATGTTTTGTAAATAACGGAATGTAATAACATAACACTTACACTGTGACGATATAGTGAAGTTCTACTCTTTTTAAACTTTAAACAAAATTCACAAATATATATACATCCTAAATTAACCATTTCCTGTAGAAATTAAATATATAATATCAAGTATAAAGACATACTAAATAATTATGATATATTTTACCTGTGGATATGGTGAAAAATACCATGGGCTTATTCTATGTAAACCAAGTTCAATCATTTCTACATTTTTCATCCGGGTCACAACATCATCGTGTTGCATAACCATTGAACCAGTCTGTCGTGGTGTTGGTGTAGGTAAATCTTGTGAGTCCTAATTTAATTTGTACACACATTTATAAATATTGTATTATTCAAATTATATTCAACATGAAAACACACTTCATTGTCTACTACTTTTCTTTTTCTGGCAATTTTCTTCTGTAATGCTGTAGTTAAAACTATAGAATCATTATTTTGCACAATAGGTGGAATACTCAATGGAGAAGCTGGTCGACTCTGGGATAATATGGAAATATTTTCAGTTTTACGATTTGGTGTACTAGCACCTGTACCCGCAGTACCACAAGTTATCCCATCTTTTCTGGGATATTGCACTTTCCGTGTATCTAATCGTTCTTCTGTTACCCATTCGTCCAACCTTTTATTGTCTATAATAATAATTATTAGTTAGAAATTAAATATAATATTTTTACAAAAACTACTATCTGTTAATTGAAATCTTCAAAAGGTTTCTTAAAAACTGTAAATACAATAAAACAGTAAATCATTTTAAACTTATACAGGTAATCATACAACCATGTTTTTTTGTAGAGTTTATAATACTAAATCAAGTAATACACAAATTATTAATTTTAATTAATCATAAATTATTATGAATTAAACTTACAATCAATATAATGTACATAATAATATCGTGTCATCCCAACATCTTTGATACTTATTATTTCTGCTAATGCTGAAACAATTTTATGCAAAAAATAAATGATTTTGAATATAATAGTTCTAAAACAGTTACATAAATATTGTCTTTATAATACTTACGCCAGTCGTCACTGCTATGCATTCGCACAGATAAACGACAGCCTTCCGTCAGCAAATGCTAAAATACATGTAGTAAGATATTACATTTCATATAAGCTTCAATCTATATAGTTAAATCACCCTCACCACCGAATCGCATATAAAATCTGATTCTTCTTTCATTTTGATATAATTTCTATTTAATGATTATTGTAAGAGTAACTATTACACTTTAAGTGAAACAATGTTTTTGTACAATTTTCAAGCATACAGATTGCACACAAAGTTCGAAAAGGTCTATAGGTATAGAGAACTTGCAAAATTCAGAATTACGAATATTATGCAATATTTACCACGCCAGACAAAATATTAAATAAAATACCTAAAGAAATCTATTAACTATTTTGTCGTTATGTTTACGGCAAGAAACTGCCACAAAAGTTCAAACCGTAATGTTATCAAAACTTGATTTTGTGAACGAAAATAATCCTGGAATAATAAGTTAAATCCTAGAATTATTCAGTTATCATTATTCCGTTAATATTTACTGTGTTTAACTGATAATGATGGATAATAAACATCTATGATATCTACTGATATCAATTGACAAACGCATGTGTTGTTTTTATTTTTTTTTTATGTAGACTCTATTATAAAGTAGGTACAAACATTTATTTTTTGAATTTGGTTGAGCCATTAAAAAAATCTAAGTATGTATATATAATTTTGTTAAATAATTGAACCGTTTAATATATGTTACTAAAATTGTATATTGTTTTTATAGGCGAGATATAATAGAACAATGGAAGACGATCCATTTTTTAAGCATTACACCTATGATCTGTCACCCGAATTAATAACTTGTCTAAACGATAAGCCTCCACTCGAAGAGAAAACCGTATTAGAATGGCCCGAGTTGGGTAAAATAATATTTAAAAAACCAAAATTAACCATGATAAACAAATATTTAATCAAAGCATTAGAAGAAACACGACCGTTTGCTGAATTACCTAGTGTACCCATTATTGTAAATGATATTAACAAATTGGTTTTACACAAACGATTAATGTCAACTGTTAAAAACCACATCAGTCAATTTGAATTAGAAGTATTGTCCATTTTGGCCAAGTATCATGATTTCGATTATTCTGAAAGGAATTTTGATAATGCAGAATATTTGCGATATTGTTATTGTTTACATGCTTTCAATCATGTTCTTAAAAGTCGAAAGATTGTTGTTGCAAATGATAGTCAAAAGAATGGTAATGAAGATGAATTGCGAGATCAGTGTCTTACTAGACCTAAAGTAGTAATTTTAGTTCCATTTAAAGATTCTGCATATCGAATAATAAAAATGATGATTAATTTTATGTCTCATAATGAAAATTTCAACATAGTACACAAAAATAGATTTTTAGAAGAATTCACTGGGGGGGAATTGTCATTCCCGAAAAAAAATCCCAAACCAGAAGACTATGAAAAAACTTTTGCAGGAAACATTGATGATGCCTTTAGAATCGGTATGGCAGTAACTAAAAGCAGTTTAAAATTATATGAAGATTTTTATAACTCGGACATAATAATTGCTTCACCACTCGGTTTACGTATGATTATTGGTGCTGAAGGAGAATCATCTAGAGATTATGACTTCTTGTCATCAGTAGAAGTATTGATATTTGATCAAGCCGAAATATTTTTAATGCAAAATTGGGACCATGTATTACACATCATGAATCATTTTAACATACAGCCAAAAGAAGCACACGGTACAGATTTACAGCGAGTGCGTAGTTGGTCAATTAATGGTTTATCTAAACATTATAGACAAACAATAATGATTTCATCTTGTAAACTACCTAATTTAATAGCTATTTTAAAAAATAGATGTATAAATTATGGGGGTTCTGTCAGCGTTGTTAATCCAATTGTAACAGGTACTATCAGCCATGTTGTTTGCAGTCTTCAACAATTCTACCATAAAATAAATTCAAAAACTCCTACTGAATCCATTACACAGAGATTTGAGTACTTTACAAATAAAGTTCTAACACAAATTCGAGCATCGAATGATAAACATGTAATGATTTACGTACCTTCATACTTTGATTTTGTATGTATCAGAAATTATTTTAAAATGGAAGATTACAGTTTTGTACAAATTAGTGAATACACAAAACCAGGCAAAGTAGCTAGAGCCAGAGATTTGTTTTATCATGGAGAGTGTCAAATTTTGCTGTACTCTGAACGTTATCATTTTTATAATAGAACTAGAATCCGTGGTATTCAAAGTATTATTTTTTATCAACTTCCAACAATCGCAGGATTTTACAGCGAGCTTTGTAATTCAATTATAGAGAATGATAGCATTAACAATACTATAACAGCACTCTACTCAAACTATGATTCATGTATGTTAACTTCAATAGTTGGTACTCAACGAGCTAAATATATGTTATCTTCAGAACAAAAAATACACATGTTCCATTCAGGCACATAATTTTTGTTTTGATTAAATATCTGAATAAAAAGATATTATTTGTTTAAAATAACTGTAATTATTTTTCCAGAGGTTCAGAGTTAGTTTCAAAACTAATAACCTTTTGTCTTTATATTTTAAAGTTCCGGAGTTTAATTAAAATTTTGATCTTATATTATTTTTTTTCTAAAGCTATTAAGTCTCATTTTTCTTTTTAATGTTATTCGGTGTGATATTAAAAAAATATGTGTTTCTAACCACAATACATTTGATTTAGTTGTGAAATATTTTTAGTTAAAATAGTAAAATAGTATTTGACAGTTTTCAAACCTCTACATTTTTCCAATAAAAAAAATATAATATTAAATAATTCAATTCTTACATTTTTTAAATGCAATGTATTTCTAAGAAATTGAATTATATACCACAAAAATAGATCAAATTCACTTTTCACAATTTTCAACTACTTAACAAGTATTTTTACATTAAATAATTATTATTACAATTATTTATCCGACATTTCAAGTTCTGGCTGTTCTCCGAGAGACTTGGTTATTTGTTCATATTTTTCAGCCCTATATGCTTTCTTTGCTTCATCTAATAGAACATTATGTATAAAATTTCTTTGGTCCGATTTCTGAGACAGTATTGGTGGAAACGGATTGCCTAAAAATTCAAATTTATATTATTGTTGAATACATGATCATATTATTATACTTATCCGGTAAACAAACCTCTAAGTTCCAATACAGATCGTGGATATACTATATCTGGGTAAGCTTTTGGCGCTCGATACAACATTGTGTACGACGACTTGTAATCATTAAACCGTGGTGCTAACACTTTGAACAACTTGTGTATCAACTGTTTCTCATCTATCCAATAATCGGCCATTTCCATGGTGGCTTGATGTGTATCTCCGTGCCTGATGGCTTCAGAGATTAACTGTTAGATAAAATTAAAATTAAAACAATCTTTAGTAATATTGTTAATAAAAGTGAGGTTTAAACAAAAAAAAATATGTATAATAATTGCTCACTCTTTCTGCATATCCTCTTGTTTCGCTTGCTAGTGTGTAATTCAATTCTAAACGTTCATATTTGAACAAGGCTGTTACAGTTTTTCGTAATTTTTTTAATCGGCCTTGTGGTCCTTCAGGATTTTTGAGGTTCTTATGGCGAGGATTTATGCGTATTCTCAATTTTGACATTAACTGTGAGACCTCTGCTTGATTCATTGTACAACGATTTTTTTCAGCAAATATTAATAATTAATAATATGTTTCTTTGCCTGAAATGAATTCGCGGCCTGAAGTCTGATTTTGGTAACGATGATCAAAAGCTCATGACCCGTTATCATTCGATGATAACATAATCATATCTTTGAAATTCAGGTTTCTATATCACGGTTAAAAATCTACCGTGGTATCTATAACCGCGATGAATAATTTAAAATGTCCATGATGAAAATTAATTCAATGATTTCAATGAAAATGTGATATAGAAATTTTGGAGTTTCAAAAAATTTCGTAATTATATTGTAGACGTAAACTGTCAGTTTATATTTTCGATTCGGCGATAAAGGCGGAATGAAATACATGCTACATGTGAAAATTATTTTCTCTGGTCATTTTACTATAAAATAATAGGTATGTAATTTATAGTCAAATATTTATATATTAATTATTAAACGACTAAACACATTAAATTATACGAAGGGATCTGTGCAAAAACGTCATAGACTCCATTTTTCAAAAAGTTTCTGGAGACCGAAAAATCGTTTTAATATATAGGGTTTGGATATTATACTTTCGTCGTGCGCCAGAACTCGAGCTACTTCAATATTTTAGCCGGAGTTCCTCAAAGCAGCGATATTGTTCCCTTTCTTTATAATGTATTTATTCAAGACATTTCTAATACATCTTTTACTGAACTCAGTTCCTACGCGGACAACACGGCAATTGTGGCTTCCAATGAAAATCCAGTTTTAGTTTCTAATATGAAACAGAAACACGTTAACATAATTTACCATTGTACAAAGCGAAGGAAAATCAAGATAAACGAATCCAAGTCCTCCTTTATAACATTCCACCTAAAAAAAGGAACATGCCCTCAAGTAATAATGAACAAGCACTCCGAGCCCTATTTGCCCAGAAGTAAAATACCTAGGTCTCATACTTGACGAAAAACTAACCAGGAATCCCCATCTAAAAGATATACGAAAAGTCCTTAATGCCCGTCTTCATCTCCTAAGAGCCCTATTGAGATCTAAAATGAATATTAACAACAACTTAACGATTTACAAGTCCTTACTCAGGCCGCTATGGACATAAATCATCCAACTGTGGGGAACCGCTAAACCTCCAAACACGCGAACAATTGAACCTTTCCATTCCATTTATCTTCGTCTGGTTCCCTCTACACCCTGGTACACTACCAGCATCAATCTCCACAAAGATATTAATATACAAAATCTAAAACTAATTTCCAACACCATATTTCACAATAAACTCCAATCTCATACAAAGCCGGCGATCACTAAACTATCAACTATATATATAACACAATTTCCGATAACCCACGTCGCGTCGCAACCTCAAAAAAAAAAAAATGGTGTACCTTCAGTACGTAATCAAGCAACATAAGTGCTAGGTGTTACCGCTGGCGGCGTGCAGCTCTTCGGAGCGTGTGCGCCTACTTGACTGTCTCGCACGAGGCGGCGCTAATCGTAGCGGGACTGCCTCCCGTCGATCTGTTGGTTTCTCGCGGGTGCAGGGCGTTCGACGCTCTGCGCGCGTTGGGGCTACAGCTGGCGACGAACCCCGCCCGTCAGCACTCCGTACGAAGATCCTTCTCTCGACCAGCTGGACGGTAGATCGGATCCGATCTACGGAAGCGCCGGAGGAGAGCGGGCGCGCGTTAACTCGCTCGCTCATCCCCCTCCCGACGTGCTAGTGCGGTGGGTTACGAGACCGCACGGTTCAACGACGTATCGCCTCACTCAACTGCTCACGAGGTACGGATGCTTCAACTCGTTCCTTCATCGGATCGGGCGACCTCCGTCTCCCGGATGTTTTCACTGCGGATTTCCCAGTGAGGAGAACGAGGTGGATGACGACGCTCTCCACACCTTGATGCGCTGCGAGGCGTTTGACGGGGACAGGGAGCGCCTGGTCCAGAGGATCGGTCTGTTTGAACCGGGTGACTTGGTGCCGCTCATGCTGGAGTCCCCAGACCACTGGGATGCCGTGGTCGACTTCGCCAAAGAATCATCGTAGAGAAGGAGTCGGCAGAACGGCAGCGCCAAGCCCTCGACGTCGCCGGCGTGTGCCGCTGCCGTCGTTGATCGGGTCCCCGTAGTCCCCCCCTGACCATGTGAGGGCAGCAAGTGGGCTTCGGCCCGGCTACTGCCCATTCCCACGGTAGGGCAAGAACTGTTGTTGCACACCCATGTGAGCCCGCCCTGCCTAGGGGAAAACGGGATTTTTATTTATTTTATTTTTTTTAATTGTATTGTTAATTTTTAATAAATGATGGCGACCCGCCTCCCGAAGTAGTGCCTCACGGCGTTTTCAGGAGGCGGGGGTATTGTCGGTTAAAAAAAAAAAAAAGTGTTACCACTGGGTATCCTCCCTAATTCATAGGATTTAGTTTTTATTATATTGTCATTTTGCCAGCTGTTAACTGGGTAACCTTTCTAATCCTAATCTATTCACTGTCACTGTTTATATATTATCACTTGTTTAACCTACTGAATGAACAAATTGTATAGATTGTAAATATATTTTCTTAAAAATATATTTATATATAATGAGTGAATAATAAGACGACATAGTTCCACCAAATACGTTATATTTACGGGTTATCGGAATTGCATCAATGTTGTACAGACATACGCGTAATTTTCCCCGTTATCAGTTAACGTTTAAAACGAATTTCGACGAAAAATAAAGTTATGACGTTTTTTGTACAGAGCCCTTCGTATGTTAGATTTCGAATAATCTTATTTTACGAATTACACCTACCTACAAATATCAGTTAAAGTGTACAATAATATGTATGGGGGAAAAAACTAGTAATTTCATAGAGTCTCTATGGTTTACACACGCGCCTTTTGCAAAAATAAGTAAGCCTAAACCTTTTCGATGGTACTACAAGTACCTACTTCCAATTCGGATTTAAGTTATCTAACGCGCATCAAGGTACTCAGCCGCTCGCCTACTTAAAAAACTACGAGAACTTTAATCGTGGGCAAGGCCGTATCTGAGGCTGAGAGGGGTCCAGCCGGAAATATTGTTTAACATCATACAAATTGTCAAAACTTAATTTCACTATTGACTAAAATTACAATATACATGTTTTTCTGCGATTCGACCGCGTTGGATACGGCGAAATTCTGAAAACGTCGATGATTGAATCAGTAATATTCAATATTATCGACGATTTAATAGTCATTTTTTTTTTTTTTTTGGTATCTTAATTTATTTGCTCCGACGCGGTCGTCGATGATCCGCGTAAACTAATATTGTTCGGCCATTTTTACTCACTTGTTTTTGTTGCTTATTTCATTAAACGTTTGATTACGTTAATGGTAATATTCCTATTCAGAGTCCCGACGATCATATAGGTATTCGGAAAAATCGTTACCCTAACCTAAACTAACTTAAATTATTTTGATTTTTTATAGGTACCTATTTGTTATAGTCAAACTTTTGCTGGTCCACGACCAATTGTGCTGTATAAATTTCCGCCGTTTCCGGGACACTGATGTGCTTACCGCACCGCATCAGTTCGACGAGTATTAGCTGTAATGTCTTCCGCGCTAGTCGTCCGTTGTTGCAAGTAAGTTTTTAGTCATTTTAGATAGTTATATATACTAAGTTATTCCTGTTCGGTATTCACCGTGTATGACATAGTAATTTTCACTATTAGGTAAGTGTTAAATATTATTTTCAATTTTAGGTACATATTACGTATAAAATTACAAATTGTCATATATTTTTTATACATAATATATATTACATATTTTACTTTATAAATTATAAAAATACTGTACATAATATAAAATTAAAATTTAACAACTAATTTATATATTGTTAATATTAAAATAGTATTTAATATTTGTTGATCAAATTTTTTTATAAACTATATATCAACTAATTACTTGCTTAAGTTGTGTATAAATATTTTTTTATTTTACTTCGGATAATCGTTGTAAATACCTAGATACCCATATCATTTATTAGTGTGATTTCCTGTAAAAAATTGTGTCGATGACAAAAATTCGTCATGATATTGTTATCGTTGTAAATACCTAGGTATCTATATCATTTAATAGTCTATCTTCCTGTAAAAAATTCTGTCGATGACAAAAATTCGTTATGATATTGTTATCGTAATTATAAAATAATGATAAGATTGCAAATCTTATTACTGTTATCACAATATCATATCACCGATACGGAAGTTAATCGTGGTTAATGAGGTTAATCGCGGTTAATGTAACTGTGATTATAATGGTGAGATCCATACATGATGTCAATCGCGATTAAATCGTTCGATTACATTTAATCACGATAAATTAAATCGTGATTAGTGTTTTTTTTTTTTTTTTTTGGTGAAATCTGTCCTTAGGGTAGAGTATATAGTTAGTTTTGTTCTGTAGTGTTCTGCGTGTAGCATTACCCGACCTTATCCTAAAGGTTATACATTGTTCTTGTTCGTTTATGTGTCTTAAAAATTTGACATAAACGATTATTATTAATTTTATTATGGTCAGATAGATTAGGAATCATTTAATTTAATTTAGTTAGGTGGTACATCTATACCTATGTATATTATATAAAACAACCGCTGTAAAGACTATTACTCCCAACGGTTTCCTGAATATGTAAAATGCGCGTCTGCTTAAATAGGTTAATATTTGTTTTGTCTCAAGGGACTGTCGCGTCCCTGAAAACCGCCACGACATAGCTGCAGGTTACAGTAGCGTATTTACGGGGAGACGGATCTCCCCCACATGATGTTTTTAAAAAATAAAAATAACTATTTTGCATCCCGAAGAAAATATATTACCTATATACTCATAGTTACAGTCGCGGGATTTTTCCGGATAGAATATTGCGCTTATAATAATTTAAATATAATAATAATAATAACGGATGAATTTAGGTGAAGATAAGCAACGTGTTTTGTGTTTATGGTGTTGATAAGTTATTATAAATAATGAGGGGCCGGGGGAACCGGAGCCAGTGACCTATGGATAAATACATATCCCTTCCCACCCAAGAAAAAATCCCAAACACGCCACTGTCAGGTTATATCGATATAGATTTATCGCGCTCGCGCATATATATATATATATATATATATATATATGAGTACGATTATTTATTCACGTTCGTATTGTATAATATTTGAATATATACAATCGACAACGATATAGAGACTATACAGACGTCCGGACCGCAGGGTAGAAGGGGTGGGGTAATCAATCGTCGAACTTTGTGCGGGACTGGAGATAAATCGATGAGACCGGCGGCGGCGATAGCGTCGACAACGCGGACAGAAATCGCGCGTCGATCGGTCGAAAAATCGGATACATATTTATACCGATATAAATCCATGTAGACCCAACTGTAAACTATATAGTTTACGGGTGGTCTATGGATAAATCGCCGCGGCGGCGGGCGGCCCGTTTGTTTTTCTTCCCGGCGACGCGATGTAACGGCCGCCGCACGCGCTAACCGGACAGGGGCAAAAAATATTGATCATTCGCGTTTTTTTTTTTTTCTACTCTCGTCGTTTTCACGACGCTCGTCGGATTCCATACTTTGGCGTCGGGGTATTTCGCGTACAGATGTCGTTCGGATCCGACGTTGTCGTTGTCGTCGTCGTCGTCGTCGTCGCTGCCGACGCGCATGCAGCAGTAGCAGCAGTAGCAGCAGCAGCAAAATAATATTGTATTCGTTGGGGTCGCAACAGCTCCGGCGACGGCGCCGTCTATATACCTAACAAAATATATACGGTCAGCCGCCGCCGTCGACAGAGAGCCCGCGCGACGGCCTGCTCCTCACCGCCGCCGGCCACCAGTCGCTTTTACGCCGTCGTATATAGCCGTGCACGACGACTCTACGGCACGGTACCGGGTAGTATCCTGTCGATTGTCGGCGCGCCACCGCTGTCGCCGTATAAATGCGCGGCGTCGTTCGGTCGTGTGTTCGAAACGTTTCCGCCGCCGCCGCCGCCGCTGGGATAAGAGTACCATAATGAACGGCCATGCCCGCCGCCGTCCGTTCCGTTACTGTTGTCATTGCACGGCCGCTGACCACCGCGTTTGGACTTTCTCGTCGACTCGGCTGCTGTACATGAAAAGTGAGTAATTTTTTGCGGTTAATTCTTTTTTTCCTCTAGCTTTTCGGTTCGTATTGACGTAATATTTTTTTCCTATTATAATTATCATATTGTTAAAATATTAACATATTATACGATCCGAAAAAAAAGTATTGGTAATAATGTTTCGATTTGAATAGTATTATTATTGTTTATCGGAGTGAGGGGTGGAGGGGCAGAATACTTCTGTCGGCCGGAGCATAATTGTTATTGTGTTTCGGTGTTTATGGTGGCGATTTGTATATTTTATTATACAAAATGAATGGGTAAAACGGATTTATATATTTAACTTTTGTAAAACGAATAGCAGAAATTATCTTCGTTTGTTTGGAGTCTCGGTTTTCGTCGAATCGAAAACTATCCTCTTGCCGTCGTCTACGGTCCGTTGGCCTATGAGTTTTTCGGAAAATTTATACCAAGCGCCACGGAGAATAGTTATAGGCGCCCGCAGGGATATGAACGGTACGGATATAATTCGTTTAATCCGTCAGTCACCGTTTTTTATATATTATTATCATCATCATCGTGTTTTCTATACGACGATTATCGTCGTTCCATATAATCGATTTGCGCCGGAAGGAAACCCGTACAACAATGTATAATAATAATATATACCGGGTGTCTCCATACCCATTAGGAGGCGTAGAAAACCGCGACAATCTATTCGCAGCGGCGGCGTCGGTGGCGTTGTCGTCGTCGCCATCGATTAATATAATATTACATTATATACCTACCCTACCTACCCCTATGTACGTGTCCGAAAAAAGAGCCCCGTTAATTCAACGATATATGTTACGCAACATGTTCGCATATTATTATAAACCCGGAATTATAGGGCCCGGAAGTATGCATGCACTGAAAACCACCGAAATACGCACCCGTTTATGCCCTTGAATTTTTATATATATATATATATATATATATTAATTTAAAAAAAAAAAAAACATTTTACCACTACAATTTGTATTCAAACTCGGTTGACCGGTAATTAAACATTGTATTTTTTTATACGTTTAAAAATAAAACTTATTTATTTTGTCGTCTGGTCGAAAATGTAACGTTGCGTTATAACATAACAGACCCGTGTTTTATGCCGGTTATAAGAATATTGAGCAGTTATCCATGGCCAGACATAAAACAATATAAATTTTATTTTCGACAATTATATCAACAAAAAAAATCCTCGAAATATGCAAAATAAAATTTTGTATTTGGTTCGTTCAGTAAAAAAAAAAAAAAAAGTGCAAAAGCATAAACTTCCGGGCCCTAATAATTAGGAATGGGATTTCGGTGCACTTTGCGTGTTATTTTCCAAAACTCACCGCGTTGTATAGTCACATATTCGTTTCACATAATACTTTACATTCTTTCAAATTTAGTTTATTCTGTATACATTTTTTTTACAAATTTTGGTTTATGGGCATTTTTGGAGTTTTGAAGTCTTCGTCATTTATAGGTACCCAAATTATTAAAAAGTTAACACATTTTTAGCGCATTATTTAGAATTTTCGGGACATAAAAGCAATTTGTTAAGGGCATTGTTTGTTTAGGGTTGCATAGGGCATTTTACGTTTCCTGCCCTACTAATAATATAGGTAGATTATACCCTACGCCGGTATTAAAGTTTTCGGGCGATTAAAGTTTCGATCGTCATTTTAAATTGCATATATAATATCCGTCAGCTAATAATGTGTATAATGTGCCAAGCCATATTATATTTTCCATATTATAAATAAAATATAAACAAAATAGTTAATCGATCTCGACACGCGGGCAATAAACTGATGGATAATCGCAGTATATGATATACGTATATAGTTTTGACGGATACGGATTAGTTGGTTTTCGCGTTGTGTAATTATTAATATAATATTATTGTTAGACGACGGGTCTGAGTGTCGAATAAAATAATAAAAAAAATGTACGTAGGAAAAATAGATAGACGATAGATTACATCGTCGTCATCAAGAAAACGGTCAAGAAGATAGGTGACACGATAGACGAAAAATCCGGGAAAGGAGGAGTAGCTCAAGAGCTCTATACTCCAAGGAGTATTATAAATAGAAGATGATGACGGATATATGGGGGGGGAGGATGTGTAAGACGATATTGGATTATCCGATTTATTTTTCATTGTTCGTGCCGTTTTGTAAACGAACGTGGACGGAAGAAGGTGGGTGGAGAGGACAAGAGAGATGATAAAGACGAGATTGAGATACGAGGCTATCTGCGGGGGCGTTCATAGAAGATGTGGGAGAAATGACCGCCGGTGTTGGCGGCGGGTGAAAATCCAGGACCAACGGTGACGAGATGAGAGGCGGAGGAAAAGGAGATTCGGCGGTTCCTTTTATATATCGTCTAAAATATACCTATATACTATATTTTATTACTTAATTTTTGAAATTTTAATTATTATTTACATGACTGCGGGGTGCATCGTGTGTATTACTTTTAAAATTTATTTATTTATTATTATTATTTTTTTTAAATTATTTGTACACGTCGTATTACGTGTAACGATGTTAGGCCACGACAGATAGGTAGATCGAAAAATACAAAATAAATTGTAGGATACCTAACGTGTTATTATATATTATAAATACTCACTGCGTCATCGTTATAAATCAGGGACCGCCGCACGAGAAATGATTTCCCTGAGGTGTGAAAGAATACATTTTGCCAGGGTCATAACGAACACTTAGATTACTCGCTTTATATATACTGCGCGATATTTACCGAAAAATTCGAAATGTGGATAACACGTTCGGAATAAAAGAAAAATTATTCAAAGGGTTGGAAAATTTACATAGTAAGGTAGCGTTTCGGAATAGTGTTTTTTTTTTTTTATTTTTTTTTTTTGTAATATTCGGTGTAAAAATTATTTTCACGATGTGTAACATTTTTACACGTCTTTTGTTAGATGTTTTTGAAAACTAACATTTATTTGAATTAATAATCCGTGTGAACCACGACGCTGACGAGCATAAAACTTAATTTATCCGGTCCGCGGTATCCTACAGATTTTTCCGATAAAACAGGCTTTTTATTTTTTATTTGTTTTACTACTTATATAACCCGTCTTCATCTTCTTCGCCTTGCACATATTCCTATATCCATCATCATTTCCTCGTTCGTACACTTTAACACATTTATACCTTCACCGTGCACATCATCGTCCCTAATAACATTACCTTTAATCATTTTTTCCTCGGATTTTACGTTTCTTCCGGCTTTCATGTACATATGCTTATCGTCTCGAACTATTCCCTCCACCGACTCCCTATTATGTACACCTCCCTTAATAGTGGCGCACGCGGGCATCGTTATCGGGATTTCACGGCATATAAAACGCGATTTGTCAAATACCCGTCGTAATCATTAATATTTTGCGGCCCGTAATATTATTAGATTATATATTATATATTATTTCGTCTGTTTTTTTATTTCCGTTGTTGTCGCCGTCGTCGCAGAACGATCATTAATATCCGCCTACATTAATAATAATTAACACCGCGCAAAAGTACCTATACAACACCGCTATTACGTTACGTGGGCTCGACAGGGGGTTGTCCAAAGGGGCGCTCCGTCGTAGTTGGGGGTGGGTAGTGAGGACTGCGGTCGTGTGCCGATGCCGTCGGTGGGGATGGATGCGGGGCGGGGTGGGCCGGCGACGGGCACCCACCGTGGTAGAGGTACGTACCGTTTTCGGATCAATATCTCATCTGCCAGCGTGTATATACGCCGCAAAACAGGACGTTACTGTCAATCTGTTTTATTAATACACGAGCCGTGCTCGTACGTATTAAACGTTAACCGGGCGCGTACATAACGAATAAACGACTGTTTGATGGGTTCCATGTGTCCTGAGAGGAGCACCGACATATAATATAATAATAATGTTTACATGCATATATTACACACGGACATACGTAGTTTTCCTTTTTCCTTTTTTTTTTTTTTTTTTTTTTTTTTTTTTTTTTTTTTTTAACTCTTTTACGGTTTTACACCAATCTGACGGCGCCGGTTGCCCGTATTATATATTCGGCGGAAGTCGCGGCGAACCCGGTCGAATTCACCCATGGCCATCAATATGTTTATAAAAAACATATTCTTTTTATAGTATATTTTATATGTTTATCAGTATTATTTAGCCATATGGAATTACCTACGGATTTCTTACTACGACGGTAAGAGCGCGTAAAATAACCGACAAATATTTTAGTATTTAAGTATTTTAGCAATTGGCAATAGACTAAAATAGTATGATTACTATAGTAACGATTATGGACGGTTAAAAACAAACCGTTATTATAGTTCATCCCATTTAATATACACGGCTAATAAATTGACATAACTGTTTGTGCGTATAACAACTTCAATATACAAAGTAATATATCGTATTAATATTATAATATATAGTAATATTATTGGTATTATACTCCGTTACAAAAATGAAGACACTAGTTCTGCGCATTGCGAATGATAAGTAGCTGGCGGACCTTGTGTAACAAAACAGGTAATTGGTGCAGGATGCGCGCCACTGGACGAAAACCGGTCGCCGCCTGATGTCATCTCTTTTGGAACGGAGTATAGAAACTACTTAACAAAAAAGAAAAATACGACCAAAGCATATTCAGGAAAAAAAAGACACTTGTGTCGTTGTTGAAATGGCAAATTTTATTCAATTCAAACATCATCTATTTAAGAACCAGGTTCAATTGAAACAAAATACTGTTTCCTAAAAACCGGACACAATTATTCCCAACAATATTGGATTTTTCCTCCTTATTTTTGTTTATTACATAGTTTCCATAACTTTCCTCTACCCCATTGATATTTCTTTCTTATTTTCCTTCTTCACTGAGTTTCCACAGTTATTTTCAGGTATAAGCTAATCCATTAGTGGTGTCCGGACTTTTCGGATGTGTAAATACTAACAAATATAAAATATGTATGTATGAATACGAATAGTGCAATAATAAATAATATAATGCTTAATGCAAAGTAGTTGTTGTCTATTACGCACTAAAATATTTGATTTCTTAAAAAAAAAAAAATTCCGTACATTATAAAAAAAAATATATAATACGATGTTTGAACTTATTGTTCAAATAAATATACGTTATCCTAAATAAAAGTATGCTAATTCAAATCGATAAATTCAAAAAGTCTATATAAGTGTAAATTTATTTTATACAGCCAAGTATCTTTTTTTTTTTTTTATAATCCAATAAACGCATTGACAATTCGAATAAATAAGTACTTATGGTAAACGGTTTTATCCAGTGCAACCAAGATGGCCAAGATTTATAATCTGGGTGGGCCAAACTGGGGCTACTGATTTATAGAAAGATCCAGTGGCGTGACGAAAATCGCCTTACCAATCACCTATTGGATGGTTACAATTACAGGTTAACAAAAAAATTCTCATAATTTTAGAAAACATCAAAATAACGATTTCTGTTTAATTTTAAATTAAATCTAAAACACAAACTATGATTTCTACATTTGTACGTATTTTAAAATATGATGTAATACAAAACAAAAATACTATGAATTTATACAGGGTGGGCCAGCCGTGGTCTGGGAAGATTTTAGGATGGGCCGCGGCCCACCCTGGTCCACCACTGATACCACCACTGGTCTTATCGTACCATATTTACGATGAGGTAGTCGGGACACAAAATATTTACCGTGCTCTCATACGTTCGTGCGCATATCTGGGACTCGATTGTTTACCTCAGTGGTTCTCAATCTGTTTAGACAGCGGTGCCCTTTTTTTAGTCAAAATTGAGCAGCCAATGCTCTTCTGTGAAAACCACGGGGAAATTTTTAAACGTAAAATACTTAAAAAGAATAAAAACGATATAACGTTCAATTTGTTTTATACCATTCGGTACAACTTATGAAGAAACTTGATCAAATTTGTGTGCATTTTTACTAGGTACATAAAACTAAAACAAAAATCCTGAGACGAAATTAACAGAAACCGTTACTTATTGTGTTCTCTTATTTTTCGGTTTTTCCCAATTTTAAAGAAGTGTAAACAAAAAAAATAAATAAAAACGTTCAATACAGAAGAAAAAAAACACATATCAAAGTAAATAAATACATTATTTGCTTAAGTTAGATTATTGTAAATATTTATTTTTTTTCATATGGGCCGCGATGCTTCAGAAAAGAGCTCGTGGTGCCCTTAAGGCACCAAAGTTTATGAACCACTCATTCACCTATGTATAGCTGCGGTTTCCTTGTAATCTGTTTTGTATTCGTCTAAGAATATCCGATGTGGTTTTTTTTTACACATTCATTTTTAATCGAACGACAATAACACTTTATATACATTGGAAAACGCGAGTAAAATATCTACGAATATTTTCTGTATAATTATAATAAAAAAAATCATATATAATGGAACGGACGTGTTAGTAGACATTACGCCGGTATACTTATTAATACTGTTACGATGACCTTATCGTAGCTACTCAGAGTCCATTGAAACATTTATTACATCACAAAAGCGTCATATTCAAAATTTGCCCAGGGCTATTAAAATAATAATATAAGTAATATTAAATAGTAATGTAAAGTTTTATCTAAAATAAATTTCATTCGAATATTTGTACATTTTTCGAATAATTATTAATTATATAGATAATAATTAGTTCAACTCTGCGTGTACTTCCAAGGCATCGTAACTAATTTTCCTTTATCATATCTACAGCCCCTAGCTCATATAATATGTTGTCGATAATAATGCAATGAATTTAACTATGTCAAGCCTCTAGATAATATATAATATGGACGAAGGTCCCTATATATTATTATCGACAAAATAATTATCAATAAATTGAGTATTAGAATTTATTGAAGGTAGATATTATATTATTAATATTATATAGAAACCCCTACGTCAATCGTGAACAGGGCCTGATTGGGTAGTCTCGGCCCTCCGAGAAATATTTTTCTATCGGCCCATAATTTACTAGAATGGTCCATATTTTAATATTAACCCTCCGTTACTACCCTGGGTCTAATAGACCAAGTTGTAAATACGATTTTGTTTATTTTATGTAACATTTGTTGAAAATAAATGTTCTAGAAACATATTTGGGAATTTGAGTAGAATTATAGTCGATTTTGAAATAAATTTGAAAAACTAGGTTAGAGTAGTAGCAGCGGGGTTTGGGGTCCTCAGTTATGACACTGTTGATTTGACAAGCTGAGCGAGGAAATTGTTGTCATAATTTTAATTCCGTTTAACCAAAATTAACCGTAATCTAGAAAATTTCTGCATTAGCGTATGCATCATTTATTTTTTAAATACCTTCTTCTCCCCTCAGCACCCTCATAAAAATGTTTGCTATCTTAAAATTGGATTATGACGAAAGGTTTATACCTATATGTGTTTCATTTTTACTGGCCGTGCTAAATATCTACTACGGGCGTCCCATGAGGATTAATTAACTTATAGAGATGGGATAATGCAGTTATCATTCCCGACGTACCATTTTAAATTAGTCGGCATAATTGTTTTGTCGCTGAACCGTATTGTTTATACGATTGTATTTGATACATCCTAGTCACTACATATATATGTATATTAATCATATTATTCTAAATGATATGGGCACACCGATTTCGATAAAACTAAATTATCGGTCCCGCAGTGGTTTCTTAATTTTAATCCGATTGACATATAAATAAATAATATGGATACATAAGACACGCATCGATATTTATACTAATTACTAGAAAAAATCTAGTTTTTATTTTTGTTTTACACGAATGACAATACATTATATAAAATATTTAATATTATATTATGTAATAACAAATTATACGTACATGTTACTATTGTATATGATCCAAGTAGTAAATTGATGATATTAATTGATAATAGTATACTGATAACATTCAGCATTTAGTACTGATCTTGATCTTTCGACGAAATTCCTCAATGTCCGTTAGGAGAATGTCGAGGAGCGACAGGCGTCTGTTTAAAGTTTTACTTCCTAGGTTGTAACGCGGGCTTTGTCCGAGTCTTTTAGCTTGGCGTGAACATTTTTAAATCGAGTTTTAAATTGATTCAGGTATTTCCCTGTCGTTATGAATCTACGATTCCCCCCATAAACCACGGTGCTTTTAAGCATATCCTTAGAAATCTATTTTGAAGAATTTGGATTTTGTTAATTTCATTAGATGACGCAGTCACCCAAACGAGACAGGCGTAGGATATCAGAGGCCTTATTGTCCAAGTGTACAAAAGGAGGGATGATTTAATATGAAGTGTCGATTTGAAATTGACTAAAGGGTAGAGTATTATCGTTCTGGTGTATCCCAGTGACAGTTTTTTTTTTATTCCATGTTAATCTTCCGCCAAGAAAGACGCAGAGGTACTTGACCCGGTTGTTATGCAAATATTCTGTGTGATCATTATACCTTTTTAGAGTAAATATTTTAGCTACGATTTTTGTAGTATATGATCTAAAATATTGTTATACGCGTGTCCAATCTATATTACATACCGAATTCACCTCTTTTCATTTCGTTTAAATAAAAATAAAATTCGTGCACCTCAAACACAAGGAAAACGTTAAAAAAAAAAAATTATTTATGCCTATTAAGGAAACGTTTGCCCAGTATTCGGTATTATGCAATTTTAAATGAATAATGTTTCTCCATTCTTGAATTTTCCAATAATTCAATTTTTAAAAATATTTTTAAAGAGAACAACCGGTTTCTTAAACCGGAAAAAATCATATTGGTTTGAAGCTTTGCTTTTTTTTGTACTATTAGAAAATATTATAATTTACTACACTGCTATTAAGTATAGGTAAATGTAATTACCCACCATGGAGCGGTCATCATTCTAACTCATTAGTCGTTACTTATACAATTAATATTTTATCTCCGTTATAATGTTGCCTATAACTTTGTAGTAGGTATTTATTACTCATAACTTACCAAGTGTTTAATTATGGTTTCGGTTTTATCAGTGCTCTAAAAAACATAGTGAATTGGCGGCGGTATTGCGCGATATGCAGTGGATGCGGCGGCACTAGTTTTGAAACTAACAGGTGTTAATAGGCTAGTCAGTCACATTGTAGTTTTACGTTTGAAACTAGTTAATAAATAGATTCGTTTTCGCATTTGTACAGTTTAGGAGGATTCGTAAATCGAATCTTTTCGCGTTTAACCGGCTTTAATATTTAGCGATGGCCGACAGCCATAGACAACAGGTGAGTGGTGGTGGTGACAGTAAAATAAGTAAACGAATTGTAAGAAAATAATATTATTGTATAATATATATATACGTTATTACATATACCGTGCAATATATGCGTCTGTATACTAGTGAAAATTAATATTAGTTTTTCCCGGACCATCATATGTGTATGTGAATGTTGACCGATATTAAAATAAAATCATCAAACCATTTTCAATAATGAATGACTACACAGCAATGAATATAAATACAGACAATATTGATAATAATTCTTGATTATCGAAACGTCATACAGCATCTGATGAACATTATTTTACAGATACTAATAATTTTGTTGAAGCAGTTGATGGAGTTGATGATAAAAGCAAGATTTCTGTTCGAAAAGTTGTTTACAGACAGACAAAAAAAAAAAAAATTAAAAAAACAAAAACACATCATAATAAAACCAATATAATACTCGCTTTGCTCAGAATCGTACAAAAACACTTATGGTTATAATATTAGAAACTAATAACATATTTTCAAAAAACAAAACGTTAAGCATTTATAACACATGGATATCTATGGAATATGTTATGCCTTAATGCACCACACCCTGTATATTTAGTATCTATAATACATGAACGGTGTGAAAAATGTATTGACTTTGGTAAATTGCATAATTAAAATTATAATTATAAGGTTTGTTATAAGGGTTTTCGGTTAATATTATTTCTTTCAGTTTAAGGAACCGGTAAATATTGATTTTATGTTTTATGGGTTTTTTAAAAACGTGAAAACCGTATTAAAATATAATAAATAAATTACTTATTTGAATTTTAACACTCAAAACAACCAAGAGACATTAATAAAGTGTTTTTTATTTTTATCGTATTATTTATGAAACTGTACGTTCAACAGTATTAAATACTATAGTAAATTGTCTTAAATGTCTATATTCGTATAGATCGGTTTTATAATATGTCTATTTCAAAATTTGATATGTATTGTATTTTTTTTAAAAAAGATTACTTTTCGGTTTTTCATAATAGTAATGATACCACCGCAAACAATGGCTTATACAGGTTTTTTAAATAGGGAACGAGGAGGCTGGTTAATGAAAATTATTTATAGTAATGCAAGTAAAATAATATTTATATTTATTTTATACCTTTTTTCATCATGAGGTTATTTTACAGAGTACATAATTGTACGGTACAACTATTTGTACTTGAAACAAATGATTATTATTTTGTTGGTAGGTAATAAGTTTTCAGCACTGAATAGTTTATATTATTATTTTTTGTATTTTACACAACCAATGGTGGGGCACCACCGCTCTGGGTACCTCACAGTCAAAATTATGAACAACTATTAAAATATAAATGTACGGTAACACAGTTTTTTTAAACAAATCGTTTTATTATAGTTCAGTTTATGCCGAGTCCGTATTATTTTAAATATGTGCTTTCCGTTTTAAAATTATAGTTAAATTTTCGCAAGGAATATACCACGGATAATTCGCGTTTTTAAAACATTCTATAATTTGTATAATATAATCTACGTTATTATTTACAATTTAGAGGTGATAAACTTTTTTTTTTATTATTTAAGAAAAATTTACAATTTATACTGCGCTGTACAATAAGTAATTGTGATGATAAAGAATTCGTTTATGACATCATATGAAGAGGAGTAATGGAACCCAACATGAACTTAATTTTAATTTACTAATTAGAGTAAGTCTCTGCACCATAGTTGTTTCAGACGACGCGTTGGATTATCAGAGAGAGAATTGCACTAGAGTGTGGAAATTATAGGGCTAGGGTGAATTGATCATTTGAAATGGAATCTGTAGTAGTGTATGGAAGGTAGTTGTCGTACTGTTTTGATTTTTAAATCGTTATGGAGTGTGTCATTGGGTATGTGCCAGGGGGCAGAAGAGACGATACGAAAGGCTATTGATTGGAACGCCTGTATAGTACGGATTTACGAGGGTTTGGCACATCACCAAATCTGAATAGCATAAACCCATACGGGTCTTAGAAGTGTTTTGTATACAATATTTTTTGTGTGTATAGTCAACTTTCACTTGAGGATTGGTCGAAGGAGATATAGTCAACTGTTTAGTTTTTTTCTTATGATTTAAAAATGAGGGCCCCAGGTTAACCTGTCCAGAATTATACCTAGATATTCCACATCTGAGGAAGTAGGAATATGAGATCCTTAGAAACTCAATGAAAGTCATACATCTTTTTTTAAAGTGAAATTTACATGAGCCGATTTCTCAGGGTTGATTTTGATTCGCCATTTAGATGATCAGTTTTCAATTAGATTTAAGTGGTTTTAAGCGATTAACTTATAAGACATTTCAGTATTCGACTTTTAGAGTACAACGTAAAACCTATGTAAAATAAAATACTTTTGTATAAACGCGAACGCGCGCGCACCTACATCGCTATTAATTCAATTATTCGTGTGTCTAATTCATAGTAAAAATAATAATAAAAAAATACAATACTATTAATGAAGGCATTATTATTGCACACCATCACCGTTCGTTTTAATGTTTTAAACGTATTACAATGAAACACTATATTATCATTAATATAATAGTTATTATTGAGTTAAAAAAAAAATAAAAAATAACGCTCCTGTATTATAAAAATTACCAAAGGGGTGCACGTACAGGTATATACCTATAGCTGCAACCTCCGCTCTAACCGTGCATGTACTACCACAGATAACCGCATTCGGGGGCGTTTAAACATCCGACATTTTCAGTCTGATAAATTATGTTTGTCAGTTGACGTTTATTAAACGTCCGGAGGCCGCACAGCCTCGTTCCGGATGCCGCCGAGTTTGCAGTGCCTGCCTGCCCCCGTGTGTCACATAATTGTGACGGGGCCGGACGACGGCACGGGGAAGGCGGCTGCAAGTGTGCGGAAGTGATGAAGTACCCGCAGTATTCGAATGAAGTTGGTTCACCGGTGTTGTGAGCGTTTTACCGGAAAGATCAATATTGTGGAAATACAGCGGGGTTTGCCCTATTTTTTTTTTTTTGTTATTTTAGAAAACGCCGGGCTGCCGACGACGACAACGACAATTTTCAAAAAATTTCGTCCCGGTGACTATTTTCATGTGCGCGTGCCACCTGTGTTTGTTAAGTTCCGCAGATTTGTAAGAATAACATTTCGTCAAACTATGTTTTTGATAAAAGAAAACGTGTACGTTTTACAAATACAAGTGTGATAAGGCTATTTGTGACAAAATGTTTATTTATCGTATGGTGTATTTATACCTTGGTCTATCGTTATATTATCATCATCAATTGACCAATATTTTGTTGATTAGGGTGTAAATTAATATTGGTATTATGGGGGGGGGGGGTGTTAGGAAGGACAATTTTAAAATGTGTTTCATGTAATTAACATAATGTAAGAATACATAAGATATAGTTTAAACAAATGTTGCATTCCCTCCTTCCGTCACAACCATGTGATTAATAAATTCAAATACGTGTGTGCACTAACACATTGTTATTAGCAAAGGGTAAATCGTTAATTAATAATAAATTAATTTAAGTTACTTTTTTAAAATCGTATTTTACTAAACGAGACTCGTGTGGGCTGCGAGCCTGCAGCTTGTTATGATATTCGAGTAAAAATTCATCATTTACATCGAAAAATAAATACAATTAAAAACATATATGTGCACGCAGTGTTTATTTATTATTTTATATATTTGTTTAGAATATTATCGTAAATAACCTAAAGAAACCATTTCGTTAAAGAAATAACTGAGTTGATTTTTAACATTCTATTTTTTTGTTCGAACAAAAAGTAACTAACTTATAACTAGAATTTAACTTTTTAACTAGTTACCGCCCAGCTTTGGGAATCATGATTCCAGAATACCATCATCAGGTATTCTGGAATTCGGTGTACGCAATAATATCTATTAGTGATTTACTACCCCTTTTGGTTACTATATACACACGTTAGGCATTTCCGCCGCAGCGCATAATAATAAATTTGTGGAACGCCTTCGTCGTATAATCCGCCCGACTCCGTTCCATGCGAATATTAATGTCGGCATATAAATACGCGCAGTCGTTCGCAGGGCTTTGAATTTGTTGAATAAATTTATTACGGACGAACGGATTCAACTAAAATTATAATGGCTATAACTATTTTGCTAAATTGCTATTATAGCAATCGAAATGAAAATAATAATAATAATAATAAAACCGCGTTAGTTCAATAATGGAAAAATAATATTGATTATAATTTTATTTTTCTATTCGGCGGTGGCCAGTATGTAAATTTATAAAAAAAAAAAATTGTATGCACTATTATACAAAAGGTAATATAAAATAATATAATATACTCCGGGCTTAGTTAGTGATTATAATAATAATTATTATAATTACCTACACATAATACAATATGTTTCCATAATTTAATACGTAAAAAAAAAGTAAACCAGTGTATAAAATAGTAAAATAAAATATAATTTACTAACCGTAATAATAAAAATTTAGTTTAAAAAAAAAAAAAAACAAAAAAAATATTTATTAGTTTTTATTAGTATCGAAACAATATAGTAAGAATTTGCAATCGGCTGTTGTTTAAACTCAATATTGGACACAATGTGATTTTTTGACAAGCTTTATTGGCTTTAAAACATTATTATTTATTATGTTCAATGGCATTATGAAATTATTTTTACGTCGTCATTTTTTTTAATTTATATTTAACATGTACGAGTATATTTAAAATATCTGTGCACAAATGTTGAGAGCGATTTTGTTTTTTACGGTGTATAATAGTCTCAAAAACACGAGCATTGCGCTGAAGTTCTTTCATATTAAATTATAAATTATACGTGATGCCAATTTTTTTTTATACTAAATTATGCTTTTAAATATTATAATGTCATTTTGTCAGTGCTTTTACGGTTTAAACAATTGTCCCGTACATTTTATCGACAATCTATTGGAGGAAAATTGTAAACAAATTATTGAAACCTATACAATTTAGTGACTCTAGATGCTTATTATATGTCTAATATGACTATATTATTTAATTTTATAGATATCTTTTAGGTTGAGTTTTTTATTTTGTAGTTAATTTATATTCTTTTTTTTATATACATACGTTTTAGCTTATACTGTTTGTGCCGTTATAATGATCGTAGATAGTAGATTAAATACGGTTTTAAGAATTTTTATGGAATTGATATCAATTAATGTAATATTCGTTTAAATAATTATGTACAATTTAATATTGTCAGTATATATATATAATTATTAAATACGTGTAAAAACAGAAAAAAGTTCCGATTTTAATAAAGACAAATTGGTTTTACGCTATTGTGTTTTGAAATAAGTCAGAAAAAATAATAATAATAAAGGTAGAACTTGCTCGGCGTCATTATACGCCACAAAGCCAATCATTTTATAAATTAAGTCTAATAAAAAAAAAAATATTAAACAATGATGTCAATGACATGCGGTGTATATATTTGTACACATTTATTTTAAACTTTAAAAAGGATTAAAGACGTGGCGGCGGCGTGGCAAACTAATCGGTTGATAATTTTTTAAAAGTTTTTGATAAAATGTCACATTGCCGTATTTAAACTGGTAGAAATGTAAAAAAAAAAAATATATATTTTTTAACAATTAATTTGATTAGTAAAAAAAAACCCTTTGTATTTGTTTTTTTTTTTTTTATAGAGACGTCAATAGGAATGACATGAACGTAATTATTGTATGTCAGTGTGGGGTACAGCCCCCAAGCGATGGGAGATAGCGTCGATAACTACATTAATGCCACTGAATCAGACATCATGATTAAAAGACAATTGATTAGAACCGAATTCTACAACACTTATGACGTCATGACCGGAGTGAGCAATAATCTAATAAACGTTTTATAAATATTAATTAACACTTAATTGTACGTTGTGTAATATTTTATTTTTTAGATTAGGATTGCGTCTACTCTGGGAGGATTTTTTTTAATGATGGTCTTATTAGTGTTATACAAAAGTAAATGTAAAACCCGATCGCTTTCTGATCAGCATCTCGAGGCGGTCATCAAAGCGGCCGTAGACCAAGAAGAACAATTGGCTGCTTTGGCCAAGAGAAGTTCCAGCTCCAGCTATTGCTCTGGTCACGGCCTCTGCAGATGTTCTCCGAGTACGATATACACATTTTTTATTGAATTTTTTAATTTATGTGGTTTATTTCGTCCGCTGCAGGATACAGTATAACCGAGAACAGTGTTACTGAATGCAACAATTGGAATCGAAAGTCTAAAAATTATCTTTCCGAAACTCAATGTCATCCGTACACGACTTTATCTCAAACCAGCAACAAATTTATAAAATCATCGGTACTAGAATATTCTTTCAAAGAGGTATGTGTAATATTATTTATAATATATATAGTTTATATCTTTTACAATCATCATAGTTTATGTAAAAACTAAAAAAAAGGCTCCATTTATGTCTTAATTGTCGTTAATGTTGACGTCTTAAAAAAACTTATGCCTATTATTCTAACTAATGGGATACTGTAGGTTTTATCTTCAGAAAACTTATTTATTGTTCTTGCACATATCTTAAATTCAAAATTATGATAGAACATTTAACAGTAAATAAAATAAAACTGTAGAGAAAAATAGATTCGAAAAAAAAGGTAATCCTCACGTTTTTCACAGAATTAATAAAAATTGATACTATTAGTAAATCTTGACGAGTGGAGGGTGGCTGACCACTGTTCCAAAACCATCCAGAGAAGAGTTTAGATTTTTAGTAGTGGAAATAAGTTGAATAACCAAAATTAATAACATTATTTTTATGATGGTATAATTATTTTTAATCACACCGCCAGTTAATAGACGTTTTGCTTTTATTAGCATTTGATTTCGAAACAAACGGGTCTTCAAAAGGTCACCTTGATTACTTGAAATTTAATCCACGCTCTTAAATTTGGCTTGGACGTGGATAATAATATAAAACCATATGTTTGATCTTATTATGCTGTATACTATAGGTGTATAGTAAACATATTTATACAATAGTTAACATTTTTACCGATAGATTCCAGCTCTAATTTCATATTTTATCGTCTCAGATAATAAAAATAACACTTGTTTAGATAGTACATAGCCCTCTATATTTTTAATAAAGCGCACGAAATTAAACATTTGTGTTTATATGTGCGAATAAATAACTAATAATGAATATATTATGATATTTATAAAATATACGATTTTAAGTTGAGAATTACAGAACATAACATATTATAGCTTATATGGAACGCGAAACGCGTGTTTAATATTTATTAAATATATTTATTTTTTGTAAAAAAAAAAAACTTTATAGAAATCCAGTTTACTAATTTTATACATACCCACTACATTTTTTAGGTCATTACTAATAACTCATTTGTATGAAAAATAATTTATTATCTAGTCGTTAAGTGTGCCTACATCTATTTCGTCTGTTATTACCGAGATTTCATTTCGATTACATATGTTTAATACAAGTATCCAATGATTTAAATATTATAAATAAAATAAAAATTTATATTTTATATGTATATAGTACCTAATATCGATTATTATTTTAGAAAAATATATATACTGTATCTGAGAATATTTACCTCCAACATAAATTTAACTTCTGCATTTTAAAATATAATCTCTGAATTTTAATCCTTTTTTTACGGTTAATTATATAATATAACTATATTTTTATTTGTTAAACTTGTTAAATTTGTTAAATTTAGACCGTTAAAATAAATATGCGTAATATAAAATGGAATTTAATGAATTTTGCGCCTTTTCAATCTAATTAATACAAATTTCAATATTATTAGGTAATACTAGTAGGATTGTTATGATATACTTAAACCTTTGATACTTTATTTGATACCGGGTTAAATAAAAAATAAATATAAAAATATTTGTGTTATGTTTTATAGAATTTATATTTGTTTATGTAGTTTTGAATTACTTAATTGTTTTTAAAATATAATATTTTATGAAATGAATAACATGTAAAAATACGAAATAATAAATACCTGTCTGATAACCATACAGTATCTTGTAATAAACGTATGATTTTTGCGCAAAAACAGGAAATCAAAATAAAATATATACAATCTAAAGTTCGTGCTAATTTGCATTGCTAATACTATACAGTTAAATATAATCAATTGATTATATCAATCAATCAGTTTATTGTATAAAAATATAATTCCTTTTATATTATGACTTTTACCAACTAAATATTATTATTAAATTTGTATTGTGTTTTACCGGGTATCACAATTATTTAAATTATTCCTGCTAAATGTATCATTTAAGACTAAAACTATTTATTTAGTAAATCGTTATAATAGCTTCAAAAATAAAATATTTATTTTTATTCATGGTTAGTAAATGTGTGTAGGTACATAATATTTATCTTAAATTTTGTGATAAAAACCGAAAAAAATAATTAGAAGAGTAGAATATAGGGTAATATTTAAATTAAAAATTGTATTAATTCGTAATTAAAATATAAATTAAAATTGTTCGTGTTTTTAACGAATTTTAACATAAATCTGAACTTAAAAAGCTGATGAAAATAAATTACAACATTAATCCACATAAAACTAAAAAAAAAAACTCTCAAAATGCCAGAATATTTTGAAAATTGCAACTCGTCAGGAAAGTATTATTAATATAATTATATTTGGTGAAAGTTTTAGACCTCTACAATTATTATCCACCGAATTACAGTAAAAAATAAAATTTAAGATACCAGTAGTTATTGCGTTAATATAGAAAACTACGAAGCAAATCTATAATCGACCTCCCCATTCCCCAATGCACAAACTAGACTATCAGAAATATTCCCTAAAATTGATGATCGGAACAAGATTTTTGTTCACAAAGTTGTTAATAGACACAAAAAAAAATATTAATAACAAAAAAGGACACATAGTAAAACTAATATACATTACTTGTTTCAGAATCTGAAAACCTTGTATTGAAAAAAAACTTTTTTGACATCGTCAAAATGAATAAAAATATTATCCTTGGTTAGATAAACAGATCGTCACTCTTCTATGCTCCTTAAATTGTTGTTCGACAATAAAAGGAATGCGCACCATAATTTCTTTTTATACTATTTACCAAACTATTTCTTTCTTTCTGTCAGTTGACACTTAGAATGCTTAGGTTCAGTCTTAGATGAATATACCTAAATATAATTCTGTATAGTTTAAACACTTTAAATCTGGATTTTTTTCAAGTGATACGTCCGTTGTGTGTTTCATTGGTCTTAGAACTTTAGGGATGGATTTTTTTTTTATTACTTCAAATTTTTAATTTATTATAGAGTGCATTGATAGATAGTGTAAATTACGACTATATTAAGATTTTATATTTTATTGTCTATTTGAACTTGAGCTATTAAAAAAAAAATTCGTTGATAAAATTGTAACTCATTATTATAATGCTTTATTGTAAAACATTACAAATTTGCTCGATAATCATAAAATTGTATATATGTTATAAATTTATAATTTCGGTAAAATCGTACACATATTATAGATATATAATTTTCTTTAAATTGATTACATTTTATTTATTTATGAAAATCTTTAAATAAAGAAATAAAATGTTGAAAGCATTTTGGTCCTATATTTGTCTATGTTAGCCACGTGACAGGCAAATTACTAAAATCTATTATTGCCACCACTTAAGTAATCAATTTTATAAAATAATATATCTATAATACATAATACATAAGTAATACTGTAATATTGTATATTTGTATTATCGAATTCGTCTAATGTAGACGAATTTCAAAATAAATGCATATTGTTTATATTTTACTTACTATTATAAAATATTTATACAGGCCGTTGCAATACGAATTTATCGAATTTATTGCATATTATTCTAAACTATCTTAATTAATTAAAAAAAACAAATTTAGAAAACTAAATATGTATATCGTTTAACAGAATGTTAATTCACAATGCACATGCCACATAGATTCAGTTTTATACTTGTGATACCTATAATAGGGACTATAACATTTTTAAATTTTTTAAACGTTGACATTTTTTTGTAAACATACCATTAAATATGCACGTAATTTATATATTTAAATTATTCGTTAGGTAAACGTTTATGACTAAATGTGTACACCTACGTTTTTAAAATTGGAATTCTGCATAGAATTATTTTTTGAACTCAAAGATTAATCGATTTTAGACGTTCAAACATAATAAATACCCGCTGAACCGATACGCAAAAAATAAAAAACCCAAAATGTATAGCTGGCGGTGCGTAAATTGATAATTTTACTATATTTAATTATAAATATTAAATAGTAAAGAGTTTTTTTGAACTCTTTTTAGATCGACTCCCCCCCCCCCTCAAACCGTACGCAAAAAATTCTAAACACTTGTACTTAACATAGTTTTTGTAGACTACCTATACAATAATGTGTACCTTCTATATGTGCGTGTTAACCGAATAAATAGTATATGTCCGTTTGACATACATTTATAAATTTATATCAAAACGTGATATAAAGTTTTACAGGGAATGCAATATCATTAAACTTTAAATCCTCTCAAATGTATACTTGTTCGAGAGTATAATACGAATGTCTTACGCAATAACGTATTGTGTATTTTAGTACTTTAGATAAATTGAAATTCTAGACGACGTAAAATAAAAATCAATCGCCGTGAAATGTTTCATACAGTACATCACATTATTATGTTATTCGTTTTTCATTTTCAATAACATAATATACATAAAAACAAATCTCCTTGAACTTCGTGTTATTTAAAAACATTGTTTATTTTTAATTTTTAGCGCGCCGATGCAAGAGAAAATATAAAAAAAATGTTTTATAATATAGATATTTGTTTTCTTATAATAATAATAGTTCATTTTGTTTTAATCGATTTTTGTTTAGAACGAAGACGACGATATGGAGGACATGTGCGGCAACACCGATTACCGCGTGGCCAAATGGCTCGAAGTACCTGGCGACAAAAAATGGATTCCAAGAGGATACAGCGCTATAACGGTCAGTAGCAACGATACGAGTTACTTGGAAGCTAGAGGATCATCGTTGATCGTTGGACACCCACCATCTCCATTGAACCACCCACCACCCACCGGAGACCCACCGTGGGAGTTCTACTATCCCATTGATATACAAGTTAGTAGACACATTGGAATCCACCCCTACGAACCTGTTATAATTTTATAATATTTTGTCATTGCCCTTGATCAGGCATGGCTTGATGATCGGCCCGGCAGAACACCGGGACGACACTTCCCGGAGGGCCGGTGTCGGTATGGGCCGCCGATAGTGTTTAGATTCTGACCGAACGGAGGAATGATTCTGAGCAATGTTCGGTTAACCAATCGTGTTTTGATAAAATGTCGTAATTTATATGATTTTCATCAAAATTTGAACTTTAAACGGTTATAAAAAAGAATTGGTTGCATTTACACTCAATTTGTTTTCTTTTTCTTCGTCAAGTACAACTTATGATGAATCTCGTGTCAAATTTTCATGCATTTCTGTCGAACCAAAAAAATTTGGTTCGCATAAATCGGAAAAGAGTACGCAGAATGCCGTGATCGCCACTGATTTTTTTACAGGTATATGGCCAATCCGCATAAAATCAAATAAACACTGAAATAACTCGAAAATTTCAAATGGTAATAAGTAGCTCAAAAATTGCCAAAATGTTTTGAAAATGTTACTACGTCTAGAAAAGGTTACATAAGTAACCAATAGTGATAATTGCATGTCTTTACAATTATTTTTAACACAATAACTTCCAAAAACCAATATTACGGTAATTATTTTCGTTTTTTTCCCATTATTAAGAAAAATAAAAAAAAAAGTTCTCATGTCGTTTTTCAATTGGAGCGGAGTTTCTAGTAGACAAATTGTTAACTGGCACAAAAAAAAAATACCACTTAGTAAAAAAACCAATACATTCCTCCTCGCTTAGCTCATATTCTAAACGTTTTAAAAGTCATGATTACAGAGAGTCACATTATATACTAAAGGAAAATAATACACAATAATTTAGCTACAAGTTATCTAGCCCATTGTGTTTCGTAAAATTCCTTACTAATATAATGTAGGTAATATACTTATCTTGATTTCATCATTCAATAAAATACGGTATAGTTATTAATTTTGTTCGGACAATTTTCTATCCATCATTAGGTTAGTATTTACATTTATGATTTAATTTTGTGTAATAAATATGTTATAATTAGTGTTAAGTATCGTAATATACCCATATCGGATATCAATTGTTTTTTTCAAAACCGATATGTTTGGAGAAAAAACGTCATATTAATTCCTAACCACAAGTAATAATTTTCGATTGCTAATGTTATTACGGGGTATTTTGTGTTTTTACACCGAAATATTACCATCGTAACACAATAATAAAATAATTAGCATTATTGAATTTAATTTATTCTTATTTAAATATACGGATAAGGTTCGGGCCAGGTTCTATTTATAATACAACAGAAAACATTAGATGAAATTTAAAAAGTTAATTATATAATTAAAATCTAAAAATGTCTCAAGTTTTATATTTATTAAATTCAATAATTAATAATTAATTTATCGATAAAATAATATATATTTTCATCAATGGTATATAACGTTTTTTTTTTCAAATGGAACACATTTTTTATTCTTAAAAATTAGACATAAAATATTTTTGTTTTTAAATATTGGGTTCAGATAATACATAATTAATAAACGTCGAATATCTTATACGATTTATTCTCAAAACTCCAATATTGATAAATATTATTGTTTATAAAATACAAAAATCAAAATTACATATTTTTATTTTAGTTTGTGTTTAAATTAAATGTGCGATTTCTTTCAGTATTTGTGCAATACCAACTAATACACAAATTCGAATAATAACGTTAGGGGCTAGATAAATTTTCGCTGACATCTCTGTTATATAAAAAAAAAAAAAAAATGTGACACTCATTCTATTCTAGCAAATTGTTTTAGCTTTTTTTTTTTTTCCGGCAGTATAAATAATATCCAACAAAAAATTTTTTTTTTTTTTTATTAAAAATAAAGTATATTTACAATCTATACATAAGTGTATAATGAGTAAGTGTGTTGACAGAGTAAATAAATAATATATAAGAAAAAATAACAAGAGGAGGAAGGCTCCCAGCAGTGCCACCTGACCAGAAATTAGGGTTTGAGTTTATTTATTTAATGTTTTTTTTTTTTTTTATTTTTTTTTTATTTAAGTTAGGTGTTGAGGAGATCTCTTGGCCATTGCCTTTTTAACCTTCTAGGAATGATGGTAGAGGATAAGCTTTTAATGATAGGGTTTGAATGAGCGCGAAGCGTTGAGTGGAATTTTGAATAATAGGATTTGGCTAGGTCGTTAAGGGTTGGCATGTTCAGATCTTTATGGAGGTTTTTATTGGTAACATACCAAGGGGCAGAGGTTATTAGGCGTAGGCATATGGACTGGAATGCTTGGAGGGTTTTGGTGTTTGATGGTTTTGCTGGCCCCCAAAGTTGGATGCCATAGAGCCAGGCCGGGCGGAGTATAGATTTGTATATTGTAAGTTTGTTGGTTAAGGAAAGTTTTGATTTTAGCAGGGGTCTCAAAAGATGAAGTCTGGAGTTCACATATTTACGTTTTTGTTTAATATGCGAGCTCCAGTTGAGGCGTTTGTCGAATATTAGCCCTAGGTCAAAACAAAAAATAAAAAATAAAAATGTACACGAATAAAATTGAATAATATTAGGAGACTACAATAATAAACTCTTGAACCGATAATATGATAAAAACAATACGAGACATCATCGTATAGATAAAAACGTTATTTTGTTACAAAAATAATTTATACATCAACTTCAAATGACGAGATATTTGGAAGTTGTATATTGTTGAGTACATATAGCGCCTATTGTCGCGGAGAGATTTGATTGGCTGCTTATTTGATAATAATATTATTTTCTATTAAGGCGTTCCGCCGAGTGAACAAAAACAAACTTTTATCATAATATTATAATACTACATCGTTAGGTACTAAATGTTGTGTTAAACGAACGCACATTGCTCAGTGATTTATGCTTATCTTGTTCCCAAATGTTTAAAATTGGAATCATATTTTTTTTTTTTTATGGGATTGTAAATTATTATCAAAATATGTATTTTAAAACAGCCGTATTCAAATAGAAATAACAATACAAATAGATAATACAAAAATTTGTTGTTGGCCGTTTTTAATATTAAATAATAATCTTCAAGTTAGGCAATAACTAGTTTTTTTTTAACCGCCGTAATAACATAAAAATAAGGTGATAGATAATTTGTGTTGCATGAAAAACGTTTTATTGTATTCATGATTTTAATCTGTATTTTTTCGATGTGTTTAATTTTTATCAACGACAGTCTATTGTCTTACCGAAAATCAACATAATACTGATGATATTTATGAAATTATCAATACAGGTTAACTTGAGAAGAAAATTTAATATTCTATTAGTTACCATTATATTACAATTTCAATACTGAATGTCCCGATAATAAATATTTTAAATATTCAAACATAATTATAATATATGCATACGGTTTACATTCTTTCTACGTTTGACTGTGCCCTGAGTATACCCCTCCCCCACACAGGGTGTATATACGGATAATGTATTACATAATATATTACTAGTTCAATTATCACCAATTTTGTTAGTATCAAATTTTTACGATTTACAACCAAATATTAGTTAGATTAGGTTAGGTTAGTATATTTTTACTTATTGCCTATTGGCTATAATTCGTAAAATAAACTGTATTCATACAACATTATTAGTGTATATGTTATCTAAACAACTTAATACATGTTGGTATTACGATGTGAATTACGATTCAATGGAGTATTAAGTATTTTCCCATTGAAACAGAATAATACGTATACCTATACGTAGCAGTGGGCGGGCTAGAGGTATCACCCTTCAGGATATATAATAAAAATATGTATTTTTTACAATACAATATATATTATATGCACTATTTGTACGTACAACCGAAATTATTATAAAAGATGCACTTTCATCATTGAGTCATTTATAGTCAATATTTCGTTGTTTTTTTTTTAAAATTTAAGTATATTTTAATTAAAAATTCACCCGATGTAGTTCCAGTGTAATCATAACAATTTTTTTTTTTTACTTAGCTTTTGAAATGAGTCCTGTTACTATACTGGTAACGCTAGAAACACGCCCTACCGAATTATTTTTCAAAAAAAATAACGTGCATTCAAACACGACAATAATGATGTTACTATATGGCCACGCTAGCCCTTAATGGGTTCACAAAACAAAACAAAAAGTAAACACATAGGTACACATTTACTTATCCAACAGTTTCTCCGTTTCGTATTTCGCGTCTTAATCATTGCAACCTTTGCCCCTCAAGGCCCTAACGAAGGCTTGTCACTGGTGCTCACTATATCCACTATAGTATCTTTAAACTCTCTATTAAACTTCGTTCTTATTTATATCGTAACTAAACCAAATCCGGACACTAGTATACCTCCTGTAAAACGGTTTATTATTGTAAAACGTTCACAATATTTAAACGTTTTCGCAGGTGATTCAGCCGACGCCGTGCTTGTCGCCTAGTCGTGGCAGTCAGGAGAGTTTCTCCGACGTACCCAGGCACACGGGTCAATTGTTGCCGGCTGTGTCCGAGCGATTCCGGAAATCGCAGCAGCACCACCACCGTCACCAGCTGCATCAACAGAAAACCCCGCCGTCATCGGTGGTGGCCGCACCCATAGCGTCCATACGGACGTCGTGCAGCAGTTGCAGCGATGATGCCGCTTCCACGGCCACCACGGTCAACTCGTCCGTGTTCGCCGATGACTGTTGCTGCACGACGACGTCGCCACTATTGCCGGCTTTGCGACCGCCCCTGAAGCAGCCGCCGCCGCCGTCGCCGTTCGACCGCACCGCCGCCATAGGAGAGATGTCGTACTCGAGGTCGGCCACTGTCATGGCCAGCGCAAGCTCGGCGGCCGTTTCGTACCGAAGAAAATATTCGCCGCCACCGGCACCGGGGCAGCTATCGTTGCCGCTGTCGGCCTCGGCAGGTAACCCGCGGGACGTCGGCCACTTGTTATCGGCGGGTAACCAGCGAGACGTCGGCCAATCGTCATCGGCGGGGGCCGCGGCAGTGCACGCGGCGGTCAGACCATTTCACGATTTTCACCGTAAGCTACCGCCGCATCAACCGCCGACGTCGTCCTTCGGCGGCGGTGCGGGTAGTAGGAACGTGATCGTTGTCCAAGCTGACGTCAACCCCATAGCCGACACGATCGTCAACGCCAACTCATTATCAGGGTCTTTGCGTACACTTTACGACGCGTCTAAAGAAACATTGTTCTAGGTTAAGTCTAAAAATATGATTATAATATTTTTTCGTGTCGTTCGAATATAATATTATAAACGTCCGCGCGTATGTTAATACATATTATTAGGGTGGTCTTAAATTTTTGAAACAGTACTGTCCCCGCATTGTCCAGTGCCGCAAAAAAGTAATTTGCTTTAAATTCGGCAATGATTTTCAAATTTAAGTAAAAAAAAAAAAAAACTATAACACTATTTTGGCTTTATTATAGATAATATATATAAATGTCCACAGTATAAATTAATAAGACATTTTAAATATTTAATTAATTCGGTAAAATTGATATTTACAACTATATAAAACAACAAATATTTTTAACGCCTTTTCTTTTTTTAATATTCGATTTAATAATAATTTTTAAAAATAAATAGTTCTAAGCTATATATGACACCTTAGCCATCTGGCTAAATGATACATACCAGATTGTCGAAAAGTAATTGCCCGAGGCGGAACTTTGCCTAAAAATATTATTACGAGTTCTACGAATTTTCGGTATTCAATCTCGAGGAAAATCGTTGATCGTTTTTGTTTTCATGTTTTAAATAATTTCATCAAAAGTTATTTTTAAAATATTATCGGATGATTTTACATAAATAACTTTCATAAGTTATTTAACAAAATAAAGGGGGAATAGATGCGGGGGGTTACTGTATCGGAAAATATTAAATTTTTTCTTTCTTTTCTTATATACAGACCACCCTAAGATATTACATGTATGTATATATGCGAATTTCAGGGTTATCATAAAACGTTATGCCTACTGCCGGTTAGGTTAGTTTTATCCGACCTATCCCGGAGGTAGAACACGGAACGGAACACGATCTGAAAGAAAGGGACGTCTTGTTCGAGTATATGCAGGCCACTTTTCCACCCTGTATCGCAGTTGGTTTTCTTCCGAAGAGAATACTATACAGTATAGTTGCAACACGGTGGTAATCGATAATACAAATACAAATAGTTCATATTTCGTTTTCGTTTAGTAACAATCGATTGCACAATTATAGCTGAAAACACAATACGTTCACAAGCATAGGCATCTGGTATAATATTATGATTTTTTACAACACGCCCCCGTTAACTCGTCAGTTACGGTTTAATAATATTTTTTATTATTCGGGTTGGTTGCTGAAAACCGTTTCAATAACCGCCGCAGTCTAAACCTAGGTTACGAGCTCCTTCGTTCTAAAGTAAACACGGGCATTAGCGATGGATGTTCTACGGACTTCCTGACAATAGTTTATTATTCGTTGAAAATTGAAATATATTAACAAAATACGTTTTCGTTATTTATGAGTCTATGAGTTATGGCTTGTGACCACTCGGTATTTTTGTACACGGCTCGTGTGTTATAACGAATATCCGGAAATTGAATTTTTAAAGTGCTCCAGAACTGGTTGGTACAACGCCTATTGGCTTACGGGTTTGTCCGGGCTTTATGAAAAATCGATCAACGCCAAGGTGGTGGACTATTTTTTTTACATGGGTGGGGGGAACATTTAAACCTGTGGTAGGGGCACTAGTCCTACTCCTAAGCTTTTAAGTGCCATCCGGTAAAAAATATTCTTTAAAATATAGTTTGATTGCGGCGCATATTATCACGTGAGTCCCATCCGTTTCTTTATTATCTATTTATGAGTAATAACGGCCGTTATTAACGTTTATCGGTAAATATTAATAATATTCACGTGAAAACGCAATTCGCACGCACGCAGCCTCGCAATCAGTTATAATAATACAAACAAAAAAATTAGTATTATTATCATAAAAAAAATGAAAAAAAAAAAAAAAAATATGGAAGTATTATTTAGAATAATTATTTATTAAGAATATTTTACTGTGGAAGTGTCCGTGCCAAAAAATGCACTTTACACTGAAATCCCACTCGTAATGTTATTATTACATGGGACTATCTATTATAATATAATTCAACGGCTCTCCCCTCTCCTACAATTCTTTCTGTGGACCGTGATAAATTATCCTCGGATATGATAAAAATTATACTACCTTTAAAAATATATAATTTTTATTCTTCTTTTTCTCCCGGTATAATATTTATAATAACAGCCGTTTATTAATAATGATAATTTATCACGGGAACGGTGTTAGGTATTTTATTTTGCATCAGTAGACCTTCCTTTTTTTTTAATAAATCGTTTTAATGATCTGCATCGTCGTTATACTTTTGTTCTATCGACCCAATTAAATAATACAATACAACGTGATTATTTTACCGTAAACCAGTGATTTTTAACTTTGAACATTTGTTGAGTATAAATTTGATTTCGGTTTTTTTTATTCGATCATTGTAGAACAGTTTAATGATATTATTTACAATATATTCAAAATTGTATTCCTCATTACATGCGCCATAAATGCATAGCAACTTTTTTATATTCGAATAGCAACCCATATTTTCAATCTCTTATTCAAAAAGAAAATATTTTTCTACGCTTTTTGACACGCGTAGCGGCATTGGTGCCTATCGAAATATTTATTATGTCCGTGATAAGCAATCTCCTTGTTTGTTATACGTCTATAAAATATTCACCCACGTACAATAAACATTCGCATCAATAATAGTGTAATAATTGTATAAAAAGTAATAATATAATATTAGGATTATATAGCTATTAGGCTAGTGTAATTTTCAAAATAATATATTCGTTTTACCTTGAAAAATCTAAAAGCGTTTGGAAAAATTGTTCTTATTATAATATAGACGTGTGTAAACCGTAAGAGAATTTATTAGTTGGTCGACTGTTATGTCGTATTATATTATTCAAATGCCGTTAAAAAAATATTGCAAGTTCCTTTAAACTGGTCGATAAAATGACACGATATCGCCCGATAAGCTATAAAATAGGGTAACAAGGTGACTATTTTTTAGGTTAAAAGTTACGGAGTTTAGTACGATTTACGTACGTCTGTACGTAACCATGTCAAAATATTATGCGTAATTAACAAAGCTGGATGTGAATTATATTTACAGAGTTACGTAGATCGCACTTTTATCTAACTTTGTAACTCTGAAGTCATTTTTTCCCATTGGCGACTTGTGAATTTACAAGTCGCCAATTTACTTATTTACTTTGTAAATAAGATCGACTAAAATAAAAATTAATTAACCGTGTCGCGTTTGTATATTTTATAGTTTATAGTTACGGATGCCTTTTGTAATCGAGTTACTCGTAACTTAACTCGGTTACTAAAAAACGAAAGAATGAAAATACCCAACTACAGTAGTAATGACTTATTATTACTGGTTACTATAAAATTAACGTTGCTCGCGTTCAGCTTTGGTAATTAAATTACGTATGTAATTATATTATCTTCGTAGTGTATAAAACATGAAATCCCGACTAAATCGTTAAACTGATATTTAAAATATAATATTATAGAGGTGTGTGTGTGAACAATTTGTTAATATTAAGTTATTTAATACGTCAACGATGTTATATAGTAAGTATAATAATATAATATACTATAAGTTTTGATGTAACGAATTTAGATCGATTAATTTTAAACGGCGTAATTGTTTTTATGTAATTTTAATAATTATATTATAACCGAAAAGTGTGTTTTATTGTTATACACGAGTGCACTAAATTCTGTTTGTTTTTTTTAATTATATATATAATGTGTGTGTGTGTACATTAGTTTTTATTTTATAAAGTTATAAGTTGTTTTCATTAACACTGTATTGTGTATTATTGTTAAACTCATCCAAAAACAATAGAAAAAAAAAACACACACAATTGAGTACAGGGTATTTTTTGAGATGCAATTTCGTATCGATGATGGAATTCTCGCAGTGCCATAAGTTGCGGTTTCAAATATTTCGAAAAATACAAACGCCGTCTCAAATTATCCAAATAAATACTCTTGAATGTATTTTATTTCGAAACAATGCATATGCCTAATTTGCATATTATAACGATTTTATACGAAAACTACTATTATTTATTGCATATATTATATTATATTATGTGTCGTATACACAATACCCACGATTTGCGTATACTGAAAAGGTGCATAATATATAAATGAATTATGAATATAATAATAATATTATTATATTTTGTTAAGTTTTTCTAAATACAAATAATATACGATATTACATCTAAGAAGCGCCCCGAGTACATAGTGAGAAAAAATATACAGTATTTTTATTTCATTTTATCATAAATATTGATTTTTTAGATCTTAAATTTACTTTAGTAAATCATCATAATATATAAACTAATTCAAATTATCTTAATGATGTGTATAAACACATTGTGTGTAATTAATACCTACCTAGTTACGTATTGTGTAGCGAGTCATTAGGAATATTATTAATTACGTTTCGATCGCGGAGCAAATATTGAAAATTGAAGTTGAATTGAGTTGATGTTTATAGGTATATAATTTCTCACTATAGTTACGAGGCACTTCTCATTTTAATATTAATTGTTTTGAAAGATGTGTTAGTTTAAACAAAAAAGTATATATATATATATATATATATATAATAAAATTGATATTTTATAATTATTATAATAATATTATATTATTATTCGATTGGTTGTGTTTCTATTGAGTGTTATCTAATCATGATAATATTATTATATTATATAAATAGTTTAAAAAAAAAAAATGTATTACAAATTTGTGTTGTAAATGAATGCTTTCCCTATATTTTTAATATAATAGTATACGTATAATTATTATATTATAGTTAAAGTTATTATTATTCACCGTATTATAATATATGCTCCGTAGAAATAGTATTGTTTTTGTAAAAATAAAATCATGAAATTGTTAATTCTTGGATATTTAAAAAAAAAAAAAGAAATCGTGTACAAAATTATATTGTTATATTTAGTTGTTTTTTTTCAATGACTAAAAGGGTCTTTATCAATATATCAATAATTCTATCCGGGATCATGGTTCTCAAACAGTTTTTCTAACCTAAAACTTAACTGGTTTAAAAAAATTCGTCAATTTTATAAATAAAAAATAAATTAATAAATGTAAAATATATATATATATATATATATGTTTTTTTCTCAAAAAACATTTTCGGTTAGTAAAAACGTTTCAAAAGTTTTTCTAAACAAATAATGCCGAGATACATACTATAGCACGCGCAGATGTGAAATTTGAAACCTAGACCGGACGGATGGAGATTAGACAACGCCTTAAAGCTGGATTTTCAAATTTTAGCTATCAGACCGTTTCGCGATATCGATCGTATATTGTTATACGTACACTTGTCGGCCAAATCTGGACTATAACTATAAGTTACATAGATATTAATAAACTGATGAATTGTTATTTGTTTACAAATGTGTTTTTTGATTTTCATTGTAGTTTTACTAATAAATAGAAGAAAAAAAACAGAGAAAATTGATTGCCGTACATTTTGCCCTTGGTTTCATTATTTTCGGTTTTTCTATTTGTTGTAACACGGTTAAGAAAATAGTCGTAAAGACTTGACTTTTCACAGAATATTAATATTAGTCCTTTTTAAGGGCAGGCAAATTTTCAAAATATTCTGGCTATTTTTTATTTGTCTATATTATAGAAAAATGCTTATAGACTCTATAAGCATTTTGTTTTAGAGTTTTTTTTTAGTTTTTCGTCTGGTTTTATTTAGATATAATTGGTTTAACTGACTGGGACATATGCTTGAACATTTAACATGAGATTCGTCATAAGTTGTACTTAGTGTAAATAAAAAAAAAACAAATTGAGCGTCTTGTTTTAGTTTTTTTTTTTTTTATATGCGCTTAAGTGCAAATTTTGATAAAAATCGTAAAAATCACGACATTTCAATACACGATTACCAGAACTTCGTTCAGAGTCGTTTTGTCGTTGCGTACAGATATAAATTAAATTACCCTCTTATGTATCCTATCTGTTTTTTATCAAACTATTTTAAATTACGCATTAACCTATTTTGGTGTAGGTAGATTAGTAGATAATTGATATGGATATAAGTAATATATTTCATCAGATTATTAAGTATACTAATTAGTTCATTAATTAAATAAAATAAGTATAAGTACTCACCTAGTTAATTCATGATAGATATGTGAACCCAGCGTTTCTGTTTATTATTATCAATTATAATACTTTTTAATATTATTTAAGATAACAACAATAATAATAATATAACTTACGTTATGTTATTATGTTTATTGTGTTTAGTACTCTAATTTTCACGATTTATGAAAAACAACCAAATCTCGCGTATAGGTTATGTTGCGTTTCGTCTTGGTAATTATTATAGTTATTCTATTCTAATCGGTATACTATTATCGTGTGTGCAACTGGAGCAGGGGCTAGTTACAATATTATAATTAGCATTCCGAAATTGTCTACCGCTTTTTACAATATTGGGAATAGTAATACTCGTCAGGTTGGCCGTTTAAAAATTGTAAAATATTCTTACAACATTATCGAACTTGAATGCTTGGCATCATTATAAAGTAAGATCGTATAGAATAGGTCTGTTTACTGTAGTTTGTCTACTAATATTAAATAGGCGAGATGTTTAGGCAGGAGCCGAGGAAGAGATTGGCTAAATAACGAGTGTGACTGGAGTTTTTTTGAGGGAAAATACGAGGGCGGAAACTGTGATGGATATAGGGAGGGCGAGAATAAGAAAAATAATATAGTGAAAATCGTATAGCTATTAGTACCTTAATACGGGATAATGGCGAATACGAACTACAAGCAGAAGAAGATAAGTCGATACAGACTCGCGTGGGTTCAAACTGACATCTCCTGTGCGTTGATAATATATAGTTAGAATAGGTATAAATTATAGCCATAAGAGATACGTCATAATTTATTAATGAAGCAATAATATCCGTTTCTTATCGCTTTCATTCTAGAATGAATTGGTTTTATATAAAATCAATCTTGCGAGATGTTTCGTTCAATTGGTCCCGTTAGCGCGTATGCTGCACAAGTTCTTCTGTTATTAACGATTTTCATTTACTTGTTTGAATACTTCACGGAGACCTAAGTAGGTGTACATACCAAAATCTAAACTTTTCACTTCTCGTATTTTTCCCGTACGATTTACTATCAATTGTAAATCGTAGTTTTAAATTTTAAATTAATATATACGTTTTTTCACACTATTTTGTTTTTGTAGATAATATCGTTATGTCGGACTATCAGTATTCGGTTTCTGACGGGTCCGTGTCCGTCATCAGCCCATTGGATTGTTCGATTCCGGAGTATTTATTCCACGCCGAATCGTCGGCACAGGCCGCCGCAGTACATAATAAAACCAACGCCGCCGTCCCGGTTGATTATTCACGTTTTATCAACGATTTTTCGTCAAAACGCCAACCGTCTCAACTACGAGAATTATGTAAATATCTGTTATTTTTTTAATTATCATTATTACCGTTAAACAAAATACTTCACCTACATTGTATTATATATTATATTTTTTTTGTCAGCAATGTTGGTTTCAAAACTACCTCCTCACTGTATAAAATTTGGTATAGGAATACCGAACGTACTGACGTTTCCGTTCAAAAAAATCAGTGTGGAACTAATCGGTGGCGAGAATATCGAACTCAAAGATCAAGAATTGTCCGACGCCCTGCAGTACATGCCTTCGATAGGGTAATATTTTTATTGAATATAACCGAATTATTAACGGCTAACCCGCGTAATTAAATCTGCAATTTATCGTTTTCGAACATTCTTTTCAATGACCACAGCCATTGGAGTCGAAACTTAGAATATCAAAGAATTCTAATTCATGCAAATTTGTTTCGTGAAACCTGCATTCTAAACTGTTTAGCGTATATATTATTGCATCGTTTGACTTTTTCTTCATGCCTATTTAAAAAAATTTTGATTTTCTCTAGTTTTCTTTTAGTCTACTATTATACTCTATATAAGAAATATATATATATATATATATATATAATATTAAAATTATAATTGGTCTTTTACTGACTATATCGGTTGGCAAAAAAATCGAAAAAAACGTATAAAATTAAACATTGAATAATAAAACGATAGTTAAGTAATCTAAAATCCCGTATGTAGTTAAATTATAATTAAAATCTTATATTTAGATGTACCTACATAAATTACTAACAGATTATCGATTTTAAAATATGAGATTCGTTAGTGATTATAATTTGACAAACTAAATTGAATTTAACAATATGTTGTGAACTAATACGAAGCATATAGTACCAAAGTCTGGTAATTAGATTGCATACTAAATTTGAAAGATTAGACAATTTTTAATTTTTAAGTATAGAAAATAAAAAACAGCCCAATAAAAGAGGATAAAATGAATTTGTTTTGTATAAGAACAATGAAATATTATATTATTTATGACACTCAATTAAAAATATATTTTTGACTTACAAAAATTCCTAAATTCGTTTAAATGTTTGAAAATATCCTTTCGGTAGGTATGAGCCTCTGATAAAGATATTGAAAGAAATACAAGATTGGTTCCACGGACCTCAATGTTGGGTAAACCGATCCATTATGATGACAACTGGCGGGCAAGAAGGATTAGCTAAGGCGGTGGATATGTGCATGAGTTGTGGTGATCCAGTACTTATACCCGATCCAGTATACACCGGAGCAATCGATTTGGTAAGCTCATTTCTAAATATCCGCTTGTTCTGTTGTGCTCGCTGTGTAGTAGTCGAGAGTTTGTTATTAAACAGGGTTGAGATTTTATAGCATTTGCGTATTTCTTATAAGATGCTTGAGAAATAGCAGAATGGACTTAAAATTTATTGTATCGAGAAGACTCCGAGAACTAAAATTTAAAATTTGATTTTGCACAATTTCGAGATTTCTGAGTTATTTTTGCATTTTCATCTGTTTTTAATCAAATTTTCAAAGTATTCAAAATATAGACCAATTACGCAGACGCGAGCAGCGACGTTTATAATTTCGTATTATTTGGTACTAATTTTATTAACATTTGTTGTCACATCTGATTATTTTGATGGGTTTTGTTTTGTCAGTTACAACTGTCATTAATACAGTCGACTCGTTTAGTATTAATTGTTTTTTTTTTCTTTTGCATATTTTGTTCTTTTTATTGCATATTTACCCATATTCAAGGTAAAATTTATAGCGCATATTTTTGCAATTTTTTAAGTGCTATAATATCACCAACCCTGTCAATAAATATAATGTGAATGCTTATAATATCTTTAGTTCAAACCGTACGACGCAGATATCATACCGATAAAACAAGACGCCCATGGTGTAGTCGTGGAAGAAATCGAGAAAATATTGATGGAAAGAAAGAAAAACATACAGCCGATACCAAAGGTGGGCAAATGTTACTAGACGTCATTAACAAATTAACGATTAACAAATTTAAGTTCATGTACAATATCCGAACAGATGATCTATTTAAATCCGACCGCATCGAATCCCGCCGGCACAACATTGCCCACGCACAGGAAACGGGAAATTTACCGGTTGGCTTGTGAATACGACATGCTCATCCTCGAGGATGACCCGTACTACTACTTACATTTCGAAAAAGTATAAAATCTCGCGCATTTATCCGTGCGTATTATTCATAGACATATAATACTGCGAATAACACATTACATGTAAAAATTATAGAATTCAATATATGTGTGAGAGAGACCTACTCTGAAGATGATTTTTTTACGACAGTAGAAAAAAAAAACTAAATAATAAATTCCGTGATAAAATTATAGCGATAGTGGTATTATCATTCACCATAATTAATTTAATTTATAAACGCGAATTATTTTTTGAATACAGATTTTAATATTTGATTCGCAAACACACTTTGTTTAAGTTTTTTAAGTTACCTAATTCGTTTGGTAGATCCGATTAGAATGGTTACAAAATTGTTATAGTTGTGGTTCAGATAGAATAGACAATATCAAACTTCACGGGTAAATATGTTCATATTCATATAATATACCTTTGATTATTTTAATCATTTCAAGCATTTACACGTGTTCTTAAAAAAAATATATTTTTACAGTATCGCACGTAAAATATAATTCAATTGGAAAAACAAACATTTCTATTAACTCTTCCATGAGAAAACCTCTTATAGTCCTTTCTTTCTCACACATTTCATGGTGAAATAGTTCTCTTTCTATTCGCGATCATATAGTTTTATATGTCTATGGTATTATTATTATTGTATAATATTACATTGGACGCGTGGTATGATTGTGTTTATAGGAGAACCCGGTCAGTCTTTTGTCGATGGACAAAGAGGGTCGCGTACTCAGATTTGACTCTTTTTCGAAAATCATGAGCTCCGGTCTGCGCGTAGGCTTCGTGACCGGGCCAACGCGGTTATTGCGGCAAATGGAGCTGCACATGCAGACTTCATCGATGCACACGTCGTCCGTATCGCAGATGCTCTTGTACAAGCTCCTGGTGCATTGGGGCAAAGACGGTTTGACGTCCCACTTTATGCACGTCAAACGGTTTTATAAGGAAAAACGGGACCGCATGATGCTCGCAGTCACCAATCAATTGACCGGTGAGCGTGCTTTACTCGATTGAAATTCTCTCGAATCCCATCCTCTCAGATTATAACGTTTTAATATCGTTCGCCAATTGTGTACAGGGTTGGCCGAATGGAGCGAACCCACCGGCGGTATGTTCCTCTGGTTGAGAATCATCGGGCTGAACGATACCAAGAGGCTGGTCACCACTAGATGCGTGGATAAATTGGTAGTTCTGGCACCTGGATACGCACTGGCAGTCGGTGTCGACGAACCGAGTCCGTACATTAGAATTTCGTTTTCCATCGCGTCGCCAGAAGAAGTAGAACGAGTACGTGTTTTATAATATCTTGTTTTTTTCTTTTTTTTTACAAACAAACAAAAACAACTTTTTTTCTTAAGTATATTTTACTCCAATTTACTATAGATCAACGATAAGAACAATACATTTTTTTTTTGTTATTATCAGTAAAGGTTTCAACAACGATGATTATTAGCCTACATTTAGAAAAACTGTACAGGTTAAGAGAAACAAAGATATATTATTTACAATTATACACACATTTTTACTTAAATTTTGTTATGGAAAAAATGATATATTGCTTCTATGTTTTCTTCGTTAAGTGCTTATTGGAGTAAGGTTAGGAAGATTCTACGTGCTTCGGAAAATGTTGAGCATTTTATCACGATATGATTGATTGTGAGGTTTTCTTTATATGTTGGAGCAGGATCTTGGGTGATGATGATAGAGTGGGTTAAGTGCGTGTATCCTAATCTGGTTCGGGTGTTTATTACTTCATCTCTTCTTTTCAGATTTAGGGGAAAGTTCCATTTTCGGATGGAACAATAAATTGTATTGTTGTGTCCAATGTTGAATTTTTAAATTTCGATAATATAATTATATAATTGTTATACGATAAAATATCACTTATCTTCCCATTCGCCCTTGTCTCACAAAATTGAGTCACTTACTTTTATTTTTGCCTTCCATATTGCCCTATCTAACAAACACATGCTCTCATATCCCCATTAATAACCTTTATATCATATTTTTCTTTGGCCTATTACTTCCCCAAATTCTACCATCTACATGTATCGTATCGTTAAAAATATCTAACTTTAATATTTTTAAATAACTAACATATTAGAAACATATTAATTATAGTATAATTTATATTTCATGTCTACGTTCAGGAACGAATCTTACAGCATAATTGTTTTAATTCTAGGGAATATTACTATTGGCGGAAGCTATACGAGAAGAACTACAATTGTTTTAACGACAGTCGTTTTTATTATACCTAATCAAAATATTTTAACATAGTTATAATAATATTCATTTTTACTTTTTTTTTTTTAAACTATTATATTTTTACTTTTTAGACGTTAGTGGGTCGGCATATTAGTATTTTGAATGAGACAATACTATATACTGATCAATTTTTATCCGGGAAAAATACACGATCGCTTACTCAAAATTTTACAAAATAATCCTTTATAATATCATTTAAAATTAGATTAACTTATTGAAACAATCATATTTGATCAAGACAATCTAACCGCGTTTTAGCTGAGCTATTATTATGTTATTATAATTAATATGGATCGATTAAAGATTCGTTTTACTTATATATAGTTTCGACGCTCAAATTTTCGATTTATAATAATGCTCCACTGAGTAATTTTCATTTTCACTTATTATGCTAAATACAATTGTCCGTTCATTCGTATATTATAAAGACAATTCTGTGTATCGTGAAATTAATTAGTTCAATTATTACACTATAGTGATTTAGTTATTATTATTATTTTATATTTTCTCGTCAATTTAGCATGCGTCAAACTTCACATACTTTTGTGTTCATATATTTTTAATAAAACAATAATATTAAAACATCAGTAATATAAAATAATTATAACGTTATATTTATTTCGTTGTCGTTTTTGTTTTTATTATGTCGATCCACGCATTTTACAATTCCAGTATTTATTATATACCCCGTACCACGAAGCAACGCATACGGCTCGCGCATCCAACACGCCCCGTTGTTTCGAGGCTACATTTCCCCCACATAGTGGCAGTTGCTAAGTGTATACAACGGGCTCAAATAATTAAAATATTACGTTTCACGCGTAGATATTAGTTGATGTACTATATGGCCCCTTTCACACACGACGGTTTCGTCCGTACGGATTTTAACCGCACAAATTTTAATTGACAGTAAACACATGAACTAATTGCGGCTTTCATACAGGATGGTGGACGGGTTTTTTCCGTACAGACGAAACCGTCGTGTGTGAAAGGGACCTATCACTTAATATTAATTTATATAATTATTGAAAGCAATGAAATAAAATAAAATATTTCAATATTGTAGTCTTGATCCATTTTGAATAAAACAAATAAAATTATATCACAGTCAATAAAAAAAAATACGCAAACGCAGTAACGTTAATACTGCCACAAACAAATTAAAATACAATATACTACACAGTCGACATAATACAAGATACATTCACTTGGTAAAAAAAACACAAGACGTTAGCGCGTAAAATCAACAGAGAATCGACAACCGAATAAACATACCTACTCAAAAAAAACAAAACCGAATTCACGGTGTATACATCTGCCGACGACAACCGCAGCGCTCCGACGGCGTCGTTTGTGTTTCGTAGTGGGAATCGGTTGAACATGTTTTATAATAGGGATGCGCCAAAATATACCAGTTTTGGTCCGCCGCCGTATGCGTTCTCTCGTGGTACAGAGTATAGTGGTTATCGAGCATGGATACAACCATTTCATCATTTCTGGTTAGTCCATAAAAGTCCAAAACCGGAGGACTGAAAATATCAGTGAACAAAACACAATCATCAAAGAAGCGTCTTCTCGACTTCGTCATCATCGTTCACATCCCTCAGTTTAAGTTACGTATTATGTCCTAGGCAGTAGAACAAGCGGATTCACGTTTTTTTTAATAAGTATATTAACCAAATTAATATCCAACTCGTATGTAATTCTAATATTGTTTTCGGACATTTTTCACGATCTGGGCACAAGAGTCCGATATTCTATGCAAATGCATATTTATTCGAGAATTACATAGGAGAAATATCTTTATATATATATATACAAATTTGTTTCGTGATTTCTGGACTCTAAATTTAAAAATGTTTAACATGTTTAAAATCTATAAGGTTTTTTTGGCATTGCCAGAATCAATATCTAAAATATATATTGCTTTAAGGTATTTTGATTTAATTGATTACCAAGTGATCATAAAATATTTCACTCTTGACTATTTGATAATGATGAAAATGATTCAATTGTATCACTAACTATAGATTATATAGCAGCCACTGCATTAGCGCCTTTATATACTTATTTTTAAATGCCAGTTTCATATATACGACGTTTGATATGTAAAACACTTGTTAATTTTTCCCGAAATTTATAGATAGGGTTCTAACCAAATATTTATTAATAAATATATTTATTTATTTTTTTTTATTATAATTATTTTTTGGATCGCCTAACCAAATATTTATTTAAATAATAATTGTTGTATAAATTCTGAGCTACACAAGGTTGACGGGTTTTTAATACACGACGAAATATCCCAATTGTCATCAAAGAATTTTTTTTCATAGTTAGGCAGGGTTTTAGACTTACACTTAAATTATTATCAGACCTTTGCTCGTAGGCGGATTTAAATAAAAACCTTTAACCGCGGTGAATTTAAGTAAAACTCCTTTTATTTTTAAGAAAATTATACACTACGAATAATGCAACTGAAGTTAAACTTCCAAGAGCTGACAAACCTAAATATAACGATAGCATTAATGCATTTATTCAAGTTGAGAGATATTATTTTTAGATTTTTTTTAAAAAAGCGGTTACGCCGTGGAACCTAATACCAAAGAACCAAGTGCGTACATTCATGTTACATATTAAAAGTGTATACAATATTCAATAGTGATTTACAATATGATATTTTCTCTATGAAGAACAAAGCTGTGTGCTCCGTGTATCGTAATCAATAGCATCGCCAGAACAAGCGGATTCACGTTTGTTTATTATTTTTTTAGTAAAACAATTATTTTTCTCATTCATTCTTGTCGACGATCAAATAATCTAAACGTGTTCTATAATTTATGTCCAATATTTTCATTCATTTTTGACAATAGCCATTCAAGTTGAATTGACCAAAGTCAATTATGACCCTGGTCATTGAAAATGTATGATTTTTGGGGCTTTAAATCCGATTTTTAAAACTACAGAAAAAGGCTTCAGTTACGGTTCCGGTAAATGCCAGTATTTATAGGTAGCTACATTTTTTTCTAAAAGTGAAGTAAAAACAAAGTCAAGTAAGTATAAACATTGTAATACACTAAATTTGTACTAAATTAATAAATAATCAAGCGTGACATAGTACGACTACCAGTTCTACCATTTATAACATAAGTTAATTCTACGTGTTGCCGCGTGAGTCCACCACACTAGTCAATCATGATAAGTTGTGCAAACCGTCGCTAGGAGCGCCACACTTGGGCAAAAGTTACTAGAGTGGGGGACCACGGAAGGTATATAAGATGCTACACACGTCTCCTTTTCCTTTATTTTTGCTCCACATACCTAATTCCTCTCCACATTTACGCAGCAGTTGCAGAACCAAAGGTAGGCTGCTGCACATAGTTTCCTTTTCTAAAAAAACCATACATCATTTCCTCGTATATTTGGTAATTGTAACAATTGTCACCTCGCTTTTAGCATATATTTAAACGTGTTTATATCTTTACACCACGAACTAACATGGTTCATCATCCTGCGTGAGCTTCAAACGTCCGTGGCTATACGGCGATAGAAGTTTCGTTTACCGTTGAAGTTAATTGGCTGGACGCTTTGTGCTGTGTGATTTATTCACGCCTATTTTGGGTTAACTGATAAATTGTACATATTGTAACAATTCATTGATATCAACACCTCCTCATATTTTTGCTCCTTACACACGAGCAACTAATACATTTACCTTATTTTTTCTCGTAATAGGTATAAATAAGACACACACGAGAGAGACCAAAAATATTTACACGTACCAATGTAGGAGACAGTCATTTATAGCCATCCACATGTTCAGTATTACTTATATATTGCTTTACACTCTCATCGCACCATACACCCACTAAGAATACGACGCGTGCGCTATTGTGGTGCGTGGGATCTCGTTTAGGCATTATAATAAAACTGTACCTACCCTTTTACCACTTTCACTACTACCGACCCCCTTCATCAACTCCCTCTCCTTTATCGTCATTTTCTGTCTATTTTTATCCTATTACAGCTTCATATCTAAAACGATAATAAAATAACGGCTGTCTACGGGAAGGAGAACTGCAAAAGGTGTAAGGACACTATTTTATAAACAAATCTCAAAATAAATCTTATTTTATATTAGTTATTATGTTATTTAAATAAAAAATTGTTGGATTACAATTTTGTTTATAGTATATTAATATTTCTTCTTGTCAATCATATGAATGACCAATCTGCTCATAGTGTGCTTGCTTCTTACGTAACACTTGGTCATGCGAGCGGGAACGAGGAATTAGTAGAGTATGATGTCAGTACATACTACTATTACTATAGTGTAATTTATAGAACCAAAAAACAAAACACGTCACAATATCTCAAATAAGTAGATCATTTTAATTGTATAACAGTTTTATAATGGAAAATAAATTTAAATAAAAATAAATAATAATTCTTAAGTGCAATATAGTAGTCAATCGAAGTACAAAATCGATTACGAAACAATATTATTATTGAATAATATGTTATTTATTTATGTAATTGTGCTGCATTCGATTGATAGTAAATATAATTGGGAGACATAATCGTGCATAATATACTACCTAGTGTGTGTACAACGTGTACGACTGCGTTCGGAGACGTTCGCACGCAAACGTAGGTAGCGGAGTTGGTTCCTGGTCATTGTTGTCCTGGTGTTGGTGGTGATGCTGGTGGTTGTCCTGGTGTTGGTGCTGATGCTGGTGGTTGTCCTGGTGTTGGTGCTGATGCTGGTGGTTGTCCTGGTGTTGGTGCTGATGCTGGTGGTTGTCCTGGTGTTGGTGCTGGTGGTTGTCCTGGTGTTGGTGCTGGTGGTTGTCCTGCTGTTGGTGATGGTGCTGGTGTCTGACCGGCAGTCTGTGTTGTCGGATCGGATGCTGGTGTCGCCCCAGTGTCTGTCTGTGACTGAGTACTGGGAGTACTACCACACTGTGGAACCGGGTTTTCTTTTTGAGCACTAATTAACCCTAAATGCTAAACATCACATCATCATTAGTAAATAGGTTATACTACAAACACTACAGAATACAATCAAGAATTATATATATAAAGATATATACATATATAGAGGTACTAAATACCTAAGCCTGGTAGGGCTGTGCGGTAGTTTAAATTTTTATACAGGGACAAATGACCAATACCGGCACTACCAGTTGCGTATCCAATAAGGGGGAGGGGGTGTTCTGGGGCTTCAACCCATGTAAAATATAAACAAATTATATAAACTATATTATTCTTTGTCTATTATTATTCACGATTCTAAACAGAATTGCACAACCTACAGATTACATGACTGCAAAAACGAATACATTAGAATATTCACAATAAATATCATTAAAACATAATATTAAATGGCATGTATATGTGTTAAGATGCGAACAAGTAAAATCTATCTAGATTAAGTTAAAAGATAATTGTTCCAAAATCATCCAGTTACCGATAGAGATAATAAATATTTATTAATTATCTCTGATAATATAATAGATTATGATTATAGTTGAATTTATCCAGGCAAAATAAAAGATAATTTTTTTTTCGTTTTTTGTTTTAATTTTATTTTTATTGTCCTCTGAAAAAAATATACCAGAGAGATAAAAATGTATACGGTTTAAATAATTCTTTAAATCATTTGCTAGCAACTTCAAACTTTTACGATTATTTTTTTTCTATCATGGGTAAAATATTTTTTTTTTTTTTAATATATATTTTTCCTAATAATTACTAAAAAGTTAGTTATATTTTTATTTTAGATAACTTTCAGATAGATATTAAAATGTCTACCATTGTAAGATAAAAGATAAAAAAAATTTTATCTAGATAGATGTTGTGCAATACTACTACTACTTAACCGAATGAATGGTACGTATTTTGTAATTACAATAACAAAAAAAAATATCATAACAATATTGTTAGTCTAATATTTTGTATAGTTCATAAAACTCGTCCATGTATATATTTATAATATAGTTATAATGTGGATAGATTATGTACCTGTATTGGCTGTATTTTTAATTCAAAAATTTGAATTCACATATTTTAGTTGTTTAACATTTTTTCAATTTATTTTTATCATATTAATATTATACTAAAATAATAACATCTAATAATTATTTAAAAAATTAAAGTAAGTTCTTACGCAATAACCGAAGATTAAAGCCACTGCAATAATGATTCTGATATCCATGATCGATATTTGTATGTGACCCGTCTACAAAAATTGAACACAATTTATTGTGTACGCTTAACGGTATAAAACGATATCCTATTTATACGCGACTTAGAACTATTAATTATCTCCTTGAAATATATATATTATATATGTTTTGTCACATATACATTAATTAGCTACAATTACCTTCTGTATTAAATGATTACACCTGATCAAGCCTAACATTTTCATAATTAATATTTGCATAGTAATTCATATCGTTAGATATATTATTTATTTCGTATGGCAATGAATAATATGCCTACCGATATGATTTACAATGCAAATATTAATTATTTTAATGTTAGGTTTGATCAGGTGTAATCACTTAGCACAGTAGGTTATTATTTAAATCGCAATTGTAGTTTATTGCAATATATTATATGCGTTTTATCAAACATAACGACTAGTATTCGTACTTTTATATCAATGATATGTATTATTACATAGCAGAAGTAGTGTTGAAGTTGGGAAGTTTTTAATGTATAGGATATAGCTATTGTGTAGTTTAATTTATATGATAAACAGTTGTTCTGAACGGAGCTTGATAAACTTGTAATATTATATAGTATTGGTCGTGGTGATCTCCCGTGTAGGTATGAAACCTATAAATCAACAAAATTAAAACTTATGTTTTTTTGATAATGTTTGGGTTATCTTAACAAATGTTTAAGTAAATTACCACCGGTCGGAAAATCCGCATATTTTAGATACGGTATGAGAATAACTATGGTTAGGATGTTTATGATTTTGCATATTTTTTTTTAGGTTTTCCCATGGTTTCCATTCTTATATAGAAATGTGTTTCAAGATATCTTTATTCAAAATATCAAAATTTTATTTTGCATATAATTGCATATTTTAAGGTTTATTATTTATAAGTGCATAATTTGTGTTTTTTCTGTTTTTAAGCAAATATTTGAAGGTTTTAGATGCAAAATGCTGAAAAATACTGTATTGTATATTTTATAACTGAAACTGACATATATTTGATTATCTGTATAAAGTATTTTATAAATTATCATTTATTTATTGTTGAGAATTCCTACCTAAATATAATTTTCGATAACCCTCGTCAATTGTCAATTGTTAGGCAACAAAATATGTAGTGAATTTAAAACGGTTCTTGATAAAAATAGTGGATTCAAAACAGTATGTCAAATTTCGAAAGTACTTAATGGAGAACTTGAAATCAATGAGGAGTTTAAAGAGGAATTATCTGTGGAAGATTTCATTTTTTTTAAGTTTTCACCAATTACGTCTGTTAAAGTTTTTCCAGGTGACTATTATTATTTATTTATTAATTATTTTTAAAAAAAAATAACAATTAACAATTTATATAAAGATTTTTCTTCTAATAGATTCAAAAATGTATTAGCACCAAATGAACGAAGATTTACAATGGAACAATTAAAACAAACAATAATTATTCAATTGTACTCTTTTTAAAATGTATTTTTGTAATATTTTATTTAATTTTATACAGTAAATAAGAAAATTAAAAAATGTAATAGACAATAGTTAATAATATAACGAGCACATAAAAATAGTACCGACACAATTTGTTTACATTCTATTATTAATTAAACTTGTCTCTATATATATATTGCATATTTTTCATATTTTTCATGCATATTTAGCTGTTTTTTAGTGCATAAGTGTACTACATATTCATACATTATTAATACATATTCAAATATTTTTTAGTGCATAAACATCCTAACCCTGAAAATAACTAAGCATTTTTATTAACTGAAAAAAAAAAACTTAATTATTTTATACTGTATGTGGATAGATCACATACTATGGGTAGGAAGTCAGAAATTTATGATATACAGGAATAGGGGTATATTATAATCAAAGGTATCAATGAATTTTTTGACAAAACGCTAACTGCCACAACTATAAGAAATATATTAGATTTCTTCTCTTTTTTTTGTTAAACAAAGCCATACATACTTTTTTTATACAACTATATTCTAATTTTGTATTATATTATATTATATTTGAAGTTGGTGGAGTAACTTCCTCCTTACTCTATTAAATTTGATATGGAAATAGGTAGCGAACGTATTAAGTTCTAACATTTCTGTTCAAAAAGATCAGTGTGGAACTAATTTCTGACAAGAATATTATTTCTAGGTCAGAAATTATCCAACGCCTTACAGTACACGCAGGGTGCATTTGAGGGGATGCAATTGCACCAAGTGGCAAATTTATGGGAAATAATGTCACCACTGATCATGGTCCCTTGGATATAGAAAATTGTATTTGTTACTAATTAAATTTGAATTCTGATTGTGGAGTTTGATTATTTTTTAACACAGATACTAAATAGATTATATCATACTTATTGCTATATTAGATATAAAATCTATAATTATCTTTATAAACTATTAAAGCTAGATAATATAAATATTATTTACTATAATAATATATATTGCGACTAAGTAGTTTCATTTGACGTAAAGACACGTTTAGTATTAAGTAATAACCTCGAATGAAAAATGTCCATAAAAATTTTAGAAAGAGAAAAACATTTTTCTCTCCAAAAGTACATTATCATATTTTACTTTTTAGTGATAGAAATTTATATAATTTAATAGAATATTTTTAAAAAAAAAATTATATTATTATATGCATGTTACAACTAATAATGCAATTGTTATTTAATTTTAATAAATTCTCGTGTGGCACACCCAACAGCCACAGCATATTGTATATAGACCGAGTTTAAAAAAAAAATTGTATGTGTAAAACTGAAAAGAATCGAGGGCGCATAATTTATTTGTATGGCAAAATTCTAAATACGGCCATGAGTACATGCCATCAATAGAGTAATTTTTTTTAATAAGTATATTAACCAAATTAATATCCAACTCGTATGTAATTCTAATATTGTTTTCGGACATTTTTCACGATCTGGGCACAAGAGTCCGATATTCTATGCAAATGCATATTTATTCGAGAATTACATAGGAGAAATATCTTTATATATATATATACAAATTTGTTTCGTGATTTCTGGACTCTAAATTTAAAAATGTTTAACATGTTTAAAATCTATAAGGTTTTTTTGGCATTGCCAGAATCAATATCTAAAATATATATTGCTTTAAGGTATTTTGATTTAATTGATTACCAAGTGATCATAAAATATTTCACTCTTGACTATTTGATAATGATGAAAATGATTCAATTGTATCACTAACTATAGATTATATAGCAGCCACTGCATTAGCGCCTTTATATACTTATTTTTAAATGCCAGTTTCATATATACGACGTTTGATATGTAAAACACTTGTTAATTTTTCCCGAAATTTATAGATAGGGTTCTAACCAAATATTTATTAATAAATATATTTATTTATTTTTTTTTATTATAATTATTTTTTGGATCGCCTAACCAAATATTTATTTAAATAATAATTGTTGTATAAATTCTGAGCTACACAAGGTTGACGGGTTTTTAATACACGACGAAATATCCCAATTGTCATCAAAGAATTTTTTTTCATAGTTAGGCAGGGTTTTAGACTTACACTTAAATTATTATCAGACCTTTGCTCGTAGGCGGATTTAAATAAAAACCTTTAACCGCGGTGAATTTAAGTAAAACTCCTTTTATTTTTAAGAAAATTATACACTACGAATAATGCAACTGAAGTTAAACTTCCAAGAGCTGACAAACCTAAATATAACGATAGCATTAATGCATTTATTCAAGTTGAGAGATATTATTTTTAGATTTTTTTTAAAAAAGCGGTTACGCCGTGGAACCTAATACCAAAGAACCAAGTGCGTACATTCATGTTACATATTAAAAGTGTATACAATATTCAATAGTGATTTACAATATGATATTTTCTCTATGAAGAACAAAGCTGTGTGCTCCGTGTATCGTAATCAATAGCATCGCCAGAACAAGCGGATTCACGTTTGTTTATTATTTTTTTAGTAAAACAATTATTTTTCTCATTCATTCTTGTCGACGATCAAATAATCTAAACGTGTTCTATAATTTATGTCCAATATTTTCATTCATTTTTGACAATAGCCATTCAAGTTGAATTGACCAAAGTCAATTATGACCCTGGTCATTGAAAATGTATGATTTTTGGGGCTTTAAATCCGATTTTTAAAACTACAGAAAAAGGCTTCAGTTACGGTTCCGGTAAATGCCAGTATTTATAGGTAGCTACATTTTTTTCTAAAAGTGAAGTAAAAACAAAGTCAAGTAAGTATAAACATTGTAATACACTAAATTTGTACTAAATTAATAAATAATCAAGCGTGACATAGTACGACTACCAGTTCTACCATTTATAACATAAGTTAATTCTACGTGTTGCCGCGTGAGTCCACCACACTAGTCAATCATGATAAGTTGTGCAAACCGTCGCTAGGAGCGCCACACTTGGGCAAAAGTTACTAGAGTGGGGGACCACGGAAGGTATATAAGATGCTACACACGTCTCCTTTTCCTTTATTTTTGCTCCACATACCTAATTCCTCTCCACATTTACGCAGCAGTTGCAGAACCAAAGGTAGGCTGCTGCACATAGTTTCCTTTTCTAAAAAAACCATACATCATTTCCTCGTATATTTGGTAATTGTAACAATTGTCACCTCGCTTTTAGCATATATTTAAACGTGTTTATATCTTTACACCACGAACTAACATGGTTCATCATCCTGCGTGAGCTTCAAACGTCCGTGGCTATACGGCGATAGAAGTTTCGTTTACCGTTGAAGTTAATTGGCTGGACGCTTTGTGCTGTGTGATTTATTCACGCCTATTTTGGGTTAACTGATAAATTGTACATATTGTAACAATTCATTGATATCAACACCTCCTCATATTTTTGCTCCTTACACACGAGCAACTAATACATTTACCTTATTTTTTCTCGTAATAGGTATAAATAAGACACACACGAGAGAGACCAAAAATATTTACACGTACCAATGTAGGAGACAGTCATTTATAGCCATCCACATGTTCAGTATTACTTATATATTGCTTTACACTCTCATCGCACCATACACCCACTAAGAATACGACGCGTGCGCTATTGTGGTGCGTGGGATCTCGTTTAGGCATTATAATAAAACTGTACCTACCCTTTTACCACTTTCACTACTACCGACCCCCTTCATCAACTCCCTCTCCTTTATCGTCATTTTCTGTCTATTTTTATCCTATTACAGCTTCATATCTAAAACGATAATAAAATAACGGCTGTCTACGGGAAGGAGAACTGCAAAAGGTGTAAGGACACTATTTTATAAACAAATCTCAAAATAAATCTTATTTTATATTAGTTATTATGTTATTTAAATAAAAAATTGTTGGATTACAATTTTGTTTATAGTATATTAATATTTCTTCTTGTCAATCATATGAATGACCAATCTGCTCATAGTGTGCTTGCTTCTTACGTAACACTTGGTCATGCGAGCGGGAACGAGGAATTAGTAGAGTATGATGTCAGTACATACTACTATTACTATAGTGTAATTTATAGAACCAAAAAACAAAACACGTCACAATATCTCAAATAAGTAGATCATTTTAATTGTATAACAGTTTTATAATGGAAAATAAATTTAAATAAAAATAAATAATAATTCTTAAGTGCAATATAGTAGTCAATCGAAGTACAAAATCGATTACGAAACAATATTATTATTGAATAATATGTTATTTATTTATGTAATTGTGCTGCATTCGATTGATAGTAAATATAATTGGGAGACATAATCGTGCATAATATACTACCTAGTGTGTGTACAACGTGTACGACTGCGTTCGGAGACGTTCGCACGCAAACGTAGGTAGCGGAGTTGGTTCCTGGTCATTGTTGTCCTGGTGTTGGTGGTGATGCTGGTGGTTGTCCTGGTGTTGGTGCTGATGCTGGTGGTTGTCCTGGTGTTGGTGCTGATGCTGGTGGTTGTCCTGGTGTTGGTGCTGATGCTGGTGGTTGTCCTGGTGTTGGTGCTGGTGGTTGTCCTGGTGTTGGTGCTGGTGGTTGTCCTGCTGTTGGTGATGGTGCTGGTGTCTGACCGGCAGTCTGTGTTGTCGGATCGGATGCTGGTGTCGCCCCAGTGTCTGTCTGTGACTGAGTACTGGGAGTACTACCACACTGTGGAACCGGGTTTTCTTTTTGAGCACTAATTAACCCTAAATGCTAAACATCACATCATCATTAGTAAATAGGTTATACTACAAACACTACAGAATACAATCAAGAATTATATATATAAAGATATATACATATATAGAGGTACTAAATACCTAAGCCTGGTAGGGCTGTGCGGTAGTTTAAATTTTTATACAGGGACAAATGACCAATACCGGCACTACCAGTTGCGTATCCAATAAGGGGGAGGGGGTGTTCTGGGGCTTCAACCCATGTAAAATATAAACAAATTATATAAACTATATTATTCTTTGTCTATTATTATTCACGATTCTAAACAGAATTGCACAACCTACAGATTACATGACTGCAAAAACGAATACATTAGAATATTCACAATAAATATCATTAAAACATAATATTAAATGGCATGTATATGTGTTAAGATGCGAACAAGTAAAATCTATCTAGATTAAGTTAAAAGATAATTGTTCCAAAATCATCCAGTTACCGATAGAGATAATAAATATTTATTAATTATCTCTGATAATATAATAGATTATGATTATAGTTGAATTTATCCAGGCAAAATAAAAGATAATTTTTTTTTCGTTTTTTGTTTTAATTTTATTTTTATTGTCCTCTGAAAAAAATATACCAGAGAGATAAAAATGTATACGGTTTAAATAATTCTTTAAATCATTTGCTAGCAACTTCAAACTTTTACGATTATTTTTTTTCTATCATGGGTAAAATATTTTTTTTTTTTTTAATATATATTTTTCCTAATAATTACTAAAAAGTTAGTTATATTTTTATTTTAGATAACTTTCAGATAGATATTAAAATGTCTACCATTGTAAGATAAAAGATAAAAAAAATTTTATCTAGATAGATGTTGTGCAATACTACTACTACTTAACCGAATGAATGGTACGTATTTTGTAATTACAATAACAAAAAAAAATATCATAACAATATTGTTAGTCTAATATTTTGTATAGTTCATAAAACTCGTCCATGTATATATTTATAATATAGTTATAATGTGGATAGATTATGTACCTGTATTGGCTGTATTTTTAATTCAAAAATTTGAATTCACATATTTTAGTTGTTTAACATTTTTTCAATTTATTTTTATCATATTAATATTATACTAAAATAATAACATCTAATAATTATTTAAAAAATTAAAGTAAGTTCTTACGCAATAACCGAAGATTAAAGCCACTGCAATAATGATTCTGATATCCATGATCGATATTTGTATGTGACCCGTCTACAAAAATTGAACACAATTTATTGTGTACGCTTAACGGTATAAAACGATATCCTATTTATACGCGACTTAGAACTATTAATTATCTCCTTGAAATATATATATTATATATGTTTTGTCACATATACATTAATTAGCTACAATTACCTTCTGTATTAAATGATTACACCTGATCAAGCCTAACATTTTCATAATTAATATTTGCATAGTAATTCATATCGTTAGATATATTATTTATTTCGTATGGCAATGAATAATATGCCTACCGATATGATTTACAATGCAAATATTAATTATTTTAATGTTAGGTTTGATCAGGTGTAATCACTTAGCACAGTAGGTTATTATTTAAATCGCAATTGTAGTTTATTGCAATATATTATATGCGTTTTATCAAACATAACGACTAGTATTCGTACTTTTATATCAATGATATGTATTATTACATAGCAGAAGTAGTGTTGAAGTTGGGAAGTTTTTAATGTATAGGATATAGCTATTGTGTAGTTTAATTTATATGATAAACAGTTGTTCTGAACGGAGCTTGATAAACTTGTAATATTATATAGTATTGGTCGTGGTGATCTCCCGTGTAGGTATGAAACCTATAAATCAACAAAATTAAAACTTATGTTTTTTTGATAATGTTTGGGTTATCTTAACAAATGTTTAAGTAAATTACCACCGGTCGGAAAATCCGCATATTTTAGATACGGTATGAGAATAACTATGGTTAGGATGTTTATGATTTTGCATATTTTTTTTTAGGTTTTCCCATGGTTTCCATTCTTATATAGAAATGTGTTTCAAGATATCTTTATTCAAAATATCAAAATTTTATTTTGCATATAATTGCATATTTTAAGGTTTATTATTTATAAGTGCATAATTTGTGTTTTTTCTGTTTTTAAGCAAATATTTGAAGGTTTTAGATGCAAAATGCTGAAAAATACTGTATTGTATATTTTATAACTGAAACTGACATATATTTGATTATCTGTATAAAGTATTTTATAAATTATCATTTATTTATTGTTGAGAATTCCTACCTAAATATAATTTTCGATAACCCTCGTCAATTGTCAATTGTTAGGCAACAAAATATGTAGTGAATTTAAAACGGTTCTTGATAAAAATAGTGGATTCAAAACAGTATGTCAAATTTCGAAAGTACTTAATGGAGAACTTGAAATCAATGAGGAGTTTAAAGAGGAATTATCTGTGGAAGATTTCATTTTTTTTAAGTTTTCACCAATTACGTCTGTTAAAGTTTTTCCAGGTGACTATTATTATTTATTTATTAATTATTTTTAAAAAAAAATAACAATTAACAATTTATATAAAGATTTTTCTTCTAATAGATTCAAAAATGTATTAGCACCAAATGAACGAAGATTTACAATGGAACAATTAAAACAAACAATAATTATTCAATTGTACTCTTTTTAAAATGTATTTTTGTAATATTTTATTTAATTTTATACAGTAAATAAGAAAATTAAAAAATGTAATAGACAATAGTTAATAATATAACGAGCACATAAAAATAGTACCGACACAATTTGTTTACATTCTATTATTAATTAAACTTGTCTCTATATATATATTGCATATTTTTCATATTTTTCATGCATATTTAGCTGTTTTTTAGTGCATAAGTGTACTACATATTCATACATTATTAATACATATTCAAATATTTTTTAGTGCATAAACATCCTAACCCTGAAAATAACTAAGCATTTTTATTAACTGAAAAAAAAAAACTTAATTATTTTATACTGTATGTGGATAGATCACATACTATGGGTAGGAAGTCAGAAATTTATGATATACAGGAATAGGGGTATATTATAATCAAAGGTATCAATGAATTTTTTGACAAAACGCTAACTGCCACAACTATAAGAAATATATTAGATTTCTTCTCTTTTTTTTGTTAAACAAAGCCATACATACTTTTTTTATACAACTATATTCTAATTTTGTATTATATTATATTATATTTGAAGTTGGTGGAGTAACTTCCTCCTTACTCTATTAAATTTGATATGGAAATAGGTAGCGAACGTATTAAGTTCTAACATTTCTGTTCAAAAAGATCAGTGTGGAACTAATTTCTGACAAGAATATTATTTCTAGGTCAGAAATTATCCAACGCCTTACAGTACACGCAGGGTGCATTTGAGGGGATGCAATTGCACCAAGTGGCAAATTTATGGGAAATAATGTCACCACTGATCATGGTCCCTTGGATATAGAAAATTGTATTTGTTACTAATTAAATTTGAATTCTGATTGTGGAGTTTGATTATTTTTTAACACAGATACTAAATAGATTATATCATACTTATTGCTATATTAGATATAAAATCTATAATTATCTTTATAAACTATTAAAGCTAGATAATATAAATATTATTTACTATAATAATATATATTGCGACTAAGTAGTTTCATTTGACGTAAAGACACGTTTAGTATTAAGTAATAACCTCGAATGAAAAATGTCCATAAAAATTTTAGAAAGAGAAAAACATTTTTCTCTCCAAAAGTACATTATCATATTTTACTTTTTAGTGATAGAAATTTATATAATTTAATAGAATATTTTTAAAAAAAAAATTATATTATTATATGCATGTTACAACTAATAATGCAATTGTTATTTAATTTTAATAAATTCTCGTGTGGCACACCCAACAGCCACAGCATATTGTATATAGACCGAGTTTAAAAAAAAAATTGTATGTGTAAAACTGAAAAGAATCGAGGGCGCATAATTTATTTGTATGGCAAAATTCTAAATACGGCCATGAGTACATGCCATCAATAGAGTAATTTTTTTTAATAAGTATATTAACCAAATTAATATCCAACTCGTATGTAATTCTAATATTGTTTTCGGACATTTTTCACGATCTGGGCACAAGAGTCCGATATTCTATGCAAATGCATATTTATTCGAGAATTACATAGGAGAAATATCTTTATATATATATATACAAATTTGTTTCGTGATTTCTGGACTCTAAATTTAAAAATGTTTAACATGTTTAAAATCTATAAGGTTTTTTTGGCATTGCCAGAATCAATATCTAAAATATATATTGCTTTAAGGTATTTTGATTTAATTGATTACCAAGTGATCATAAAATATTTCACTCTTGACTATTTGATAATGATGAAAATGATTCAATTGTATCACTAACTATAGATTATATAGCAGCCACTGCATTAGCGCCTTTATATACTTATTTTTAAATGCCAGTTTCATATATACGACGTTTGATATGTAAAACACTTGTTAATTTTTCCCGAAATTTATAGATAGGGTTCTAACCAAATATTTATTAATAAATATATTTATTTATTTTTTTTTATTATAATTATTTTTTGGATCGCCTAACCAAATATTTATTTAAATAATAATTGTTGTATAAATTCTGAGCTACACAAGGTTGACGGGTTTTTAATACACGACGAAATATCCCAATTGTCATCAAAGAATTTTTTTTCATAGTTAGGCAGGGTTTTAGACTTACACTTAAATTATTATCAGACCTTTGCTCGTAGGCGGATTTAAATAAAAACCTTTAACCGCGGTGAATTTAAGTAAAACTCCTTTTATTTTTAAGAAAATTATACACTACGAATAATGCAACTGAAGTTAAACTTCCAAGAGCTGACAAACCTAAATATAACGATAGCATTAATGCATTTATTCAAGTTGAGAGATATTATTTTTAGATTTTTTTTAAAAAAGCGGTTACGCCGTGGAACCTAATACCAAAGAACCAAGTGCGTACATTCATGTTACATATTAAAAGTGTATACAATATTCAATAGTGATTTACAATATGATATTTTCTCTATGAAGAACAAAGCTGTGTGCTCCGTGTATCGTAATCAATAGCATCGCCAGAACAAGCGGATTCACGTTTGTTTATTATTTTTTTAGTAAAACAATTATTTTTCTCATTCATTCTTGTCGACGATCAAATAATCTAAACGTGTTCTATAATTTATGTCCAATATTTTCATTCATTTTTGACAATAGCCATTCAAGTTGAATTGACCAAAGTCAATTATGACCCTGGTCATTGAAAATGTATGATTTTTGGGGCTTTAAATCCGATTTTTAAAACTACAGAAAAAGGCTTCAGTTACGGTTCCGGTAAATGCCAGTATTTATAGGTAGCTACATTTTTTTCTAAAAGTGAAGTAAAAACAAAGTCAAGTAAGTATAAACATTGTAATACACTAAATTTGTACTAAATTAATAAATAATCAAGCGTGACATAGTACGACTACCAGTTCTACCATTTATAACATAAGTTAATTCTACGTGTTGCCGCGTGAGTCCACCACACTAGTCAATCATGATAAGTTGTGCAAACCGTCGCTAGGAGCGCCACACTTGGGCAAAAGTTACTAGAGTGGGGGACCACGGAAGGTATATAAGATGCTACACACGTCTCCTTTTCCTTTATTTTTGCTCCACATACCTAATTCCTCTCCACATTTACGCAGCAGTTGCAGAACCAAAGGTAGGCTGCTGCACATAGTTTCCTTTTCTAAAAAAACCATACATCATTTCCTCGTATATTTGGTAATTGTAACAATTGTCACCTCGCTTTTAGCATATATTTAAACGTGTTTATATCTTTACACCACGAACTAACATGGTTCATCATCCTGCGTGAGCTTCAAACGTCCGTGGCTATACGGCGATAGAAGTTTCGTTTACCGTTGAAGTTAATTGGCTGGACGCTTTGTGCTGTGTGATTTATTCACGCCTATTTTGGGTTAACTGATAAATTGTACATATTGTAACAATTCATTGATATCAACACCTCCTCATATTTTTGCTCCTTACACACGAGCAACTAATACATTTACCTTATTTTTTCTCGTAATAGGTATAAATAAGACACACACGAGAGAGACCAAAAATATTTACACGTACCAATGTAGGAGACAGTCATTTATAGCCATCCACATGTTCAGTATTACTTATATATTGCTTTACACTCTCATCGCACCATACACCCACTAAGAATACGACGCGTGCGCTATTGTGGTGCGTGGGATCTCGTTTAGGCATTATAATAAAACTGTACCTACCCTTTTACCACTTTCACTACTACCGACCCCCTTCATCAACTCCCTCTCCTTTATCGTCATTTTCTGTCTATTTTTATCCTATTACAGCTTCATATCTAAAACGATAATAAAATAACGGCTGTCTACGGGAAGGAGAACTGCAAAAGGTGTAAGGACACTATTTTATAAACAAATCTCAAAATAAATCTTATTTTATATTAGTTATTATGTTATTTAAATAAAAAATTGTTGGATTACAATTTTGTTTATAGTATATTAATATTTCTTCTTGTCAATCATATGAATGACCAATCTGCTCATAGTGTGCTTGCTTCTTACGTAACACTTGGTCATGCGAGCGGGAACGAGGAATTAGTAGAGTATGATGTCAGTACATACTACTATTACTATAGTGTAATTTATAGAACCAAAAAACAAAACACGTCACAATATCTCAAATAAGTAGATCATTTTAATTGTATAACAGTTTTATAATGGAAAATAAATTTAAATAAAAATAAATAATAATTCTTAAGTGCAATATAGTAGTCAATCGAAGTACAAAATCGATTACGAAACAATATTATTATTGAATAATATGTTATTTATTTATGTAATTGTGCTGCATTCGATTGATAGTAAATATAATTGGGAGACATAATCGTGCATAATATACTACCTAGTGTGTGTACAACGTGTACGACTGCGTTCGGAGACGTTCGCACGCAAACGTAGGTAGCGGAGTTGGTTCCTGGTCATTGTTGTCCTGGTGTTGGTGGTGATGCTGGTGGTTGTCCTGGTGTTGGTGCTGATGCTGGTGGTTGTCCTGGTGTTGGTGCTGATGCTGGTGGTTGTCCTGGTGTTGGTGCTGATGCTGGTGGTTGTCCTGGTGTTGGTGCTGGTGGTTGTCCTGGTGTTGGTGCTGGTGGTTGTCCTGCTGTTGGTGATGGTGCTGGTGTCTGACCGGCAGTCTGTGTTGTCGGATCGGATGCTGGTGTCGCCCCAGTGTCTGTCTGTGACTGAGTACTGGGAGTACTACCACACTGTGGAACCGGGTTTTCTTTTTGAGCACTAATTAACCCTAAATGCTAAACATCACATCATCATTAGTAAATAGGTTATACTACAAACACTACAGAATACAATCAAGAATTATATATATAAAGATATATACATATATAGAGGTACTAAATACCTAAGCCTGGTAGGGCTGTGCGGTAGTTTAAATTTTTATACAGGGACAAATGACCAATACCGGCACTACCAGTTGCGTATCCAATAAGGGGGAGGGGGTGTTCTGGGGCTTCAACCCATGTAAAATATAAACAAATTATATAAACTATATTATTCTTTGTCTATTATTATTCACGATTCTAAACAGAATTGCACAACCTACAGATTACATGACTGCAAAAACGAATACATTAGAATATTCACAATAAATATCATTAAAACATAATATTAAATGGCATGTATATGTGTTAAGATGCGAACAAGTAAAATCTATCTAGATTAAGTTAAAAGATAATTGTTCCAAAATCATCCAGTTACCGATAGAGATAATAAATATTTATTAATTATCTCTGATAATATAATAGATTATGATTATAGTTGAATTTATCCAGGCAAAATAAAAGATAATTTTTTTTTCGTTTTTTGTTTTAATTTTATTTTTATTGTCCTCTGAAAAAAATATACCAGAGAGATAAAAATGTATACGGTTTAAATAATTCTTTAAATCATTTGCTAGCAACTTCAAACTTTTACGATTATTTTTTTTCTATCATGGGTAAAATATTTTTTTTTTTTTTAATATATATTTTTCCTAATAATTACTAAAAAGTTAGTTATATTTTTATTTTAGATAACTTTCAGATAGATATTAAAATGTCTACCATTGTAAGATAAAAGATAAAAAAAATTTTATCTAGATAGATGTTGTGCAATACTACTACTACTTAACCGAATGAATGGTACGTATTTTGTAATTACAATAACAAAAAAAAATATCATAACAATATTGTTAGTCTAATATTTTGTATAGTTCATAAAACTCGTCCATGTATATATTTATAATATAGTTATAATGTGGATAGATTATGTACCTGTATTGGCTGTATTTTTAATTCAAAAATTTGAATTCACATATTTTAGTTGTTTAACATTTTTTCAATTTATTTTTATCATATTAATATTATACTAAAATAATAACATCTAATAATTATTTAAAAAATTAAAGTAAGTTCTTACGCAATAACCGAAGATTAAAGCCACTGCAATAATGATTCTGATATCCATGATCGATATTTGTATGTGACCCGTCTACAAAAATTGAACACAATTTATTGTGTACGCTTAACGGTATAAAACGATATCCTATTTATACGCGACTTAGAACTATTAATTATCTCCTTGAAATATATATATTATATATGTTTTGTCACATATACATTAATTAACTACAATTACATTTTAAACAATTACCTTCTGTACCAAGTGAATAATTACCTGTTCTAGCTTAAAATTGAATATTTATTATTTGTACAGTACGTTATATCGTATTGTGATTATAGGTGTATGTGATTTATCAAACGATACGACTTGCATACAATTTAATCAATACAATTTAGTATTATAATATAACATAAGTTAAAATAATAATAATATTACAAATTTTACTATTCGTGGGTGGGCTACATGTGTACGGGGTATCTAGACAGCCTGTTTCTGTGAACCGGATCGCGAAGATCATAAACAACAGCGTCAGTTAGGTTAACCTCCTAGCGGTCGTGCTTTTGAGAATTTCGTGGGCTATCGCGCCGCAGTGTTAACACCCCTTAAATACTTTTTAATTTTATTTCGCATAAAACATACTTTGGAATAATTTACAAAGACATGTTCAAACACTTAAATTAACCAAATAATTTTATTCAAACCTAATATTATACATATACAAATCATATTCAACTTGGAATATTTATTTTAAATGATATTACTGTATTATTAAGTAAAATATAATTATTTATTTGTTTAAACATATATTTAGTTTTTAAATAAAAGAATTGATGGAGATTTATTTTTAAATCATGTAACTTTACTATACTTCTACAGCTTTTTCGGTTTCGTTGTAGGCCTTATTTCACTCATTGCATTTTACTATCCAATAACGTGCACTAATACTTTATGACTATTTACTGGTGACTTTAAGTGTACAGATTGATATAATTGTAAATTTGATAACTTACAAATATGTTTGTAAATATATGGTGTAGGAATAGCAGAGGGTAATACTAAGCGAATCGATAACTATAAGTAAAGAAAACGGTTTTTCCTAGAGGTGCGGTGTAAACACCATGGGCGTGACCGCTAGGAAATGATCATGATGTAAGGGGATACAGTGGGATACTGGCCTGCGCATCCCCAACAATGAATGTTAGGCTTATGAAGGTTAGGTTTATTTTGAAATCCGTTATTATCAAGGAGCTCGCCGAGCCCTGTGATCAGGACAACCAAAAACGGGTTTACAGGCTGATTCCTTGAACCTGGTCGGGAAGAGGATGACGATCCACGGTGTGTCTGGACTGGTTGGTTCTGTGAACTGGGTTGTGAAGATCACGGACAACAGCTCCAGTTAGGTTAAGATCACGATCTAAGGGGGTGCAGTAAGAGACTGGCCTGCGCATCCTTATCAACGAATGTATTTTCGTAATTTGTTTTGCTTCAATAAACGATGGCAGCAGTAAGGTATTAATGTTTACACGGATCCCCCACTGTTGTCGGTTACAAACTGGGACCAAAAAAATATAGGCCACATGTTATAGTTTGGAAATTAGAAATATGTCGGATATAACCATAACGTAATTTAGTTTATATTGTTATAATTAATTTTTAAATTTTCATAAATAGAATTTCGCTTAGAAATCATTTTTATTTGCAATGATTTATCGTACAGATATAATTAAAATTACCCTCCACAGTGCACCTACATGCCTAACTTCACACTGGCAACAGTGGTCCACCCAAGGCCATTGATGGAATATAGCCCGAACTTTGAGCCCTGCGCTTTTATAGATACAATAAATAAAACTCAATTTAAAGAGCAAAATAAAATGATACCAATATAAAATTTTGTCATGTTAAATTATTGAATGGAACATAATTATCGTTTTTAATTAATATTGATAATAAGTACGCATATGTGTTATTGACGTATTTTAAATAGGATCAAACGGTCTGGCCCACCGCGGGATACCGGAAAAATCCCATTATCTTGGACCGTTCTATATCGGTTCATGGTTTTTAATGTATTTACTATAAATTCCATATTTTTTTATAATCATAGTAGAGTTTTTTTAATATCATAAAATGTATAATAGAATATTTGTCATACATTTATTTTACGATAATATTTGAACTTACCAGATTTATCGCCTAATTATTATTGCAGTGTCTATAAGTAATAATTATATCTGACAATAATGATATCTACCTATAAATTATTTTTGTTTTCATCGGTATCTGTGTTTATTCAAGTGAATCAATTTGCTACTAGCGAAACTTAAAAATTAATAAATAATAAATCGTATATAATCGCGTCACATATATTAAAATGTATTTTAATATTTATTTGCTTTCGTATTTTAAGCACACCTACATACACAAATAAATAATTAAATCTAATTTATTAGAAACCCATCGCATTTACTCGTATATTATAAGTATACGTCATTAATAATTATGAAAAATGTATTTACTAAGTCAACCAACTGATAAAAATGTAATATCATTTTAATAATCGATTTAAAATATGTATTTTACATTTTTTGCGGCTTTCGTAAATCCGGTTTTGACCGGATTTCAAAGTTTGAAATTCTATATACTTACTATTTTATATACTTACTAGCTCATTACTGGCTCATTGTATAAAATACCTGGGAAAGTATCGAAAAATGTAGGGGGGCTATGTATGATTTTGGAGGGGACTGAACTAAGGGGAGTTATCTCAGACTATAACTTTAAGTAATTATTTTATACATTACCGTTGTTAAATTTATACAATATTTTAATTTTTCCGCCCGACAAAATATTCGATCAGATAAGGTGAATTACACCGATAATGACATTGGTCATGCCGCGTTGAGTACGTATGTAGACATACCTCTCGGTGGCTTACAATCGAGGGTCTTGGCTGGAGGTGGCGTCCTAAATAAAATACCCATACATTATGATAGAAATCATAAAGAAATTATTTTTTTTTTTTTATAAATTAATAACTATTGTATTTTTATTAGTGACGAACGTCCCGCGGGTCCGCTTTTGAGAACGAATTGGTGGATGGTATACCAGCCATTATACTTGCTATCCCGATTTTATTTTAAGTGTGCACTACCCTGCGTACATATTATTGTAGATAAATTGAAATACTATTATTATTTATAGATAGATTTTCATTTTTTTTTTTTTTTCCCGATTTCGTTAAAATAATTGCCTTTTGAATACTGCAGGGTGCGCGATTCGTTTTCATTATTATTAGATATTATTATTTATCGAATAATATGCAGTTGTTTTTTGTCATCATTACACATTTATTTACGAGTCGTTGGATTGTTATATTAGAGCATATTAAATAAAATAAAATAAAAATACCTAACCGTGTACGATTTAAGACTTTATCATACTGAGTCGCTGCTGTATTGTAGCTTACGATTGTAATTCGAGTGCATTTATTATAACGTCTTGCACGAGCGCACACGTCCACATGCTTATCCGTCTGGAATGTCCACATAATATATTATTATATATTACTACTTGTATGTGTGTAATAATAATAAAAAATATTAGGACACAAGTGGCAGACAATTTTTTATTATTAGAAACTATATTTATCCAAAACATTTTTCTAAAAACACCCAAAAGTTTTCCTAGACATTTATTATATTTTTATTGTAAAATTGGCAAAACACGGCGTGGTCTTCGACATTTTTTATCTAGTCGGTACATCAGAGAAGTGGTTTTTTTGATTTTCATCGTAGTTTTCTTAATAATTGGGGGGGGGGGGAAATGGAGTAATTTATCGTTTTATTATTTTCGATTTATTTTATAACTCTGTTAAATATATCTCGTAGAGATCTGAATTTTCACAGAATATTACTAATAGACATCAGTTCTTAAGTCAATTAAAGATTTCTTTAATGCTTTAACAATTGGTATGGCTCCAAAGAGATCTAGCTCTGGTGATTATAACATTACACTAACTATGTGGATTTGAATCAAAAAGATTTTAAAACAGTTAAAACTTTTTATATTGTGGATAAAAATTAATTTGCTTACGTCATTAGTTTTATGTATTTCTGATTGGACGCTGAAGTAAAGAATAATAATTTTGTTTAATTGCTTTAACAGATTTTGATCATGCAGATCTCCTAGTTGTTAAGATTTAAAGCTATAATATTCATTTTTTCAGAGATTTTTCCTATACAGAATGTTCACTTGGACTGCCTTCTATAAAATGGCTACAGCCACCTAATCTCATAGGGGGGGTACAGGTGCATACCCTACCAATCCGACCCGTGGTCACCTATGGTTTCCCTGTAATGAATTTAGAGTGCATATGTTATATCATAGCAGTAGGTTTAGAGGGGTATATTGTTTAATGCCTGTGACACCCATAGATCTATTATCTAAGGTGTAATGGTGACCGCGGGAAAATTCGTACGACTGACGTCGCTTGGGACTTGTTGTAGTACACCAAACACGGCATGGAGGGTTAGGTCGTGAGTTATAAATTGTTCCATGAAAAATGTACAACAGTAACTACAACAACAACTACTGCGAAAGTGCGAACGCACAACATTTGACAATAAATATATATATACGTATTACATATATAAAATATAAAATAAATAACTATATTAATAACAAGAGTAATATTAACGTGTGTATTAATGTAATTTTATTGAACGAGCACCGGAGACCAGAGTAGTACAACGCCTTCATTGTTCATTTCGACGGAAAACATCTCTTACCAGCAGCAGCACAAAGTAGTCTGTGATTTGTGGTGATCGTTGACGGTAACAACGTTGCCGTTCCATTGTGTTTTTGCTCACGTGTGTCCCCCGTTGACGTCTACCCGCTCGCTGGCTCGTATCATTCCGTCCTGACGACACTTCTGGAATCGACTGACTACGACAATGTCTAGCGACTCGATTAAAACCGTAAGTATTTATCGGCCTTTTATCGGTTTTACGGTAGAATGCATCAATTCGCGTTTCCGGTACACTTGAGCATAATAAATTTTGTTTCCCAATTGAGTGTATGTGCGATTTTATTTTTATCAAAAGTGTCAACAAACACTTAAGAACAATAAAATCGGTCCAAAAGTTTCGATTGACATAAATTCCGTTAAGATAAGGCGATGTACACTATCCGAAGGTACATAAAAAAGTAATTTTTAATGACATTATTTTCTTTAAAAACTAAAAAAGATCCAACTGCTCTATAAGGTATTGTTTTTTTTTTTTTTGTTTTTATGAAATTATTTGTCTTTGTTATGAGTACTGCCTATTACAAGATCACCCTGGATGCGTAACATGTCTGTGCCTTTCTTCTTTCTATTAATTTGTGTTTTTATTATTTTATGTATCGTCAACAGTTCAACAACATAGAGTCACCAGGATTCGTCGGTTTTGCTAACTTGCCGAATCAAGTGCACCGGAAATCGGTGAAGAAAGGTTTCGAGTTCACACTTATGGTTGTTGGAGAGTCCGGTTTGGGAAAATCTACATTGGTCAATAGTCTTTTCTTGACGGATTTGTATCCTGAACGCACAATTGCTGATGCCATTGGTACAGTACTTAATATAACTTTAATATCATTTTTTTATTTATCTATTTGTTTACTACCTATTGTAGCAAAAACCAAGCAAACCGTGAAGTTGGATGCATCAACTGTGGAAATCGAAGAACGTGGAGTGAAATTACGACTCACAGTTGTAGACACTCCTGGATTCGGAGACGCTATAGACAACTCTGATAGGTATGCATTGAATATGATAATAATACCTTGTCATTATTAATAGTTAACTATTTTGTAAAATATAAAAATTTAGTTTTCGATCTATTATTCAATATATTGATGAACAGTATGAACGGTTCTTAAAAGATGAAAGCGGATTAAACAGACGCCACATTATTGATAATCGTGTCCACTGTTGTTTCTATTTTGTTTCTCCATTTGGCCATGGGTAAGTTAGGCTTAATCTTATGTTATTATTTAAAATAAACAATAATATAAAATGTGCTATTTTAACTCAACATTTCAATAGAGTTATTGAATAATGTTAATTTACTACACTTTCTGCGAATCAAACTATTGTTTGATAAATCATTATTATAGGTACTTTAAAAACTTTCATTATATAGTATTATCATCACAAATTTTAATCAATGTTTCCAATTAGTTTATATTAAAATCAATCCATTAAGAATGATCAAGTTTACTTTTCAATTGTAGTAGGTAATCTTAACTGTCATCTAACGTACATAGTATAATTTGTACTACAGTAGTGATAGCAATTTTGAAATTGAATCATTTCTTTGATTAAAAAGAAATATTAACATTTTGATGGATCTACCTATACAAATATATTAAATGCAATTTTGCATTCATTGAATATTAATTTTTAAATTATAGATTGAAACCATTGGACATTGAGTTGATGAAAAAGTTACACAACAAAGTGAACATAGTTCCTGTTATTGCCAAATCAGATGTTCTTACAAAAAAAGAAATACAGAAATTAAAGAAAAGAGTAAATATTATATTAATTACTTTACTCGAAACTTTATTTTAAAGTTTAATTTTGTATACATTAAATACATATACACAACAAATGTTATTGTATTGTTATGTAACAATACATAATATTTAGATTTATAATTTTTTACAAATTCATATATGTTTTTACAGATACTCGAAGAAATTGATGCCAACGGTATTAAGATTTATCCACTACCTGATTGTGATAGTGATGAAGACGAAGACTACAAAGAACAGGTCTTTTAAAAATATTCAATTGTTTTGTTTAATTCAATTGAAGAATTAAACATTTTTTAAGGTAAAACAATTAAAAGAAGCAGTACCGTTTGCCGTATGTGGTGCAAACCAGTTATTAGAAGTAAGGGGTAAAAAGGTTCGTGGCCGATTCTATCCTTGGGGCGTTGTTGAAGTGGAAAATCCTGAACATTGTGATTTTATAAAATTACGTACTATGCTCATGTAAAAATTAATTTGTTTTTTACTATTATAAAATAAATTAATATCATTCTCAAATACTTGTATGCATAAATATTTTTAGCACACACATGCAAGATCTGCAAGAAGTAACACAAGAAGTACATTATGAAAACTATCGTTCAGAACGTTTAGCAAAAGGAGTACCTGTGCCGAAAAGAACGACGTATGTGTAATTAATTTTTATATTTATGTTTAATGTCTACTATTATTTTTTTATTATTTTCTAAATTTTAATATAGATCTCTTCCTGAACATGAGAAAAATTCCGGCTCAGAAAAAGATAGGATATTGCAGGAAAAAGAAGCTGAACTTAAACGAATGCAAGATGTCATTGCCAAGATGCAAGCTCAAATACAACAACAAACTCCATAATATTCATAAAATGACATATCTTTATGATGCCATAATTAAAAATTATTCAATTAACTAGTGTAACTCAAATTATTAAAAATAATAATATAAGTTTTACAAACTTTTTAAACATTTTAGTTTTGAATTTTAAATTTTCATTCTATAAATTCAATTACATAAAACCAACAAAATATTTTAATTCTAATATTTATAAAAATAGTATTAAACTATATATGAATCGTGAATATTAAATTTATGGACCTTCTATTAAGATAGAAACAAGCATTTATTAATGTAGTACAATTAATTTGTACTAAATAATTAATCTATTATACAAATTACTAGTTTACTACTATTAGTTTTAATCATGAAATGTAATATTATCATTTAAATAAAATTCAATTTGACCATTATGCTTTATAAATACATATTAATTTTAAATGGGAGGGCTTAATCTTCATATTTTAATAACCCTATATAATACGGAATATTATCGATAATTTAAATTAAATTTTTTGTTATAATAAATCATGCAATGAAGTGGTATTTTCATTTTTTAAACCAATCGAATATTTATTTCTCAATAATATAATAATATATGCGCTTTTTATTTTTTTGTTAATTTGTCAAAACTTATAACAAAATATTGTTTTAAAATATTAATTTTCTAATTTATATATATATATATATATATATATATATTTGTGAGACAATTTTTTTAAGTACAATATTCTTGAAAACTATATTATCATTTACTTCGAAATAGTGGTGTATTCCACTGCTTCGAAATAATTATTTTTCATATTTTTCTTATGATATACACAATATACATCAAATTTTATATAAATTGCTCATATTAATTTGATTGATATCCTATTATCCATAAAAATATTATTTGTATGTAAATATATTATAAAATTATTTTGCATTTTACTATTATTATTTTTTATTTACCTAATATATTTTAAAATTAAAAATAGTGCATCAAATAATAAAAATTACATTAAATTAGATAATTTATATTTGCTTTTGTTAAAAATCGACGTAATATGGTAATTTATAATTAATGTGTTATTAAATAGCATAAAAGATATAAAATATTTTTCAACATTGTATAATCTATATTCTATATAATAAATTATTTTTCATAAAAAAAAATATATAGTTTCTACAGAACATGTCTTAGATTGCTTGTAAAACATTATTTTTTTAAAATTAAAATTCTTGGATGTGATTTGAGAATGGAGCATTTGTAATTATATGAAGAATTATGTATTGAAAAGTTTAAATTTTATATATATTTTATATTTTTGCTGCCCCCCCCCCCATAATACACAATATATTTGTATTTTTTAAATTAAAATTCCTAATTATTATTACAAATCTATTATCAAGTCTATTTTTCTGTTCCATGGAATAAATATGATAATCAATGTTTTTGATAACGCTTTAAACAACAACATTCGATATCAGTACAGCACATGTGTAGTGAGCATAGTATATTCTATCGTGTGCTTTATTTAAAATAATATTTAAATACAACTTATTTTTCCGTACATTCTATAAGAATTTAACTATTAGATTCATTATTTACCATGAGATTTAATTACAAGGTAAACTAAAATGGTTTAATACATCAATTATTATCTGTTACATCCAATCTATTTTATTATAATTTAAATTATTGTTTAGTTTTCTAACATTTTGGGGACGGTTTATGGCAAAGGAAATTTGAATTTTACACCAGATGGAAATACTGTCATAAGTCCAGTGGGCAATCGAATATCAAAATATGATCTGAAGAAGTATATCATTGTCAAATTATTGTGTTTCTGGAATGATCTAATAATTTCTATCTTATTTCAGTAATATTTCATGTACACTACCGGTTGAAAGTTCACACAATTATGAGCAAACAGCTGTATCACCAGACGGCAGTCTATTATTTGCCGTAAATGAAGGTACATATTTCTACTAGGTTTCATAAAACAAATAATTCATGTTTTAATTTGAATTCTTGTGCCTTTAGTTGGAGAAGCAGACTTGATAAGTTTAGTATGCAATAAAGTGATACATAAGTACCGGTTCAATAACAAAGTACTTCACTTAAGTTTTAGTCCCGATGGAAAACACATTGCAGCTTGTAAGCTTAATAAAAGTATGTACCTCATTAGACATACATTGCCGTTCATGACATATGTTATTATTTTTACAAGTTTAAAATCAATAAGTGTGTATTTTTAGTTTTTATATTACAAACACCTGGCCATTTTATTGGGCAGTTTAATCAATTTGCTTTGGAAAGAGTTTTTAGTGATATACTTGGAGATACCACATTTGTTGCATGGACTGATAATTCTTGGTATGTAGATTAGTATACATTTCTATTTATAAGTAGGTATGCTATGCTCACTGTAAATTCTATCAATGTTTCAGTATTTTTGCAGTAGGCAGTAAAGATGCTACTGTGAGACTGTACACATTAGGAAATTATTCAAATTTCCGTCCGTATTCATTAACAGGGCATTCAGATTCTATTATTGGAATATTTTTTGAAGCAAATTCTTTAGATTTGATGGCTGTTAGCCGGTATGTTGTAAATCCTACCATAACATAAATTAGTTTAATATTATTTAATTTTAAACTTTAGAAACGGTCATTTAACTGTTTGGCAATGTTCATTGGGCTTGAACGAAATGAGTACAATTGAAACAATTGATAAAAAACGACTTAAGCTAAATGACGACGATGAAGATGATATTGATTTGTCTAAAGGAGAAGACAGAGAACGTTATTTGACTAACAAAGAGGGTATTCTATAATATAAAATGATAAATTAAATTAATATTTTTGTGTATGTTATGTTTATGGTTTCAGCAAAAACCGATACAAAAGTATTACCCAAAGATAGTACAAATTTGCTAAGCTATCATAAATTATCAAGACATTATCTTAATGACCATTTAAAGGAGGAACATAGCAATTTAAAATTGACTGCTGCTGATTATCATGCAAAAATCAAAATACTTGTTGCTGGTTTTTCAAATGGATCATTTTTAATTTTTGAAACAGTCGGAATATCACTTATTCACTCTTTAAAGTAGGTTTAACATCTATCTAATTTTTACATGATATTGCTTAATATTATGAATTTTATTAGTATTTCAGACACTAGTATTAGTACAATAGTATTAAATAATACTGGTGATTGGCTTGCAATAGGTTGTGAAGGACACGGTCAATTATTGGTTTGGGAATGGCAAAGTGAAACTTATGTCATGAAACAACAGGCCCACGGTTCTGAAATATCCAGTTTAACTTACTCTTCTGACTCTGCCTATATTGCTACTGGCGGTGAAGATGGAAAAGTATTGTCAAACAAGTTAATCTTAGACATATTACATAGAGTACTTGTTTGTCTCAATTGAACATAATAAAACCTAACTGCAGTATTTTGAAATCAAAATGTTGTATTGTGGTATATTTATATACAGGTTTATTCAGAAAGATTCATCCAATTTAAAATAGCTATACAATGGTTAATTATAAATTGTATCTTATGAAATTATATACCAATCAATAGAGTTTTATTTATCACTTGGTATTCCTAAGTTTTAGAATGTCATTAATTCGTGATTTTAAAATTATCGATAACTTAGTTTCCACAAATATGTCGACCATACAGTACAAAGTGTTTTGTGTGGTGCAATTTTCGTTATGATCAATGCATTTTCTGCTCAGAGCATACATCAATGGCAATCAGTTTGAAGAATTGGGATATTAGTGCAAAGCCAAAAGCACAGGCCGACCCCGTGTATCCAATAATAATGTGGAAAGAATTAAAGAGAGTTTTCAGCGCAGTCCATGTTAGTCAACCAACCGCGCAAGTCAATAACTGGAAATTCCATAAGCAACTGTTTTGCATGTATAGAGACAGTGTTTTACCATGAGATCATATATTTTGCAATTGTTGCAGGCTTTAAAACCTAATTATAAATTGAAACGACTTATATTTAGTATTTTTATGCAGGATGTAAATTTTGTTGCTCGTTTAGTTTTCAGTCACGAAGTAACCTTCCACTTAAGTGATAAGGAGAACCATCATGCAATAATCGAACACAAATGTGGCTCACCTAAAATTAATGTGTTCTGTACCATATCAAAGATACATGTATAAACCTGTGTCTTTGAGATGGTCCCTTTTTTTAAATTTAAAACAGTTAATTGTAGATCTTATTTAGAAATGCTTCAAACCTGGCTAATTTCACAATTAAACAACGATTCGGATTACTACAATTAATTAAACTTTACATATATTTCTTTTATTTAATGTATAATATATTGTTATAAACCTAAAAAATAAAAATATGTAAGCATTTTAAATTGAATGAATTATTTTGAATAACCCTGTTATTACTATGATCATCAATTTATTAGAATATGAATTTTTCAAAGACCCCAGGATAATATTGCTGCTTAATATCTACCAAAATCATTAAAGTTAGTTTGAGATCAGTAGAACTTGGAGTCTGAGCAGCATTGTTACGCTCTACGATTTAGATACTGGTCTGAAAGTAAAGGTTTGTCAGAATAAAAAATGTCTATAGAGAGATGCTTTCTTTGTACAATTTAAATTTATATTAGATAGTATTTTTAATCATCATAATTTATAAACAGCAATAGATTAGATTGAGATGACAAACAAGTACCAAAAATTATTTATAAATTTATAATCTTATGATTTTTAATTTTAGGTAAAACTGTGGAATAATCATTCGGGATTTTGCTTTGTTACGTTTAATGAACACACGAGTACTGTTACAGATGTAGTTTTCGCTCCCAATAATAAGTTTGTTGTATCTGCGTCTCTGGATGGTACCGTTCGTACTTTTGATCTAATAAGGTTAACATTAATTGTTTGTAATATTAATTTTATTCTCGTGTAACATTTAATTTTGTTCTAAATAGATATCGTAACTTCAAGACATTTGTAGCACTTCGACCGGTGCAGTTTAGTTGTGTGTCTATTGATTCTACTGGAGAATTTATAGCTGCTGGTGGACAAGATGTATTTGAAGCATATCTATGGTCTATGAAAATCGGTAGACTTCTTGAAGTAAGCATTACAAATTAATGAACATTAAAAAATATTTATTCGGCATTATTCTAGGTCTTATCAGGACACGGAGGACCAATAGTGAGCTTGGCATTCAGTCCTCTATCTTCTAGTAGTACACTGGTAACCACTAGTTGGGATAAGTCTTTGCGCATTTGGAACGCTATAGAAAATGCATCAGATCATGAAATCATACAACTGTTTGCTGATGGTAATTATGTAAATAATAAACAGATATGTATATTAATACGATTGTGTGTTTATATTATTTAGGTTTGTGCGTTGCATTTCGTCCCGACGGTAAAGAAGTAGTTGTCGCTACATTGGATGGTCAGTTATTGTTTTTCGATGTGCAGACTGCAACTCAAGTAGGAAGTATTGAAGGCAGAAATGACCTCGGAAGTGGTAGAAAAGATACAGATCTCGTAACAGCAAAAAAAAATCTTCAAGCAAAGTAATATAATTTTTATTCCTAAGATAAATAATTAGAATAGAATAAATTAATTGATTGTTCTATAGATTTGAAAGTATTTGTTTGTTATTTTTAATTTTTATAGGGCATTTAACTCTGTTTGCTATTCAGCTGATGGGCAGTTTGTAATTGCTGGAGGCCAGTCAAAAAATGTTTGTATTTATAATGTTGCCGAAAGTATTTTACTGAAGAAATTTGAGATTACACAGAACCAATCGTTTGATGCTGTTCTTGTAAGTAACAACAATATATTGTACATAATTCAATTAATTTTGATGTTATCAAATGTGTACACTTTATATATTAATAGGAAGTTATCAACCGACGTAAAATGACGGAATTTGGTAATAAAGACTTGATTGAGGAACGGGAAACCAGAGAAGGAGGAAATGTTAAACTAAAATTACCTGGTGTCCAAAAAGGTGATTTGGCTGCGAGAACATTTAAACCGGAAGTTAATGTTTTTGATGTCAAGTTTTCTCCTACAGGTTAAATTTTTTTTAAATTTTAATTAAGATTATTTTTTTTTTAAATACAATTTGTACAGGTTTATCATGGGCAGCTGCAACTACAGAAGGTATTTTGGTATATTCACTCAATAGTGGATTTGTATTTGACCCCTTCCATTTGGAAATCGGAATAACGCCAATGAAAACAAGAGAAACCTTAAATAAGAAAGAATATGCATCGGGTAATATGAATTAATAATTTTTGTAATTTTAAATTTCCAATTCAAATTTTTAAATATTTATATTTAATTTTAATATATTATTTCTAGCTTTAATGATGGCATTACGTCTCAATGAACCAAAACTTACATCTGAAATTTTAGAAAATATACCACCAAATGATAGTAAGTGTCTTAATATTATGTCTAGAAAATAATTATACATGATAAATCAATTGTACATTTGTTTTCTTTTTAGTTGAATTAACTGTGGCTTCATTACCTCAAATTTACATGGAGAAAGTTTGCAGGCATATTGCAATCATCCTAATAACTACAATGCACATAGAATTTTATGTCAAGTGGATTAAGAATCTGCTGAGTTCTTATAAACCTCATAAGACCGTAGTTTTAACACTGCAATCAAATTTATGTAAAAGATACACGGATTTATCTAAGGTGTAAGTACTTATCATATAAAATAATAATGCTCAATAACAATACATGAGTAGTGTAAATAACAACTGTTATTTATTTTATAAACAAATTATAATATGTTGAATATCTTATACTTTTTTTTTTAATGAATCTATTTGATACTGGTGAAAATAATTACAGTATATAGAAATTAATTTAATATGTTTTTTTGTGTAGATGTGACTATAACAAATATACACTCAAAGTTGTAAAAAGGATAGCTAGTTTGCAAATGAACAAATTTAAAGAAGAAGTAAAAACAGAAAATGAACATATGGAAGTGGATAAAAAAAATTGAATTTCTATTCAATAATGACTATTAAAATGAATGTACATAATAAATATTAATAAATTTCTTGTATGTAATTACAAGGACTTTATTATTGTTTGGTTTATGTTTATAAGTTTATCTATTATCTAAACTTGTTTTCAATTATTTATACAACATTCATAACTAGGTTTGTCATATTTTTGTCTGTGTCAATAAACTTTTTAATCAGGATTTTAGAAAAAAATTTGTAATTGTGTAGGTATTTACTCACCGTCGTAATATTATTATTATCTTTCTTATATGTTTGCTATTCAGAACAAACATTTGATTTCTAAATGACTGCAAATTATTTTAATTTTTTACACATGATTTATTAAATTTCTAGCCTTAAATAATTATAATAATAATAGTAATAGCTTATCATAACTTGAAATAATAATTACAAATTTCTATTTGTTAGTTTTTAAAATTAATACTGTCTAAACCAGTGGTGCTGATTTTCCCGGTTTGTAAACATGCTGGTGGGGTGTTGGAGACAATTATTTTATAATCACAATATGGTTTGAAATTGATTATGGCGCTATTGGTCTCGACAAATAGTTGGTTAAAAGAAGAAAGGAATATTATGCAAATATACACATTAATAATATAAGTAATTGTAAAATTTAAAAGTTGAACATGTTGGCACACTTTGTATTGTATAATATCAAATTAATGCCTACAAAAATGAATGTAAAGTTTAGAGAGAGAGTTCATGGAATACCAACAAAATTGAAAAGTTAACTAGCTAACTTCTGCTGTTTGTTTGACCTTTATAAATAAATTATATAAAAACATAAATCATAATGGCCCAGTGATAATTTCGACTGATCAGACTGTGAAATGTGAACAGTTAATTTTTGATTCATAAAAAGTAAGTAGATAGTAATTCATAAATTGTAATCCTTGCAGGAATAATACTATTGTTATTAAATAGATATGAGTTTAAATAATATTTAAGTAATTATTACTAGTAATTGTCAAATTATTTTGAATATGTCTAATATTTTTATATTTCAATTTTATAGCTTTCCAGACTAATAACTGAATAATTGAAAAATATTTATATTTTCTACAGTACCTTCCTATGTTAATTATCTAATTGATTTTATATAGATATAGGTACTTGTATTTTGAAATTTGAATTTTGAATTATATTTATATTATATAATCTAATATACTATTACACAAATTGTATTTATGATCATGATCATTTTTAATATGTTTACCTACATAGAATATATTTTGTCTCTGGACAATGTAAAGTAATGACTATTATAATAAGATTAGAATTGTATTTACTATTTCAAAGTATAAAATGTCCAATAACAAATACCAATACAAAACATCAGTAAGTCTATATACTTTTAAACGTGTACAATGGTCGCATTCTAATAAAATTGATTAATGTGAATTTAAATAACCTGTTTGATGAGGCCTATAGAACCATAACGGCCTGTCCCACAAAAAATCAAACTTCGTTTTAAGTGATAGAACGCTACATAATTCGTTTGGTCATTGACATTTTAATAATTAGTTTTGTTTTTTATTTTTATTTTAACACAAGTTTGTATGTTGTACTTTTAATACAAATTTTGAATCAAAAGACAAAACATTGATTGGTTTAGGTGTGCAATAAAAAACAATTTAATGTCGTGCTCAAATGGATCAATTATCACGTTTCCCGCCAATTTGTTCCAGCTGCTTGCGACCCGTCAATTACGCGTTTACTCATCATTTTAACGATCAAGATGTGAATTGTTCCAATCGATAAAAATTATCTAGCGCGCATATATATTCGAATAAGTCAGCGGTTCCAATTAGCGGTCCGGGGACTTATCTCAAATGGTCCGTGATGCTAAAGAATTTTTTTTTGTAATTATCGATTTTTTTTTAATTTCAAAATTTCAAAAAAAAAAATGAGCGAAATTGTATTTCATATTATTTACGGTTTAATGTACGTAATTCACGATCCCACAATTAGTCAAAGAAGCGTGTGCTAATAAATCACACTAATTAAATACATATTAATTAAAACTTGTTAGTTTTTTAAGATGTGTTTAATTATTGTAAAAATAAATTAAAATACAATTTATTAAGGTAGTAATCCGTTAAAAACTATGCGCTCCTGGCCATGACTTGGTCCGTGCGTAGCCGGATAATTTAGCTAATATTAATATATTTGCATTATTCGTTGTACTTGTCATGTCCGGGTAAAATAAAAAAACGTAAACGTTCGTAATCGTACAAAACGTATAAAAATGTTGAAACGAAAGATACAATGTGATTATTAAAATAACGAAAAAGTATTGCCACACGTTGTATAAATTGAGCAAACTGTTGCCACTGTGCATTACACAAAATACATTTTCTATTGTAATGCGTGTTAATTAGTAACTTTAACGTTGTATAGCTTATAAATATTTGCTTACCTTGTCAGGATTCTCAGATGTTGAGAAGAAAAAAATTTGTATATTTATGTAATCAAAAACATTGGCAGAGTTTTGTTAAAATAACAATAATCATAATTTTGTTGGTAAATTATGATGGGCACGTGGGCCGATAATTTTGTATTTTCCCGGGCTGAAGTCTGCCCTCGTAGAGGGACCGATCACAGGGAAAAATACTTAAATACTTAGAGCACCTACCTATAAAATTACCTAAACCAAAATCGAATAAGAGATGCAAAAAGAGACTCTCCGCGGGTTTGTATTGTCTTCGGTGGCGTGCGCAGGTCCTCCGCCTGCGTTAGGGGTTATATCCTAAAAATACAATAACTACGAGTTTTTATTTAATAATTCAATCGCGAACAGTGGTGTAGCCAGGTAAATATTTCGGGGAATGGGTAATACAATTGAAATTCTCACTTCTAATAGGATATTATTTTTATTGTTCAAAAATGAAAATAAACATCATTTTAACAAGATAGATATATCGAAGACATATTGGGAGTGGTGGTAACCTCCCCACCACCCCGGACACGCCAATGATCTTGGAAATATATATGATATTTCGTCCAAGTTACAAGGAAAAGATTGATTGATCGAATAAAAAATGCCAATATTTTTGGATCCGTCTTTTAAATTACCACGGATTAGGTATACTGTACGACATTATCCCCTGGGCACGCCATTGATTAAACATCAATTTTTATTTGTACCGTTCCTACTTGTTATTATTATTTTATTTTTTTTTTTTTTGTCATACATCTTTTTTTTTAACATTTATTTGAAAAATATATAACTTGTAAATGGTATTTTACAATAAGCATATGTGATCAAAACTATTAATTTTGTACATGAATGGCTTGATTTAAAAACTACCCAAAGCTTAAGTCTTGTTATTATTTTTTTTTTTTTTTTGGACAATATTGTTTTTCATGATTGGCGATTAATTTTGCAACATATGGTACTCTTGAAAAGTATATATTGAAACGAATGTCCAAAAGAAACTGTACGAGACAAGGAGGAGTTATTATTTAAATAATGAATTATTATTTAGTCATGGCGAAATGATAACAATAAAACATTGTCCTCGGACGGACGACAAAAACAAACAGCACTTGGGGGGGCCTGCGGATCCCACTCTGGCGCGGCGGAGAACGACGTTGGGTACCGTTTGCCCGGCTCGCGGCTAAACTGGTTGCCGGCTCGGCGGCACTGGGCTGCGCGTTTCGTTCGCGTCGTGTGGAATATAATTCGTTTTGTACACACGCCTACATCCCACAACAAGGCAATTTTCTTATCGTGTCCTCTGCGACCCCGACCCGACCGCCGGTAACGTCGACGTGAAATTCTTTTCGGTCGACGTCACGGGCGGCCCCCTCCTCTCACGGCGAAGGACGTTATTATGTTACGTACCAAAGTTTCTGTTGACCGACGCAGCCCGGTCGTGTTACTCATCGCGCGGTTTCCTCATCGTTATTATTGAGTACCTACTTGGTCGAGTGAGTTAGTATAGCTGTACATAATACCGCAAGCATTCCGTAAACGGACGGTTTCTTCGACCATAAAGAAATATAGCCAGAAGTGGTTCACAATCGTTGGTGCTCGATGGCTTTGGAACCTGAGGAACACTTCAAGACACCGGAATGGGTTTCCAGGTTGGAGAATAAACACAAACGAGTACGTACCAACTATATTCTTATCGACAATATATTAATATCCACGATTGATCCAACTGGTCACGGCCATCAAGGTCGTTTTGCGTCTTAAGAACTATGAAAGCCAAGAAAGGTCGTCCCTCGAAGAAGACGAAGAAGTCAAATAACGCTTATCTTAAATAATTATTTTAAATGTTTTAATAAAACAAAATAAATACAATAGACCAATTATGATACGTTTTATCTTGTTAGTTACGTTCTCACATCTTCAAGAAAAACCCAAATATTCGGTTAACTATGTTTGGTTTTGACTGCTCTCAAAAGTTGAAAAAAATGTAAGTTTTGTATAAAGGTATCTATTGATGGACAAATTAAAACAATCAATTAATTTCATATTGCTGCATGCTAGAATATAATATCAAAGTTTAATTTTTTTTCAAAATCCAACTGTTCTATTACCTGATGATGATTTTTACATTCAAACTGTTAGTATTTAAAAACTTAAATAGTACTACAGGCTTTGTTTTGTTCTTATTCTACATTTTTTTTTCTATACAATTTTGATATTTTATTAAGTTTTATTTAGTACCAATGATTTTTTATTTTTTAATCAGTTTTTGTTTTATGTTTTAGAAATTAAAATATTATAATTTTTATAAGTTTAAAATTATTTTTGTGCCAGTAAATTGTCAATAAATAATACTCGCTTTGTTATTTTGACCATAATTTAAATATTTGTTAGACTCATTGACCATTTTTTTGATTTGTATTAAAAAATATATAATAAAATTACTGAGTTCAAACAGATCATTTTATTTATGTTTTATGTTTATATGTTCCAGCACCATAAATTAGCACATGAAATTGGATCTGGGTCAAATTGTTTGAAATGTGGAGATCAATGTCCTGGCTTAGATTTACATTTTTGGAGAAAAGTGTGTAGAAATTGCAAATGTAAAAGAGAAGAACATAATATTGTTGACGATGACCAGTATAAACAATTTGATATTTTGTTTAATGATTCAAAGTCAAATTACCAACCAGTTAAAGCAGGTATAATAATGAGCAAAATTATCGACTGTAAAATACATTTATAATATTCTTGTTGTTAATAATAGTTTGTGAAATTTTTTTTCAGTGTTAAATATGATTATTAAACCCGACGGTCAACTGGTTAAAAAACAAATTGATCAAAATCATAATGCAATTAAATTTGATTGGGTTCCGCCTAATGTCCATAAAGACATTGCTTCTGAATATATGCAGTTATTACCATCTGACAAGTTGCCGATCAGTGGCAGTGAAGGAGCATTGTACAGACGCCAACAACTCGAAAAACAAGTTCCCTTACATGATTTTAATGCAAATGTTTGTCATAATCTTACAGCTGAAGAAACTGATGCTATGTCTACTTATTTACAAAATTTAAAAGAGAATGCTGTTGGTCAGGGTTTAGTAAAAAAACTTTCTGACAACACCAATTTGCTTCCGTCATTTAAAAATATGAATCTCACACCCAAACCATTTAAAACATTGTATAGTAAATCACACGAAAATGAAGAGTTTCCACCACCGCCGTTAGAACTTCTATATCCATACAACACCGAATTAAAGACGCCGAGCACATTTATAGGAAATAACAACTTCTCAAGAGATGACAAATCAGAAATTAATATACTAGACAATACTAACAACAATCCAGCTTTAGGCGAAAAATTGATTTCGCAATGGCCTACATCAAATATTGTCAGGTCAGAATCTTTGCCTAAACAACAGACAAATTTCTCTTCAAATATTCAAAACAACAACAATACCAATCCTATGATATATAATAAGAATAATAGTGAGTCATTAAAACATTTACCTAGAGACGGTTCAAAGGAATTGGTGGCTTATAATGCTGACACATATATTCTATCTGATGGTAATGAACTGTTTTGTAAGCAATGTAGTAAGCATGTTATACCAGGTCAAGTCGCTGTTATGGCTGAACGCACTGGCAAAGAAATACTTTGGCATCCACCTTGTTTTGTTTGTACTACCTGCGAGGTAAATTTTTCAACTTTTGTGTAGTATTTTATAATCTGAAATTAATAAAATTGTTATATTTTCGTAGGAACTATTAGTCGATCTTGTATACTTTTTGTATAATAATAATGTTTATTGTGGCAGACATTATGCAGAAATTTTGAAAATTCCACGTTGTAATGCTTGTGATGAAGTAAAATATCAATATTACTATTTTTATTTAGTTTGTTTAGTTACTGATTTTTTTTTTTTTTTTAGTTAATATTTTTAAAAGAGTATACAATTGCCGAGGAACACACATACCATGTTCGACACTTTTGTTGTTTTGAGTGTGACAAACCATTAGCTGGATTAGAATATGTAGCAATTGAATGTCAACCAGTCTGTTTAGATTGTTATCAAGTAAAATATGGAAAAGTATGTATATTAGATGAATTTTGACATAAATTTTGTTTTTAAACACTTTGTTAATTTTTTTGTTTTAGAAATGTGAAACCTGTCGTAATATTATAGTAGCTGGCGATAATAGAATTGGATGGAAAGAGTTGAGTTGGCATGAATCTCCATTGTGCTTTAAATGTTATCAGTGTTACATATCTCTCTTGGGTAAAAAGTTTACTGTTAAAGGTGAAGGACGACCTTTGTGTAGCAGAGAGTGTGTAATTGCTTTCAATAATTCTACAGAAGTTTAATTTTTTCTTTAATGTACACAAAGTGATTCATCAAATTGGGAAGGGCAATATTTAGTGGTAGAATAATGATAACATTATTATTCTATCACAAAATAATCACCATACTAATGAATCACCTTGGTTAACTTAAATAATGTAAATTTTTCTATTGGAATTATATCAGAAGAAGACAATATAAATTGAAAATTAAATCAAATTCATGTCTGTGATAAGTGTAATATTGCTTGTAAAGATTTTTGGTAATACAATTTTACTTGTCCTATTGAAAATCTTAATTTATGTTGCAAATAATCGTTTTTATTTGAGTATTTGTAATTACACTTTTTTTTAAATATTATGTTTATATATTCAGATAAGAAAATTAATATAAATACCAACTAACTACTAAATTTTAATCATATAATGGATTCTTTTTTTTTTTTTCAAATAATTCTATCTATGCCAATGCAAAATATTTTTAAGTAAATATATATTTGCATTCCAATAATGTTCCTAATGTTTAAATATTCAAAAAATAATAATATATATATATATATAATTAAACAAATTCTAGTGTAGATAATGTTTATCATTTTACTGGGTAATTACTTTTAATAAGCCATACTTCTGAAACTATTGTGATAATTATAAATTCTAATACTTATGTCGTTTAATTTTTTTATAAAGTATATATTTAAAAAAATTTAAATTATTTTTCATGTTATTAAAACAAATTGTTATTTATGAATAAAATAAATTTTAATTTATAAATAATATTATTTTTGCAATTACTTTATATGCAATTTATTAACAACAAATATATAAAATTTATATACGATTGTCTAACTTAATTGTTTTCATTTTTCTTTCAAAATATCTTTGGCGTGCTGACTCATAAATATCACCAACTGTTCTTTTTTCCCAAATATTTATTTTGGGTACTTTTTCTGTTGATTTACTATCCTTTATCTCTTTTTTTTTATTTATTGATGTATCTTTTACTATTGTGTCCAATTCTTTTTCCTTATTCGGTGATTTATTTTGTAAGTTTTCCTGAGTGTTTTCTATAATTGATGGTTTTTCTTCAGACTCGATCTCTTCCGATTTTTCTAAAAGTTTTCCAGATGTCTTCTTGCGATTTTCAAGCTTTCTGTGCTTTAAAGAGTGGTATGATGATACAGAATCATCAGATAAGTCTGTATCTTTATCATCATTGTCAACATGATCTTCCGAACTATTCGATGATTCATGTTTTCTGTAATGACGGTTTGCATCAGATTTTTTATTTGGTTTTTTCACTTCATCCATTTTATTATTAATTTCATTTTTGCACAATTCTGACTTATATAAATGCCTATAAAAACTACCCATATCTTTCTGTTTGGTCACATCATTTATATCTTCAATTATAGATAATTTTAGATCTTCTTCATCCAACTTTTTCAACTCTTCTAGTTTTTTTTTGTAAGAGTAAGTAATATATGCTTCTTTATCCTCAAATTCATCTCCTTCGGCTTCTCTTTCTTTTTGAATTAACCTTTCATTTCTTCGTTCGTATTCAATTTTACGTTTATCAGCTTGAATTAATAGATTTTGTATATACTTAGGCTAAAAATATAAATCTATATTTATTAAATGTCCTTAACAATCATTTTATATTACTCATACTTTTTTGTCAACTTTTTTCTTATTTTCGTCCAGCAATTCTTTTTTTTTTTCCATTTCTTCATATACTTCATCATATTGAAATACAGTAGCATCTTCTTCAAGGGCTTTATTTATTAATAATTTGGTACTTCTTTGTTGAGCTTTAGTCCGGTTACTAGTCTGAAATAGATTTTAAAAAAAGTTTATATATATAATTGTTTAACACAATATTAATCAGTATTTCCTATAGTTCACTTAGGGTTGGTGGTATTTTTGGTTTACCAAAATACCACTATATTGAAAATAAATAAATATACTGGTATACTAAAAATTGGTTATTCATTTATTTTGATTATTCGGCTTATTAACAAATTAATCCTTTTTACATACAATATTTATATTCTCTCTTTGTTGAAATCATTCAGTTTACCTATCTATATAGGTAATAGGAATACATCAACAATTCGACAAATAAACAAAAAAAAAGGTAGGTTATATAGGGTAATTTTTATATCTGTATGCAACCATAATTTATTAAAACTAAATTAAATGTATTATACATACCTCAATAGGTTTAGGTACTGCTTCATTTTCAGACTCACTATCATCACCAAATACATTGTTTATCTTCCTTACACTCTCTAATTTCTTTTTTGGGACAATCAAACCGTATCTAAAAATTAATATGAATAATTCATCATGGATAATAGTATTGAAAATTAAATAAATTAATTTATATAAATTAAGACAAATATCAAATATGTTTTCTTGTGCATAATAAATTTTTATATTTTTATAAGTGGTTGGAAAAATCATTTTAAGTAGGTATTACAAATTAATATATTAATGATATATATATATATATATTAATTAATTCTGAATATACCATTCAGAAAATTGTTAAAACAATGTATTGCAAAACGACTAATAACTTAAAAAGTTTATTATGAATCTTAAACATATTAATAAATTAATTAATATGTCTATTGTACGGACAAATGTTAAATTAGCTTATGTCTTAATTTTAATTTGCACAATAAAAGAATCTATTTTGTTAACATTAACTTATTTAAAAAATGAAAAGGTATAATTATTATCTTAAAACTACACATATCCTACTTTTTGGGTCCGGATTCCATGATTTGTTGACAGTTAATGAGTTTGAAAAATTAAGATTTTTAATAATAAGTCTATGGAAAAATCGACACTGATAAGAAAAATTGTAGTGATTACTGTTTATTATTTGATATCAAAACCATGCTTAAAAGTTTTGATAAGCCATAGATTTGGCGCATTGAAGCTAATTGATACTATTGTTGTTTTTGTTTATGCATTTTGCAAATTATATTTTGTATGTACTTAATATTTTTTCAATAGATATATTTCACTTGTTTGTTGCTTGGTAAATCTCATATTTCAACTTTGGAATGTACATAGAATTTAATTTGATTAACATTGTTTATAAGGTAAATATTTTTTAAATATAACTAGATATCTACAAATTTAAGTAATCATTTTGTATTTTGTAATAATAATATATTAATTATTATATATATTACTACTGTTTAAAATTTAAATTCTGATTTCAGATATAATTTGTCATCATGCTACGTAGATCAAATCGTGCTCTTAAATTAAAGGAAAATAGTTCTCATGATGAGCCTCCAACCAAACGCAAATGCAAACACGATTCTGATTCTGAAGTATCTGATTCGTCCTTTGAAGATAATAGTTCCGGAGATGTATTTGTACCAATACACTCTACAGAAAAAAAAGAGTCTTGTACATTAAATTTATCAGAATCAGACAGTGACAATGAAGTTCAAGACAGTAAAAATATAAAAGCTAAGCAATTTCAACAGTCTGATACTGAGAGCGAAGAAGATGAAATTTGTCAAACAAATTTTGATTTCACAAATTTTTTAAATTCTCAGAGTGGCACAAAACTTAAAGAAACCGAGGTAAAATCTCAATCTGTTAATACAACAGATATAAATGGTCCTTATAATAATCTTGATGTTGCTAAAATTTTATCTGTGGGAGAAGGAGTTAATTTAGGAACTGTAAAGGAACTGTTAAATAATACAGACAATAATGCAGAAGAAGAATTGAAACGTGAAGATAATTATACCATACCTGACATGGTTGAAGTCAATGTTAAACTTCCAAATGATATTAAATGTAAAAAAGGTCAAGATATGCAAAATTTACTCAGAAGGCGGATGAATATGATATGTAAAGAAACACAAATTTTAATTCATAAAGTAAATCTGCTTTTATGGATATCGTATGGTAATAACTTAAATGGTGTTATTAATTCACCAGAAGTCATGGGGTCAGCATTGTCTCTAATACCTTCTAAGAAAGCATATCCACCAAAACAGTGTGATTTGAATTATTTAGAAAATTATATTGCATGGTTTTCTAAAAAAATAAAAATTTCATCAAAAATAAATCCTTTAAATAAAATCACTATATTATCATTGGCAGAGCAATTTTCAAATTGTGAAGCTAAAACAAGGTATGAATTGATTGTAATGTTTATTTCAATGTTGAGATCGTTAGGACTGCATGTTCGATTAGTGGTTAATATAAATGCTGTTCCGATCAAACCAACTTCCGAACAGTTGTTGGGTCCATTAACAGATGAATATAATATGAAACCATCCAGTAGTAAATCTAAAGTTAAAATAAAACAGGAAACACTAGCAAAATCTGAATATTTCAGTACAAAATCAAATAAGTTGAAAGGTGATTTAAAGATATTGGATAAAAAAAAAAACAAATCTGTTAATGATGATAATAAAAGTAAAAATAAAAAATCCAAATTAAGTGAAAAACTTGATGAAAACATTTCTACAACTGATGAAGAAGAAGATACCATTTTTGTAAAAAGCAATAAAAAAAAATCCGAATACTTCAAATCAAATAAATCACAGGTTAATGTAAACAAATCTGTTAGTAAAATGTCTAAACCAGTTCTTAATAATAAAACAGGTAAAAATAAGAAGTCTATTATAAGCCAAAAAATTGATCGCCGTGTTCTCTCAACTGATGAAGAAGATAATAGTACTTTAACAGAAAACAATGAAACCAAAACAAAAAAAAAAATTAAAAATGACTTTTGGGCTGAAGTATTTCTGGAAATGGAGGAAAAATGGTTTTGTGTAGATGTTATTGGCCAACGTTTACATTGTATCAAAGAAATATATGTTAGTTGTTTAGTTATTAATTTATTTTATATTTGTAAAACTAAGTTGGGTTGTGATAACTTAAATCTAAAGTTAATATTAATAGCTAAAACATATTCAAGATATCTAAAGTTAATATGATTATATATTTTGTGAAACCTGATGTTTTTTTTAAATTGTTAATTTCAAATTACCGAGATTTAATTTGTTGCGACTCAAGTGTATTTATATAAATATATAATTGAGTATTTTTATTTGCTGACAATTTTGATACAAATTGTATTTATTTTAATTAAAAATGTCTTAAACGACTTAGAAGTATTTTACCCAAGTTAATATTATTATTTTTTAATGAATTATTTATTTTTATTAATAAATTCACTTTGATTATAGTAATACTCTATTATGTATTTATACTTCTATTTAATGTAGGTGTTTTATCTTTATTGCTTTCATTAAACTTTTCAATTTGGTGTTTTAGAATAATGCATCTCATCCTATGCGTTATGTTTTGGCTTGGTATAATGATAATAGCATTAAAGATATAACGAAACGCTATGATCCATATTTTCATACTTTGACACGAAAACTACGTGTGGATGCTAGGTGGTGGAAAGAGACTTTACGGCCTTATACTCCTAAACGTTCAGCTAGAGAACGCGAAGAAGATGAAGAATTAGATAATCAATTAGAAAAAACACCTTTGCCTAAAACTGTTTCTGAGTAAGTTAAATATAAATATTTATAAAACAAAATTGTAATACAACACTATACAATTCTGTTGTTAATTCTCATATTATACTGGGGTTTTTTTTATCATTATTATTAATTTTTTTTAATCATTATGGAATTGTTTAAGCTTTATTTTCAGTTTTTTCCTATTTTTATACCTTAAATGAGTATTTCTTTTTGTTTTTCAAATAGTAATCTCTGCCCCCATTTTCAACATATATTAAAAAAAATAATATTTTCTACAAATGTTGATATGCATAACATTATTATTAGATTTACAGTTATAAGTTATAATAGTTCAAAATTTAGACTGGAGGGGTATGGGTGAATAATAAATTGATCATAATACAGGTAATGGTTCATGAAAAAAGAATTACTGTCTAGTATACATTATTATTATTACTATTATTTTGTTTAAAGATATAAAAATCATCCATTGTATGCCTTATCAAGACATTTACTAAAATTTCAAGCCATATATCCACCGGAACCACCAATTGTGGGATATATTAGAAATGAACCTGTTTACTTACGAGAATATGTTCATGAACTTAATGGTAGAGAGAACTGGCTAAAAGAAGCTCGTGTGGTTAAACTGGGCGAAACATCATATAAGAAAGTTAAAGCGCGCCCCAGATTTGATAGGGTTGGTTATTAATATTTGTGATTTCTACAATGTGAAAGAATAAACTAATTTTTTTTTAAATCACAGAATGGTGTGCGAACAGATCCACCACCATTAGAACTATTTGGTTATTGGCAAACTGAACCTTATGATCCTCCAACTGCTACTGATGGAATAGTTCCTAGAAATTGTTATGGAAATGTTGATCTATTTAAGCCTTGTATGTTACCTAAAGGAACTGTTCATCTTCAACGTAAGTACCATTTAGTTGTAACTGTGCTTCATAATATTTATAGGATGTCATGTTTAATTTTAGTTCCTGGCTTATTGAGAATAGCGAAAAAGTTGAATATTGATTGTGCTCCTGCAGTTGTCGGTTTTGACTTTCACGCTGGTGGTTCACACCCCGTGAATGACGGTTTTATTGTTTGCAAAGAATACAAGGCAATTTTAATTGAAGCATGGGACCAAGAAATAGAAGAAAGTCGCAAACGGGAGCGAAAAAGATATGAAGATAGAGTATATAGTAATTGGAAACGATTAGTAAAAGGTCTTTTAATTCGTGAAAAATTAAAAATTAAATATGATTACTTTGGAGGAGTGAATAACAGCCAGTCAACTTCAAAAACAAGTGATGGAAAAATATAATTATTAATCTATATCTATATATGTAGTAAAATCCTAGCATTATACTTTACCATAGTCATTTATACTTAATTCTAACAGTATTACTATACATTATTTTGTAAAAAAATTATTTTTATTATGAGTCTATAATGAACAGAATAGTTTCTTGAGATAATCTAGTGTTACGTTTATTATGTTTATAAAAATAAATCTTAATACCGTTTAATATTAACTAACCTAACCTTCGTTTCTAAAATGAAGCAAGCCACCTGACAGACCCCTAAATAACTGTGTTGTACAATACTCTAAATGAAAAAAATTAATTAGTCTAATAGCCAGGAAGTTTAATGGAAAAAATGATTTGACCGAGTTTTAAGTGATAGCGTATTCCAAAAAAGCGACCAAGTGTGATGAGTGAGGCAACGCATAGTGTTTGTATGCCATTGTTGTTTTTTAATGAAATTATTTAAATAGGATGTTAGTATTTCACAACATTGTAGATGATTTATCGGTTTAAGTACAGATTTCTTGTCTAGAAACAGACATATTAGTAATCTGTAGACGTGTCATCATTAGTTTACAGAGCTGTTTGTAGAAAATCAGTTTTAATAAAACAAATTATGTTTATGTATTATTCATATATTATACAACTAATAGAAGTATAATATGTTTCAAATGTATATTATATTTAGTTTCACCAAGTGAATAACCATTCAATGAAAACAATTACACAATATCAAATTTTAGTATCCATTACATGAACTGCGTAACTTATTATTAAATAGACAATTTCATCAAGTGGATGTGACATATGGTGAAAGGGTAAAATTGGCCTTCCTAAAAGCTCATACACCTGAATAAAAAAACTGAAATGATGTCTCTGATATTACACATTGCGTCCAACCAAGGTGTATTTATCTCATAGACATACAAAAGACACGTGTATATGTTTATGATTAAAACATTTGTTTCATTAATAATTATCACAGAATTCTGATTACATTATCTTTATCATTGATAAAAAATGTTTAATGTTAATTATCTCTACGAATGTTTATACCGATATTATATATACTAGTACCTGTAGTATATCCGTTTATACAAAAGTATAATTATAATATATTTTATAATGCATGAAGATTTTCGACTTACGACTTTCCTTTTGTTTTCAATTATACATTTGTTTTTTCTGTGGCGTTGAGAAGTTCCTTACTCGCTCATTATGTCTAACGAACAGTATCAAAATGCAAGAAAAAAAAGAGTCGTGTGGTCTGACGATTGTGTTCACGAATTGTTGAACGTATTTGAAGACAAACAGATAATAAAACACTTGGATGGATCTCGTTATAGAAACGAAGGCGTATTTAGGATGGCTGCTGCTGAATTGAACAGAAGACATAATGGAGCAAACACATTTACAGTACCTGAAGTAATACACAAACTATAAATGTTGTTATTACAATAGCTAATTCCAGATTCTAAGGTTTTAAAGAAGTCAAAATATGATATTAATAATATATTGGTTCCATTAAATATAATATATTTATATAAAACGAATAATTTTGAATATTGAGGAAATACTTTTAAATACACAAAAATCACGGAGGTTCTAATAGATAATAGTCTCTAACTTAGGCACCTACTAGGAACACTGCAAGGGCTTATATTTTTAGACCCAGCCCGGTCTGTTGGAGCCCTACACTATTCTTATTTATGAAAACCCATGTTCTCCCAAATTTAAAATCTTAAGATGAAGTTTGTCTGGTCTGACCCTCCTTGTCTTTATACCCTGAAAGGTCTGGCCGGCTCGCCAGCGCTGGATTATAGTACCTACTGACTTAACAAAATGCATTTAATAAAATTTAATTGCTTTTACATTGGACAATACCTGCTTTAGGAATTTGGGCGTTTTGTATACTAATAATCAATTTTTCTATTCAATCAAAGAATATTCATAGAAATTTAAATTTTTAAAAGTCTATACAATATTTAATATTTTATTTCTTTAAAGAATACTGTCCTCACTGAGGAATCTTGTATGGTGGCCCAAAGTTACCGTATTGTATCATGTTTAAGCTAAAGAAAAAAGCTAGTGTTATAATTGAACATTCATGATACAAATATGTAGTATTTTAGGATTTTTACCGATATACATTTGACCACTAATTCACCAGTAAAAACTGTCAAATGTTTAAAAATTGCTCAGCATAAATTTAAAACTGTACAAATACTGCTAACCTACTATTTTATGAGAACAGTTAAAAACTATTACCGAATTACTAATGTGTAATCAATCAATTCACTTATAAGCATGAGAACAAATCTTATTTTTTTCCAAATATATATTTATTTTTTGTTTTTAACTAGTCTAAACTTGTACGATTATTTTGATTTATTTAAAATAAAAACTTATTAAAATACTTTAAAGTCTTCAAAATCGATGTAGCACATATTCTTATTATGCCTTTGGGTATAGATTGTATATTTTCTAATAAAACTTAAAAAAAAAATATATATAACAAGTCTTCAAAATGGTCTATATATATAAAATTAGGAAAAAGTTTACATTATTTGGGCATTGTATATAGTTCTCAAACTAAGAGTGAGCTTTAAGCAGATTATATATTAATAATATTGAAAATTAAAGGTTTAAAACAAATAAAATTAATATAATAAAATAATAAATAAATAAAAACAAATTAATTAAAAATTAATAATAAGTATATTATTAAATGATAGTTATTTTTTAAAATTTTAATTATATTAGTTATTTATAAAATTGTTTATTACATATGAAGTTGAAGTTGAAGTTTTACAATTAGATTATGAAATATTAGTCACACAAATATATACTACTTGTGCTATCAAATAAATAAAATATGTAGGTAGTAGATGTATGAACTTTTGATAAGTATTGAATGCCATTCGATATAAGTATACATTGTACTTTGTTCAATTGAATTAGGGGAGAGTACACTTTTGCCCAGGTACTCTCGTACTATGCCCGGTCAATGTAGGGAAATTTTAAGTTATCCAACATGTTCAGGCAATGTACACAGATATTCTGTAAAATGCCTGGAATTCTTACTTTGCTCGTAAAATAAATGTTTAATTTAATTATGATAATTATTGAAAATAAATAATTATCTAATATAATATACATTGCAGATAAGAGTCAAGTGGAAATCTCTGAAAAAAATGTTCAGAGATGCAAAATTTAAGAATGAAACTAGCGGTCACAACAAAGTAACAAAGTGTAAATTTTATGACCGTCTTACTAAACTTTTGGGAAATAGAACCATAAATAATTCTGAAGATACAGGTGGGGATTCTAGTTTTGTTGTTAATGATACAAAAACCATTCATGACCTTGAAGAAAACTGCTTGGAAGAAATTAGTACAAATGAAGAAAATCGTTTAACTAATATGGATTCAATTTATTCACAATCTATTATAATCCCTAAAGAAGAATATCTTGGAGATCTCCCAAGATCTAGTGGTATGTAAAAAAAGTTATTAAAAGCCTTTTCAAAGGATGTTGACAAACAGATCTAAAAACTTGAAACTCAAATTTTTGTTCTCTGTTTTGTTCCATTTTGGATGTACCCGTGTACATGATGAAAAGTATGTTTCCAGATTTCATGTTGAATTATTTGAATAATAATTGATTTAATAATCAGTTAATAATAGTTGTAATGTTAAACAATAATTAACTATAACATTTTTAAAAAGAATAAATTATTAAGTAGGTAGGTATAATATTTAAAAATAAAATAATATGGATATAAACACAGTTTACCTCTGTAATTTGTTTGATATGATTTACATTTCAAGATAAGTAGAGTTACTTTTGATTTATAAAAAAAATTAATTTCATTATACTTAACAGTGGTGCCCAACAAATTTCTTTCTAGGGTGACAAGAAAAATAAATTGTACCAACCCACACCTTCGTAGATGTTTACCTAACAATCTAAGATCTTCCCCCTCCCCTAAAAAATTATAATTTGAATAATAATTAAACTTGGTATATATTGTAACAGATATAAGTCATAAACATATTAGTATGAATATCGGTAAAACTTGGTTGTAACCGGTTTTACCATTGCTAGTCTGAAAAACTGGTAGAAGTGAGTGGCAGTGTTATGATGACATAACAGAAAAACTTGACCGATAAATAAAAAAACTAAAATGTTATTCTTAGAAAATGTCATGCTACATGGGCCCATTATGTTTTTATCAGTTTATGTGCGTACACTGTTATATAGAATTCTATATGTTTTATTTTTCTAAGAAATAATACTGCTTGTTAAGTTGCTATAACATACTTTTTTTCAAAGGTACCCCATCTAAATATTTAACTTCTAATATTTAAGTCCTCAGTCCACCCACATCCTTAAAAAGGTGTAAATAAAACATATTTATTGAATTCTTTAACTTTTATTGATATTTTACTTATTGTTTCAGAATGTATAACCAAGTGGAGTAATTCGTCTAGCAAACTAGATTATTTAAAACAAATTTCAAAAGTTCAAACAGTTGAAGACTCTCCAGAGCTTTTATTTTTAAAAAGTTTAATACCAGATTTTAAAAAACTTAACAATAAAAATCAACGTAGATTTAAAACAACTGTTTTAAATACACTGGATCTATTACTTGATGAACAAGAGCCCTTATGTGGACAATAGGTAAATTCAAGTAACTTCATGCCATTATATCCAAACTAATTCATCCGCATACAATATTCAATATAGACCATAGAATCATAAATTCAAACTATATGCCATATGTAACATAATTATAACACAGTTTCATTTCTCTGAATCTGAAATACATTTTTCAGAAAGTTAAAAAAATATAAGTAACTTATCAAATAATAACTACGTACATTATGGATTTGTTTGTTAAAATAGAATATTTCTATTTGTCCATTTTTTTTTTTTTTGTATGTATAAAATAATTTAAACATTGTAAATAATTACACAACCTGTGTATTAAAAATGTAATACATTCTATTGTTATATTATAATAAGACAATTTAGGTTATAAAATAAAAATGATTACTTTTAAATAATTTGTATTTTTGTTTAAATTTGTTTCCCCAAAAAATTCACGGAAAGAAATAATAATTTGCTATTATTGAATACTCTATAATAGATGTATTCAATGTAAACCTCCTGTGACCGTGGTCGCAGTAACATTGGTCACCGCGGTTACTCTACTACGATTGGTCAATTTCAGTAGCGGCGCAGGATATTTTTATCTAGGTTGGTCAAGCTGGGGCCACTGATTTATAGGGAGGTCCAGTGGCATGACAAATATCGCCTTACCTATCGCCTATCGGATGATTACAATAAAAGGTTGGCAATGTTAGGAAAAAAAAATGTCATTATTTTGGAAAAAATCAAGATAACGATTTCTGCTTAATTTTAAATTAAATCGAAAACATAATAAAACTATGATTTATAAATTTATTTTAAAATATTATGTAATACAAAACAAAAATAATATGAAATCATATAGATGGATCATATAGGTGATCCGGGAAGATTTCAAAGTGGGCCCTGGCCCACCCTTTTTAAATCCGTATTAGCTAGTTTTTCCGGCCGCCATGATTGAACGTCGACAGTGACCAGTGTTGTTTATTCGTGAATGTTTCGGTTCGTTTCAAGTTTCAACCGCCCGGTCGTGAATAAATAATGTTAAATAAATAACTCCATTAAATGTATTTTGCGTGCAAACCGAATGCCGTCTTATTGCCATTTAATAATATTAGAATATGTTTTTCGTTCAAACCGTAGACCTATTGACTATACTTATGGTCCGAAAGGCCCAAAGTCTTAAACGGTCCGTCATTGACTCATTTTTTCGTCGCGTACGCTTAAATTCGGTCTACTTTAACCTCACTCATTTCAAAAACGTTTGACTGTCATTAGTAACATATTCAGAGTTCCAACGATTATATTCTTAAAATTTGCTTCTATATAGTTGTGCCAGATAATGTTTTTATGATAATGGGAAAAGTGCCCTCCCCCCCTGTTAGCAAAAAAAAAAAATCTAATTCTATTTGTATTTATTCATAGTGAATATTATGCAACATAATTTATTATGAGTTACTAAATAAAAATTTTTTATTCGTAATCTATACCTATACCTTCATCCGATGTAGGTAGATATTTAGACATAACTCTATATATGAGATTAACTTGATAACAGCATACAAGGGCAAAAAGATTAATCCTAAATTCATTCTCTCGAACACTTAAAAATATATTATAAAAAAATACATTTTAATGCTTAAAAACAGAATTGCCAATCTATAAGTCAATATTAAAACCCATTTTGACCTACGGGGTCAAGTCTCCTGGATATTTTAATTTTGTGGGCCCATAACGCGTATTGAATGCATGAAATATATTCAAATTGTTTAGTTAATTTACAAAAAAAAAAAAATTGTTTTGCCTAATTAAATATGTTAACCGATTTATGTTTATTTTAAACATTTTTTTTTGTTTACATAAACAATTAATAAGCCATAAAAATGCTAGAAAATAATATTTTGACTTATATCGCGAGGGGTTCACCCATCGCAAAAAAAAAGTCAACAGTTATAATATTTTTTTTTGTAATAATTTTCTTCTCCTTTGCCCATTTTTCCAAAAAAAAACTACCTATATTTAAGATGGTTGGAGCTAATTTTCTAGGTTTTGATCAAGGTGCGATTTTTGATATTAAACTTTATCGTACCATAAATGTCCATTATTCGGATACCAAATTCGTACATATTCAGTTTTTCGAATATCAAAAATCGTCCCCCCCCCGATCGAAATCTGAGAAATTAGAATACAAAATCGAATCTGTTTTTAAAATTCAAATCCGTCGATCCCAACACCTAAGGAGGACTGCACACTGAAGAAACTAGTTTCAAGAAACTAATTTCATGAAATGTGAAACTTTAGTTTCATGAAACAATTCAATTGAAAATCAATAGATACGCACACTGAGTTTCATGAAACTTTTAATTTTGGTTTCAACAATAAAGTTTCGTATAAATAATAATAATAATAATAATATAATTAATATATAATTAATATTATATTAATTATAAATTTTGTATGCTCATGTTATTTATGTTATATTTATCATATTTTAGTATTATATATATACACTATACACTGTAGTATATACAGCATAGTAACAATAGTAAATACTCTCGTACTAATTTAATAGTGTTTATACACGACATAATAATCCCCATAATAAAATCCCATAAATGGAAACGTTATCGACGTTTTGACCAATATGAGTCATTCTGTAAAAACTTTGGAATTTATCCTTATCGGCGATTAATTCCTTTGCAACTACATAGCTACTATGCTGTTTATCTTTTAAAAGTGGATGAATCTAATACCTACGTTTCCTTTTTTTGATACGAAGCCACCAATACAACATTAACACATCCTCATCATCAGACGACATTGTCGAAACTATACATTATTTTGTTTCACCAGTGTACGCAAATAAGAAATTAGTTTCATAAAACTAGTTTCATGAAATTGGCTTCTTAAACCAATTTTTTCAGTGTGCAGCCCGCCTAAGACTTTTGGGTCATTTTACGTATTTTTTTTTTTTGTCGACCGGCCGGTCTACAAAGGTTGTACACAGATAATCGGAATATGGACGAAAATCGCTCTATATTATTACTACTCTTTTTAGTAATGCTGATAAAAATACTTGAGAAATAATTATATATATATATTTATATAGCCGCGATGATACACGCCACCTTTAAAAAATTCCAATGGGTGAGGGGGAGCGATTCGCCCATTGACCGTCCCCCCTCGCCTCATACACGCCACTGATTGAGCCGTACGTGCATATACATATCGGTAATTAAATCTATTCTGTCGGGCAGGCGTACCGCGTATTAATTATTATGTTTTGGTTAAATCTAAAATTAGACTGACTTTATAATACACGCGAAAAACGGCTGTTAATATACACAAAAAATATATATGACTTTCGTACACGATAATACTACACGCGTCGTATAATCCTAAAAACGACTCCAACGTTCTATTATATAAAATATTATATTATTTTAATCTCTCCCGGGACACTTTAAAACCCTATGTGTCATTCTCTAGTAAAAATGCATATTTTGGTTTGTTCTAAATATTATAACCTATACGTATGTTTTTTTTTTTTTTGGAACCGCCTACAGCTTTTTTGTTTACATGCATATTTACGCGCGTTAAATTGATTTTATGTCGTATTGAAAATGTTAAAATAAAAACGTACACCTATATAGATAGTATAAAAGTATAATTTATAACCGTATTTTTGTATATTTAATTTTAATAGTTTTGGATTGATCATCCTGGGTAATTTATCCTATGCTGGTATAAGACTACAATCGATTTTGAATATTTTTAAAATTTGATCATAATATATTGACATGTACCTATATGGTATTGTTTTTTTTAATTACTACAATAGAGTAACAAATTAAAATATTGTCTACCTATTTTAGGATTGGATTTGAAAGATTTCAGTATTATAACAATGTAGCCGTAGGCGCTAGGAGGTTGCTAAGGAGACTTTAGCACTCTCAGAAATAAAATTAGCACACACCAAAAATCCTGGCCATCATTTTTAATAAATTTAACATTCAAAAATTATTGTTCAAATTCATTATTTTAGCATTTATGTTTAGAAATATTTTATATATAAACGATTTCGTTCACGACTAACCAACCACCCTAATCCCCTAATATCAGCACTAAATTCTGACTCCATTCCTAGAAATCTTCCTCGTAGACTAAAAAGAAGATGGTGTCGCGATTTAAACCATAATAAGAAATTAAAAAGAAAAAAATATAATAAATATAAAAAATTCTATAAATTAAACAAACTTCTGTTATAAAATGTCGCTATTAGAGTTTCTTTTTTGACGCGTCACATGCCAATTAATGTATTTCCGCACACATGCTTATTGTAAATTTAAATTACAGATTGTATGTTTTAAAATAAAGTTAAAAAAAAAAAAATTTTATTTTAGATTTTTAGAAAATAATAGTTTCAGGTTTGATTGATAGTAATAATAACGACCACAATAAATATTATCAATGGCATATGCTTTGGGATATTAATATTAGTTGAGTAATTGGGGAGTAATTATTAGGAATCCCACCCCCTCTACCGGATTTGTGGACTGTTAAAAATTTTAGCACCCCCTAAAATTTAGGTCTAGTTGTGCCTATGTAGTTATCATCTGTATAGTTTGGAATATCGTTAATAAATGAGATTTGGGATGTCGCACTGTTCAAGCACCTCATGATCCATTACGAGGTGTTCCGCCCCCTATAAAATAAAAAATAAAAACAATGCATTCGAAATATGTATTTATAAGTTATAATTTATTTCCCTGTAAGTTAAAATATATAAGATAAAAAAAAAGGTCATATGAAACGAGAGTTATCAGTTATTATTTTGTTGAAAAAGTACATACCTATTTTTTCTTTTATTTTGCTTGTATGTCTTTAATATTTTTAGGATTTTATGCGTCCCGTTATATTTGGGAAAACCCGGCGCTCGTGGTACCTATAATATAATATTCCGTTTTGATAATATTTAGTAAGGACCTGGCGGAATGCAGTTGGTGATTTTTCGTGAAATAAATAATAAAGCGTCGAGATTAAAAATAATCGCCGTGTGCAAAGAGCACGTGCCAAGCATTCATTCGCCTTTTTGTGCATATGTCTACACGGTACTTCTTTTCGTCGTTCATTTTTCGTAAAGATAAATTATAATAATAATATTACACACCAAACAAATACTATTAAATGGTCGTGTGGTCTTATATAAATATATAATTATTAAGTATTATTATTATTAACTATTATATAGTGACCTATCATCATATCCTATTATTAATCTAATCGTTATATATTGTTTTTATTTGCGCGCATCACACATATTACGTAAAAATAATTTTAAAAAATACCGCTAATGGGGTGAAATTGGAAAGGTAGAATATAGAGGGGAATTTAATATATGTACATCCGTACGCAACAAAAAACAATTCTAAGCAAAGTTCAGTTAATCATGATTTGAAATTCCGTGGTTTTTACGATTTTCATTAAAATTTTAACTTCAAATGCTTATAAAAAACTACTACAAAATGCTCAATTTTTTTTGACCACTAATAACAACTTATGATAAACTTCTTGTAATATTTTCAAGGATTTCTGGTCAGCCAAACCAATTTTATCCAACTGAAACCAAACAAAAACTAAAAATACTTGTAAACGTAAAATGCCTATTAATAGTTCAAAAATGGTCATAATGTTATGAAAATTTCAAGTCTTTACGATTATTTTTAACCAGGTTACAACGAAAAGAAAAAAATCGAAAACAATGAAACCATTATTGCCGTAAAATGTCCCGTTTTTCTCAATTATTATCAAAACTACAACGAAATTCGAAAATGCTATCAAAAAAGGCGTTACACTTGAAAATCGGAGCAGGATGTCTGATAGAAAAGTCATCCACAGACGGAAAAAATATCCTCATTTTTAATCACGTCTGACACAGACAACAGTCCTATAAGCAAATACATTTGAGAAGAAAAATGTGCCCAACTATATTGATATTCCTTTTTTAAACCTGGGACTCAGTTTATCTCCAAAAAGGCAACCTGCGATTCGGTATACCAACCCCGGTATAGACTAACTGTGTACGACTATATAGTATTACAATATTATATTTTTCATTTTCAGCAATACTTGTCCTTAGTTGTCCAAATTAAACTGTACAATTTGTACGTTACGAATTTTTCCAATAACGTGACTCTTATTTTAACTGCGAATCGTGAAACCGCACGTAAGTGCAAACTTCCGCACTATTTATTTCGACCAACTCGAGTTTTATCACTTCCAAACATTTGGACGCGTATTCGTTTATCTTTGCCGTCCTTATTTCATTTAGTATGCGCAATAATCACTAAAAACGAAATATGTAAATCGAGGAATTAAAAAATAACAAAATTATCGTCACAATTTTTCGCTGCGCGAGTCGTAAAACCACGATGAAATGTTTATAAGTTCTCGGTATAAATCTCAGTTATATTGCATCAGATAAGGAAGAGCATTATACCAAAAATACATTATCATTGTGGAATACAAATGTATTATTTATACTTGAAAAAGCAGTATAAATATGCGTTGTAAAACTGGCTCTAAATTTGCTGGTATAAAGAAATTTAATCTCGCTTCTATAGGTATTATACTCGAAATAGATTTACGAATCAACGCTATCTTATTGAATTTGTTCAGCATCGTTTTGGCCAGGTTGGTCACGTAAGTCGTGACCTATTTTGGTCGTTTACTCAAAGAGCAGGCCATTTCATTTTGGCATAAAATACACTATGCGGTGTGCTACTATGAAATAACTATAAATGTGTTTTCCCCTTTTTCTCGTAGGCCCCCACTGAGCTCTCTATATAGCGAGATTTATGTCCTTGGGTCGCCCACGCGTATCTAAAGTATGATCAGACAAAAATAACACTAAAAATGTCTTTCCATACATTAATATGTATGCCAAGAATTCGAAAAATCAAAATAATATGTACAGGTGATTTTCACGAAAACATGCCAACAATAATTATTTATTATTTCTTAATATTCAACAGCTAGTGGTGGCTAATAATCGCATAGGTGCGTTTAGATACTCATAATATAATATATGTATTGTGCTGAACTCATAAGCACCTGCAGTAATATAAATTGATTAGATGTTTATTTCAATAAAATCTGGGTACTGATTTACATTTAAGTTTGATACGGAAGTAGTTAAAAAAATAAGCACCCTATACTTATAGCTATATTTACTACTTGTTTATTTGTATTGTTCGAGAATTAAGACGGTAACCATTTAGCAAGTTTAAATGAAGAAAAATGGGTTAAATGTTAAAACATTACAAGGACAGAAAATACCCAATAAATTTACTAAAAATCACTGGTAGGTAGGTCATCATCATAAATAAATTATGGTCTTTTATCACCTTGTATATTATTTAATACTATTATATTTTTATCATATAAATACATTATAATCGCTTTAATAAGACGATTATAAACAATATTAATGTAATAAAAAATCGAAATATAATAATATTGTATTGATTAAGTTTGTTAATTAGTTGAACAATATTAAACATAATATTTAGACTGTGTTTTAATAATTAGGTATGTATACACATTTTATTCGTGTTACATAGGATCAATTTTCCTTCGAAATTGCATTTATTTGTCATTTTTAAATTTAGTCTGAACGTGTTGAAAGTTTAAAAAAAAAAGAAAGTAATCTTAAAATAATGACTAGGGGATTGAAAACTGTGATTAGCTGTCACACATGCAATATAGCAATTTAGTCGTATAATATTTCCAAATAATCATTTTAGTGTTAAGGATACTGAAAACCCATACGAATTCGTTATGTTATGCCAATCTGAGACATCGGTTTGACTTTGCTTCATTTTCAATCTACCAAAAACAAATAAAATACGACCAAATGTATTGCCATGTTGTGTGTGTGCCGATAAATGGAAATAGTAATAATCCCAGCAAATAATTCGATCAAATACCGCGATATCAGTCAGTAGCGTATTTAGCATATTTTTTTTTAGGAGGTGGATACAATAGATTTCATTTACAGACCCGCATGAGACTACTCCAACCCTCCGGTGTGTGCTTTTTACAACAATAAACGTACATTTTACACTATATTATCATGATTATAGAACCATGAAATTATATTATATATTTTTATAAATTTAAAATGATCACCTTATAATTTAATAATATATGTATAAAAAAGGGCCATAGGGCACCCCCGTAAATACGCTACTAGTATCGGTCAATTTATTTACTAAGTTTTACAGGTACCATAATTATTAGTGCTGATTGTCGATATGACATAATTTTTCCACTATCTGATAACCTGATGTTTGTTACCGATATAAAAACCTTTTTTCATACTCCAAGACGCATAAGATATCGTGGCAAAATTTAAAGTCTTAACGTATAATTTAAGGGCGCAGGGTGGAAAGGCAGTAGTTCACTATTTAAAAATTATTTAGCAGAGCAAAATTTCCCTATAACCGCACTCACTACAGTCATTTTTAACCTTTTTCTTTTTTCTTTGAAACCTATTTTCACCGATTAGATCTCACAATTCGGAAATGCACCATATAACTGAACTATCATTTAAAAAATTATCAAATGGACTTCTCGCCCCTGTGCCATGCAATTATAATTGAGAAAATCGTTATGTTAATATTCATATTATATATTTTTCAATACAAATAATTGTTCTAATATTTTCGATCGAATTTTTTACATATCGTAGTTATACTCTACACTTATATTTTGACAGTTTACATATCAATTAGACGATTATCTATAAACATATATACATCTTATAGACCATGTATAATCGTATAATATACGAGTATGGACGTACATAATATTAATAATTTAATATACTAAAATTAGACCAAAACAATTGAAATGCGTGTGCGTACATCAATTAAAAGTTTAAAATTTAGATCTAGAAAGTTTTAAAATAATATTCAAACGATTTTATGCCAAGTGCCTGTGTTTTTGCCCCCACATTATGTTGTTTTTTTTTTTTTTTAACGGAATAGGTTACTAATGACTAAGTACAATGTAATTTTGGTAAGTTTTTAAAAAAAAAATATTTATAATTTTTAAATATTTGTAACAATATTAATTTTTTAATTTTTTTTTTTTTTTACTATTTTTATTGGCAAAAGCTATACGTACGTAAATGTAATTTTAATAATTTCGTATCTACGTGTATTTTTTATCCCGAAATTGTACTGTTGCAGTAGACGAAGGGGATACTATAGTCTTACGTGGGAGTAGCTTATAGGGCGGAGCAAATGTGCCGTGTGCAACGCTATAGTAGGGATAAAAGCAGTAGTTACAACTCTACGGTCTAAGTTCGAGAACATTTACAAAACCGAAGCACGCCAGTAGGTACTTCGTCCTCCATTTGATTAAGGTGAGTACAGATTTTATTATATTATATAGACACGAAATTATTTTTTTAATAAAACATCGCTTTACCCGTGTAACATAATAATATTTAATAATTTATTACATTTTTTTTTTTTTGTTTAAATTAATTAATAATATTCCCTTTTAACTTTTTAATATAAAAGGTTATAATGTAAAACTATAGTTTTAGAAAAATATCAGTTTAACGTACTTTTTAAAACAATAAATTATTTCTGTATCGAAATTAAGTTATAAATAGAAACGATTATTATATTCAAATTGTATTATATTTTATACCTATGTAACTTTTTAACCAAATAACCAACTTTGATAATAAGTATTAAATAAAAAGTAAATATCCTAAATTCCTACGAAGCTTTTATGTACCATGTATATTAAATTAAAAAATAATTTTTTTTATTCATAATTTATGCTAATGGTAAAATATTGTAATAACCTATAAATTATAATTTTAAAGGATACATTTCTATTCAAAATATAGTATTCCTTTTAAAAATTAAAACCCAAATCAAACTTCGAAACTAATTATGCTATATTATTATGTTGTATACATAATGCCATTCATTTTATGTAAAATCATAACATTTCTAAATTATAATTATTATTATTATTATTATTTTAGATTAATTTTATAGAAACGTGACGGGTACCTCCTATACTTGCTTATTACGGACGTCCGTTAATATTTTATTTTATCTACGAGTAAACAAATAAAATATGTCGTAAAATATACGTGTCCATTGGTTCAGTGTTGTGCCTATAACGTGGACGGAAAGTTTGATCCGTGTTCAAATTTAAGTTCAATGTCAATGACTCGTTCTGTATAGTTCCTAATTAAAAAAAATTTTGTTTTACAAAAACCACGAACACGTTCGTAAATAAAAGAGACGCAGGGCTTATAGAGTTTTAGATTTTTATCCCAATACCTATATTTTATATAGATAAATACGTAAAAATATCGTTTGACGGTTTTATAAGCTATACAAAAACGGTTCAAATATACAAAACCGCGATTAAGCTATTTTTTTTTTGTATCTAAAATTACATACGCCCGACCAAAAAACACAAGCCTAATATGTAATAATAAAAATAAAAGAAATAAAAAGTCATTGTTCGGCCGAGAAAAAAAAACATTATTATAAACGTTGTTTATGCAGATTAATTATACTGGTACAGTTCGCCGTCCTATAATATTTAAGTAATAACCTTAGTACTTATAGGGAAGTATATTTCCCTATAATTCTCGTCGTGTGAACGGCTTGTTTCATTTTTTCTTAAAATTGTATGAGTAATTATTTTCCCCCATTATAAAAAAATGTATATAATAGTCGACGAACACATATTTAGAGGCCGCGTTAAACGTTATTACTCGTATAACTTCCATATTAGTAAATGTTGTAGTTTTAACTTTCAAAAAACCATATATATATTATTGTTATTTCTTTACGAACAGACCAAATAAGTAGGTACTTACTTATATTATCGTTTGAGTATACTTTTATTATATTCAATTAAATTTGTCGGATAGATTTATCAACTAAACCGGATTAACTTATACGATAAATTCCCTAGCTATTAGCCAAATACCAATACCTGGATTCAAGCCCATATTTTCTTTATAAATATTTATTTGACTTTTATAGATTTTTGATTACTGCGAATAACACTATTTGTTTGGGTTTTTGCCTTAGATATTATTTTGAATTCTAAGAATATGTTATAATTTATTCTGTTAATATTACATAATAATATAGTAAATTCTTTTTTTAGTTTTTCTTTAAATATTTTTATAAACGTTGTCTCAATCAACAATAAATGTATGGTTTTAATTATTTTTTTTTTTCTTAAATCTAACATAAATATATTAAATAGGTCACAGTATCCAGTATCCAGGAATGAATAATGGCTCATAGCCAATCAAATATGTCAAGTATAGGCAGTATAGCCAAATGCTATAAATATAATAAAGTCACAACATATAGGTTTTTTTTATATAAGTACCTTCATATACATATACTTCACTTGTGTATTTTTGTTTTCTAGTTCTCAATCTACTGGTAAATGACTGATCTACATTAAGTTGACATTTAAAAATCTCTATATAGACTTTATTAGAACTACTTAGAAATATCGTGAATGTCATGATTAAATAATACAAATAGGTACTAATGAACCATCAATAAATTTAATTTCAATAATTAACGAAATACGAAAAATTCATTGTCATAGTATTCGATTATTTTTATGATAATGTTTAAACTATCTTCCGTTGGATATTTTTGGGTTTAAATTTTCTTTACCGGAAATCATGTTATTTTGATAAGATTTAAACTTTGTTTAAACAATAGTATGTTGTTAATAAATGTATATTTGTTGTTATAATAATTTTGATTTCTAGATTATGGAAAAAATTATATTTCTCACAATTTTACATTACATTAACTGTGTTTATTATTTTCCTCTATAATCCCCCCACAAAAAAACCCCCAAAAAACCTACTGTAAGATTACTCTAAATTTCCTAATATACCATGATCGATTCAAGTTTTAAAATATCCCTTGGTACATTTACAAATATAAATCATTTTGTCTAGATGCTTGGGCATTATTATTTTGATATTTTTAAAGACAATACATTCGGGAGTTTATTTTTCTATATTTATAGTTATTCTACATCTGCCCTTACCTCTTGTAATTATCATTTCCCTATTACATTTTTAGTTTGTATTTACCTACTTAATTGAACAATATTTTATTATTTTATTTCTAAAAGTCGTTAAAATCAACATTACAAAATGCCTTTCGTCGCAATTGAACACCCGAAATGCCCAAAATGCGTGAAATCAGTGTACGCCGCCGAAGAGCGTATTGCTGGAGGATACAAGTACCACAAGATGTGCTTCAAATGTGGTATGGATATATATATATTTTGTTTTACTTTAGCTTTTGTATATAATTACGGTGGAATGTTATAGAAATGTGTAGCAAGTTTTTGGACTCCACGAACTGCGCAGAGCACGACAAGGAATTGTACTGTAAAAATTGTCACGGAAGGAAATATGGCCCAAAGGGATACGGTTTTGGCGGTGGAGCTGGATGTTTGAGCACAGACACCGGTGACCATCTCTCCAACAATATGTAAGAAATTAATAATTTTTAATTCAGTAAATAATTTTTTAAGAACGGATAAATTTCACTAACTACCATGATATTTTCCAAGAGATCAAAAATGTTCAATAATAGAATTTTTTTTTTTTATATTTCAACTAAAAACCTTTTACTTAAAACTGTTGGTACCTATTTCTACTTGCAATAAATCGTTTCAAAGTATATATTATACTACTTTTAATATTCTACACATAGGTATAATAACATAATTTTAATACAGTTTAGATATTTCTTAACTTTATAGATTTTTTTATCATTAACTATTGTTAATTGTTACGTGTAGTAAAAGTTATGAAACTTATATTATATTGGTCATCTATATACATATATAGGTATATATATATATATATATATATATATATGTATATTTATATATATATATCTAGACCCTATAATATATTATCATTCTAAGATGATTTCCATATTACAAGCATGATTCAGAATTCAAATTAATAATGAAGTGTGTTTTTTTTAACAGCCATTAATGAAGAACCAATCCAATTAAATACCTGACCACCCGAAGGACCTATCCATCAACCTATATACTATTTATTTTTGCATGAAAGAGTAAAACCTTTTTAATATTTACTTATACATACAAATTCACCTCTCATTTCTGTTTGTTTTTAATATATATATATACATATATATAACTATAATATACCAATTTAATAATAATTATACAATAAGAATCCAAGCTTGTACTTATTTACCACACACACACTATAGTTATATGTACAGTGAACACTGAACAAGCATATTATAATATGTATAGAAATGTTTTGTTAATTTTCCATTAAATTAATAATATTATTTTCAACAAACGTTTGTATTATTTATTTATTCATTTTCATTTATCTGGCAGCTTAAGCGGTGCTTTCGGCTAACAATATTTATATTATTAAATTTTCATACATATCTTATAGCAATATATTTTGATTTGGAGATTTTATACAAAATGTACATAATAATATAGTTTTTTTTTTTTTAATCGAAATAAAGCTTATTCAATTAAAAAAATATATTATTAATAATAATCTTGATACACGTTTATAAAAAGACATAGCACAATAATACAGGTATTCGATTTAAATTGCGTACCATGCCTAAGCACGCTTAAGATACCAATATTATTACCGACTACTCGTATTAAGTTATTTACATAGAACTATCAAATTAGACACAACGAATATATTATTACTATATAAATACTAAGAGTCTAATATTACAAAATATATTGATGCGATGAATCGAGAGTACACGGAATGTTATTGTTTCTCTTCTAGAGTCCGCGTGGCTTTAAATGGTGAGATTCAATATTTTTAATATTACCATAACAAATATATTTGCTCGTATTAGGTCTAATACATTATACGTTTATATTATAAACACTTATGCTTTGATGATTTTTTTTTCGCTTTCACTAATGTACCATTACTCATTAATATAATATCTTCTTTATATAAGTGTTATTATTCTTGTTATACACTTTCGCTTAATAGTCTATATTATTTAACAAAATTACATATAAATAACAAAAATACGGAGAGGTGAACTTTTATGGTTTGTAAATATTTTTGATTTTTGTACCTAAAATGGCTCAACGGTCATTAATATTATTGTTTTATTTTTATAATAATATGTTTTACTTCAGCAAGCTGCACTTTTGGATTGGAGTCATTATTGATGGTTATGAACATCTGTTTTCTTTTCTTATTGCATTTCGCATTATAATTCTGCACAATACTTAAAAATATCTACTTAATAACATTTTCACTAAGCGTATTTTTGAACTTGACTGTAATATTTTATATACTATACCCACTATTAGATAATATATATTTTGTCTGTGTTACCAAATGGAGTGACGTCATATACCTATATATATATATATATATATATATAATAATATACTATGTTTTTACAATATTTCAGTACACATTGCCTTTTTATTTTTTGTATTCGTTTTTTTTCCTAAAAAATTAATATGAATTACATTTTTTTTTCCTATTTTAGTAGTGCAAAAAATCAAGACTGCTACTCATTTTCTATTTTAAAAATGTAATCTATTATGTTTTAATGCATACCATTAGAATTTGTATATATATATATATATATATATATATATATATATATATATATATATATATATATATATATATATATATATTTGTATATATATATGTATATATAAATGTATATACATATATATATAAATATTACTATACGCACAACTATTATATTAATATAAATAGTGTAATGCCTATACAAACTATATTATTGGTAAAACAAAAATCACTAAAAAATACTAATATAAATTACTTTATATTATTATTGCCTACAGAACCTACATACATTTAATTCACTATAATTAACATTTTTTTTTTACTACCTACTGATGAAAAAAGTATTCCGCAGTTGACTAAACATAACAAAATTATATTTTAGATCGTACTTCCATAAACCTCAAGGTACTTTGGAATCTCGATCTAAGGCTCCCGAAGGCGAAGGATGCCCACGTTGTGGTGGATTTGTATACATGGCCGAGCAAATGCTAGCTAAAGGAAGAGTGAGTACGATTTAACTCTGTCGAATGTACGACCCATTAGATCTATATATAGGATGTCACTCGATCAATATGGTATTCTAGGCATACCACCAAGACTGTTTCAATTGTTTTTCGTGTCACAGGACTTTGAACTCAGTGTTGCATTGCGATGGACCCGATAGTCAAGTATACTGTAGAGGTGAATGAGAATGAATATTTGCAGTGATTTGAAATCCCGATTTGGTTGAAAAATTAAGTTGTATTAAAGCCCCTACTCCTGTTCTACATTAAAATTAAAGAAATTTCTTTTATATTTTACTCACCTAACACATATTGAAAATAATGGGTTTGAATTCAAGAGTGGTGAAATTATGTGACAAACTTAGAAATTTAAACATTTTTGCTATTATTTGCTATTTTTGTGTAGTTTTATATATTTCAAGTGCCTATTGCATGATTTTTATTTATCCATTTTAGTCCTGGCATAAAGAGTGTTTCAAATGTGCTACTTGTGCAAAAGGTTTGGATTCAGTAAATTGCTGCGGAGGTTCTGATAAAGAAATTTACTGTAAAGGTATGTATTAGTGTAATTAATTATTATCTGCATGGTTTAAATTTTAATACGATTCGTTTCGAAATCAGTATGCTATGGCAAGAAATTTGGCCCTAAGGGTTATGGTTATGGACAAGGAGCTGGAGCTCTTCAAAGCGATCCCTCTTATAACGGGTGCGTATTATAATTGTTTTGTTACTTATAAATAAAATGCATTTAAGTTGGGTACATTGAATATTAATAATTCAACAAACAAATTTATATAGTAGTTATAATAAATAATTTCAGAGTACAATGTTTGAACTTTTAGTATTTTGGTGGTAGAAAAAATACATTTATACACAGTCTCCAATATTTAATCTGATCACTATTCTAAATATGTAATTAATTAATTTAAAGTTACTTTTAAAAATTAGTGTAGTTTTAATACCTACATATAAATTAAGTTTATTGTTATTAATTGTTTTTTTTAAAAAAAATTATTATTATTATAAAGAAGTTAAATTTTTGAAGCATGTTATTTTGTAGTCGTTTATTTTTGTTTTAAATTCACGAGGATAGTAGTATTTGTGTACTGTTGAAGAAAGTAGGTATATTTACTAGAAAGAAGTAATCCCATCATCAAAGCATAATTTTTCTACAATAATTAGTGAATGAAATTTTTACCAATATTTTCCAACAGACTACATTTTTTCGCGCATGTTAATTTAATTTATGGACAATTTGTATAACTGTTTTTTTTTTATTTTTTAAATTGCATGAACTATTCTGTGGTCTTTTCGTTAGAGAATATTATGATTTATATATTTTTTTTTTATTCAACTATTTAAATCAATAAATAGCCAAATTCCACATATACTCACAATGTTTTTTCCATATAGTTTGTTATTCGAAGCGCTTCGGTCCCAGAGGTATAGGTCACTGTGGTGCTGGAGGTCAGTCAATTGGTTTAACATGCGATTTAAACGACGAAACCGAAAGGTACTTAAAGATACCCCAAGGTTTTAATAATTTTACCTATACCTACTTCTTCTTTTCATAGCATGCATTTATCGATTTGTCTATTAGTTCGTAAAACATTACACACAACTCTATTCGTATTTTCCTCTCATTCGTCAAGATAAATATATACGCCTAATAAAATAATTTAATGCACAATCTTATACCTTATAAATCATTATTATACATTATATTCACGTATTACCTATATTAAGTGGCAAGAATAAAATTATTGTTTATGTGCAGGGATGTCAATACGTCTCGTGCTCCTGTCATTGATACAACTTCTATAAAGGCGAAACCAGGACAAGGGTGTCCACGTTGTGGCGGTAAGGTGTTTGCTGCCGAACAAATGCTAGCCAAAGGAAGCGTAAGTACCAAATAGTTTATTAACAATATTTCAGAGTGTAACGAATTATTATTTTCGTTGTTTTTGATATTATGCAAACAGTGGCGGACTAGCCCGGGGTACTAAAGTGCAATTGCTCATGACTTAATAATTATAATAAAAAACAATTAAATGTATGACAATAATTATGTAGATAAATTGTACCTTTAAATATTAAACTATGTATAATATACATTGTATATTATTATAAATACTTGAACATGTACGCACCCTCGGACTTTTTATCTCAGTCCGCTACTGTATGCATATGCGCTTATTCTTCATTATTGTATTTCCTACAAGTAGGAGTGGCATAGAAAATGTTTTAAATGCAAGGATTGCAACAAAACTTTGGATTCGATAATTGCTTGTGACGGCCCGGATCACGATGTATACTGTAAAACTTGCTACGGTAAAAAATGGGGCCCTCACGGATACGGATTCGCTTGCGGATCAGGATTTCTTCAGACAGACGGCTTAACGTTAGTAATGTTTCTTTATTGAGTTTTATCGTCGTTTGTTTATTTGTAACTCTAATATTATAATTATTATTATTATTATTATTATTTTTTTTTTATAGAGAAGATCAAATATCAGCTACGCGACCGTTCTATAATCCTGACACCACGTCTATTAAAGCGGCTGCGGGCGAGGGATGTCCAAGGTGTGGAGGAAAAGTGTTTGCTGCTGAACAGCAATTGGCTAAAGGAACGGTAAGTTTATTAGTTGACGGCCGAACATTATGATTTCTTTCGATTATCGGTTTATTTTAAAACTCAAAATTAATCAACTATTCTGTAATTTGAGTGCATTACACGCGTGTTTAAAATTACATTATTTACAGATGTGGCACAAAAAGTGCTTCAGTTGTTCTACTTGTCATCGACCGTTAGACTCTACATTAGCCTGTGATGGACCCGATAAAGAAATTTACTGCCGGGCGTGTTATGGAAAATATTTTGGACCGAAAGGATTTGGATACGGACACTCCCCGACTTTGATCTCTACCAAAGGAGAATCTACGATTTTATTGTGAGTATATACAGTGTATAATATACACTTTTATAAAATTGATAAATAATAACTAATAGTTATCGTTTTTTTAAACTAAACCCGGTATATACTAATACTTTACCAAATCTATTACTAAATACATTAATTTCATAAATTATACATAACATTTTTTTTTTCAGCCCGGAAGCGAGACCGACATCTGGAACAAAGGGTAGGAATGGTAACGGATGTCTTAGATGTGGATACGAGGTTTATGCCGCAGAACAAATGATTAGTAAAAATAAGGTAATAAATACATTTTTTGAATTTGAATGATAGCTACACTCGATAAGTAAACGCGTCGGTGCAATGCGAAATTGTGAAATTCGACCATACAAGTGGTGTTCTTAAATACAGACGCATTTATTAATGTATGCCAATAAATGTATATATATATATATATTATAGGTATGGCACAAGAGATGCTTCACTTGCGCCGATTGCACGAAATCGTTAGATTCAACTAATTTGACTGACGGTCCAGACGGCGATATTCATTGCAAACCTTGTTACGGGAAATTCTTCGGTCCGAGAGGTTGCGGCTTCGGTTTGGGCGGTGGTGCTCTGTCTAGGGCATAGACAATACCTACTACCCGCCTACCTACCACCGATCACGATACAGAACGAACTCAAGTCAAAGGCCAAAGAATAACTTTTTAAACAAACTCTCTTTGAATAATTATTTTACGCTTTTCTTTTCTTGTAATATTGATCCAACAAAACACTAATTATTATTTAATAAAACTTAAACAGAAAATCCTGATAATTTACCTATAATATTGTTTTTTTTTTCTATTATTTGACATGTATTTCTATATACTATACCAAGTACAAACACCTGCGTACGTTTTTAAAAATATATTATCAGAGCTTTATTAATATAATGTCATTGTTGTATAACGCGTCACATCCGCAAACAAAAGTGATTATTACTCGAACGAATAATTATAACCTTAGGATTAAGAAATGTAACTTTTTTCTTTTTGTAATTTTTTTGCGTATACAATAATAATAATAAATTACTATGCGATAACAATAATACGCATATTAATAAATCGTCATAATAAATCGATACCTACCATATTAAGTATACAAACAATATTGAACATTGAAATGTATAATTATTGACAATCTCTAAATATTATGGAAAATTAAATTGTATAATATAAAACATAACCATTTAATTGCATACAGTAAAATACAAATTTTAATCTGGTGTTACTTATTACTCCGCAGTATTTTTTTTGTTCTTACCGAATCCAGTTGTTCCTCAAAAAACTTAATACTACTTCTCCATCTAAATATATACGAAATAATAGATATAATTATTGTGATAAATTGTTTAATTAATATTCAATTTAATTATTTGCTAAACTAATCAGTAAAAACGCGATAGATACTAAAAAATAAAAATGAGTACAAAATAAAACTTAAATATTAATAGCCTTATAAAAATAATTATTTGTAAAATTGCAGAGAATAAGTGTTCAAACCACGGTGAGCTAGACCTGATATAAATTCCTTATATTAAAAAACTTAAAGGACTAATATAATATTATTATATTAGATTCTAAGCGAAGCAAGTGCGTATATTGATTATACAATGTTTATTCTTGCTTCAATCAAACATTTTATGGACATTTTCTTGTTCGAGTTGGTTCAAAACAATGCTGCAAAACAATTTCTCTTTATAGTATTTGTGGCCATTTCCAGAAGGTTCTCATTTGGTTTCTGGCCGGCAGTCTTGGAACGGTCTGAACTCGAACATTCAAAATCATTCACAGGTCCTCCCGAACTGGTCCGGGGTTCAAACAGGAATTTCCTGTTAAAGTAATCGGGTCCGAATAGACCTTTCCGGGATAGTCCATGTGTAGTTAAGCCAATAAAAGTCTAAATATCAAAGTACGCGTTCATACTTATACCAGAGAACGTATCGTACGTTTAAGACTGTGGCAGCGGTGATGAAGCCTATCTTTATGTAGGATTCTCATTGCCCCTCACCCCTTATATACGCCACTGTATACAGCTAAATATTAAGTTAATGTTAACCCTGTCCTGGACATGGATATAATGTTCAAAACGTTCTAGCTATTTATAAGCATTTGACATTATTGAGTATTTTTAGTTTTTATTTGGTATTACGAGGATAAAATTAGTTTGGTCGATCAGAAATATTTGAAAATTGTACACGAGGTTCATCGTATAATGTATTTAGTAGTCAAAAAAAAAAAAAGTCAAGCGTAATATGTAGTAGCTTTTTTATAAACGTTTAAAGTTAAAATTTTAATGGAAATATCGTTATAACCACGACATTACCCTGTACTATTTTACGAATTAAATTTGTTTGGCCCAACTGTAACATTTGTGCATAAAATTTCGACACGACGTTCATCTTAAGTCGAGGCATATAGAATCGTAGCGGCCCAACATTAAAAAAAAAAAAAATCAAATTTCGTTTTATGTGATAGAAACGATACAGAATTATTGTACGATGGCAAAATGGCCCAACCCTCGAGAAAAATTACCCGCTAAATAGCAGCACATAATTCGTTTTGTTATTGATTATAGAATAAAATCAATAGTTTTGTCATTGACGTTTTGCCCATGTTGTGGGCAAACTTAACGGTTCGGGCCGTTATGGTTTTATAATATGCCTAGGTTGTACTTGATAGTGAAAAAGGAAAAGGTTGAGCGTACTTAAATACACTTTTTTTATAAGCAGTTAAATTGTAAATTTTGTTGACAAAGTTTAGGGCATTTCAAAACACGATACCGTGATATAACAATAGCTAAATATGAACGTATCGCGCGTATCCGAAGATGTGAATTTGTCGAATAATCGGCCAATGCGTACCGGGTCGTGAGAATACAAATTTTAAAAATTCAGACTGTTCGAGAAGGAACTAGACAATCGAATCACGGCGTCGGCTGACCATCTACCTCGGCGAAGATCCCACTCCGGAGACGCTGGCGCAGCTCATGCTGTTCACCCCAGAGCGCTGGCAAGCAGCAACCAACTTCGTCAACGAAGTGCTTCATCAAAAAGAGGAAAAAGAGAGGAGGCGACAGGTTAGGTAACCTAATCTATCCCAGGACGAAACGGCCAAAGCAGCGAGAAGACGAAGCTGTATATAATAAGTTTTTCCTTCTCTGTTTTCTCGTATATTAGTTTTAAGTAGTTTCTGTGAGTCTGCCCCGTTCGGGGGTAAACAGGTTTCTTTCTAGCATTACTAATTTGTAACTTGTTATTAATAATAAACTATGGGCGTTGGGGAGTGAAATGACTAACGTCAGTACCACTCCTAATGTCCTGTTCAAGCTTGAAAAAAAAAAAAAAGGTAAGTAAGTAACCCCCTCTAAACTGGCATAGCTGGTCTAATTAACCAATTCTTTTAACTAGTTAAAGTTATTTTATAAAAATTACCCTTAACCACACACTCCAGTTGTGCCGAAGTAAAAAAATAAAATGTAAGACAAACATCAAACTAACCGCCCACCTAACTTAACCAAAACGCATATTAATTCATTACCTACTTATTTTTTGTGGTGGCGGGGTCTTCCCCATAATATTTTATTTTTACATGGGCGCAACTGGAGTGTGTGGTTAAGAGTAATTTGTATAAAGTAACTTTAACTTTAACTAGTTAAAAAAAAATTGATTAATTTGACCAGCTTTGCAAGTTTAGAGAGGGTTACTTAATCTAACCTAACATTTTTTTTTTTTTATTTCTAAACCGGCAATACCCCCACCTCCCGGAATGGCCGTGAGGCACTACTTCGGGAGGAATCTAACCTAACCTTGAGGGTGGAAGTTTTAAAAATCATTTCTTATCTCACCCCTACACCATACGAGGTTATATGCCACTAAAACGTCAAGTCCAGCGGTTTGGTCTGGTCGTTGATAATTACCGGACATCTTTTTTACAGTTTATACAATATATAGAACATAATATTATAAAATAAGGACGTTAGATGGCGTACCCTTATACGTTATAAATATTATACAATAAACTGGATATAATTACAAAATATGTGTAAATATATTCACAACGTATACCGTGTGTACACTGTACACTAATGAGGGAGATACCACTTAATATTTTTGCTGAACGACCTTGGATTGAAATGGTGGTTTTCGGAAAGTGGAAAGGAGTACTGAAATGCACATTTTTAGATAGGTTTTACATTTTTTTATTCCTTTCGGTACGCGCTTGCGCAATACAACTTACTTTTTTCCAATTTTTTTTTTTTTTTGTACAGGTTTGGGCTTAGTAATTGTTTTTAAAGAATTTTTGTAATACATTTTTTTTTTTTAATTGCGAAATTGACACAAAATAACGAGATGTTAAAATTTAATATTAACGAACAGTTTGTTGTTATTATCGAAATTTATCAAATAATTATTTTATAAACGAGCTATCACCGATATTATTACTTATTTTATAATTTCAATTACCTTCAATTATTTTTTATTTTATCTCACTACAATAAATGAGTAAAAATAGAGTAAATTACGATAGACACTTTGTACTAATAAGTGCTTATTCGTCTTCTTTGGGTACAAATAGAAAATTAATATATTATTTATTAATTTATTTATATTAATTCATATTTACCTAGGTATTTTGTGCCGTGGAAATATTCGATTTATGACATGGGTCGATCACAATTATTTAGTATTACATACAGTACTTTGAATTTTTAATCTACACTAAAAAATGCAGAATGCTCTTTAAAAAAAAGACAGGCATACTTTCGCACCATAGATGAACAACTCTGTTGTACAAAGTTGGGAAGTAAGTAAGGTTGGATATATAGAAGAATTAAATTTATATCTGTACGAAACCATAATAAATCATTGCAAACGAAATACGATTCTGAGCGAAGTTCATTTTTTTGAAATGACCATGACTTTTATGATTATCATCAAAATATGAACTTAAAACGCCTATAAAAAAAAAAAAACTATTATCGTGCTCAACTTTTTTGATCACTAAGTACAACTTATTATGAACCTCGGGTACAATTTTCAGACATTTCTGCTCAGCCAATACAATTTTATTTACGTAAAATCAAATAAAAATTTGAAAATTTAAAACGCCTAGTAAATTTGTCCACGTTCAGAAAGGAATAATATTAATATTCTGTGAAAATTGCAGGTCTCTACGATTATTTTAACAGAGTAACAATAAAATGAAAAGAAATCGAAAAAAATGACCTTCTGGGGAGGTATTTCTGTATTTTGGATCGAAACTAAAACATTCTTCACTTTGCTTAGAATCTACAAAAAAATCAATATTTATACTGTATTATTATAAACTTAAAATTATTATCATGGGCAACAGGTACCTAATCGTGATAAGGTAGGTGGGGTACACTTAGTTGGAAGCAGCGATGTGGCCAAAAACCAGTTTACGTAGAGGTTGAGTATGTTTTTTGCCATTTTTTTTATAGTATACGTACTTGAGTTGAAAAAAAGATAATGATGTAATGACGACTGAAAAATCGTTATCTACGCCTTAATATTCTATATTTTTGCACTAAACTACTATTTTCAATAATGCCCATTTTAAGTTATTATAACCAACAAAAAATATTATATTTACTTACTTTTCAGATACATTGTAACATAATATTATGTCGGAGACATTTTAATAGTATGTAATCCCCTCTAAGTAATCTACTGGTACACGCGACCGATTGCGCGTTACAAAGTCACCACGTTTGTTGGTCGTCAGTCGTAGTAGTTTTGTTTGTAAACACGAACGGTTCGGTTATCTATTCAGTACTCCATAAATAACACGGTAAACGGCTGATGTTTATGATAATTGAAAAACGCACGTCCGTCGTTCAGGTGCTGGTAAACGAGTCACGGCCCGATGAATATTTTTCCGTTCTGCGCATCCCCAGCCGTATCACGCCAAAGTATTGACCCGCCCAATAGATAATAATTATTTTTCTACGACGGCTATAGCACGTGAGATCAGTTTCTTTAGCAGTTGAACATACTGTATAATCATGACTTTGAACCGTACGATTAATATTAAAGAATTCCGTGGCCGAGCCGAGTAACAACCTAAACGCTCGGAACTCGTTTGCAGTCGCGTTCTCTCGCCGAGTATAAAACGTGGTCTACGGTTATTTGTCGGTGGTTTTATCAATCTTTTAATCAAGACCATCGTGGTTACAACTATAAACACGGTTTTTAATTTCTTTGATGATGAACTGAGCTCATGTGTTTCTACTGATAACGAATTTTCTCTTCCATATTTTTTGCGTTGCGCAGTAAAATAGAAACGTGCCGGGTTGCTGAACACGCAGTTCGTGTATTTTTTTGCGTTTCCAAAGTCACATGGTTATTTGACAAAAAGTAATATTATTTAGTTTATAATTTTAAACAATTTTTGGTTTCGGTATTGCTCACGGTTAAAATTAAATTTTTTTTGGAGTATTGTCGTTTACATCAAGTCACAGTGTGTGTTCATAGCTAATTGATGGTAAACACGTCGTCTTTCAATTTTAGTAAGTAAATATTAGCAAAAAATAAAAAAACAAAACGCTTTACTCAATCATTTTTGAAATTGAGTATGTTTAAATCGTGCTATTTGCTTTATTAAACAATCTTTTTCAACAATCAACCGATCGATTGTTACACTATGTCATACCAAAAAATGTTCGAGTAAAGCCTTAAAAGTCGTTTCAAATCGATTCGGTTTTGTAAATGACTGGTATGAATAAGGTGTTAATACCATCATCGACGACATCAGTTGCCATGTCTACAAAAAGCACGTGCAACAAAGAAAATATACACGCGAAAAAGTATGTTTCTACATCTGATGATGTTGATGTTATTGAACACACACAGTGCCAGTCTCCAATGCCCGGTGTAGATATACCAACGCAAGAACTAAACAAGTGTGATGAGAGTGGTGAAAATGAAACTGTTAATATAGAAAAACAGAAATTTGTGGAAGCTCCATTACCCAAAATCAACCCATGGAAATCGAACGTAAACGCAGCTCACATTGTTCGTCAAAAAGATTCTGCCAAAGAAAAGGATCCCATAGTTGGTGAAAAACGAGTTTTGCAACCTCAGCAACAAACTGTTTGTGAGTATTTTTATAATATTATTACTATATATTGTTAGTAACCCGTACATTACAATTTTATTTGTTTTTGTTTTCTGTACTATAGCCTTAATTTAGTAATTTTATTGATTTTAAATTTTCAATTCAAATATCAATATTAAACTTTCTATTTTACATGTAATATGTAATTTTAATTTACCCCTTCAAAATAATTATAAAGTGAACTATTGGGAAATAAGCAATTTTGTTTATATGTATTTTATAGGACAAATTAAAACAGTCCTAGCCGACATTATTTATTTTGTCATCATTTAAGGTTAAGTAGTATACATATTTCCATTTGCCCCATCCAGCATGTTGACCATGCTGTGTTGGCCATGCAATACATACACTGGATTAATGGTATAATATTATAGTATACCATGGTTTATTATGTATTATTAAAATTGATTTTAAATTAATATGTTTTCCTATTACCCCACTTGGCCCTAGTAAATATTAAATCAATTTATCATAACATTGATTTAATTATGAACAAATTTAAATAGCTATGCTATCCTTATTGTTTTTAGTATTTAGAATAATATTAGTACACTTTATTAGTAATAAAGATTATGCTAATATTTGTACTAAATTGTTTTATTTAATTTAGTTTTAAAATAGTTTTCTTTAGAATTTCCAATTATAAAGGTTAGGTATAACATATTTAATATCCAATTTATAACTCATTATTGTGTATATGTAGTAGGTACTCATAAAAATGACTGGTACCTAAATATTAAACAAATAAATAAATTGAATGCTTCGTAAATTTTATTATACATTAACAATATATTAGCAAGGTCTTAACAACTGGTGGTTTAATAAATATAATTTAACTGCTCCAAGATCTTTGCTACATTAATTGTATGGTTTCGCTAACACTACTCGAAGGCTTTAGTTTAATGAGTTGAGTTTGATAGTAGCCTTTCAACAGTAAAAACTATTAGTTTATAAATTAGCTTAATAATTTAAAATATTAGTAAAAAAAAAAATCATAAGTAAACATTTTTATAGAAAATTTAATTAAAAAAATGTATATTATGATCATCTTAGATCTTAGATCTTTGTCTATAATACATTATTAGGCCATAATTGCAAAAATCACCCTTTTTGAACCTCAACTCTTTTAATATGGACCACTCAAATGTATCTATAAAAGAAATTTATAGGTAGGTATGAAATTTCTATTAATTTTGTTTGCACGTTTAAATTGGTAACTATTTTGGCTTTTACATAAATCAAATATTCAACAGGTGTGCTTCTAAGGGACAGCGTTTTTCATTGATGATATTTAAAAATTAGTTTCCTTAGGCAGAACCTATTTAATATTACTTGGGTATATGTAACTTTTTGTTTAATGAACATAATTATTTTTAAATACCTCCCAATTTAAGTTTGTGTAAATATTTTTGAAATAAACATTTGATTATATACCAATTTGAAGATGGTTTTTAATTGGTATAAAAGAAGTTAGGTGCCTATTCTATTTTTAAAAGCTTTATGTGAGACTATCAAATGGATGAAATTTGACAAGTTAACGTTTTACATTTATAGACAATATTTGTAAACATATTTATTTTATTTGTTATTACCCAAATAATAAGTTTTGGTTTAATGTTGGGAAAGTTACTTGTTTTATTTTATTAATAAAAGTTAGAATGTGAACTTAATTTCAAACAATTTGTTACTATTATAGAATTTTAATTGCCTTTGGGTACCTCCTATATATTACATAAGTATTAAATTTATTTGTACATTTAGCTAATTGAATCCAACATTGAGTGCATTTAATTTGAAATTTTAAAAACTTCAATTCAATTAATACCTAATTTGTATTAACATTTGTTCTTATTAACTTTTGGCTGTTTTAATATATCTATATTTTTTATGAATTTTTATATTTTCTATATGCACTAAGCACAGCCCTTTATTTAATTATACTTAAACTTTTCATTGATCCAGAAGGAAATAAACATTTAAATCTCCATATATTTTATGACTTGTACATGGTATAGTTTATAAATTTATATTCAACAAGGGTTGTCTTGTCTAAACTCGAAAAACATATCATTGTACAACCAATAGTTCCTAACCTTGCTAGTTAACTTCACTAAACTTACAGTTTTACACTATGTATATTGATTATTTTTAAAACTACTAGGAAAAAACTATTTGTTTAATACATTATAATATTGGGCCATGTTAAAATCAAGTACACACTATGGAATTATACACTCGCATATCGTTGTTAATTAAATATTATGGTGTCTAGTGATACCATCAAGTAAGATACAACATAAAAATACACAAGACTTGAAAAAAAAAAAAAGATTTTAATAGTCGTTTTTTAACTAGATGATAGGAATTATTTTTAAAAAATTGCGTATTTCAAGGGTTTTATTTTATAACTCAAAAAAAAAAAAAAAAAAATATGAGTGGTTAATTTTTAAAACACTCAGATTTTGGATAAAAAAAAACGCAAGTGTGTTGTAATTTTCTGTGCAGTTTTCAATCTAGTACCATTTTTGCGGACCACCCAAAACTGGCATTTCCTAATACCATCTGTGTTCTCTATCAATATGTAGGGCTACATGAAACTTGTCTTACAACTTTTACTGCTCCAAATACTGCATAATCAATATAATTTTTGCTATAGATATTTTACTTAGTTATTCAAACAAATAATTTATAATATGGTTTATATAATAATTCATCTGAATTTCCAACTGTTTGAAACATTATTATAACTAATATAGGTTCAAATCTTGTACATTAACAAAATGGTTAGTAAATATTAAACAAGTAAGTTAATTTTATTATGCATTAACTTAAAGCAAGGTCTTAAAAATTAGTAGTTTAATATATTTTTATTTAATTGCTCCAAGATCTTTGCCACATTAATTGAATGGTTTCGCTAACACTACTCGAAAGCTTTTAGCTTAAATGAGTTGAGTTTGATAGTAGCCTTTCAACAGTAAAAACAATTATTTTACAGATTAACTTAAAAATATGTTTTACATACAGAATTCCTAAACTTTATAAAATAAGTTAGGTACATAACACTTTATGAAATATTTTGTACACTAAAAGTTGATCAATTTAATAACATACCTACTTATGTATCAAAAAAATATTTAACCTAATATAAATTTATGTTTTTGTATTTGTACATAAACCATGTTCATTGCTAAATATCAAAAATTAAGAATGTAAATTTTGTTATATCTTGACTAGTTCTCCCATTTTAAGTTTATTACTTAGTGTATGGGGAAGGCTAGTAGAGCTTCATAGAATATATAATTTCAAAAAGTTTTCAATTAGGTCATTTTTTAACAAATTAAGTATTTCATAAAAAAAGTTGACTGTAACATACAGTTTTAATGACCCTGTATAGACTTAAACAATTTATTAATTTTATTTATAGATATAATAGGAAATACTATAAGTATAAAATACCTATGAATATACAAATCTTTTAAAATATATATTTTTCAATAAAATAATAGCTATGCTCAAATAAGCAAATATTTATTCTTAAAACATGTTTTTTTAATTTATTATTCTTTACTGCATAAATTGTCAACATTTCTTACTCAATTAAAGGTATGAACGTATTACTTTCAAAGAATATTTTTAAAAGCACAAACTATACCCCAGTTATATTATAATAATAAATAGTCAAAACGAGTATGCCATAATACAAATGTTATAATATTAGTAAATTTTAAAATTATTTAATAATTGGATTATAATTATTGACAATTAAATAAGTGTATAGTATTTCCCCCCTCCAAATTAAATGTAAGTATGTTTTATAATTAATTAGAATATATACATTCATTTTTTAAAATTAATTTTGAATTATTAAATTGTAATATTTATATTTGGAACATACTATATATTTTACTTTTCAATTGTATACTGCTTGTATGTAAATTTTAATGCATGTTTAGTGTATATGTATATTTATCCTTGGTAAAAATCGAACCATAATATTAATCCAATAATATTATAGTTGCAATGGTTCGACAATATAGTATGATGATTCAATGTTCAAATACTCATTAGTGCTGTACACAAAATAAGCACTTTGATAAAAGCTATAATACGTCAGTAAATGTGATTATTTAATTATTTGGCTTATCTTATCATTTTTTAGATGCATTATAATTTATAATTAGACTATTGGTAATCATGTGAATGATCAAAAGTATTAAAAAATGTTTTGATTAAAATTTAATACCTCCAATATTTTTTAAATATAGGTATTTATTGTTTTTGTTTAATTTTCATATTTAAAATATTTAGTTAAATAATTAAATTAGTGTATACAAACAAGAGGCCCCCTAACACATTTTTTTCATCTAATTATGTATTATGTAGATAATCTAGGCTCTTTCCCAGAATGGGATCTAGATCAATCTAACTGAGTGAATGTTTTAAATAAAAACCCTATGTGACCTCTATGTTATTCCTACATATGCATTTTAAATTAAATAAATTAATAAAGTATTTATTTTATCTATAGGTAAAAAATAAAACAAAATTTAACTTTAAAAGTCAGCTTTGATATAAAAATACAGAACAACTAAAATATTGCTAAATTATTATATCTTTCGTACACATTATATTTATAGTAGATTTAAACCTTGGGTTTAAAATAGTCAAAGCATTTTGTTGATGTTTTTAGAGTATTTAGTGAACAAAAAAAAAAATTCTTGTTATTATCTGTACACACTTTTTCTTTCTACACCTTATATAATTTCTTTTTTTAATTTGCAAAATTGTTTTTTTATAAAAATTATTCACTGTGTAAATGTATTATATATTCTTTACTAAGGTTTACTAAAACAAGAAATAATATAGGTAAGCATTGTAAATTTAAAGTATACATTATTGTGTAGAAATAACTTTTTAAAAATACCTAGTTATTTTTACAAATGTTAGCTTTGTGCAAAAAAATATTTAAATCTATATATATTTGCGCATAATTTTAAATAAATAAAGTGTAGAAAATAATATGTTTATATCTCGGTTATACCCACTGTATAATATGCAGTTTCATTAGGTTTTAAAATTACACCTTGTAAATAAACATTAAGCATAGACCATTGTGAAACAATGTAATTAAATTTTTTTTTCTAATATAAAAATTGTTTATTTAAGTTATATTTTTTTACTTATCAATCATTTAAATAAAATAATTTATAAAATTTGTATTTTGCAGGTGATGTATCAAGTGAGAAAACCATTAGTAATAGTTCTAATAAATTCACCAAAACTAAAAAAGTAAGTCCTAGTTGATATTTATCTGGTTATATATATAATAATTAGCATATTTTTATTTAGTATACTGTTAACTATGAAAATATACTTCTACATATTACAATGGTTTTAATATTTGAACAGCAGGCTATTAAAAATATTAAGCTTTGTTTAATCTTTTTAAAGTTACATATTATCTTTTAGGCATGAACATGTACCATTTAGGCACTAAAAATTTTTATATAATTATGTCAATTTGCTCTTAATGACTACTACAATTATTAAACTCACTAATGTGATTAATTTGAATCATTTTTTTTTGTATGATAAATTTTAGTCTTAGGTTTAGGATATTACTAAGGAAGAATTGTTTGTTCAAACAAATGTTTTATAATATAATGTTAATTTGTCTTTTATAATTTTAAATTTTAGACTAAAGAATTTAATGGCGTTGAAGCATGGCCATCTTTAGGCAATAATCAGAATTCAGATGTGAGTAAAAATTATTACCCACATTAAACTTAAAATACAGTAAAACCTTGATTATCCGTCAGCAATAGGACCAGGAAGATGATAAATTTGTTTAGCATAATCATAGGCTTATTTACTTCTAATGGTGATTGGTAATGTATATCAGAAGTTTCTGGATGAGAAATTGACGGCTAATCAAGATTTGACTGTATTTATTTTGTTGTTAATTTATGCATTAATCAATTAGTTGTTATTAAATTTAATTAGTGTTGTTTTCCTTATAGAAAAAATTTGCACCACAGGGTGAAAATTCTTCCCCAAATATTCAACAACCAAATTTACCAAAAGCTAATAACTCTGCATCTATTATGGTGGCAAAGGATGTCCAAACATCTACTAAGGAAGTAACTCCAGCCAGAAAATATTGTCAAAAAGTAAATGGTTTGAAAAAAAATGAAATAAATAATGACCCTCCAAATAATCATGAACAGGAAAATGGAACAAATTCTGGTCATTCGTCGTCTAACGAATCAAATAATATTGATAAACGGAAAAAAGGTTAGTACACAGTAGAACACCATTTATAACAATAATTAAAGTAATATGCCAGTAAAAACTGTTGATATATTGTAAAATTCAATATTTTTTTTACATATATTTAATGACACAAAGACCTCAAAACTTGATTTTAATAACCAAATTACTTAAGTTAAATGATGTTTTAAGATTCCTTGTAATTCCTTAAATTAGTAACAATGGTTACTATATATTCAATGATATGTTTGTTTAACTTGGTATTAAAAAAAAGAACAATATTTCATAACATTGACTATTAGTTTTAAAATCAAGTCCAAACATCTTACTATTAAACCTTATTATTGAACTCCAAAATTATATTTTTAGTATTTTTCACACCATCAATAACCAGTAAATTAATAGAACATATTTAAATAAAATATATTACAGTAAAACATTCTAAATGGACACCTCTTGATATTGAAATATCTAAAGAACACAGCTATAGGAGTAGGTTATCAAAATATCGTCGAGATCGATCAGGTGAGTTATAAATTAATTTTAAATTGATTTAAAAGAATAATAATTTTCATATTCATTTTTAGATTTTCGAGACAAATCTAATAATCAATTTAGATATAAAAATATACGTAAGGGTCCTGATTCATTAGATGCAACTGTTTCTGATTCTGACAAACGTGAAGGAGGGCCAATGCGCTATGTACGACATCAACGGTTTCGTAACAATCTTCAAGACGATGAACCTAAGACTAACTTACAAAAATCAACATCGGATGGAAAAAATGTGAGTTTGATATATTACTCTTATTTATCTTAGTTTTTTTGTGTATATTATTTGAATAAAATAATTATACTTAAGTATTTTAAACTGAAAAAAAAAACATTTCAACTAATTCAATATATTATGTGTTGTGAAACATTTTATTGATTTTATATCCTTTAAAAATTCTATTTTATTTTTTTCAGGCCAATTATAATTTTAAAGGAAGTGATGTTTTGTACTCAGCACCATCCCACTTGAATTACACTCAACCTTATTGTGAACTAGTCCCATTCATGACTTATCCAGTGATAAATGAACAGACTGTGGTTAATCTTCTTAAACAGCAAATGTGCGTTGATAAATATGTATATTTAGTATTAAGTATTAATTTTTATATGGCTCAGAATAACCCCCTGGTTATTATGAGCTATACAAAAATTAAATCAATTTATCATTTTACAGATCTTACTACTTTTCAACGGATAATCTTTGCAAAGATACATTCTTCAGGTTTCATATGGACGAACATGGTTATGTTCCTGTAACGTTTATAGCTTCTTTTAAACGTGTAAGAGAACTCAGTCAAGATATTAGCCTTGTTATGAAAGCCATGATTGATATGGACGAATTAGAAATTACTGGTGGTCATATGGTATGAAATGTTTAATATTTAAACCTTTAAGTAGTATAATAAATATTGACTTAAATATTAAAAAAAAAAATTTATTAGGTGAGATGTCGTAATAATCCAACCAAATGGCCACTTAAAGAAATACCTCAACAATTTTTGTTTAAAAATAATTTAAATGGACAACATCCATTATTTGCTCATCCCATGGGACCGCCTACTATTGTTCCACTTATCTCTCCCGATTTAATGGTGAAAAATTTACCCGCAGCTCCTCCTCCACCAAGCATACACATTGTTTCCGATTCCCAAGTTTCTATGAATCTTAATCCTGATGTCCCGGAATTCATTCCAAGGAGTAGCCCTGTAGATTTGAAGACTGAAGATAATTGTGATACAAATGACTGTGATCAAATAACAAATGTAAATGCACATAATAGTACAAGTTATGGTGAACATACTGAAATATCTAATACAACTACCAGTAATGGTGCAAATATTGAAACAACTAATGGTGAACACATTGAAACAAATAATAAAATTACCAATCAAAATTTGAAATTTTGTAAGTATTGAAATACTTACATATAACTTTGGAATCAATTTTTTTTATTTTTGTAAATAAACAATTTTTTTGGAAATTTAAGTGTAATTAAGTTGTTTCAACAATAAATATCTAAATATTAAAAATATTTTTAACAGCTAATTCCATCACAATTGAAGAAAAAGATAAATCTTTACCTATCAAAGTTGAAGATGATATTGAAGAATGGAAAGAAGTATGTTTTAATTGTATTTTTTGTTTTTTAATTTATAAATTATATATTAATGATTATTAATTAGGTATTAATGGTATTATCAATCACATATTTATATAAAATTTGTAATTTGTTCTTGTGTGACTATATTATTTATTCATGTTACAGGTAAAAAGACGGTCAAAGCCTAAAAACAGTACTGTGACATCTGAAACATCAAATATATCTAAACGTAATTTATCTGAAAATCAAGTTGATACACATGGTTCAAGTTCATGGGATCTGGGATTTCAGTTTGATGAAGATCTTGCTGTTGTACCGTGTGGAAAGATAAATAAATTTAATGAAGATCCAATTGAGTAATTTAATATTTGTATACAAATTAATTGCATTTATGTTTTAAATTTGCTTTATTAATTAATATAGTTCAGATTCTGATGATTCTGATTATGGAGATAAAGACGATTTTGATGATAAAGATATTGATAAACTTATGATAATTACACAAAAAATGATAAGTCGTCCTCAAAAGATTGAAGATCGATCTCATGATAAAACCACTCGCGTAAAAATGACCCAAGACCTGGAACATGCAATTGACCTAGGTTTAAGATTATATGAAGAAGACTTGTGGCATACAAACTCAATGGTATTTACCAATGCCTTACATAAATTTAGTATTTTGACAAAACATTACTTAATATTTTTTTTAGAATCAACCATCTTACAAGACGGTTAATGTTGTTACTCAAGAGGTTTTTGAAATGCTAGTACCAAAAGCACCAAAGAAAGTCAATCAAGTTCCTCCACCTCCACCACCATCTCTCAGTGCTGATAATTTAACTGAAGTTATGGAATCTACTAAAAGAATAGTAATTTATAAATTAATTTATCCATACTTTCATAACATAATCAAATATTTTTAATTTATAGGAAAATGAAAATAAGCAAGAAAAAGCACATACTGCGACACAAACAAAAACTAAAGTTAAATTTGATATACAAAAACCAAATCGCCGTCACTTTTATGGAGATATTGACGAATCTTCTGGCCATAGAAAACGAAGCCGTTTTATTGTGGACAGTGAGCATCACGTTGGTTGGGTATTAGACTCTCGTGCCCATTCTAGACCTCGTACAACATCTTTTAAGTAATACATTTGTGTTTATTAGTATTTGTAAACATATTTATTTATTTTTTTTTATGTATTTTAAAAAATTAATTGTATATACAGTAGTGGAACATTAGGAACTAGTCCTAATCCAAGTGAAGGTTTTCTATCCAGTACACCACAATCATTGCCAACTTTCCATCATCCTTCTCATGCACTACTCATGGACAATAATTTTACTCAACAAGCGTACCACAAATATCATTCACGGTGTTTAAAAGGTGTGTATACGGAATGTTTATTATAAAATTACATTTTTTCTAACCTTATATTTTATATTATGATTTGAAAAACATTGTGTGTTTAACAAAATTGATTTTGTTATTAACTTATAATCAATAGTATAAAAGTATATATACAGGATGTCCAAAAAAGATATATCTATAAATTATATCTCCTCAAATAATGAAGATAATCCAATTCTGTTTTTTTTCTTTTTATATATTATTCACAATGATAAGGACTACATATATTCATATTTCAATTAAATTTATGTTTCAGTAAGGTATTTAAAAAAAAAAAACTTTATATTTATATTTTTGAAAAATTTGAATATTGCTATTTCACCGAGTTTATTCTTCTGAAAATGTTGACATGTCATTTTTTTTATTTTAAAAAACCTCATGATTTTTAATACATTTTTTGAGTTTACAGAAAACTAGTGTATTAAACAAAACTTATCATAAAACAAAATGGGATAATTTCAAAACACTACTATGGTATTAAATTGTACACTATTTTTCTGATAACTAAAAAAAAATCATAAGGAAAATAAAAAGTTAAACATCAAAGTTTTTTGAAGAATCAACTCTATGAAATGGTTATCTTTTAATGTTTCAAAAATAATAAAATTAAAAGTAATTTTTACCAAAAGTTAAATTTAATTAAAATTTGATTATTTGTAGTCCTTGCCCTAGTGAGTCATAAAAAAAAAAAAATTGCATTGTCTACGGAGATATCACAATTGGTGTATATTCATTGTGTATGCTATATTTTTATTTTTGGCTTTTGTATTATTAAAATGATTACATTTTTTATAGAGAGATCAAGACTTGGACCAGGAATGTCGCAAGAAATGAATACATTATATAGATTCTGGTCATTTTTCTTACGGGACAATTTTAACAAAAATATGTACAAAGAATTCCAAACTCTGGCTGTAGAAGATGCAAACACTGGTTTTAGGTTTGGTAGAAACAATAAACATTTATTTTATGTTTTACTGATTCGTATATATAAATATTTCTAGGTATGGATTGGAATGTTTGTTTCGATATTATAGTTATGGTCTAGAGAGGAAATTCAGGCCAGAATTATACAAAGATTTCCAAACTGAAACTATAAAAGATCATGAAAATGGTATTGTAGTTTCTTATTAAATTTCCATATTTTTGCAATATTTATTTTTATACTTTTATTAGGTCAACTTTATGGATTGGAAAAATTCTGGGCCTTTTTGGAGTATTATAAATATAGTAAAACTCTTCAAGTGGATCCTAAGTTAAAGCAATATTTAAGTAAATTTAAAAATATTGAAGATTTCCGTAAAGCTGAGGAGGTAAATATTTTATTTAATAAATATGAGCTATTTTTATGTAATGTAAATTATTTTAGCACTTGCCAAAGAGTGAAGGTTATTTGGATGCGTCAATGCGGAAAATGGCACGTATGAAACGTCAGCGCAGTTACTCTGAGAATTCGACTTTAGATACTTTAAAGATAGTGTCAGATGTAACAAAACCTTTAAATATTACTACAAATCCATCAACAGCTAATGATGCAAATTGGCGTAGAAACACTGTATTACCACGAAGGAGATATTTATCTGTTGGTAATAATTTTAAATTATTTATAAAAATTAAACTGTTTAATTTATTAAATTATATGGGCAATTATTTATTTTAGGAGAAAAATCAGGAGACTCTAAAGGACCTAGAACATTGACAAAGGCAACATTTGAGTTAAATATAAAAGGATCATCAACAATTGAAGAGAACTCTTCCGAGTCGCCAAAAAAAAGTAATAACTCAGAAAATAATTAAGCCATAATTTTTTATCAACATTTATAAATTATTGCATTATACAAAATATATATTTTCAACGTTTTTTAGATTATCAAACTTAGTTTGTTATGTTATTTATCAAGATTTTGGACTTTGGTCTAATACATTTTTTTCAGTGAATACTATTATAACTCGATTATCTATTTTCTTGAGCATTTAAGCTTTGACTTTTATTATACATATACATAATAAATATATACACATATATTTAAATATTCATAATTTAAAATAATTTTTATTATTTTATACAAATAATTATAATAAATAATAGATGTTTGATTGTTATATTTATGCTACATGTTTTAAAATTGGTTATATTGAAGACTGAATTTTATTGTCTGTCTTTATTGTACAATATTAATTTTTTTGCTCTTCATTCAAAACTATCTTTATACACTTTATTTATTTAATATAATTTGTTTTTTAATATTATGAAAAACTAGTCTCAAAAATTAGTAAGCTTCTTAAATGAAAATATGTAGGTTTAATGAGCCCTTGATACCTAACATAACAATTACTTAATTTTTATTTTCTAACTATTCCATAATGGAAATTATATTTAAATTTATTCTAAATATTAATCTTATTGTTTAATCTTGATGTGTTGATTGATTAATTATTTTGTTATAACTTTTTTCTTATAATAATATAATCAATGCAATTTGATATCATTGTTCTTAGCACTATAATATTAGTTTGGGGAGATGGGTTTGGATATCTTGTACGTATTTTATTGTTCAGGTATTTGGATTATAAATAACAATTCTAATAGTTTGTGTCTATTGCCATTTAATTTTAAAAGTATATTTTAATAATTATATTATAATTTTTGTATAAGTTAACTCATAATATTTGTAGAACTTTGATAATATGCTCACAGGGTTTTTATTTTTATTTATGAATAATAAAATACATGACAATTCAAAAGATAAAGTTAATATTTATTAAAACTAATTGGTTTTATTTTTTTGTAATAATTCCATAAATATGGAATTATTTGTTAATAACAATTTGAATACATATTTTTATACTAATTTTATGATTAAATATAAGTATAATATGAACTCATTAAGGAAAAGGGTCATAATTTTAATTTTAATTCCACTCAATTTTAAATAATTACCCATTTAAAATAAATTGCATTTCGTAAAATACATTTTATACATAATATATCATAATTTCTTTATCTTTTGAGTTGCCTAGTTCTATTAGCCAAAACCAAGATAACATTTGTCAAACCAAATATATAATTATTGTGTTCAACTTTTAATTTTTAGCAATAATTTTAGCATAATCAAATTAACTCCAATTTTTACGAGTATAGCTATCCGATATGTACGTTGATTTCTCATAATATGTATAAGTATTTTTTAGCTAGAATTAATATAATAAGTTTGTTTTTTTTTTTTCTAGTATGTGTAATAAGTAAAATTTTGTTGATTTAATATTAACTGTAGCCGAGTAATGTTAATTGGGGGCAAATATTTTGAGCATTAGAGTCTAATGCCTTAACACTTTTATTTTTGGAAATAATTTTAGTCTTATAAAAATAATATGTTTTTGGTACTTATCTATTTTTATAAACACATACACATACTACGAATATAGTTATTATAATTTTAAATTGCCCAAACTATTTTGTGTCTTAAATTATCAATAATTATTTTATATTCAATATTTAAAATATAATTTGGGTGATTATTATACATATATGTATTTATATATATTATAAAAAATATATTTAAATATATATATGTTTATAAGCGTATGTCATATATAAGTGTTTAAGTTTGTTAATTGCTACTTTGCTAATAGTGCCGGTGTGTATATAAATGTATACACGCGTTATAATATTTATAATTATTAATTTGTTCAGCTGCATAAAAAAAAAAATAAATCTTTATCGTTCTGTGTATAATAATCTTATTAAAATACAATAGTTTTATTTTGAATATTGTAATTTATAATTGTGCGTTAATTTGTCTCCCATCTTATCAAACTCTTTAATATTATACCTTTATCAATAATGTTTGTTTGGAAAATATCCTAGTACATTTTACAATGTAAAAATAAACAAAAATAATTAGTGAATCGTGTTATAGAAATAAGAATTTTAAATATTATTAAATTGAATAATTGATTAATTAAACATAACAAAATTTGTTTATCTTATAATTAATTTTGGTGTAGACTATAAACTATTATTAAAAGATATTTAATTAACGAAGCTAGTGCAGCAGTAACAATAAGTACTGATGTGGCAATGTTTGTGTCCATAATTCTCGGACAAATAAAATTTGTTATGGAATTTAAATTAGATGCCTACATAAACAATGAAACAGAGGTGAAACTACTTGCGGATAGGGGGGGGGGTGATGTATGTTTTCCTAACATAATTTTGTATTTTCACAGTTGGCCGTTTGAATCAAAATATAATTATAATACATATTATACATTAAACATATTCATAGGCGTTTAAAGTGTGTAAAAATGAAACTTTTTTTAATTTTTACTTTTTTATCTTTTTTTTAAAAATACCAAATTGTTAATTGTCAATCCCTTCAGCACGCCGCCACAGGGAATTTTTTGTAAAAGTATAAATATTATGTATTTGTATTTGAATGGACAATTCTGGAAGACCATCCATTGTTACATTTTGTAAAATAATATTGAAATTATTGTAAAACTAAAAATGTTGACGGAAGTGTGATATGTTATGCTTACTATAATAATATCTAATTTTTTTCAGATTCTGAGCAAAGCGAAGAATGTATTGGTTTTACTATAATGTGTGGTTTTTTTTTCCGTCTATAAAAAGCTTTTCTACCTGACATTCTGCTTTGATTTTCAAGTGTAGCACCTATCCTAAAACTATATTGTAATTTTATTTTTTTATTTTCATTGTAGCTTAATAATTAGGAAATTTAATGACATTAATGGTTTCAATTTTTTCGTGATAACTAGGTTAAAAATAATCGTAGAGACCTGAAATATCCACAAAATAATTAATATTAGCCCTTTCTAGATGTCCAAAACATTTTAGCGATATTTGAACTATTTATTGGTGTTTGACATCTTCTAATTTTTTTATGAACAAAAGCGTATTGACTGAGCAGAAATGCTTGACAATTTTCATCATAATTTGTACTTTGAAGTATAAAAAAAAAAGGTATTGAGCGTCGTCATGTAACAAATTTTATTTTTATACACGTATAAAGTGTAAATTTTGATGAAAATCGTAAAAATTTTAAAACACGATTAATCGAATCTCGTAATCGCTTTTGTTATCAATGATTTACCGTTTCGTACAGATATTTAAATTAGATAAATTTAATAATCCGTCTCTATATCCCAACTCCCGAACTTCTCACCTACGATTAGTAGCTCACTCGTGATGCGGAGCGTGTCCGACTTATTTTTATGACATTATGTGTTTGCGACAAAATATGACAGACACTTTTTGAAATCATTTTTTCTCGGGTTTGCGTTCGTCTACTCGACTGTTCTAAAGACGCATACCGATTAAACGCAGTCTCATCCCAAGTATTATATTATTTTTTTCCCCTCGTCTGCTCGACTATAATGATGTTAATATATTTTTTTTTTCCATCCGTCGTAAATGGGAAAATTCACTTGTTATCTATATAGTCGTCACCGTTGTCGTTGTATCTATCGGACAAAAAAACCGGAAACAAAATCTGAAATTGATTCGTTTCCCCATTGTGTTACAAGACAGCGGTCGTGCGCTGATTTCCTATAATGCCACCGCAATCGTTTGTGTCGGTTAATAATGCGTTTTTACTAATAACGTACCAATTATTAATAATTAAAATGTACCGATAAATCGTTTAAATCTACTCCGCTATGGAAAATAAAACGTAAACAACGATAACCGTACTCTCTTCTATCGCTGTCTCTTGTTTACTGTCCCTTATTAGCCACGAACACGACTCCTAGTCGATCTCTATCCGTCTCGTAATTCATTGTTCCCAATAAAATATTTTTCTACGGATCTTTTCATTCCGTTGGACCGACGCTTTATGAGTCCCCCCCCCCTGGACTACATTGGCTTTTTACCTGTCGGTCAACGTTCTACAGCTACTCCGATTCCATGACCATTGCAGCAGTGTCTGCCTCTTATTAAAACGTCTTATTTCGCGCCATTATCGTTTTTAAGCTGGTTACACACGAGGCGTTTTAATCGCGTCAATTTTAAATATACGTCTACACTAGTGACGTGAAAAAATCCGGAATCCAATAAATAAAGTTGATTTTTCAATTTTTTCTTTGAGTTCAATTTACTTAGACAGTATTATACGAGGACCGCAAATTATCGTGAGCCGCCCAGTGACGTGGGATCTCCGTGCCCTAAGTTACGGCACTGCAGGTAGGGCTGTACAGCTTAATATTAGTGATGTAACAAATCCAGTTTTTTGGATTTTAAAATACCAACATTTTTGTTTTGAATTCCAAAATCCGAAATTTTGTATTACCAATTTAAAAATCTAAAATATAGGTTAGACCGTAAAGATTTCTGTTCTTTTAAATCTTAAAATCAAATCCTTAAGTCTTTTTTTTTACATTATAAAATGAGTTAAATAACTGTATTCATTTCAATGTGTGTGTTACCATAAACTATTTTTACGAGTAAAACAACATTAGCTGGGTCAGCTAGTAATATATTATATAAATTAGAGTGTAATATATATATTAATTTTGTTGTACTTGTTATTTAAAATAAATTTCTAATTGTGATATCTTTTGAATTGTAAAAACGTATTTAATGTTTTACACATGTATTAACGCTATTAACAATAAAACAATAATACTAGTTTTATGAGAAATAAATTAAAGAATATTAAATCACAATTTTAAAACCCGAAATTTGGATTCAGATAAAACTCCGGATTTTCCAATCCGAAATCCGGATGTACAATAAATTGTGGTTTCAAATTTCGGAATCCAAAAATCCGGATTCTCAATCTTTGGCGAATACTGATTTTTCCCATCGCTACTTACTACACACACCATAAACAGATTTTTAAGTTAAATAAATTATAAAGCAACGCGTAGGATTTATATATTTTTAAGGGTACCGTCTGTATTAATAACACATAATATAACACCGTCGATTAATTTATGTATATCGTAATAAAACGTGATTTGGGTTTACAATAATACGTTTTGTATATATGTCGTAGAATAAATGATATTTCAATATATATAACATTTGATCACGGCCGCGTGCAGTTAAAATTAAGAAACGGCGTTTATCCGCAGATATGGATGTACGAGTATATAACACGTAATCGAAACTTACATAATTCCAACTTCGACACGAATGCTCAGAGTAATATACTAGTGTGCGTAAAGACGACCGGGTGACATTACTGTTATATTATTATTGTACACACCCGTTCGCCAGTGTATGCCTACTTCTTGTGAAATATTGTTTTTAGATTATCCGTAGTGCCAATAAAATTATAGGTCATAGAAACCTTTTTTTTTTTTTTTTTTTATATATATATACGATACAATACGTTAATTCGTCGTTATATTATAACTATTTTATACCGATCAAAATTTCGTAAGCCAAAAAAAGGCTCGATCCCGCTAATAAATACGCCCCCGTCTTAGACCTATACGCGGGCCCGCGATTTCGATAAAAAATTTGGGGAGCACTCCCAGCACGGAGCACCTCTTCACCTTCCCACAAAAAAAAAAAAAAAAAATACTTGTCTTAATACTAGACTAATTTGAAATCCCCAGACATTTCGAAGTTTTCCAGTCACGTGACAACCATGAAAATACTAAATAAAAATTAATGTCTCGTGTTCGGAAAAATGACCGGTTAGGTGCACACATTATTATTATTATCTTTTTCACAGCGGAAAACACAACCATTCGCGCTTTTTTTTAATCTCTCCAGTATTTCGGAAAACACACAAATACAAAATACAAAAAAAAATCCCCAGAGATAGACCGAACAAACGACGCATTACCGTTATTTGTTTCACTTTTATTTTCGCGGGTGAAACCGCTACCCACTCCCGCACGAAAAGTTGTTATCAGCGCTAAAAAATACTTGTACATATTATGAGAAATCAACGTACATATCGGATAGCTATACTCGTAAATATTGGAGTTAATTTGATTATGCTAACATTGCTAAAAATTAAAAGTTGAACACAATAATTATATATTTGGTTTGATAAATGTTATCTTGGTTTTGGCTAATAGAACTAGGCAACTCAAAAGATATAGAAATTATGATATATTATGTATAAAATGTATTTTACGAAATGCAATTTATTTTAAATGGGTAATTATTTAAAATCGAGTGGAATTATTAATAAAATTTTGACCTTAATGAGTTCATATTATACTTATATTTAATCGTAAAATTAGTATAAAAATACGTATTCAAATTGTTATTAACACACAATTCCATATTTATGGAATTATTACAAAAAAATATAACCAATTGGTTTTATACTTATAATACGCCCGCTTATACTTATGTATTTTAGTTGAAAACCGTGTTTAATATAACATTTTGTGCTCCTATTAAAATCAAATCAAATATCTTAAAATATTTAATTTTGAAATAAGTATTTGATCGAATATAAAATAAAAAATCCACACGTAAACAATTAAATAACGTGTAATAATATGCTGTTTTTTCATGTGATATATTTACAAAAATTGATAAGGTATTTACCACAACGCGTTTTTATGTTCGCATCATAAACCGTATCATTGCGGTTGGATGTTTTCAAACTTTTTTGAAGTGTTTACGCGACAAGATAAAGTTTTAGTTTCAAAACTATTTGATTTTAAACCGTTTTGATTTATTTAGTTTCAAAAAAGTCATCATTTACACATTTGGCAACATTAAAATTTCAAAAAATCAAACTTCAAAACTTGTTAATTATAATTTTGAAAATTGAAATTTTCTTTTAATATGATGGATGTCTTACAAAAAGTAAGTGCATTTATAATCATTTAATAATATACGCTCAACGGGAGGTTTCGTATCTCTCTCCCGCCTTATTATTGTATATTATACCCCATTGACTGAGAGTATTATTTTTATATAAGTGTAAAACGCGTAGAACTGTACCTATTGCTCACAAGTACTGGTGTACGAATTACAAGGCCGGTTGTAAGTGGTTAAGTGTAATAGTATTATAAGTATACGACTTTCTAAGCCTTTCATTTATTTTATTTTTTTATCGCTCATTTAGTAGGTATAATAATTGCTATAGGCATTAGAACTCAGGGACGAATATTGGTAAAATCGTGTAAAAAATAATCGTAATTAATAATAAAAATAACAATATATATTTTTATAAATTAAAATTTAACAATATATTTATTGTTAAAAAATAATTATGTGCAGGTACCTTCCGTTAATATTGGTTTTCGATTTTTTTTTTTTTTAATTACCTAAATAGTTGATCGCAAGTATATTACATTTGTGATATTATATTATTTAAAATTTTAAAATTGCAAATAAGTAATTATAATTTACAACATTTTTTGCTTTATAATCGTCCGTTTCAATAAGAATAATGATATAAACAAATTTGAATTTATTTTTATTATCAAATAATATAATATGAGTGGCCTAATTGAAATAGATAATACGTGTTTTATCGGTCCGATCACGATAAACAGAAAAACAATAAATTATTCTTATTATACGTACGCAATATTTTCAAATGGGCGACCGTAGAAAAGAAAAATAAACGAGTAAACCGCTTTTAGGTTATCTTTGTAAAACGTATATTTTTAATATAACCAAAACAAAAAAAAAGCACTATACATGGATACTTCACACCATGGGTAGGTCACTGTTGTAGGTGGGAAGTTGGGAAGGTAGTATATAGATAGGAATTTATATCTGTATGAAACGATAAATTGCAATCGAAAAACGATTCTGAGCGAAGTAGTATTAGTCGTGTATTGTATTATTAAGTAGTATTAGTCGTGGTTTTTCATTGTTTCCATGGTAACACAGAATTAATAAAAAATAATAATAATAAAACAGTGGTTTGACGAAATTGCGTTTATTCATTATTTTTTGGTAGTTTTTCTGCCACGTTAAAAAACTAATAGGTATATCGAAAATGACCTCTTTTTGAAGTACCAAATAGACAAAATTTGCTACCGGGAACAACATAGGAGTGTATAGATCGGACGAATTCTTCTGCTAGAAAAGTGTTTACAGAAAATTAAAAATAAATAAACAACATTGTCAAACCACAAAACCCTTTCGCTCCGCTCAGAATTTAAAATAAAATATATTATACAATAATATTGGCTAAGAGTAAAAAGAAAAAAAAAAAAATAACAATTATTATTGCGCGTTTGCGTCGGATCGTACACACTGAATATGCTATTATATTTAGTATCCTATTATTTCGTTACATTAAACTCGATTTCGTAGGGGGGTTTTTTTTTTGTTATTGTCATTGTAAGTAAATAAAATGGTAATTTGTTTTTTTTTTTTTTTATTATTTATTGATAATTAAAATGTTTCAGCATATTACATGCTTTTACAAGTTTGTTTATTACAAATAACGTTACAGTTTAGTTTTGTGGTTTACATTAGAAAATGTTATTTTTTGGATATGAATAACGTATGGATATGTACAAGATAGTATATATAATTTGAAAATTCCTTATGTATCATATCTATGAGTATTGTGTATGTTATAAAATATAAGGTAAATTAAATATAAGTATAATATAATATAATATATATATATATATAAATATAAAATAAAATGGTAATTTGTTAAGATTACTTCGCATAATTTACAGTTTGCACGGCATACGCGCGTTATTAATCTGTAAACGTAGCTATACGTGTATATATTATCTTACTCGACAATCAATATCCGGTGTGACGATATACTAATATACTGTTACTGTACGACGCAGTGTGTAATTATATATTATGATATTAGCTACCGTATATTTTTAGCTGTTGTTTGGCCGATTCAATTAGTACCAGCTAAACCTCCTATACTTGCCTATTATTATACCCGTACGCGATGGGTGGGAGGGTCAACCTTTCCCCCACCCCTTCCGAAATAGCAGGACAATTTTTAAAAATAAATTCCCTAACCTATATATGTAATAATTATTTCATAGTTTCCTATGATATTTACAAATAAAATAGATTAATGTATATATATATAATGTATATATACGAGTACCTTAAGAGTAATGAAATACGATATTTTTGAACATTTTACATTTTTTTATTTAGACACAATAATATAGTATTTTTATTTTGTTCAGTCTGTCTTATATTTGTAATCTTATATTATTTTATAACTATTTAACTATACATTATATATCTAGGTGTAAGTTAATAATGGTTTATGACAGTACCTGTATAGGTACATATTTTGCCGGATACATAATATTTGAAATTTCGGGCATATTTTGTTCGTGTGACTTTCATAATGCGGTGTCGTAGCACGAACACCTATTTTTTTTATTTTTTATTTTTTACACGCCACTTTATTTCGAGTGATATTTTTTTTTTAGCCTAGTTGGCCATTATGCATGGAACACACAGTCACGGTGCCTATACATAATATGCATTGAACAATACACGAAAAGTTTATGTTTCGAATTTGACGAAATCATATAATTTATTATTATGAATAAGATTGCGAACCAATGTAGTAAATGTGCAGTTTATTATTATAGGTTTAGTTTGTTGCAGTAAGACATCGTAAATAGCTTGCTTAGGTACGAATTATTATTATTGCAGTAACGATACAACCTGTTTCAAAACTTTTATTTCGCTTTTTTTTTTTAAGTCTTATCCCCTAATTACGAATAATTATAGTCACACCGTTTCCGAATGTTGTTTTCGGCAATAGTGAATATTTGTTCTTATCTAAATTATTTTGTAACGGAACCTAGTCTCAATTACATCAGTATAATAATAATTCTATTACAAAATTAGTTCAATTTCATACACGAAAGCATAAATAATGCAGTTATAGAGGAAGATTTTTTTTAAATAATTTGATTCGATTTATCTATATAAATTTTTTACTGCAGGAAAAAACAATCTTCTCCGCGAATAATAGTTTCACCGGCTTCTAAATAATATTCAGTCGTCACTATAAATTCAGCAGTGCTGTAACGTCATCGTGTTTACTTTAACGGTAATTTGGTTTGTTTTTTTTTTTAAACCATCGATTTTACTACTATATTATATAAAATAGAGAATCCATAATGTTTTTTTTTTTATATTTTCTACAATCAATCAATAAAAAAAAAAAAACCATAGCTTTAACGTAAATTATCACATTCTCCTTCGCGGTAAAATTCTAATGTCCACTCTCCATCGCACTGACCTAAAAACGAAAACCGTACGTGACGAGGCCAAAATTTTCTGTACCCGAAATTCTATATAACTTACGTTCCATAAAAATCATTTGGATAACAATTTAATCTTTGACCGAAAAGTGCGTATTTTATTTTAATTTCGGTTTTATTCGTACTCCGTTTGTGTATTTAGAAACAGTTTGTATTTGAACATGTAAACATGTAATAAATATGTATTTTATTAAGTAGTATGTATTTTTTTCCGTGTATTTGTCGCTTCGAATTTGAATATATATATTTTATGAAATTTCTTCGGGTATTTCGAAAAAATCTGTATGTAATTAATAATAATTATTATAATATTATTGTTATTATACACTAATTGCTATTTACCTATTATTATTATTATTTTTTTTTTTTTTTTACTCGTTTGTCATTTTATACGACGCGTTATTTATTCCATATAATTATATTTTTTACCGTCGGTTTTTCGCTGGTACACATGTAGGAAATGTTATATGCAGGGACGACTCGTATTTATTCAACACGATTTACCAAATGTTTAATATAATAATAATAATTCTACCTATCTGATTATGTGACAGTATAATATAATATATACTCGTACGCGTCTATTACAAATACTTATATATATAAATTAGTATTAAATTTACAACATAATACTATCATTTAAGTAAAAAAAAAAATAATAAATAATTATATTTTCTCATCGAAGGTATTGAAATATGTACTATATTTTGTATATATACAAGGTCTTCAAAATATTGTATAAGTTAGGAGTAATTCGTATACATCGTATACGCTCAAAACTGTAACATAAAATTTGGAAGACTCTGTATATTATATATCATATTATTATTATACGTATTTTAATAGTGCCTAAAGGTTTATTAACCATTATTATTATTATACGACGGAGAAAGTTGTTGTATGCGTCTTATTAAAAAAAAAAATAAAAAATTACAGAATGTACGCCCAAGGTTCTGATCACGAAATTTTTTTTTCATCGCGTTATTCGACGTAGTGTTACAAGTCGTTATTATAAATCTATAACAAATATTTAATATAACACTTAGTTATAATATAAACCTAACGTTAACATATCATTTTTTTCTCACAAATACAACCTACCTTCTGTACTATCTATGTTAATTATATACGAAGGGAAATCGCATATTACCGTGTTTCGTTTTGCCAATAACCGTTTAAAGCCGTTATATAATAATAAATTATTGAAACATTAATACCTGCAGCTACCTATTTATATATTGATTATGAAAAACCTCGATGAAATTATTATGTTTGTTTTTTTTGTTTTTTATGTATTTCTGCGATTATAAAAACTACAACATTTTACTAATTTTATATAGGTTAATTATCTGTTAAAATTAACAAAGCTCGCGATGATCGCCAACGCGCAGTTTTTTGGATACTACCTAATACCTACATATACTTATTCGTAATTTAGGTATCCTATGTCTATGGTATCCTATATCTAACCTAACCTAACCATGACTTATTGCACGTTTCGTTAAAAAAACGAACAAAATTACAACTATAGGTTTCAAGGCCTTAGGATTTGCAAGGCCTGGGTCAAAAAAGGTTGTGACTATCGTGAGGCCTGTACTTGACATGTCTATAATAATTAGTATATATTACTATCGTGTAGTTTTTAAATGTTTTATAAGCATAGGTGGTTTGACGATTTTGGTTGATCGGGGCAAGCACAAACCCGCCTGTAGTTTGGAAATTGGTAATATAATAATTGTTTTTCTAATTCCAATCTAATTAACAATAATGACTACTCGCCCTAAATTTGGGCAGAGGAAATCCCTTTTCTGTGCGTGTTCGAGCAAGCTGCCTCTGTTCATAAAAATTGACAGATAGATGGTAAAATCGGTAATATCGGGGCTGTGAATTTAATACACTAAAATATTTTTCAAAAATAAGCAAACCAAACATTTTATTTTTATTTTCTTTAATAACATAATTATTGCAAACATTAGTTTAGTTTTAATATTACAGATTTACAGTAAAATTATAGGTTGATATTATCACAATTACTAATTAAATACCTAACTAAAAATCGAATGTTTTATCAAAACTATTAAAAGTCATATATTTTAAACGGAAACATTTAACGCCAATATTTAGACCAGATTAAACGGCGAAATATAACAAATGCATTAATACAAAGTAATCGTGTAAATATGCATTTATATATGGCCTCACCGGGGCTGGATTAAGCCCATTGTAAGGTTATTTAGGTGAAATATTCACTTTTTCAACCTTAAATATATTCATAATCTATTTTTCGCGTATTCCCATTTCTATTTCCAGCTATGTTAATATTAGTGATAATTTTCATATTGCCATTTAGCTGGACCCTTTCAATTTGTATTAAGGATTTTCTATGAAAATGGTTCCTTTATCGATGATAGTACACTAGTATCACTAGTATATTTCTAGTAGAAATTTCAAATGGGGTTTTTTTACACCAATTTGATTTTATTTGATTTGATTTTATTCGGATTTCTTCTACTCTGTGGTCGTTATCACGGGCGTGGTTATCTCGATTAAAAAAAATGTACAAAGTTGATATCGAGTGATTTGAATTTTATGCATTTATGAAGATTACAAAATTTAAAAAAAAAAAAAATACATATACATACAATATGCCGACGTGTTTTTTCTCTTTCTGTTTCTGTAATACCGTATGTTTAAAACAAAGCGATTAAATCGCTAAAAAAAACCCGATCGATGAATGACGGTGGCTCTTTGGAATCCGACAACGCCCTTTTGATTTCTGCTGTACCGCGAGTATAATATTTATACTCTCGTAATCATATTATAAGGTACTCCTCGTCGTCGTCGGACATTTGTCTATATGTACGGTAATATATTGTATAATACGTTCGCATACACGGCAAGTCGCAACCGTTTATATACCTATAATAATAATAATAATAATAATAATATAGTAATAATTGGATAAAATCCGTCACGGAGTCAAACAATCAAGGTCGTCGTCGTCTGTTGGCCAACCTCTGTAATATATTATAATACGCACCGCTCGAATGTAGGTTAAGCCACCACAGACACACGCGTCTCAATCGTATAATACATCATTATATTTTAATATATCAATATTACAGACTTCTAAAAGATACTTTTTTAAAATTATTCCGAATACAACTTGAATTACTAAAATTATTTATAAATACTTATTTATTAAATATTATCTCATATTACAAGGATATAAAGTGGTTCGTATAAGGAATCCTTTTTTTTTCTCTCGGTCAAATACTAGTGCAAGTTAAAATCTTGAATCCGTTTAACTTGCAACACGATGCCATCCGATTTAAAATAATATACGGAAAACAATTTTTACAATTATAGTATTTATAATATAACTGCAGGGTTCGAATGTTGTTGCTAAGTAGGTTTTAAATTCATTTCACGCAAGTACGAATTGAAATCTAACGAATTTTAATGCAACTATTCGAAATTTTTGGCATTTTTTCACATGCGATTGCAATACATTAGCATAATTTAATACTTTTTTTCTTTTTACATATATTGTATAGTATTGATGGTTATTCTGGGTTTTTGTGGCGGCAGAGGAGACCGCCGACTGGAAATTTAATTTGTTTTTGGTACTTTTAGAGCAATTTTTGTTGTTGTTTTTTTTAGTGTAATACTGCATAAATTTTACTAGTTTTTATTGCAACAACATCATCCCTCATAATGAGCATTCGAATATTTTTATTTAAATACCTTTTACTCGGATATACTTTACAAGCTATGCACATATATATATATATTATTTTTTTCATACACTATTATAATATTGTACAAACATTATTTGCAGCGTAGAGAGCGTGTAATGGGTTTTAATAATAAAAAAAAAAATCATAAAATAGCCCATAGAGCTTCTCTCTCACACACACACAAATCACTGTCGGTATTTTGAAGTTAAAAGTACCTATATAGCGTGTACACGAGTCCTGTTTTGTCCTTGCCACTCGCCGTCCTCATATAGTATTATATTACGGTGGCGACGGATCGACATCGCCCAAACGTAATAATTCATAAGCTATTAAAGAAGAAAAAACCGCCAAGTAACACCGCGGGTACTCGTATCGGAAACGCATATGTACGCAGATTATATATTATAAATAATAATAATGACTCCCGAAGGTCGAGAAAACAACGTAAACTTGACGAATGACGATATCTATCTACAATAACAAACAATAAGATAAGAATGTATGTATACGAGATGTCGGTGAATCGACGGCCGACGATAATAATTGCCCCGTGCACGGTATCCTCCGCCGGGACGGAAATCGTCATCGAACGAGGGGAATAAAAAACTGTGTAAAAGTGTGTAATGTTACTATCACATGACGGCGGCGAAATTGTCATTAAACCGTTGTCGTTGACCGAATCCGTGGTAATATGGTTAATGGTTATATGCTGAAACCCGTATAAATCATAATTATTCACGTATACCCGTATTCGATTGTTCAACAGGACGATGTACGTCAACGAGCAGGAATGAGACGACTGCAGTAGTTTTTTTTTTTTTTTTTATCAGTAACGGGACGAACGGAAATATACGTTTTGCGGTTTATCGGAAAATAGGCTCGTCGTTAAAGTTCACATAATATAATATTATATACCCAGTCAATGGTATATACGGGTTATATAGGCGGTAATGTAATGTGGCATATACCACATAGTAAGGTCGTGTGTGTCGTGTCGAGAGACTATAAAACGGTGAGATTCTGTCCGCAAGGTCATTTTAGGGGAATTATGTGAACGTGTAGAGTAGACGAGGGGAAATGAGAAGAAAATTATGTAATACTTGATTCCCTGACAATTTGACACGTGCATCAGGAGGACATGGGCAAACAAAATCTCAAAATTATGATACACTGTGTCTTCTGCAATAGTATTTCCATAAAACATTTTTTTTTAGAAATGTTATACGCGGTCTTTGATTCGGGGTTTGGCGTTCGTGTACAGCGGGTGATTTATCACGGTTTAGCGACGATCTTATATTAATTTATTAATAAAAATCCCTCTTGGATTTACATCAAACGTTTAAAAATTAATAATAGTTCAGTTATTAACAAACTATAGACGTTTTTTTAGTACGATAAACATTTTTATAGTATCTATTAAAAACTTCAATCGAGAAGGTTATCTGATCTCCACCGTGCTTCAAGAATTATAATAATTCTATAGGTTTTAATTTAGGCTTATTTATCGCGACTGCAATAACGTCCGTTTAGGTGGTCTATCACGGAACAATAATATTATCGTAGATCACCTGCTACACACAAATATCTGGGGGGTTTTATTTTTCGTAAATAAACATATTCATGATGGGAGGGGAATTGGTCTATCTCTTATGTGATGTACAGTAGTTTTGAGGTTAGGAGACCAAAGATTTTGACGGAAAACATTGTAGGAAGTTTCTGGTGTAGCCCACCAGAACTATACTATAGTATATACATACACGCGTGTTTCCGTTCTCCTATAGCGGTAGAACCTAACCTAACTTAACCGCAAGTCTATATTATATAGGTAAATACCTAAATAATTATAATATATTATTATACCGACGCTTGGGTATTGTCGGTCGTAACCGTGATCCGGAGCGGAATCCTACCCGCGCTGCTGTCGGCCGTGCCGAGCCGGCGCGTCGCCGTAGGCTCGCCGACCCGAGTCTGGGTAATAACCGCAATATTATACACCTACGTATGTAGGCCGTATAATATCCGGATGGGAGTCGCCGCGGGTATTGTGGAAAAAAAAAAAGTTTCATCGTATATATTATATTTTATACGCGGATTTCATTTGGATAATATTACCACCTACCTGTTTCGATATTATAACTGATGGTATAATAATATTTTACACCGCGTCGGCTAATATTGGTTAATATACAAGTAAGAGCGGCGGTTTTTGACAACCTCCGATGGGGGGGACGAAGGAAGCGAACATATTTTGCATATTATACGTACACACGTCCTACTTTAGAATGAATAAATGTATACACATAAACACAGGCTCCCCTGACGATCTCTCCGGCAGGGGCTGACTGGTTGGGTTACAGGCCAACCGACGATTTTTATCGTTCATCCTCTGAGGCTTTAATGCCAAAAACTGATTGAAGTGACAACAATCCATTTCCTCAAATGAATATCTGTATACACCCGTGCTACGAACTACTAAAAATATTACTAATAAACATTATAATTGTCATGATTCCGAAAATAGGGTTTATTTATTTTTATGATATTTATCGCTAACCAGCGATAAGTAATTTTTATTTAACAAACAACGACCCATGAAATGCGAACGATTTCTCTACATTTCCGTACGCGTAATATAATTTATTACGAGTACCAATATTGACAAAACTAATTATAATTTAAAAATATATAGGTATTTGCAAAGGTACTTATATTTATGTCGGTATCCTGTTTTTCTTTTTTTTGCTGTCTGTTCGACCGAACACTTCTTCGTATAGGAGCTATTTTGTAATATTATTTGAATTATTATCGAGGAAAAACCGAAAAAAACAATAATGTTTACGTCGCGAAGACTTGACATTAACAATTATTATGTTAACGTTTTCTATAGACGTATTTCAATTTCCAAAATATTTTCTAGTATTTTTTTTCGATCTATGTGAACAACATGATTTGGTCGCTATAGGTATGAAAAATACACGACAACTTGCGCCAAATCCGAAGCTCTAAAAAACTTCTGGTTAGCTTATCGCCATTTTTTAAAATTTTTATTTTAATCCACACATTTTTTACGTACAAATGTTATAGCATTTATTGTAGAAATACCTTTTTTTTCCATTAACATTTTATATAAATAATTTAGGGTTATTTTTTAAAATAATATTGACGCGACCACGGGATTATTTTTTTTTTTTGGTGGGGGGAGGGCTAGAAATCTATCAGTGCATCTGGCGCTGTTTTAGCTAGGCACGGCACTGTGTGTGATAAATTACATACCTATCTAATTATGATTTACTCTTGGTAAACATTAATAAAATATCAAAGGCATAAATTATTTATTTAACAGTAGGTAATTATTTAGATTTCATATCTGGCGCATAAAAGGAACCTCGCATTTTATAAAACGCTAACTGATTCCATAGAACTGCAGTGTGACAATATATTGTTTTAAATGAAAAATTTCAACATTCGGCTTCAATGTGGCAATAGTCCTATTCATTATTATTGCATAAGGACATGTCTATTTATAATATTAATAATATTATTCTAAACTAGATATATTAAATAATGTGTACAACATTTCTTTATATTATAATTTCATATTTAATATATAAATATTGATCAAATAATTAACAATAATTGATCAACCGAAATTCGCAGAATTATTCAAGTAGTTTTTAGCTTTTCTTAAACATTATATTATTGTCATAAAATAATGTTGATATAGTAATGAAACAATTTTAAATTATATAGTTATGGGCTCATATTCATTGTTTTTTTTTTTCTGAGCAGTGCAGAAAACTCTTTTTTTACATGACCCAGACCTTATAACTATTGGCCTCTTGTTTGCTTTACGCTAGAAACAAATCCTGGCGCTGCCACTGATAAAACTGGATTTAATGTATATACCTACTGAAAGCAACGATAAATCAAAATTTCAATTGCAATCAAAAAACAATTCTGAGAGAAGTAGTATTAGTATAATTAGTCGTGTTTTTCCCCTTGTACTCAAGGTAATCTATAAATCGATAAAAGTAAATAAATAATAACAATTGTCAGTTTTTATAATAATAATGTACAACCAAAGAAAAATCCTCATTTTTCAAGATACGATACGAATAATTTGGAGCATTTTTAGTACTTAACCAAAAAAGTTTTAGCTGAGAAATAAACGAAAAAACAGTACCTAGAGGGTGAACTTTTAAGAATTTCTATAAATGTTTCAAGTCTTTTAAGGAATTGCGTGAACAAACCAAAGTACACTTGCCTATTTAAAAACAGTTTTTTATAAGAAAAAACATAAAAAGTGATTTTTTGGAAAAAATCTCCCCCCGCTCCTCTAAAAGATTCATCACTGCTTAATAGTGGAGAAAAACGGAAATATTAACACAATAATGATGATAATATTACAACTTCAGTTCCTCCAGGTACAAATTGTACAAATTCGCACGAATGTCACAAAATGCCTACCATCTAATATTACGAACTAAACCTACACTACAGCTCCTACAAACTCCACTAGGAATGACACTACTAATCCAATACCATAGCAACCATATTTATCTATAAAACAGTTTATTGAACTGTTTTAATAATATTCGTATATGCACCCAGTACCCGCATATTTATTATGCACACTTTTATTATTGGTAAAATATAAAAATTTTTGATTTTTATTTGAAGTTCAATAGAATTATTAATTTTACATTATTAACCTATACGTTACATTATAATTTTCTATGTAATAAAAATATATAAATCATTAATTTTTTATACATTGTTGTAGTTTTCAAAAATAAAAATATACTGATTTGATTACTCTTTATTGAATACTTTCCATTTATATAATATGTATACAACAAATTAACAATAATTCCAGTTTTAGCAGTTTTGTATGCACGCAGAAGATTCCGGAATGAACAGCATAAAAATATATTCTGAAACGAGCTAAGTTAAAAATGTTCGAACCAAAAAGTTTTTTCTTTGTTAACTTGTAATACTTACATCAAATTTGATAATTTAAATAATGTAATAAATTTGTATTAAATTTATAGTTGAACATATTCAACTTTAAATATAGGTATATAGGTATTTATTTGATATAAATTAAAATCAAATTTAATCAATAATAATTCGTTGCATAAATTTAAATCCGTGTTGGAATAATTATGTACTCTATGAGTAATACCCTATGGTCGAACTTTAATTAACTTTGTTTTATAATCGATTAAATTGTAAATTTTGATGAAAATCGTAAAAATTAGGGCGTTTAAAATTATGTTACCACTATACCAAGACTTGGCCACTGTACACCGCTGTACAACAATAGCTAAACATGAAAGTGTCAAGCGTACCCAAAGATCTGAATTTGTCGAATAATCAGCCAATAACTATTATCGTATGACTTAACAAGTCGTGAAAATTAAATTTTAAATATTACACTTCAGTTGATATTCACTGAATTCTGAGAGTGCCCATTTATTTTTAAAATTATTAGTTTTTATTTCTTCAAAACTCAAAAGACTGGAGTGCCGGGGAACCTATGCCAATTTTTAACGGAAATCGTATAAATAGTGGCATTGAACATGATTAATCGAACTTAATTAACCGTAATTCAAATTTTAATTACAAATGATTTTTGAACCCCACATAGTTGGTTAATTACCAAATGTTGATTAATTTAGTAAATACATTATTATTTATTTTATTTGTATTATTGTATTATTTTGTTTTATTTCCATTTTAATTACGTCAACTCATCAGCACTCGCACGCACGTATATTTTAGATTTATATAGGTACAAATATTTTGATCATAAATAAAAAATATTTTTTTGTTTCAAAAATAGTCAAACAGTGCATATTATATTCAATAAATTTGTGAATTTTAGCAAAGCCGGTATTAAGTATTAAAACAATATTAAAACGCCCGCAAAGTCGTATTTTGTTTTGGTATAATATGACGTGCAATATTGAGAAGTTATTATTTTTTTTTTATACATGACGTATTTACGTGTAATTATATTGCATGCGTAGATTTTGAGTTTTTAGTTTACAAAAAAAAAAAAAAAAAATGCAATTTAAATTATCTAAATTTTTGTGCTATAAATAAACGTAATAACAATAATAATAATAATAATATATGCAACGAGGACATTTATCTCGTTTTCGCTTATAGCAGCGTCGCGCGCCGCCTAGTTATGTTCCTTTCAAATACCAACTATATGAACCGGTACCACCACCACTTCACTTCCACATTCACTGTCGCGTATACCTACACCTGGAACTTAGACCATCAGTTATTCTTCGATCGTCTACTTGTTGTGTTTTATTTTTCTTCTATACCGGTTAAGTCGTCAGTGTTGTTAAATTTAATTTTATTATGTGTTGTATTTTTTTTTTATGTAGTATTCAAACGTTGTTTTCGTTTTAGCGGTTAAGTAGTGCAATATACGTACAAGTTTTATACATACCATTAGAGGCGGTAAAACGATTTAAATATGAAAAAAGACGTGAAAAAAAGTTCGTATTACGTCTGGTTTCTCGGAGCTCAGGAATGTAAGAACGTGCGAGATGTAGAAAGTATAATTCCCGTCATATCCACATTGGCGGAAAGAGAAAAGAAAGTGACACCGTACAAGTTTACGCTGCAGGTCAGTCACAGGGGATTGAAAATCGTACACAACGTATCAGCGTTGACGTCGTTGCCGGGCGGGAAAAGTTCGAAAAGCGACCTGGTGAAACACCTGATTCCCGACCACGCGGTGACTTGCGTCCATCAGGACGAAGACCTCGTGGCCGTGATACTGCTGCTTTACAATCCCGTCACCAAATGGCCGGTGCACGTGCACGTTTACCGTTGCGATTCCGTTGAAACGGCCACGACGCTCGCCGGACAGTTGCAAATTCTCATCGACCGGCCAGAAAACAAAAAGAAACTCAACGAGATCGAGTTAAGACTGACGAAATCGGAATTGTCGTCCAGCAGTAACGATAAAACCAGGCAGCGGGATTCGCCACCGTCCTCGTCGTCCGAAAGTGGCGGAACCCCCGCGGTTGGGTCGGGCAACATGACCACGCTGTACGACTCTTTGGCGGCCGAACTGAAAAAAAAATTGGCCACCGGGGGCAAGACTGGCGCCCCGATACTGTTGCCGCCCCGGGATTACGATACCGTGCACAGGCACAGGGGGAATTTGAACGGCATCGATTTTAGACGATGTATGAGTACCAATATCGTCGGCATGAACGTGGCTAAACATGATTTTCGGAGGTCCGCGTCGGGCACGAAAATGGGATCGAGTGGCGGATCCAGTGGCATAGGGTCCGACCACGCACCCAGTCCGGAACAATATGAACCAGAAAACACGTACGCGGATAATAATTCGTCATCAGGTAAAATTTAATTTTGTTCATGTATTTTATATATAGCAACACTATGAATAATATTGTATAAAAATTAATTTCCCCCCCCCCCGTGATTATCTGAAACCTGTTTAGACCGTCTGCTGCTATTATGGGTACCTACGTCTTGTTTTTTATGTAATAATTAAATTATAATCAACAACAAATTTCCATAATATAGAAAACAAAATAAAATATCATAAAATTGCAGCTATCGAAACTATAATGCGGGAGGAGGCGTTGATAAAATTAAATATTTCCTTTTTGTATTTTCTGTTTTTTTTTTTTTAAAGTTACTTAATTATTTCTTATACAGGTAAGAGTAATTATGGACGCAGTACAATAATTGTATGTTAGGCTATAATCAGGGGCCAATGCAAGGTGGGTTTTGGGGGTTCAAAACCCACCTGAAATATCAGGACAAATTGTCAAACCTGACCTACGAATTTAATAGCTTTTTCCAAAATTTCCCATGAGTTTTACAAATAAAATATATTATATATACGATTATCTAAAGAGTAATAAAGTATGGTATTTATGAACATTTTATATATTTTATTATTTCAAACCCCTCCCCCATCAAAATTTTTTCCTGCGTTCGTCCCCGATTATAATACATTATACTCCGATAGCTATACATACACATTATATACATGCAGGTACTTCTCCGACAAACACTCTTTGAACTCTTCGGTAACCACACGTTTATAGATGCGTCTGGTATATATAATATTTATCATCTTCACCGCTATACATTATGTATCCATTATAGAAATATGTACGCACAAGGACGTAAAGAACCTTTCTCAAGGTTGACAATGCATATGGCTACAGTGTACATTGTACGGGTATATAGCAATATTGTTAACTTTATACAATAATATTGTGTTCGGCTCGTATTTGGGGGAAGGATAAATTGGGGGGGAAGTGTTTTTTGTTACTCATAGCAGCAATTTTTTTCTAGTCCGTTATAAGGGAACGGTAAATTTATATTAATATCCTACAAAAATATAAAAGTTTATTTTTATAGTATCATATTTATATATTTGATTAACATTCTTTTTCAATTTTTTTTTTTTTTGGTGGGGGGAGGGTAGCTAAAATATGTTGCCCCGGGGGCGTAACATTTCTATGTAGAAAAATATTCCTATTGTTGATGCTTACATTTAAAATTCTCACTTCTAATAGGATATTATTTTTATTTGTTGAATTAGATAAAAATGATCTTAAAAAAAAATGGTATTTCAAAGACATTTCAGATAGAGTATATCCCTCCCTCCCCGGATACGCCACTGGTTCTTTCAGTGTACAAATCATCTGCTGCAGTTATCACTATCGTCTGTCTCTGGTTGCCAGACAAAACCGACAAACATATTTTCTATATTATTTTTAAAAAGCTGATAATACCGTTTTCAATACATGATTTTACGTGTATTTTATTATCAATTTGCATTCTTTACAAATGCAAATTGTTTGCATTTGAATACTCGTACGAGTATATATTTATATTATTATTTTAACAATATTAGTAAAGCATACTTGTAATAAAATACGTAAATTATTATCTCGGCTGTGATAAATCCCCCTGAAAAAAATCAAGATAAATTTAGTAAAGTAAATGTGAATGTGGGTCAAACAATTATATTGTCCTATTTTCGAGTCGCCCAACTAGCTTTTTAGCAGCTCACACACCACACACATATTATTATACGCGATAGCTCGTAAAACATCTGCTGCAGCCGAACATAATGCGTATACTGTATTAGTATATACACTATACCATACATTCAGCAACTTTCTAATGATGTTTAATTGAGTATTAAAAAATAAAAATAAATAATAATAATAATAATAATAAATACATACATAGTCAAATATTATGTTTTTTTTTCCTTATTAGTTTGGACTTTTTTCCCTTTGTTTTTGGGCTTAATGGAGGCCTCACAAGCCCCTCTCTATACGCGTTCCTGTTTACACCTGTTTATGATGAGTGAACCGAACCTAGGGAAAAAAACCGACTCGAATGATTAAAACAAGTCGTTGACTTTATTATTTAAAAGAAAAGTGTATCTATTTTACGTTTACAAAAAAATCACTCTGTACATAACATATACTCAAATAAGCGTAAGATATTATAAATTCAATCGATTTTGAGATACATATAATATTTATCTACAAAAAATATCATGTTATTTTTGTACAATTTATTACGATACTCGTTGGCGTTTTACCGATACTTTCAGTCTTATACGAAAACGCCGAGTGCCGAACAATATTAATTAATTATATTTAATGCATTTAATAAATTATAATATAACAACATAACAATTTATGGAAATTAAATTATTTTTAAACATATATTCAAAAATAACTATGCCTCATCATTTGACAATTACATAAATTGCTCATATGAGATTTCTAAACTATATGATATGCGTTTTTTCAGTCCATTGAAAGCCGGACAGTGCGGACTCAATGGCGTGTTCATAAATAAGTAACGGAGGGATACACCAAAATCCCATCAAATAAATCCTAGTTGCGCCACTGTCAGTCCCTATTTTTGTGTGCAGTACAAAATCTTAAATGTGTAGCACCAACAATTGGAAAATGAATAATTAATTTTAAAATGTTCGCGCATTCGATTAATAATATTATTGTTATATACAATTTTGTTAGTGCTAACTGATAATCACTAATCATATTTTGATTGAGGGATTGATGCATAAATGTTTGATTTAAAATTATCGTATATTTTTATTTTATCCAAATAATGGGTTTATAATATTTAACATTAAAAAATATTACAAATAAAATCGCGTTTTTAATTTAAAAGTAGGTTATCAGGAGTGGTGGTAGAGGACGGTTACTGTAACACTCGTTTGCCGGCTCGTGGTTTAAGCCGTTTGAGGACCCACGCGTTCTTTCGCATTATAAAAGTGTGCAGTACGCGAAATGTTAGAAAAAATAAGGACTGATATATGTGTAATATTCTCTTTTTCGTTCCTTATGGGACCACGTATATTTGACGTTAGATCATCACAATTTCGGACATTATTGATTTCTTCTCGTCAAACTTTTAGCAAGAGCAAAATCAATTAATTTTAATGGCGCGCATGCAAACGCAATAATATAATCTGCCTTTATATTATACACGCTCCTCCTAAATATTATTATAATTATTATATATCCATTGTCATTTCAAACAATGTAAAAACTCCAAGTACGGAAATTACCCCGAGGTTTGTTATTATATCGTGTCCGTTGGGTAAGTGGGTTGCCGTGGGCGTGTTACTCTTTACGCCTATATCTACGATAGTATAATGATAAGAATATGCTCTTTCTACCGCGTAATTGCACATTCGACTCTCCCGTCTCTCCGGAGCAAAAGAGGAGATATTTTTAACATATTATATGTATAATATTTATAAAATTAGAAGAAAATAAAAGGGAAATTTCATTATAGAAAAAAAAATGTATATATTCATACAACAGTTCGTTTTTTCGTTTGTTTGTCGATTTCTGCAACAAAATATAATACGACCTTAGTGTGGTATAGTTGTAATAAATAAAAAAAAATAATACCGGTTATTATCTCGTTTGAAAACAAAATTATTATTATTATATTATGTTAAAACTATTTAATGTGTAAATTACCTTGTAATCCGAAAATCGAATTTACCAGACAGGCCGGAGCGGTCAACGTCGTATGTGTACAATAATATTAGTATTAAGAGGACGTCACACAATTTTCCGTCTCTGTCTATCTAATGGGCAATATATCAATTTACATCATACTTAGAACGTAAATTGTGGCGTTTAGGTTGAACTCAGGGTTTGAACGCAAATAACATGATTGAATAAGGAGAATATTTCCGAGGGCTGTATGTAGCTTTTCTAAAAAAAAATAATGATAAACCAAAAAGTTATAGCCATATTGGTTATTGTTTTTTTTCTTTCTAATAGTTGTAATTTTTTTGTTTGATAATTGTTTAGAAAAAAGCTACGCACAGCCCTCGGAAATATTCTTCTATTTCAATAATGTTATTTGCGTTCAAACCCTGAGTTTAGCCTAAACGCGACAATTTACATTCAAAGTATAATGTAATTTACTATATTGACCGTTAGATAGACAGAGACACGGCGCATTTGCCGGTGTGACTGACGTCCTCTTAACGATGCAGTTCCCCGGAAATAACATCGTCGTTATAGCCGCTGTTTCCGAAAGATTTGTCTTTTCAAGATATTTTTCGTCCCGTTCTCGCCAACGAATGTTTTTTATTTCATTATTATTTTCCCCTTCCCCCGAAGTCGTAATAATAATAATGGTAATAAATCGCGAGTACCGTCTATTATTATACGGATGATACTTCCGCAGCGATCGTTTTCATAGGCCACGACGCATATATTTCATTATTATTAATATTCATATACAATTACTATATATAATATTATAGGTACATCCTATTATATACAATTACACTTCTACTAGAACTACGGCGAGATAATTCAGCGACAATAGTCAACCGACTGTGACATGAATTTCCTTTGAAGTTAGCGCTGAAAAAAAATCGAATGAAAAAATAAACACATACCAGGCCTTGTTGACCTTGAACGTTCATTCACTTCTTCTTCGTCGTCGTGGTCGTCGTCTTCTTCTTAATTTGGTAAAACTGCCGTATACATTCCTTACGGACGTCGTATCCCCCAATACAATAATATTATTTATATATTTATAGCCATACAAGTATAGGTACGCTTTACACTAATACTAATACCTACTCGACGAATTCCGTTCTCGGTGTGCACCTGGGCGACGAGAGACGATATTATTATTACAATTATTCTCGTTTGTAAATAATACCTTAGCTGTTTGAGATCAAAAGCCAAGAGTCCGATTTCTAACGGCAGTACTGTGAACTATCTGAAACTGGCGAAAATATATTATACTTTTTTTTTACGTTGAAAAGTCGAAAGTTTGAACTTAATACGGGCCACACATATTTCGGGACGAATCAAATATTAACGGGTATGGTGTAATATAAACTGAAATCCTGTTGCGTACAGCCAGGTGTAATAATAATATGAAAAACGAATGATTTTCGGTTAAAGGAATTTGACTTATAGTATGCCAATTGTACAAACCGCCATAGTAATCGGATAAAATTTCTGAAAACATGATCGAATTCGTTGTGAAATTCACTTGAAAACGATTTTTCCGCTTTTGGAAATTGAACTCTTAAATCTTTAAAAATTATGTTTTTGATTTTTTTTAAAATTTTAACAATCAAATTTTGAAGTGTTTAGGAGATCAATTTCAAAGAAGTGGAAAAATCGTTTTCAAGTGAACTACACGACGAATTCAAATTTGTTTTCAGAATAGTCAGTACAATTGGCAAAATATTGATACCCCTTCCTCTTAAATGGGTATTGGGCAGTAGATTAACGGAAAAATCTTATCACTAAGACGTATTAATTAAAACATAAAAAAAAATGTTTTAAAATTTTATAAAATCAGAGAAAATGTGTAAAACCGGTACCCTTAACGATTATATTATATTTGTGAATCACGCAATGATGAAATGCAATGTGCAATGTGAATTTATTATATATTTCGTAGTTTTTCAAAAAGAAGAGAGTATCTTTTCACAAATGTCCAACCGGTAGGACATTATTATCAGAAAGTAATGGGAAAGTCTTTATGTTTCAAACGAGCAGATATATTCAATAAAATACGATTACATTTCACTATATTTGTGAACGTTCGACAAACGGGCCCCGCATAATCAATATAACGTCTGTTCATTCAATTACACGTCGTTTAAACAAGCACAATTCGTATACATTCTGTTGTATAAAATAAATTAAAAAAATGTCGTTTTTATTATGTTTGCCTTGTATATTGTATAGCAGTAGCGTGCTGCGAGCCATTTCAGCTTATCGGACTACAGCACCCCCTCGCGTTTGATTTCGTTCGCCAATAGAGGTGACCTTACACCGTTTATTATTGTTATTATTAAATTAATCCGACGTTTTGTCTTAATCCTGGACGACCGCTGTGCACGTATAGACATTGTCGTTTCTCATATCGCGGACGCTCCGTTGTATATTATTATATTATACCCGGCCGGCAGTGAGTGAGAGTGAGTTTTCGTATTCCTGCACGTATTACGGAGAGGAAAAAAAAAAAAAACACTCGCACGGCGGAATGCGCCTGCGTTGGTACGCTGCAGTAACAACATACGACGGGTAAAATAATATGTATACACACATCAATCGGGTCGGGTATACGGAGCTGTAGAATAATACATCGCTGCTGTGCATATATATATATATGTATAGTAACGGTGTTGCATACCGAGTGGGTGTAACAGGACGACAAATACGGGAAACCGGTTTTCGGTTTTTATACGTACGCCCCGCATCGCATCACGTCACGTCGTCGCGGTCGCGCGATCTTGCGGGGACGAGAGGAACGAGAGAAGGAACTCGTCGTATCTTTTGTGTCGTGTTCTCGAGTATTAAACATTTTATACCAGGGATATCGTCGTATTATTATAATAGGGTATAATACGTGATATTTAATATTGTTATTCACCGCGAGTAAAAATAATGTGTTGTTTATAAAACTCCCAATATATATATATATATATGCATATAGGACCGGCATCTAGCATCTCATTTTTTTTTTTTTTGCTTTTGTATTTTCGGAAATTTCTGAGTTATGGAAAAAGTTAAAATAGACTAGAAAAAAATAATCAATCGAAAACGCATTTTGTCAAAATCAAAAAAAAAAATACGCGTTATATTTTTAACCCGTCCGCAAAACATGAAAATTAACACACATCTCGATACACGTTAAATATAATATCTGGACGATTTAGTACTGATTTTGTAGAAGAAAAAAAATAGTTTCGGGAGGAGAAAATATTTTTAAATTGTATTCGACCTCATCCGCATATACAGGAACAATATTATCGACATCGTAGACGCGTTTGAACGGATTTTTAACGTAAATTCCGTCGGGCATCATGATATAAAATAAAACACGGTACAAAAAAAGGCGGCCTTCATGAAAAATCCTTTTTTTTCTTTCGTTAATTGGAGATTAATAAAACAAGTACCTTATAAAGCGTGTCAATATTATTATAACAACAAATGAATGAATGTCTAACATTAAAACCACAGAGACCCCCCCATGTAGTTTCAGAGCTCTATACGTATTACTTTGGCTTTTATGGTCGAAAAATTATTAGTTAAAAAACACTAATTAAAATTTTAAAATTCTGTTTTCAAGATCGGAAATTAGAAGGCAAATTCACTTGTGTTCAATATTTCAGAAATTTACGGCTACGGGAAGTCACTTTCTATAGATTGGCATACAGACAGACCTCTTTGGTTTATTGATATAGATTTATTTTTTAAAAAAAAAGATTTTTCGTGTAACTTTTTTTTCTACTCGTGGATTTGTCATATCGTGTCGTTATTTCCACGAATTTTTACGCCCGGGACATTTTTTTTTTTCCTAATTTAGATCATTCCCCGTCACCGCTTTCGGACTATATACGTATATACGGTTCAGACGGGCGGTTCGATGAGCGCGCGCCTGCGTTTTCGCAATAACTGTACAATAATTGGATAGGTATAATGGTATATACGTATAATATTATAATAATAGTAATTTATTAAATCGTGAGGTAAATTTCCAAAGTATATTATATAGATACTTCGTAACTCTCTGGTAGATAATGAATTAGCAACGGTCGGGTTACGTAAGATGCGTAAATCTCGAAAAATCAATGACCTATGGCGGCAATAGTTTTTCTTTATTAAGTAACTACTATATACCTTTATAATATTATATATTAGGAGGTATCTATATATTATATACGATTTTCCTCAGAAACGAGTCCGGTGGGTCGTATATAATTTATAACGATAGCCAGGACTCGTTTTTTAGTGCAATAATTTCGATGTTTATAATATTCAGAAATCGAAAACAGGAAAAACACTCGTGCAACACCCGTCGTCCGTTATCATATTGATTTTTAAATTTAAATTTATTTCGGATTGTGTTTACCTAAATAATATTACCATAATATATTATAACCACGTAGCTTCGTACAGGTTCCACTGTACCTATACTGCAAACTCACGATATCGTTTCTCGTTGACTAACAGAAAATTATATTGTAAGGCGAGTTTATATATAAAAGTTGGCTTTCTTTTTATTCGACAGTTCTTAAACTAATCATCAGCGTTGTACGGTACTAAAAATATTATTATAATAAAGCCATAAAAGAAAAAACAACAAATCTAGTAGATAAAAAGCATTTTTTTTTTTTTTTTAAACCATTTAAATTAACATTTATTTCTTATTTGAAATCTATGTAACATAACATGGTACATTCGCATAGCACTCTATAAGACTTTATTTAAAGCTAAAAATATATATATATAAGCAATTTCTATAAATCCTAAACCCTAGCTGCTAATCAATAGGAATTATAATACTTGTTGCCGTGAAATTATTTTGTTTCGTACGTATATACAGATTTGGTAAAAATGAGAAATTCAGAGTTCTTCACTCGTTCGCTTCAGCATAATAATTGTGGTGTATTATTATTTTTAATTTGAACGCAACAATATTATCACATTCGATATACGATTTTGAGTAAAAAAAAAATATACTTATTAATTATTCGTATATAGCGTTACTTGAAAAGTTTTTGAAATTAACATAGGTACTCAATATTTTAACAATCGTACTCGTATTTCAACCCGAGAATATTATTACCTATACATCGCTCGTTATTGTATAATCTCAAATATAATAATTTGTAGAATGTACTTGGTTTTTTTTTTTATCTACTTGACATAGAAAACTACACGGCTACAACACTTCTAAATTTCACCGAACATTTAAAAGAAGGTTAAGTTACGTAGAGGTCGTTTTCGTGTCTATACCTATACAATAAAAACATGAATAACGACACGGCGACGATGATAAGTTAAGTATAATGCAGTAGTGGGTAACTTTAATGTCTAAGATAGCTGACGTTAACCTATATTTTACTGCTGCAATGTGAATATTGAAGTTTTTTTTTTTACAAGTGGTCACATAATAATAAATTTGATTTATCGGAGTATTATAATTACGTAGATATACACGCGATAGGTCGTCGAGTACCTATATATGGGGTTCTCTTAATTTTGTGAAAATATTATCATGCGTTTTCATCGTATAATATGAGTAATTTTGAGTTTTACGCTTTAAGTATTTTTACAAAAGTATATATATATATTTATATATAATACCGTATAAAGAGTTTATAAATACGACGACGTCGTTAATAAAACTGTATATATATATATGGTACGTAATTTGTATGCGCTGTTGGAAAATTGCAAAGAGAAAATTCGTACATTTCATATGCATTTCGTTTGTGTATGTATAAAACATTAGAAAATCGTAAATTAGCCGTATCTCCCCGTAGCTGTTTGCGGCGGGCAGACGCTTTATAATAATTGTATTTTATGTACATGCATTCTATATTACGTACTATTATACAGTATACCGGAACAACGAAATTAAAACGGATATAATGAGTTTATCGAGTGCGTGATGTACCTACTTATTGTTATACCAGAGTTGGTAAACAGAGTACAATTTCCCTTTGAGGGGGAGAGGTGGTAAACTAAGTCCCGGGTATGAAAAAAGAATAAACATATATTTTCTGTCTCGCTTCAATATACTACAAGTATTTCTACTCGTAATTTACTATATATACGAAACGACGTTTTTCGAAAATTGAAGTCGTAATATATTTTTACCATTATGGAGTTCCTGATTTTTAGCATTTTTTTTCTAGGTCGAGTATGGCTGATCTATAATACTTTTGGACTCGGTTTACCGAATGATAATACTGTGTGCTTAATTATTCGGGACAATAAATTTGAGACAAAACTATATGGCAATAATATTGCACTATAAAATGTACCAAATTTAATGTTATATACATAGGTTTAATTAGATTTTTATATTAATATTTTTCATTTTTAGATATTGAATTTGTACGCCTGACGTCAATATTATTACACATTAGAACAAAGATACGTCTTCGTGACGTACTCGATACCGTGATGTCAGTGCCATTATTGTGAAAAAAAGTCGCGCTTACCTCGTTTTAGATTGTATAACTCGTTTATAACTTGCACGTGCACCGCACAATTTAAAACACTATATAATACTCGGCGATAAAGATATAAGGAATAAAAAAACAAAGTTGCAAATATACGCGTTACATGTGTAAAATTCAAAATGTAAACCTAAAATATAATATTAAAGACGACGGGTGTCTTGCACGAACCTAGGGACAAAAACCGACTCGAATGATTAAAACAAGATGTTGACTTTATTATTTAAAAGAAAAGTGTATCTATCTTACGTTTACAAAAAAATCACTCTGTACATACATATAATCAAATAAGCGTAAGATATTATAAATTCAATCGATTTCGAGATACGTATAGTATTTATCTACAAAAAATATCATGTTATTTTTGTTCAATTTATTACGATACTCGTTGGCGTTTTATTATTATTTCAACAATATAATTTCGAATATCTATATTGGCAAAGACAGCTGGCTGCGGGCATATAATATAATATACGTATTTTATACACGAGACTTTCACACGGCACGATTCTCCGTCGAATATACACACAGTCCAAGTCAGAGGTCGTCCGTCGTCGTATAGGAGGTGCCTATAATACGTACGTCTAGTCGATTCATTAAAATCGTCTTTTCGACTATACAATCGAAAACGACGACGACGCGACCGTCATATTATTATTATTATTATACTTTTATATATGGCGTGTGTGAGTATACGTTTTATTCTTGTCCTCGATTGAAGCGAAACGCATATAATACGTTTCTTTTTCGTATTTTCAGCACGCGTTTTTCGCTTCATAATATTATAATATATATAGCCATGCGAACATATACGGACGGAATAATCAAATCGTATATATTTATATATATATATAAATATAATATTACGCGCCACAAATATAATATTGTGTAGGTATAAATCAGTCCCTATTTTTTTTTTATTATAAAAATACGTACTACACATTTGTTGGGGTATGTTGATATGATCCTGTGACGTGGACGGCTTTCATACTACTTCCATATTATTAAAATAAAAAAAAAAAAGACTATTGCCTAAAATCATTTTTTTATAAAAAAAAAAGAAACGTAACAATAGTGAAATTTACTGTACGGTACCGTACAATAGAAAACTGCAAAAATATCGTATAATTACCGAACCAAATCTTTACCGTGTGATAACATTTTATCAATTTAATCTTTGTTGATTATCATAACTAATAATTGCATTTAAAATGTTTACCTATAAGTACATATTTATTGGTACGCATTTCTCGATTCCGCATTGCACACTCTTCATTTCGAGGGTTCTCCAAAAAAATAGGGCCCGGTATAAATATAAATATTAATTAATTTCACGTTTTATTCTTTTTTCATTATTTTATTTACACGGATCACACGTTTCTCCACAACCGCCGTGGAATATTATTATTTTTATATCGATTGTTAAAAAAAAAAACAAAAAAAAACGAAACATGATGATAAAATAATATGCTTTATTGCGCGCGCCAATAATATAAGTTGGATAACGGTAAATGGCTCCGAGCTGGCGTCGAGACTCTCGAGTATATAAAATTCATCGTGGCGCACGCTTTCTCCGCATGCGAATTTAAAAATAAGACGTCCCGAATCGGATATCGTTTTAACCGCACATCGTTCGATCGCCCATCGATTATAAATACCCAGCGCTGAATCTAAGGGGGCAAATACGGGGCTCGTGCTCCTGGCCCTAATCACAGAGTGGTGCAAATTTCGAGAAAAAAATTAATTACCCTTAACTCTATAAATAAATTTAAATTGCCTTATTGAAATCGCCTATGATAATCTGTATTTTGACACATTTTAATGGTGAATTTTAGGGGAGTTAATATTACGTTGTGTCCCGGGTTACATTATTTGTAGATCCGGCACACTGTGTAAATAACTTAAAAGGCTCGAACTCCGAGCCTCGAAACGCGCGGTCCTATGAAGTCTATATTTTGTACTGTATTACATTATTAGAACTCAACCAAAACAACTTTATGACGAAATATTTTCACACGTCCAATATCCACTTGAAAAAAAAAAAAAAAACCATGCCTTTATTATATATATATAAAATTCCGCGGATTTCGATGTGTTTGGGTTTGTTAATTTCATGCGGCAAACCGCCAAATCACGCGTATATACGTAATGACCTCTTTCCCATGCCTTCTTGTGGCTATAAAACAAAATGTAAAAATAATAGTAATAATAATAATAAAAAAAACCGTGCGAATTGTGCCGTATAGATACGATTTAAAACAAATGGCCGTACCATTGTTTTTTTCGCTACTTAAATATATTACAATATTTACTGCACCGGGTATTATAATATTTCCACAGTATCGATCCGCTGCAGGATATTATACGTAATATATTATAGAAACAATATATATTTAATTCCTACCAATAGCATATCCATGGCCCCTCTCCGTTGGCAGTTTTATTTTATAAAATATTTTCATCATAATCGTTTTCGTGTTTATATGTTTCTTACGCGGTTAATTTTCATATTTCATCGAGTACAGTAGACCTAATTTCAAATGTAATAAAGGAAATAAACGTTAAAATTTAATCTTGGGTTTTTTTTTGGCCCCCTCCATTGAGAAAAGGTTACGCCACTGATACCTATAAACTCTGTTTTTCGGTTCGACCGCGTCAATCACCAGATTTACCAATAAAATTAATAAATATGCAAGTGAAACTTTAGCTTGCAGCAGGAGTATTATATCTGTCGAGTTCTTTTTTAAAATAATTAATTACTGAATTATGTTTGAAAAGTGGTGTGACAAATTCCCCCAGTGGTTAGGTTGAGCTCAATAATTATAAGCAATGCTAATTTCTTCCAAGTTTCGTAGTCCCTTTTCTTTTATTTTTTTCAGGGTGTCCCACAAAGATATACACATTGTTATATTTCCTGAGATAATGAAAATGATCAAATTTTTCTATGACTCGCAGAGATAAGGATTATACAAATGTTGGTATTTTAATTAAATCTGTATGTTTTGGTAAACAATTTTTAAAAAAAACCTTTTTATTTTACTATTTTCGAAAAACTTGAAGACGACCATTTTATAGAGTTTCGAACTTTTAAACATTTTGACGTTTGATGTTTTATTTTCATAACCCAGTGATTTTTAATAGTTTTTTTTTAGTTTATAAAAAAATAGCGTATTTATCATAAACAAAACTTATCACTAATTTTCCGTAAACTAAAAAAATATTTAAAATCACGGGGGTCAATGAAAATAAAAAGTCGAATCGTCAAAATTTTAAGAAAAATAAACTATAAACTGTCTTTAAGTTCTTAGAAAATAGTAAAATAAAAAGTTTTTTTTTTAATTGTTTACTAAAACATATATATTTAATTGAAATACGAATATGTGTTGGTCAATATTATATCTCTGTGAGGTAGGTATTTATATATATATATATATATATATATATATATATATATATATAAATAACAGAATTTGATTATCTTCGTTGCCTCGTGAGATATTGCAATGTGTATATCTTCGTGGGGTAACCTATATAATTTGGTTTGCGGTCGCAGTCTTACGTCCGTATTGCATTTAAAGCCGGTTATTATTTGTTTCAGTCGTAATTTTTGGGTGATGGAACACCGCAAGAGAAAGGATTCTTTAGGAGTTTAGGTCAACGGCACGGCACAATATTTTATAATAACGTTTCTGCATTTTTAGCAAACCGTGTCTATAAAATATCGAATAAAATTATAGCGTGCTAAATCTAAAAGATTCGGTACGATATTATACAACCGGACCGATAAATTGTTATTAGCACTGGCGCAACTATAGGTGTTCTGGTGCCACACCACCATAGAAGAATAGCTATAGGTATAAGTTACGAGAGGTAATCTGAAAATATAAAAATGTCTGTACAATTACTTTCAACCGATTACAACGAAAAGCAAAAAATCGAAAATAATAAAAACCATTACATTGCCTGTACGGCATGTTTCCGTTTTTACTACAGTTTTCTTCTGCGATTATTAAAAAACCTCTACAAGAAAAATCACAAAACGACCTCATCAACACACCGACTAGATAAAAAATTCTTTTAGAAAAAATGCTCCGCTTGAAAATTGAAGCAGGACGTGTGGTAGAAAAAAAAAACACGCGCGCATCATAGTAGTAAAACCAATACATTTCTCGCTACTCTCGGAATGTATGTATCGATTACATAATTATATTATATATTAATAAATTGTTCGGTGTATAGGCAATTTGTGTTAAACTATTAATTAATGATTAATAGATTAACTAAAGATAAATAAACGATAAATAAAAGACGGTGCAGAAGTCTTTAGAAAAAAAAGACCCCTTGAAGTGCCCCGGTGTAATTACCTTCCCGCTAATTGCGCCACCGGTTATTAAGGTTAGGTGTGTGGTCCATCGTCCAATATATTGCCGGGTTATAATAATATGTATTTGGGTATACGGTAGACAAATATCGCAGAATTGAGGTTTTCGTTTATATGTGCGCCCGCATTGTTTTTATCGTGTACATTATAGGTGTGTTTAATATTCGACTATAAATTATTATAATACATACACGTATACGTTTATGCATTGTGTATTCGAAACCGAATAATATATTATTTTACATGGTCCGCATCCGTGTCTCGAAAACCCATTGATGATGACCACATCAATATATATATTGGTATTCCTACACGTCAACGTAATCGTATACATATACATATTGTACAGTGTACGCCTATACGGGTGCAAGTTTTACTAAACGTTTATTTAAGTAGGTAATCCTATAAGTAGGCCCCGTGGTATGAGGACGTTGAAAAATTCGCTGCGAGAGGCGTTGGTGTAACCTAAATATAATAAATGTGCGTTCGCATTTTAGGTAACTGACGATCGCTAAAAAATAAAACCGGTCTCGATCTAATAACAATTAGAAATCTTATATATACTCATCGTCCTTATAAACTCTATAATACAAATTAATAATAATACTATAATATGTTTCGCCCATAATATATTATTAATTATAATAATATTAAAAAATAAATATCTCCAAAATAATATATCCCCGTATATATTTTAAATAATGCATATCGTTTAAAAAAACAGTGCGATCTGTAATATTATTATTGTTTCTACTCACACGGATCGTTTATTTGTTTACAGACGAAGACTGGAACGCAAGTCCGCTAGAAGAACCCCTGTTCGTTAAACCCAACAGCAACGACCATCCGCTGCCCAGGATCAGGAGACAGGACAGCGGCGTGGACAGCAGCGGCAGCCCGGTGCTGCAGGCCTCTCCAGAAAAAGACTATTACGGCGGCAGCAGGCACCGAGACCACCGGGAACAACACACCACAACCAGTAGCAACCAGCAGTCGAACCACGTCAAACCGCGGCCAAACCATAACGTGACGCCGAACATGCTAAGGGAAAAATATTCGGACCGTAACGTGGCGCTGGTCCAGCCGAGACCAAGGAATAGCGAACCGGTCATCAGCAGCAACCACAAGAGCCCCCCGATTGCACCGGTGCCGATGCAAGCGGCGCCAGTACTGGAATTCCGGAGAAAGCCCGTGCAAGTGCGCCAAAGGACGCCGTCTCCGAACCGGCCGGCCACCGCGGTCAGAGAAACTCCCAGGGAACGGTTCAAAGACGCTAAAGAGAAGTTCCTGATGTTGGAAAAAGAGCGTCTCGACGAGCAAAGGTTGGTGCTTAAAAAATGTCTGGAACGACAGCGGGGCGGTTGCAAGGACAACGGGACGCCCGCGGCCATAAGATCGGCGGTCAGGGACTCGTGCGATTGGTCGAGAAGCCAGGAATCCGACGAGGAAACCATGGACTACAGGAACCAGCAAAGCGGTTACATCGACGAGGAGTTCGACGACAGAGGCATGAAAAATGTCCCGATAAGGAGAAGAGAAAATCGGTCGAGAGAAAGTCTGGACAACGATAGCTACTACAACAACGGTGGTTATTCGAAAATGATTTCCAACAATAGACGGTCCAGGAACTTACAGGTACATATATTCGAGTTGCATATAACAAAAGTTATTGTTTACGAGTTATTGTTATTGTTTATTGTTTACTGGTTTCATTTTTGGTAAAAAAAATTTCCTTTTAATTCGTCTGTAGTAAATTTTTCTTGAGTTTCGCAATTGATCCCTTACCAAAGAGAGAAAAAAAGGGAAAAAACTGAAAGTGGATTTGATTTTCGGATATTTTCAGTTGTATTATTATTTCTGCGGGTTTTCTCGCGAGCACACGATTATTGCGGTGTGTGTGATATGATCAAAATTCGCATGAGAAACTCCGCGGGAGCCATTCAAAACTTGTCGACATTTTCATTATTACTATCTGTCCATACTAATAAAACAAAGAGTCTGTCCGTCTGATTTCCGGTCTTGAAAACAGAATTATACAATTTTAATTAGTTTTTTTTTTTTTTAATTAATACGTTTTCGGTCGTAAAAGACAAAGTAATACTACACGTTGAGCTCTGAATCGATGGGTCTTCGCGGGTAATTCGGCTGATTTATTTAATAAAATAAAAAAAACCCACTCATTTTTTAAATACTAAACAGTATTGTAGTACCGTTGAACGGCACTAATTCACCGCTAAATCTTAGTGACGCCACACCACAATGTTTAGCGGAAATCTGCTGCGTCTGCTTGATTTTTTCCGCCGATTTCACAGACCTTGTAATATTTGTACTACGTGCGTTGCTCTACGGACAAATTTTACTCTCCCCGATTATTTAAAATAACGGCCAAGAGACAATATAATATTCGTATATATTTTGTGACACGGAATCATATATGCGTACAACAATAATTTACAAATCCTAGTAAAATTCGTAGTGTATAACTGCGACGGATTTATAATATCCGTGCTCCGAGAATACCGAAACGCGTATGATTTTCTCTTGGAAAAAGAAAAAAAAACCGTGTGAACGTTTCCGGGAAAAAAATTAGCGATTACAATGTTTTGTTTTTTTTCTTTATATAAGGATTTCACATTGTTATAAACGCGTTGTCGCGTCCTCTACGTGTACAACTCTTGCGTAGTTATTAAATTTTATTTTTCTCCATACAAATGAAAAATAACACAGATAAATATTATAGAGAAGAAAAAAAAAATGAAATGAAAATCAACCGATAATAATTGTTTTTTACGAATTAATTATTACGCCACTGCGACGTTGTGTACACCGGTATACGAGTATAATACAGTTATCGATAAAAATGTAAAATATCTTCGAGTAAAAAAAGAAGAGAGAAAAATCTATTTTATATTTTGTATCGAATTAAAAAAAAAACCGCATTCACTATCGTATACTGATGGCCATTGGCCTGTTGCGGTTATAGTTTTACAGCCGATATAATGTAATTTACTGTGTAATTGTGGATTGAATGTTAAAAAAATTTTTTTTTTTTTTAAATACCGCCCAGAATTATACGCAATCGGTATCCGCCATTTTTGTGATCGTGCAATTTTATTCTCCGGGAACGCGAAGAAGCGAACCGCAGCCCGCCGTTGTGCTTTTCGGTTTCATTATCGTGTCCGCTATATATAGTGGTGTCATTTTCGGAAGGGACGGGCTATTATTTATACGTTCTTCGCCCAATCTGTATACGAAGATTTTATATTTTTTCAAGACGGTTAACAATCAAACGAATTTGACTTAAGCGAATTAAGAATAAAGTCAGGTTATACCAGGGTTGAGATGTTTGAGAAAAATACTATTTATCTGCCTATAACTTATTATAGTTATAATGTACCAGCTAACGATCAGTGCAAGGAACAGACAATGTAAGAATAATGAGCGTAAAAAGTGACTTTAAATTTTGAAACCCAGACCAGAACTATGAATTCCGTTCATTGTTATAATACTTTATTTTTATATTTCATGAATAAACTCATAGCAAATTGTTTTATTATAGATTTTAACAACTTTAATATCACGTAATGTCGTGTTCGCTATTTTCAGATTTTAAGCCACTTTTTGTTTTACTCGGATTGTTACAATAGTAATCAGGGTTTGGTTATTATAGCACATAAAATTGTTTAAATATGCGCTATAATATTACCTAAAATATGCAAAAACAGAAAAACAGAACATTATTATTTATTATTAATTTATCGTTAAAATTTAAAAATTTATAAATTCGATTGACAATAATCAAAAAACATGTCTATTAAAATGTTATTATTTTATTAATAAAAAATATTAAGATTTTGATTTTAATATTAATTTATTATATAAACTATAATTAATAATAAGTATTTTTAAATATTATTTATTATTTTTATTATATTAGATAAAATATGACGTGGTAATTTTTTTATTTTCCTTAATAATGGATAAAACGTCGAAAAAACTAGAATATTTACGTGGCATAATATTTCAAAATATTCCGGTAGTTTACTTTTTTAGTTGTTATTAGCTATTTAAAATTGTCGAGTTTTTTTGTGTTTTATGTGACGGATAAAAATGTTTTAATTCATTTTTGTCGGCGTTAAAGATTTATGTTAAAATTCAGTAAAAACACGAACAATGTTATTCGTTGTTAATTTGTATAGTTACAAATTAATATAATTTTCAATTGAACTTTATCAAAACACGTTCAAGCGAACTTACTTGCTCGGAAACGTTTTTTGTTTACAACGGAATAGTGTTGCGTACAAATATAATAAAATTTTAACAAATATAATATATGTTACGATATAAATTTAATTACCATGTATATCCCACCTTCCCAACTTCCCACTTACAACAGTGACCCGTGTACCCGCTGTACAAAGTATATCTGCTTTATTTACTTTTTAAAGCGGGTCGTACAACTAATTTTTTTTTTCACTAATCGAGTATACACCGAAAACATACCTTATTGTTTTCCTCGAAATTATCTGTTCGATAATCTGAAAATAAACAGCAGGTCGTTATCGTTGTTTTTGGTTATTAATAAAAAAATACTCTTTTTTTATATATATATACACGACAAGTTTTTTGTTTTTTAATTTTCTGAAGTTTATCTTAACGAGATGCGACGATAATTATAACAAACGGATTGTCGCCGCACTTATAATGTGCGGCACCTTTTAATGAACGCAGATGCTGGAACCTTTACTGATTTTATCGGTACCGCACAATCCTGCAGTAGGTGGGTAACGGTTGTTAATGAATACAATTTACCGGTTTTCTATACACTTAATATTATATTTGTTTTAAAAAAAAAGGTTCCGGTTCCCGACGATATTCATCATTAGAATAATAATAGGTTCCGGGACGGGTTATTTTTTTTTTTATTATTATAATTATTTCGATCGGCAGCAGATCGAAAGCCCCTCCCCCTTAATAGGAACGACAATTCCATTAAAAAAAAATAATAGTATTAATAAAAATATCGAAAAGTGGCCGAGACGAACGCGTGGGAACGATAGGTAGAAACAGCTCGAAATTGTACATTTTAAAACTTCCAAATCGATTTTTCTCAAAACTGTAATATTATAATTTGTTTTTTGCGTAATATGTTCAATAATATATTCTTCTATATTTTGACTATGTGTTTGTTTTGCCGTTTTCGCAGCAGGACCACGACGAACCCAGGCCCGCGCCCAGAAGTTACTCGGCCGAAGATTATCTGGAGCACAATTACAGGCCGTCGCCCCCGGAAGACCATCACCATCATCCACGGTACAAGAGCCCGCAGCGCCGCGTGGTGCCGCCGACGGTGGAAGCGCCTCGGGCCGCGCCTAGGCGAAATCATCATTACAGCGACGTACAGCAGCCACCGGCGTCCTCGTCTTCGTCGTCGTCGCGCACAAACGATTACAAGAGACGATCCGCCGCTTACGGTTACGAAGACGGCAGCGGCGGATGTTGTCCACCGAGTTACGGGGGGCGACACGAGAGTTCGTCGGACGGCCGGACGGCGGGTATGTCGATGACCGCGGCGGACGACGATGGGCTGCCACCGACGACCACGCGGGAGTACAAGCGCCGGTCGGCGGCATACGCTTACGAGGATCATCACCGTCTGCAACACCACCATCAAGACCTTGGCGGCAGCGGGTACAGGCGGGAAACGGTGGCCGAGGACCATAACGGTGTCGCTTACCCGACGGCCGCCTCGCCCGTTTCGCCCAGGTACAGGCACAGTTACGCAGAGGCGTATCACAGACATCATCAGCAGCACCAGCAGCCCGGTCCGTTGCAGTCGCAAGATCAGTTACAGTACCGTCACAACGGCTCGTTACAGTCGTCCGGCCGTATCGGGATCGCGGCCATACATCCTTATTGATCACGTCGATATAACAACAACAACAATAATAATAATATCTGTAATAATAATAATAATAATAATAATAATAATAATAATAATAATATAATTATTTACCCGTATACGCAATATAATACGATATTAACCCCTGCAGAACGATACCTACATTAGGGTACATCATCGTGTTCGACTTGCGTGCGTCTTACCTATTTTTGAGCTGTTTTTCATCTATTTTTTTATCTATACTAATTTCACACGTTCCATTTGGGTAGCGTTAACACGGGTACAAATAGCGTTTTCAACTTGAGGGGGAGTCGCTTTGTTTTTGCGTCATTGAGATGTTGACATTCTAGATACGAATGAGACAATTGATTTATGAGCATAAAACAAAAAAAAAAATGTAATTAGTTCGTGTCGAGTCGTCGTTTTGAGAAAAAAAAAACACAAATTTAATGAAAGGATCTTTCCTTTCCCCTACTCCACCAGCTTTAGCCTCAGTTTTCACAAAATGTTTTCTCTCGTTCTATATAATAAAAAAAAAAAAATAATAATTATCTTCTTTTTTAAGCATTTTAATTTTTAAAATAACCTATACAACATTATATTGCGATTTTCCAGAAGAATACAAATATTAATAATAGAAATATTTCGTTTTGTTTTTTTTAACGTTTGTAAAGTTTGAAATTTTAAAATTGGATGGTTTTTTGACAGGGGCGAGGGGGGGCTCTCGAATATTTAATTTTAGTTATCAATTTATAACCCTCGGATTAAATAGTATATCGTATAATATTTATTTACTTATATATTTTGAATTATCGGCCGTATACCGTTTTGGAAAAAAATAAAATAAAATCGCGTGCCAATATTATACGCACATAAATCAAAAAAACAAAAGAAAACGTTAAATTTACGTATAGTTGTATATTCTCTGTACGTTAAAGGGTGCGCTATTATAATACGAGTCGGCGGCGAACGTATAAGACGAGATCCCCCCCCCCCCGAAATATTAAGTATAGTATGTACAATAGTTATATATATATATAAAAAAAAAATAACATTAAAATAGTATTTATACCGGTTGTTTCCTAATTTAGATCCATAAAAAAATGGTGACGACATACTCGACCACATTAATTCGTTGATGACTTTTTTTTTCTTTTTTACTTACTATTTTTGTGCTAAATTTTAGTATTTATTCAATGGTAATAATTTAACAGCGAATACAAATATATTCTATACATGATATTTGTTCGACCCCTACGCCCCTCCCCGATATTCCTTTCCTGCGTTTGCCCTGATATTATAATATACGAGTACCGCCGCAGGAATTCGAAAATAATTCTCCGGGCCAATTATAATATATTATAATGGTTTTCGTTACTTTCGCGTAATAATATAATAATATTTTTATGCCGAACGACAAGAGAAGAGTTTATACGACACGACACATGATGATTAGAGAGAAACTGTACATAATTTACCTATATATAGAATGTGTTGTATACCTATTGTTTTGTAAAAATAATACGACTTTTTCGACTGTATCTGTCTTTATGTACTTACATACATAATATTATATAGTATATAAATATAATGTATAAACACATTGTATATTATATGGTTTTTTTTTATTATTTTTTTTTATTTTTTTTTTTTTTTTTATGACGAATACAATTTTGATTGCGTTAAATATCGTATAATAATATATTATAATTACGATGTTTGTATTTTAGTTTTATTTTTTTTTCACCCAAGAATGGAATTGCGTTTTTTGTGCTTATAGAAATTAATAATTATCGACTTGACGAACAATTGAGGTCACGGCGGTAATCCGTTTTCTAGTCGCCGCCATAAAACCCAATAAACTTTTTTCGTTCAACTCGATTGGTTACAATAGCAATTATGTGTATTTAAAAGTGAATTGTGACAACAATATACTTACATAATATACAACTATATATGTATTTATATACATATATATGCAGGAGTATTAATCGTAGTAATTATTAAATTTTTATCTAATTTAATTTATTATTGGATTTAAATTAAATCCAAAATTAATTACATATCCTAGCTCGATGACAGTAGTAAATCCTCATAATCCCGGCTAATTACCTAATGATGAACCTTTTTGAGCGTTTATACCAAGGCAAAAAAATGTTATACACGTAAAACCAAACAAATTATACCGCGAACATTTCAAATAGCTATACATAACTCGGAAAACATCACATATGTCGAAAGTAATACCACGTTTACAAAATGATAATATAGTCGTATATTCGGTAAAAATTTCAGGTCTTGAATGATAGTTAAAATTCGTATGAAATTCGTAAAAATCACGACGTTTCGCCAACTATTTTTTCGACCAAACAGAAGGTTCGTCATAAATTGTACTTATAACGGTGGAACAAGAATAAAGGCGAGCGTGTTTAAATATATATATATATTTTTTATAAACGTTAAAATTGTACATTTTGAAGAAAATCGTAAAAATTAGGGCATTTCAAAACATGATACCAAGATTCGGCGACCGTATACCGTGGTATAACAATACCCATTTATGACCGTATCGCGCGTAACCGAGGATCTGGATTGATCCGATAATTAGCCAATAATATCAATAACCGTTATTACTGCGTATGACGTAATAAGTCCTGAAAATTAAATTTTAAAAATCACTCTTCAGTTGTTCACCGACAGCCGTACGGGTCGTGTCGTAGCTCGTGCGCATTTTTTTTCCTCAGACTGGTTCGTAATTTGGTTTTCTAATAAATTAATAAAATTATTATTCTCGTATTATGAGACATTCGGCCATCGAAATATTACGGAACAGTAACGTCAAGATAGTTTTCACGTGAACAATATAAAAACACGACCGGATTGCGACGTTCTAATAACTGTGAATACTTATGCCAATTTTTTTATTTGTTACTTTCAACACACAAAAGCCTTAAGGCGCCGAAGACCTTATGCACGTTTATTTATTTTAATTATCATTTTTTGTTACTTTTACAACAAGTCCTAAGAGCACCGGGAAACTCATATCCATTTTTTATTGAAAATTATTATTATTTTTAATACTTTCAAAACAAACGCCTAAGGGAACCGGGAAACCTATATCTATTTTTAAAATTATTATTTTTTGTTACTTTTAACAAAGTGGTGTATATTATATTATCTCTATTAATATTTTGTTTTAATTTAAAATCAAATCTATAAAAATACATTATGTTAGAAACAATAATTTATGAGAAATAGTGTAACATCGTTAGGGAATAAAAACGTTTTCGAACATTCACCACAAAAAAAAAAAAATTAAAAAAATTTTCGTACACGGAAACTTGAAATATAATATAATATCTCTGAAACCGGAGTCTGCAATCCTTTATGCAAAAATTTTACACTTGGAATTGATTCCTTTGATTCCTCAGTTCAAAATTCTATATCGGTATAAACCTAGAATGTACAAATCTGAATTTCAGATTTCCATGGTCCACGTTTGTACATTCCAGGCTTTTATAAGTACCTGCACTAAATAAAATCTATACGAAGTGAATATTTTTTTTTTTTTATTGTTTTTTTTTTTTTTTTTTTATATATATAAATAATATTGCTGTAGGCCTATTTTGTAATTAATATTATTGCGTTATAAGGTTTTTATAATCGAATTTTACAATATGCTTTACAAATGTACTACACAGCAAAATGTATTAAAAATGTTATAAACGCAATGCGCCGTATTGTTAGAGATAAGCAAAACAACACACGTTTAATCATATATTTAATAAAACTAACTACAAGTAACGTTTTATTAAAATTATCGAACGAAATTATATTACAAAACACTCGACAATAGAATATAAAGCAAAATCGAGTGTTTGAATAATATTTCGAGTTCCTGCGACAAATATTCGAAGAAAAAAAAAATTATCGTTATAATATTCTTTTATCGGATATATTTTTTAACGAGTCACGTAACTATAAACGTATTATAATAATTAATCGTTAAAATATTATGTAAGAAAAGTAAATTTTGAAACGTTACGATATTTTGCAGGTTTATATCCCCGCAGATACCGCGGTACATAAGGTTTCGTTGCACAGCGCTGAAAATATTTTTTCTGTATTTTTTTTTTTTGCGATTGATTTCTTTGCGGCGATATTATCTATTCCACGTGAATATATTATACAATACATATAAATGTACATAACTTTACCAATTACGCATAATATAAATATATCTAAACAAATATTCGGAATAATATTTTATCGTTCAAGGCTTGAATATTATTAGTAAATCGACTTGCCGGTAAATATTATATGTAGCCAAGTTCAAAAATACAATGATGATGTTCGTATGCAATGCCTACGACGACGTATTTTTATCTTTCAGCATTAGTATTAGTGCCTATTTATATATATATAAAATACAGGGTGATTATTTTTAAGCAACATCGTGCTCAATGCGTGTAGCCGATACCGTCATTTCCAGGATCAGTGGCGTAACTGAGTATTAACCTGAGGGGGGGGGGCAAAATAATTCGCCAAAATGAAAACCACGAGGGATGGTGTCAATATATTTTGATTCTATGTAAATAAAATAATCAAAGACTTAATTTAAATAAAACTTCAAAAATAAACAACAAAATAGATCGTTATTTTAATTTTAGTTATATTATTTATGTAAACCAGATAATGAGATAACGTTGACAACATGTCAGCATATTACAAAACAAAGAGAAACGTAAAATATATATAAACTTTTATAAAATAATTTGAGGAAAAAAATATTTTCATCTTATGAATATATAAATTAATTAATGTATTGCATTCTTTCTTTATTTTAGAAGACTTAGAGATTTGTACTGTTGTCATATCTGGGGGAGGGAAGTAAAATAATACCCTTGCCTCCCCCTCCAATTACGCCACTGTCCAGGATAGTAACCTGCGCAGAGGACAGTATATAAATTCTTGTATTTTAAAATGAAAACACGCCGTTATTATTTTTCATTTAAATACCTATATAATATAATTATACTGTATGACAATTTTTAGAATATGTTTAATACAAATGTCGAAGACAAAATATATTCTATACTTTTGGACAGTTTTAGGTATCCACGGGAATCAGCGGCATACCTACTCGAGATTTTTTTTAAGGGCTTAACGTAGTAAATCAAAATTATAATTTAAATACGCACAAGCATAATATATGTTTAAATGGATTATATAAATATTATAGAGATTATTTTTTCTTGAAATATTTTTGACGAGTACTTATAGCTTCCCGCGGTGGTACTCCACCGACGAAGGTCATTTGAATTGACCGTGATCGTGCAATTAAATAATTTAGTAGTAGGATAGGAAAGAAATTATTATTTATCTATCTACACTAATAAAACAAAGAGTTTAGGCTGTATGTCTATCATCCAGTCTATAAAAAGTAATTTTCTGAAGTTCCTGAGTTCTGAAATGTTGAACATAAGAATGACTTTTGCATTTTAATTTCCTATCTTGGAAACAGAATTTTAAAATTTTAATTAGTTTTATTTATTTTTGATTTAATAAGTTTTCGGCTACAAAAGCCAAAGTAATACGCGTAGAGTTCTGAAACGATAGGTCTCCAAAGGGTAATACTGCAGTATTTTTCAGTATTTTAGTATATTTCATGTATTTCTCGGAGAAACGCCATCAGAGATAAATTAAACTATAGGTATTACTTCGAATTTTTGATACGATACATAAAACATTCCAGATAAATATTAGCAGAATGAAAAACAAACGTTTATATAATATATTATCGCTTTAGCTGGATTTTTATCCTAAAATGGTTCAACGTATTATATCTAAATAGAAAAACCGAACCTTAAACGTATCCATTATTTAATCACGTGTTAAAAAAATCACTCTGTATATATAATTAGATTGTATGCATGCAGGTCTGACGAATAATAATATCATGGCTTATGTATAGTAGTATAGGCCAAAAACGAATTTATTAATTGTGTAGAACTTGATAGGTTTTTTGTTTTCTAGTAAAAACGCCTATTATAATATTAAAAGGGGACAATACTTCGATATGTGTGCATGACGCCGTCGTTTTTTTTCTATTATTTCATATGTAAAGTTCGATATAACGGTTTATAAATAACGATTATTTTCGACATTTTTAAATGGTTTTTTTAAAGATGCGTCTCGCATTACTCTGGAATATTTTATGTCATGTTATTTGTTTACTTTATGTAATTACCTACTATCTTGATCTGTCCCTCCTCCTATTTTTGAAAAAAATAAATAATAATAACAAATTGATATTTTCCCATCATCACAATAAAAAACTGAAAAAAAAACAAAATGAAATATTTACAATAAATGTATACATACATTTGTGGTATATCTATACTATATATTTTCATGGGGATAACCAAGATCTATTTTTGTGTGAAATTCCAAATCAGTTGTACGTAATACTGAATTATAAAATGTGTAGTGACTAATGGCTGAAATTATGTCGGTTTTATTTAAATGTGTGAATTTTTTTTTTTTTTTTTTGTATAACTTATAATATTTGATAAGCTTTGATGTTTTTATTTATCAGTTATAATCGTGGTTTTAGATCGCGATTGCAGTCAAAAGTTAATATTGCTAAACGATGTCATCATTTTATTGAAATTGATATCAATTATTTATTTTAATTTATAATATTCATATCAAAAATTAAATGAATTATAAAAGTTTAAAAATTAGACTTTTAAAATGGTTCTAAAATAAGATATCGCAGTCCTAGTGAAGATTCCCATGACGATATAAATAGTACAAAATCTACAAATAATCCGAGTACACAATCAAAATCTAAATCACCTGTAACCCAAAGGAACATTATTTATATAAATTTGTTGAAAGAATAATGTATAAATTAAGTATACAAACTAGTTGATAATATGTGATATATTTTTTCAAAGTTTCATTTTTTACTTTACCCATAGATTTCTCCTTGATAAGTTTAAACCTGGTAATATTTGTTTTTAGAACATTGTAATCAACTATATAAATGGTAGACAAATATAGTGAAGTAACTGTATTTAAAGGTATGGGGGCAAATTGTATTTTGTGCCCACGAATTTATGGTCTAAACTAAAACGTGTGTAATACGAAATATTACAAAAAATAGGCCCTGGGGACAATGAGCGGTGGCTCACGCCTATACCGCCCCTATTTGTGGAAATGTCGTATATGCTTCCGATTATATTTTACTACCTATACCGATTATAATATAATATAAGTAGGTACTGTTCGAATAACTGCACTGTATAATAATATTATAATAATACAACGTCGACGGCCAATTGATAAATTCTGTGCGCTATTTTTTATATGCGTGTATTTGTATTTTAATTTATTTCAGATGAATAATTGGCCCCGCCAATCATGCTCGTATATGGACGTATAATATACACAATTATTGTGTGTGCTCTCACGTATAATATTTATAGTAGCCGTAAAATTTCTCTAAGTCTATTACCCAGTACCCACCTTAAACTTGTGATATATTGCAGCCCTCCAAAACAATCCTATCAAAGTTTCACCAAAGAGTATGCACAAGGCAACCGCCTTCGCCAACCAGTGACGAAAACTCCGTTGGTTCGATTAATAACCGAAATAATAGCAAATATATAACTTTGCTCCTACCCCCAGGTATGACAACAGTACAAATATTTGAATCTTCTAAATAAAGAAATAACGCAATACATTGATTACATTTTATATTCATAAGATAAAAACAATTTTTTCCTCAAATTATTTCATAAAAGTTTATATAAATATTTCATGTTTCACTTGTTTTATAATATGTCAACGTTATTGCATTGTCCGGGTTACAAAAATAAGAAACCTAACATTAAAGATTAGTGATGTTTGGGTTAGGTTTTGTTTAATTATAAACAATTAGTCAATTAGTCTTTGATTATTTTATATACATAGAATAAAAATATATTTACACTACCTCTTATGGTTTTGATTTTTGTAAATAAATTATTTTGCCCACCGTCCTAGTTTTTTAACCACTGTAGGTATAAGCTATATTTCCTAACGGGCCTTATATAAAAAAATGTACTGAAATCTGATACATTTATAATATAGAAAAACGCATAAATAAAGGGGGATTTGGAGGGCCTAACATGTTTACATACCTAATACAATAGGTATACAATAGTGGCTCCGAAACCAATTTGTTCGGCTAAAATAATAACGAAAATGATCTTTTTGTAGTATAATAATTTTGCCATTTTTGTTTTACCCCACTCCCCCCGCAAACCCGTTAAAAACGTTTTTTTCGCGCCCATTTGCGATTTTATTATTATATTATATAATTATTGTCCAAATACATTATGAGTATAATTCGCCCCTGTTTGCGGAGCGAAGATTTCCACGGGTGGGGCGGACTATGTACGCATAGTAAAAAAATACAAATATATTTTTTAGAATTGTTTTGCAATCGTTATAACACGCGGTGTTATCGTAGTCGCCACGGGATACGAGTCGATTTTACAATATTATATACTTTAATATACACAATTATTTATAATTATAATTACTCCGAGTATTTCACTCGGAGTGGTTTAATCGCCACAACAATAATATAATGGTGGTGCGTCCGTCTTAATAACACATAGTTTTGTGTGCGCGTGCGCGCGTTTATACGGTCGACGACGCGGTGTACGCCGTCGAAGGTCGTTCACCCGGCGCGTCGTTTGGGGGAGCGAACTGCACCAGTTTTTACGGTCGGCGGGTAGGGGCGGCGGCAGTTAGAGGCCGACGACGGCGGCTCAACGACTCCGACCGCGGGTCAACGTCGCCGTCGCGGTTTTTGCCACCCCTCACGCGCCTCAACCGCCCGCGCTTTTTTTTCCCCCCATCCGCCCGCCCACAGGTAACCAGATGAACGTACAAATAGGAATAAAACACACATTTCAAAAGTTTCGGATTCGATTATAATTGACATATACAACCATCACGGATAATAATAATTTCGACAGACAATAAAGACACTGTTCTCACCCGACAATAATATTACGGACATTTTATACGACGGGATGTTTCCGCGATCGAGAATCGTAAACGATAATATTGCGATGAAAATCCGCTAGGGGGGAGGGGGTCGCACTAATTTGTTAACCCGTAAGAATTCCAAAACGAATGGAAAAAATCACGAAAAAAAAAACAAAACAATAAATATACAACAAAACCATAGTTAAAAAAAAAAAACATTAGGTACGACGTCCAGCAAGAAAATTCCCGTCACCGATAAATCCCCAGCTGCGGCGGCACTGCGTTTGATTGTAGGCGTGGCGGGCTAGCGGCACAACGCAAAAATGTGTTGAATGAAGGTTCCAATACCAAAGACGCCATTTTGTGTATCTGATGTGATGTTTGATAAAAAAAAAACTTGACGATTTCGCTGCAGTTTTTGTGTCGTGTTAGTTTTTTTTTATTCGCAATAACAATTAATTGTAAATACATTTTTTCGTAAGTGATTTTATTCAATTGTCACGCGTGCACCCATTTGGACGGACCTAAGTGAGTACCGATTTTCTCATTGTACGACCCTCCCGTCTCCGGACGATTATTGCATGTCGTAATCTGCTAATACCATAAAACCGTAAAAATGTCGGATCTTTTCTAATCGCCATTGTTACTCTGATCGTATTTCCATAGACGGCGGTGGCGGCAGAAATACCCTCTGACGTGCACAAAGTCCATGCCGTAGCCGCCGCCCCGACCCCGAAATCGATGTGTACGGGGATGTAATACCATAATATTACACTCTTTGTCCAGAGAACATATTTTATCTGTTTTCGAAAACTATTGGATTTTCTATCTGAAATTCGTGTATCCCGTTTCAAATGTTTGTGCGTTATGGTTTTCCCCCCTGACGAATGCCGTTGCCGCCCTTGACTCATTAGTGTGCCCGTATAGTTCATTGTGTTTGCACACATTCCGATGTTCATTGTCAATTGTTTATCATTAGTAAGAAATCTTTAGTCAGACAATCGCACACAATTAAATTTTCCGGCAAAATTAATGCTCTTGTTTCTTTCCGGTGAGTGATTTTTCAACAAAATATAAAAGTAGTTTACTCTGGTCTATCAATATGCTCTGTTTTTTAATACACTATAGTAAATAGTGTTAGAATTCTGCGTAACTCTTGTTGTCTTAATTTTAAATATATCTCCAATGTCAACTTTATATACATAGTTTATGAGTAGAAATATTCACTCTTTGCTGTTTTATATAGTTATTGTGCTTACAAACATGTGGTCGATAATATCGTAGATAAATAGTAACGTAATACATACGGGTTGAATGTATGTAACTACACTTCACTGCGAGTTGTAAATGTTCTTTAAGTATTTTTAACACATTGTTATGAACGGCTACTGTTAATCATATTACTATGCTATATTTCAGAGCACGGTTTTGTGCTGGTTAAGGTAAGTTTTTGTTGTTTTTTTTCAGTACGCTCTTCTTCTACAATATATTAGTAGGTACCTACTTAAAGTAAAATAAATTCTGATAATCAAAGCGTTATATATATATATATATATTATATTCATATAATTATATATAATTAATTAATTATATATATAATACATATACGTTATATATATTCATTATTAATGTCTAAATATTGTTAATTGTTGGCCATTATAAAGTACTAAGTACATAATATTAATTTGAAACTCTTTTATTCACATCTAGTCATGCAGTTATAAAGGTATTAACTGTTCAAACATCAGTTGTTATTGCCTAGATAAGTTTTGTTGGACTTTTAATTGAATTAAAAATGCCCTTATGTACCATCCTATATGTGGTTTAGGTACTTCATTGTTTTTAAAAGATTTAATAACCTACCTTATACCTAGTCTTATTACTTCTATTTCATTTTTGAATTTAAGGAGATGGGATGGTCATTGAGACTTGAGTTTGGAAATACTCAGTTCTAAATACTGATGAATAACGAGTATCTAAATATCTGATAAAAAGAAATATTGTTTGTTGAATTTGTTTAAAACTAATTGTTAACAAATTAGAATCAAGATTAATTCATTTTTTTTGGTTTGTAGTTCCATGATGTTTATAGATGTCCTTGTATATATCTAGTTAAAATGTATATTACAATGATAATAACCGGGAAATCATATAACATTTTTATTTAATTAAAATAAAAATAGTTAGTTAGATTGTTAAAAAATTTTCAATCTCATAAGTTAACAAGAATGTATATTACTGACCTTATTTTTAAACATTAAAATCTTAATAACTAATACATTTATTACCTACAATAATAATTTAACTATGTATATATTAACAACAATCAACTAATTGTTTCAATCAATCAACCAAACCTAACCTTTCAGCTTTATTTTCTTGAATATTATATTTTTAATTGTTGACTAGATTTATTTATTATTATTTAATATATGATTTTATAATTGCATACAATAATATATAGTGTATGGTAATGACTAATGACATGAGGCAAGATAAAATAAAATAGAATACAATAAAAAATAGAATTAAAATATATTGCAAATATCAAAGTTTGAGATCCAGTTTATCCAGTCATAAAATGAATCTAGGTTGCACTGTGAACCAGTCCCTGGTAGGAACGGCTTGGGCATTCGAAAACAATGTGGTCTGCTTCCCTGCCCCATAATCACATTTTTGTGAATTTCCTATGCCCCATCTGTGCAAGAATCCCTACACCTTTTTTTTATAAACCGGCAATATCCCCGCCTCCCGGAAACAGAATCCCTACACCTGCAATGGGATATATAAACTCTTATTAATTGTGCAACACATGTTACATGGCCGGTCAAAACCTGTGAGTGTGTGTCCTAGGGTTATTGTTCACGGGAGATTATTGTCCTTGATCGTGTCTGCCCATGTTTGTTTCCAATTGGCCAACATTTTGAAGTTAGAATTAGTTAAGCCCATAGCTGTTTTTATGGGGAGACTTTAATCGCTGTCTGACAGCATCATCAATAAGACAGTTGATGGGCAGCACATGATTATATTTTATTTTTGTAATATCTTTAATCCATTAAAGATAATATTCATAAACATACTAATCAATTTAATTATTTATTTGTTATGCATTTATTTATTATGTTTAACAAAAAATTTAGGTTATCAAATTTAATTTAATTTGTTACCTGCTTATAGATGTTTAAGTCTAAAATAGAAATATCATAAATATATTGTTTTTTAAATGCCATTTTTGTCTTAATTCATTTTAAACAATAGCTATTTCTTACTGAATAAAATGTTTTCTTTGGATTATAGTATTTTATGAATTTTAAATAACTAGGATTTCATGGACTAGCATATTCAATGAGGTCCGTTATATTTTTGCATAGCAAAATAGAATTAAATAAATATATTTATTATTAATAAGTAAAAGGTCAAGGGCTTTAGAATAATGTTAGTGACATTGCCTAGGGTCATAGTAATATATTATTTTTCTTTTAGAATAGACCGAGGATAATTTATTTGTTTAGGTCTTATGTTGTATCAATTTATATATATACACTATATATATAATATACACTCAACAATACAGATAAATTTTTATTCTTGAAATAATATGATTCACATAGATACATGCAAATAATCTGTTTTTTAATTTAAATATATGCTCAACACTGTAAATCAAATATATAGTTAATATTATACATTTTGCAAATTATGTATATTATTTTGTAATAAAACTTTTTTAAGCATTGTTAGTTAAAATTATACTTCAAAATAAACCTTGAAAATATTTTTCATCAATATTAATATTAATTTTGCTAGAGTAATCTGTATATTTAATTTATTATTTTTAATAAAATATTTGTTTGTATTTTGATTAGTAGTTAAGTAGTAAAGGGTGTTACCATATTATAAATGTTAAGATGTAAGCACATATTTTAAGATAGAAAATGGTTAGACAAAGATAATTTATTGAAGTTTGAATTTGAATTTATTTTTTTTTTAACATTAGTGTATTTTTAAAATAAAGTTATATTTGAGATTTAGTAAATAATGGTAGGTACTCGTCTTGTATGCTACTTACCTAAAGTAGTTCAAAATAATTGGACAGATGATCTGCTTTTTATATAAATTTTTTATATATACAGATTAGTGGTGGGGCGGAGGTGAATGTGAGTTAAGCCCCCTATAGCTTTTTGAATAATACAGTATACATTATTTTTTTTTTTTTTTTTAGTTTGGTGTCTTATTTTTTAACTACCTTTGTATCTACATTGTTTCGTTATACAGTATGTTAGTTATATATACAATTGTTGTATATTTAATTTGGTTATGTTATATATATAACAATCAAACTATCAATATACTATTGTAGGTGTAAAAAAAAAATAATAATAATATGAACAAATAATATTCTAAAAATTTTTTATACACAAATTTTAATAATGCCATAATTATTATGTTAAAACATATAATGTTATTAAACAAAAAATAAAGATTGTATATTTTAACAGAACACATATATTTATATATAAATAACATGGTTTTGTAGTAATAAGCTATTGGCTATTGATACAATTCTTTGAGATTTAGTATGAAAAATAATCATTGTATTATTGTAAAACTAGTTAAACAACATATTAATCTTTAACCTAAAAATGTAACTATATTGTAGATATATTTGTTTCTCATTATTACTTATCTGTGTTATACTTTTCATTGAGTATTTTTATTATACTTGGCTGTAGAATGTATAATTGTATTTGCAGTTTATTACTATTTTGTTAGCTATCTATATATTCGTAATAAATTGGTTTGTAACAATTTACTGGAAGTAAGCAATGTAAGTATATGATACTGATGTGGTTATGATTAGGTTAGAATACGTACAAGACAAGTACCTAAATACCAATCACAATATAGATTAAAATATATACATTCAAAATTTTGCTGTGTTTTATAATAAAAAATACAAACAAATAATATTTTTTATTATTGTGTTTGTATTTTAGATCAAAGGTACGTTCTACGGGCGAGTGTATAATCTAAATGTTGCCTTGCAGACAGTATGTCTACATTGTCAGGGGTAAGTTTGAAGGGGGAGAAAAGCAAAGGAAAGAGTTCATTTCAATCGCTGAAAATAAATAGTTTGTACAAGGTAACTTAAAAGTTTTTTTTTTTATATAATAATAATTAAATAATTATTTTTTGGATTGTTTACTAATTTATATTTTTATTTAGGGTGAGTCTACAGAAGGTAATCAACATAAAAGTATACCACCACGTAAAAATGGATTTCAATCACTTGGGAAAGTTGTTCGCAATGTTCGTAACCCTGTTAATTTACCGAGTGTAAAGTCCGAATCTAGCCATGAGTCTACAATTAATTTAGTCCCTATTGGTGGTGCAGGATGGGGAAACAAACAATCCACAGAGAAATCAATTGTGGTAAGTCTTTAAATTGTCTAAAATTATATCCACACTAAATGTACCTATATAAATATATGACTAATATATGCTAAAATTAATATAATAGTTAATAATGACTGTATGCAATCAAATATTAAGTTGGGTGTTGGGCACTTATAATTTCACTTTGGTATCATTGGTAATGTATTGTAATACATTTAAAATAGAATGTTATTATTGTATTTGAAAAATAGAAATAGAGATTTGGTAGTATTTCATAAATCTATAAAAAAAAAAAAAAATTTGATATGAACACAATACAAGCGCTGTATCAAATTTACTAGCTAGTTGTCAGGTCTAGTCACAACATTGCTAGTAGATCAACCAATCCTGCTTTGAGGATGCTATAAATTACTTAAATGTTTTTAGAATTTGTAAAAGAACCATTAGGCAATTTTTTATTTTTTGAAGTCTGACACAACCACGTGATGACATCGAGAATTAAATGAAAAAAATACACACTGTGCAGAGTTTTAACAACTCAGGAATGTTGATGAGTGAGCCACCATTATGTCAATTAATTATTGATGTTTATCCATGTAGGATGTCAGAATGGTCGTGAATTTGATTGAAGATATGATGTAGCACTTGGGGATGTAAAGTGGCGTATCTAGGATTTTTTAATAGGGGGGGGGGGCAAAATATTTTTAAAAGTATTAAACACATACATTTATAAAAAATACTTCATTATAATACTGAACAATGAATGTTAAAAGTATCTATTAGAATAAAATAAAATTAATAGAATAGAAAAATGATCATGTGCTTTATTTTTTCTAGGGTGCGGGCAAAGAGGTACCGCCAACATCAACTGCCACGAATACATCTCAACTGTCCCAGAGTGGGCCATCACTGGGACAACAACATGTTTCGTCCCATTCTACTTCAGCACAAGTGACTACCACTACAATAAGGGTATGTTCATACATAATGTAATCACTTTAACTCAGTAAAACTGTAATATTGATACTATTTTTTAGCCTATTCATCCCGATGGCAAAACTTGGGCAAAAAAAATTGTGGACGTTCCAATTGTGCCACCCACTTATTTAGCACATCGTTCAATGCAATTCCAACAAGAATTTCCAAGCCTTACTTCAAGTGGAGAACACAAAAATATAATAAATGCAAATGTACCTGTACAGCAGGTCAACACAGAACAGAGACCTTCTCTTCGTCCACAAAGTAAAAGATAAAACAAATATTTATTTTTTTTTTTTTTTTGTACTTTAAAAAGGGTTAGAATATAAATTAAAAATAATTTTTTATTAGCGGAAACAAGTTGGATGCAAGGTGGCAGTCGTCCCCAAATACCTCAGATTGCCGGCAATCTAATTGGAGATTCTGGACATGCTCTTCATTCTCAAACATCTCCCGGTTTGTAATTGTATTTAATGCTTTGGTGTTAGTCTTATAACATTTACACTTTATATATATTAGATGATTAATTATTAATTTTAATGCCTATTTGGTTAGACAGTATTATATTTTATACAATTAATTTTCAGTTATTGTAAAGTTACTAAATTATTAATTATTAGTATAAAATGTTTACTATTGTACTTTCATTTTAAGGGACAGAAAATGTGAATGGCGTACGGAACAATTTGGTCCAAAATGGGGTGGTCGGGGTCCAGGTCGGCCTTAATCCTTATCAAATGCAATATAATAATAAAAATCCAATTATGAGAAATATGTTGCCTACTTTTGTAAGATATTCAAAAATTATTCTCTAATATTATTTTATAACTAAATACTGTTTTAATTTTCCAGATGGTATCCAATCAATCTAATAACGTAGTACTCCATCATCCTAAACAACATATTTATCAATCAGACAAAATGTATCCCCATATTTCATCTTCTTTAATGTCCAGTGATGGTTCTATGAATAAACCTGCAGCAGATATTAAAGAACTTATACCTCCTCCAATTATTCGAGAAGAAGATTTAAAACGAATGAATGAACTCTCAAAAGAAGCTGGGTGGTCTGTTCAAGGAGAAATTGATTACAAGTACATTGTTTTACTAAATAATAATTTTTATATTAATCAATATTTAATGTTTGTTTTATCCAAACAGTAAAAAATTAGACTTCAGTGACGATGAAGACCAGACAAATGAAAAATTGAATAAACAATCAATTAATGGAGACATTAGTAATAAATCAGATATTTCCAAAGATTACTTTGGTAATAAAATTGTTAATTGTGATTCAAATTTGATTCAAAATATAAAGGTATTTAAAAAGTATTATTAAATAGTATAAAGGACGGTATTTTATGTCGCTTATTACTTTAGGAGAGTATATTTGTACCAGTCAACGTCAATGGTATTCCCCCTTTTGCTACAGATTATATGCAATTTTATAGACCACCCGCACATCAAGTAAGATTTGAATTTTTTTATCACATTAAATTTGTATTAATATTAAAAATTCTAAATTTAGGAAGACCGTCAAATTGAAGATGATTATGATGATGAATCATTAGGAAGGGCGCGTATTAATGAAGAACTTTATAATGCTTTACAACGTGCAAAAGATAGAAAATTAGAGGTGATGAAGTGTTTTGAAATGCAACAACAAGAAGCAACTAAATTTAAAAAAATAGTTGGCGATAATGATAATAAGGTAATGGATTTGTTTATAATGATTTAATGTATCTACAATTATTATGATTATTTATTTTGCAAATGTCAGTGTCTTTCTTAATTAAGTTATAAATTATTTATGCAGTCTAATTTTAAAATAATAAATAATGTTATTTTCAGGATAAAGAGTTCATTGATAATTCACCGAGATCTCAATCTGAATTCTCAAAAGATAAGAATGATGACAGTAATGACATTAAAGAAATAAATAACAAATATATTTCTCCAAGACAACTGAAACAATTTGATCAAATCAATGATGCAACTAATAAAATTCAAAATGTTCCCTCAAGTAATAAAAAAAAAAAAAAAAATTGTATTTTTAATTTATCTAATTGGAATATAATTTTATAGAAGTTTTTAAAACTCTTTGTCGTACGGACAGTGATATGAGTAGTAGTGGTTATTCAGAGTACAGAAGTGATTCGTGGATTGAAGACGATCATACAAATAAGTCATCAAGTCTTAAACGTGATAAACGATCTGAATCTGAGAGGTAAATATGTGTATAATCTAAGTTAAAATTAACCTTACCTTAGTATGTGATTTGTCAGGTATAAAAATTATTAGATATACATGGTAATCAAATAACTGTAAGACACTCCTTATCTCAAAAACATATTCAATTTTTCTGAATTTGTTTTGTTTTGAAATTTTATGAAACAAGCAGATTGAAAATGTTACACTACATTTATCTATGGGAAAAAAAACAGTGTCATACAGTTTGTTGATAATCTATATTGTTATCATTTTTTCTAAAAGTTAGTTAATGTATATATTTTTTAATTTTATTTTTATTTTATTTCAGTAATTTGCACGTGTTTATACAATTGTCTGGACATAATATTATATTAAGCCTGTATTATAATTTGTGAATTCTGATTTAGTGTTTATTTATTTTTCCAACAGATATAGGAGAGAAAAGTCTCGTTCAGATGCTAAAGATAAAAATGATAAATATACGCATAGTGAATATTCCTCTAGAATTGATGATAATAAAAAAACATATGACCACAAACGTGATTTTAAAAGAAATGTTGGTATTCCATATTTTAAATAAATACTTATGTATCTATATAATATATTTAATTAAAAAAAAAAAAAATTGTTTTAAAAATTTATAATATAAAACCGTAAGATAAAATATAATAAAAGTAACAAATATGTAAAATAATAACAAAACAAAGTTTGAAGTATTATTTAAGTTGTGTGTTAAAATTTGACCAGTTTTGATTTAAAAAAATCAATTTTACATTTTGGAACTGCAAATGCAAACCAATTACTTGACAGAATGTAAAATCAGAATTGGGGAGGGAAAATAATTTTTATAAATAATTATTTTATTAGGATGAGATAACAGATATAAAATTTTTATTTAAAAAATATTGGTACAGAATATTATTTTTAAAGTCTCTTTGTATATAAATGATATCTATAAATTTATTTTCCATAACTTAATTATAAATATCAACTCTTAAATAGAGTGCTAATGGAAATGTCGTTTTGGCTATTCAAAATTTAAGCATACTTAAATACAAATAAACTATATAATACTTTTTTTAAAGAATATTAGAGTAAGGTTGCTTTAATCCTTTTTTGGAGATGCTCTTTGTTACTAGCCCCTAATTTGACCAATATATAATGATATTACAATTTCATTTATGTTTATATTTACTGGCATTATTATAAGGAGATATTTCTGCTTAGCCTTGGTACTATAATTTCTTTGTTTCATTAAATTATTATTAGTTTTGAAAGCAACTAAGATTATTTATTTCTATTATTGTTTAAATTGCTGTGAATAAATCAAAAAAAAAAAAAAAAAAAAACTTCATATATTATAACATTTATTACTCCAGTTTTTGTTTTGTTCTTATATTTGTTAATTTATTATATTTTAATACAATTTTGGTATCTTCTATGTTAAAGGATTCTGGAAGCAACATAAAAAAATCAAGTGACAATATTTATGAATCTGACAGAAACGATAAGAAGATGTCTAAATATCATTCTCGAGATTCCTTAGATCCTCAAGATGAAATTGAGAAAGATAATGTGTAAGTTTTAGACTATAATATTATTGATGTTAATAACATTTATTTAGTGATTTGTTTATTTATTTAGACAAATTGATGATGAATCTTATTGGAGACAAAATTCTCTTAATAAAGATTACTACAAAGATGATTTACATTCATCAGGACTCTTCGTAAGTGTATTTAATACTAAATTTAATTATTTAATACTGATATTAATATCCACATTCCATTGAATGCCAGAGTAAGAAATATATTCCTGGTCCTATAACTCAAGAAAAGCTGGAGGCTTGTGAATTAACAAGTGAACCTAAGCGAAATTTAAATCAGCTGGTAAAAAGTGAAAGAAAGGATTCAAAGAAAAATGATCAAGTATGTACAGTCATATTTCCTTAAATTAAAGAGAATTGGTATTTTCATTAAAAGAATCAGTTTTTATTTTATCGACCATATGCATCTATCTTTGTATAATTGTTCTTTTATATAATTCAAATTTGTAGAACATAAAATTACTTTAATATATTTAAATGAAAAGGCAATATTTTGATAATTTATTTTTATGTCATGTTTTATTGTTTAGTTACTAATTTAGAAATTTATATTATTCAGATATTAATATTATATAGGTCAATTCCTAAAGAATTTTATAGTCTTTTTATATTTTGTGTATTCAGTAGTAATTGTTAATATATTTTTTGTTACTGTTACTAAAATGCATATATTATTTAGTTTTAAGATTATTTTTTATTTTGTGGTATTTCTATCAAATTAATTCTATGCGATGAACAATTTGTATTAATTATAAATATGATTTTCCTTTTATCTACAAATATATCATATATCTATTATTTTACACTATTTGTTATATTAAATTGATTCTTTGACTAAAGATTAATTTTAGAATTTGCTTGTATAAGCAGTATGATAACCAATCCTTCCATATTATTTTAGGGTGATGATTTATCAACTAAAGCTGAAACCGGTGTCTGGGATTTAGCTCCAACAAATAAAAATAAAATATTGCAAGAATTAAGTCAATCCAAAGAACAAGATTCAAAAGGTGGTAAATTTAGCCAAAAAAATGAAGATGATGCAAAATTATCAGGTATTTACACTAGTATTCATTAATAGATTTTATTTTTAAACAGTTTTTTTAGTTAATATCAAGAAACAGGAGCACAGAAGTTATTCTTGAAATTTATTTAAAATATTTAAAATAATTTCAACAATATTCAACAGAAATTGATGTAATTGATTTCTAAAAAAAATTGATTAAATTATATGTTGTATAAATGATATTGCCAATTAACGTAAATATAGTATAGAAATGCTTTTGGCTATTTCAAATCCAGAACATTTGCACCATTTTTGATTAGGTTATATCTTGTTTTAACAAATTTGGAAAGAGGAATGTCAACGATTTAGGTGCTCCTGTTACTTGGAGACGTAGAAATTTTAAAAAGTAACAACTAATCAAATAAAAATATTTCTAGAACCAAAATCATCTTTAGAAAACGATTCTGGTACTCATCATAAAGGCATGAGATCTGATCGCAATGTTGGATTACGTTCATATCAGAGTACCAATTCTAGAACAGTTTCTAGGTCTGGGCTAAATAGAAAAAATATATGGCCGGATTCATATGATGATCAAGGTCAGCGATCAAGAGTACCCCCTCGGCGGGATGATCGTAATCGAGGTGAAGATAGAAACAGGAATGATGAACGACACCGCGGAGATGATAGAAATAGAAATGACGACCGGAACAGAAATGAAGATCGAAATAGAGGCAGTAACCGTCAAAATGATAGATATTCTGAAAAATCATTGTTGCGTGGATACGTACAACGATCTGAACAGAGAGGTAGAGGACGTTTGAACAGCATTGAATCACGCATATTGAATGGTCGTACTGGCATTAAAAATAGTGTTGATGATAATGAGAAAAAAAAAACAAGTCAAAATTCTGGTCCCATTAGAAGTAAAAATTCATTGTCTAAGACACAGTCTAAAATGGATACATATGGAATGTCTGGAGATTCAAATCGTAGAAATAATGAAAATCGATATAGTTCAAGACAAAACAATAGACCATTAAATAGTCAAAAACAAGAAGACAATTGGGAATCTGTTAGTGAACAAAGTGATTATGAAGCTCAACCAAAAAGTACTACTCATCATCAAATTAGTCGTACATATTTAGCATCTTCAAGGTAATTAGTCTTGATCAATCTTTTATCCTTATTAATAATTTGTTCTTTATTTTAGGGGAGATAGAAGATCTAATTATGATAAAAAAGACCAGTCTAAAGAATCTGTTAGTAATGAAAAATCCAGTCAAAAGTTAACATCAACTATTTCTATTAATGACCCTAAGAATAATTACGGAGGTATAATTGATAAATATTAAGTTTGGTCAAAATTGTTATATTTCAATAATTTATTTGTTATTTTAGGAAGTTCTTCTCAGGATGGACGATCAAATAAAAAAGATGACCAGAGAAAATTGAATGAGTCACAACAAAAAAATCAACGTTTAACAAATCTAAGTAATCGTAAGGATCTTTCTAAATCATTATCCAGATCTAATCAAAATAGTGTAATAAAGCCAGGCCAAACAAGCCAGAGATATGAACGGCAAAAAAGTCAGCCTCTGATTAGTCAAGATGATTCAAATTTGCCTATTATTAAAGGTATATATAAAACATTACATTTTAAACCTCTATGTTTATGAATTAATTTATTAAAATAATGCATTTATTGTTACAGATGCTGTTGTAATGATTAGCAATAATCCTCCGCCTCCTCCACAAACCAATGCTTGGGACAAACCAATTACTCATGCGCTTCGATCACAATCACCTAATGTAAATAAGTCAGTAGCTCCACAATCTAATAACCGATCCAACAGGTATTTGCACATTAAATAATATTTTTTTGAATATGTTAAGCCCAATGTCATAATTTTTTTATTAGCATGTTAAGTTCAAATTTACAATAAAATCCATTTAAAACACAAATTTGTAAATTATTTTGTAGTTGCAAATTAATAAAATGTTTAATTTAATATTATATTAAAAAATATGTAACTTTGCTCAGAATCGTTTTTTTTTCATTTACCATGATTTATTGTTGCGTATGGCATAAAAAATAAACTACTCTTATATATATATATATATATATATATATATATATATGTATATATATACTACCTTTCCAACTTCCCATCTATCAGTTATTTTTGGAATTAAGTTATTATTACCTTCAATAAATTAATGTAATCGTATTCGATTTAACTTTAAAAAAATGTATTAGTACCTTATAGACTGATGAACGGTGTCTAAAATTGTTTGAAATTATGTGAAACTTTAAGTAAAATGTTAGTTTTTGTCTTATTATAATCTGATTAATTTGTAACAGTAAAATTTGTATAATTGTACTAAAAATGTTGGATTTCTTTATTTTCTGTTATTATAATGATTAACTAGGCTAATCTGTCTTTAAATTGTCAATAAAAATTAATTTAGGGCTAATATGCCATATTTACCATACTTAACTTCATACTTAACATCAAATCTTCACAGTATTTTATAGGCCTTGGTTTTTTTTTTTTTTTTTTTAGAAACTGCCCTAAATTTGTATTATTAGAAGTAGATTGTATTTTATTTAAATTTAATAGACAACAAAATTGCTTTTTATTTTTTGATCAGTAGACAGATTATGTTAATTAGATGATTGAATGAGATTGCTTTTAATTATTTGTCATAATAAATAGTATAGTGGTATCTTTTATTATTACAAAACTGTTATTTAGGCAAAATAATTGAATAGTAATCCTAATTGACATGGACTCAATAATTTTATATATTGCAAAAATATTCATTTTTTTTGGTACTTCTCTTTTTGTTCCTGGAATATATTCTTTGTGTAACAGGCAATTAAAATATCTACAAAACTAGTTTTAAAATAAAATAAATACTGTTAGTGAAAAGATGTGGTACAACAAAAATAGACATGCAGGTGTAGTCAAGTGTATACAGCATGTACTACTTAGTCGTCAATGTGTTTACTCAAACTTTATTACTTGGCACGCGTATAATTAGTTATTATTATCAAACATTGTATATCAGTGCACGTTATTACAATTTAAGGTTCCTTACTTATAGATAACCTTTTCAACTAGCCTATATAACACTCACAGGATCCTAATGACTTCATATGTTGAAATTGTTTCATTAAATTAGGCTCTATTAGGGAACATATATACATACTTTACAGAAAACCCTCTGTATGGTGAAAATGTATTACCAGTTACATTTCAAGTGTATGCTCAGTAAAAAAATTAGGACTAAGTCGCAGGTTTTGATATCCACATCATACTACCTTTTTTTTATAAATTTATTAGTGGAAAATAGAATTGTTATTTAGAAGATTCAAATTTATATAATTAATTTTTTTAGTGGAACTTCTTTACTTCTTTTATATTTAATATATAATTCATAATAATACAGTTTATTTATATCGCATTTCAGTTTAACAGAAATAAAAGAAATTCCTGCTCAGACATCTCAAAAGTTAACTTCAAATAAAGAAAAGGTATGCTTAATTTAGTATGCTTTAATTAATATCTTTAATTTGTATCTATTCAGTGTATTATAATTTATTTTTATTAACAAATTTATATATTTTATATTATATGATTTATATTTATAAAAGGTTATGGAAAATGGTATTCTTGATACTTCTCAAAGAATGGAAACAATTATATTTGAGAATACGACTTATAAATCAAACCCTTGTGGAGAATCTAAAAATAAATATAACTCAAATATTAAGCAACGTAATGAAAAAGGTAAAACCATTTTATTACTGATGACATTTTAAATTATTTATTAAACTACATTTTTTTTTTTTTTTTTAGATTCTTGTAATTTTAATGAAGATTCTCCAGATACTTGTTTTAGAGCATTTAAATCTTCAAATTCTGATGGCAAAGATTCTAAATTGAATGAGGCTGTACAGATGTCTATGAGTTTTAAGGTGTGTTAAAACTTATAATGATTTGAAACAAGACTAGTGTTAAACTTCTCTATTATCTACTCTATCTTATCCTGTATAAATTGATTATTAATATTGTATTAAGAAATTACTTACTAATGAATGAATACTGCTAATTATTTATTTGACATGATTAAATAGTAATTTAAAAAACAAGTAGTTGTTGTATGTATTATAGTTTTTATTATTATTATCATTAAATCAACAATAATTAGACTAGCAAAAATAAAACATTCTGTGTCTAGGTTTCTGTCATTGAAAAACTTAAATTAAAAAATAATTCACTATTGCTCTAATCTTTTAAATATGTTATTACATTATTTGTAATTAAGACAAATTTATATATTTAAAATTTAAATAATAACCGATTAGTCAAATACTAACATCATACTTGAAGGGAGATTCATATTTCATAGTATACAAGGGTGATTAATTAACTGTAAGACACTCATTATCTCGAAAAATATTTTATTTTTCATTTTTTTTTTTTTTTTTTTTTTTTTTTTTTTTTTTTTTTTTTTTTTTTTTTTTGTGGCCCTTATTTTTGTGATGAAACCACTACACACTTTTGATTTTCAAATGGCAAACTATATTAAAAATTCTATAAATAGATGTAGTTAAATACATTTTAATTTTCGTCAACCTGTTGTTGATGAGTTATTACTCTTTTAAAATTGTTGGTTTTTTTGGAAAAAGGTAATGAATGGTTATGTTTAGTTGATCATCAGCCTGGGGTGTGGATCAGATGGGATGCTTGAGCAATAGCCAATTAACTATCACATCCTACAAAATATTGTCCATTATTATAATATAATATGAATTAGTTAAAAAAATATTATTAAATACTAACCCAATATTCTGTGGAGAATTTCATATAGTTTTGTTTGTATGAGGTGTAGTTTCCTAAATAACTCCAACAAAAATAACTGACTAGCATTTAATTTTGCCTTTATCACCAAATCAATAGTGCCGACAAGTGCCATTCCTATAAAAGAAGGCAAACGAATATCATAAAGGTGCAATTATGATTAACATCTTAACACTTAAATTACTCATCAGTTATGACTTTCTAGACAACAATATTATGTATAGATCAATAGCAATTATAAGACAAGTTATGCTATGAACTAATGTTAATTATCGTTATCCTAATGATAATTAATTAGAAATAACATGCACATGTTAATTAAAAATTAGTATATTAGAATATTTGATACCAAACCTATTTAGTGTTAATTTCACAACAAGTGTTATCATGGAAAATCCAAGTTTACGCGGATACATCATTAAATATTTGATAATTGATTTTATTATACACATTTTTATTCTTATTAGTTAATAAAAAAAATAATAAATAAATTTTCAGAGACTTATCAATTATAAAATGTATATTTCAGATGACTTGTTTATTATATTAAATTAAGTAACATTCAATATTAATTTTGTTTGTGTATTCATTTATGGTTAATATAAATGTAGAATTATCTATTTATAATTATTTAGTAAACAAATTACATGATTATAGTCATTACTATTTGTGTGTTTATGACTGATTATTTGTATTAACTTATTCATATTATATGTTAAACATAATAAATAATTATATTTATGTTTAACCACCTCTTGACATAATGTTTTTGTAATTGGCTATACATTATTCCTTATATTCAAGCTTTTATATTTTAGAATGATGAAAGTTCAGATCTGAACCTTGGATTTGGTGATTTTGAACCTGATTTTACTCATAATGGTGGTCATTTATCCACAGAAAATAAAGATGTTATGGCCATACCATCTCATTCTAGATCAATGCATACCGGAACATCATTAGCAGCAAGTGATTTAAAATCTATGATAGCTGGCACTAAAAAGGTTATTTTCTTTTTTCTTTTTTTATATTTAATATTATATTTTTAACAGTAAAGTTGTTTAATTAGAAAATTAATATTAAATGTACCTATGTTTACTAATAATAATCTCAATTTATGTAATATATTTTGAAATTAAAATAATTATAAATGTACTATTGTAATTTGTACAAATTATTTTTTTTATTGAAAGTTTTAAGGCTAACAGCAATGGTTATTAGCCTACATAGACTAGGAGTGTAGGTGGTAAGATGTGATATTCAATAGACACAATTATTTACACTTTTTTACTTAAATTTATATTTTGAAAAAATTAGTAAATTACTTCTGTATTATCTTTATTGAGAGCTTGTTAGTGTAATGTAGAGATGGTGAAGATTCTTTGTGCTTTGTAGTATTTTGGGTATTTGGTCATGATATGATCAATAAAAAGGTTCACTTTGCATATGCCATATGTCGGGGCCAGCTCTTTAGTGATAAGGAAGGAGTGAGTTAGGTGTGTGTATGTCCTATTCTGACTCGAGTGATTATTATCTCATCTCCTTTTTTGAGATTTAAGGGAGGTTCCAATTGTGAATAGAGGGTTTTATGGTTCTTAGATTATTTGTAAGAGACATTTTTATCCAGTATTTCTGCCACACTTCTGTAATCTTGTGATTAATGATTTTGCTTGTCTCTGAGGGTGTGGTTAGATTTAATTTTTAGGCATTAAACCTAACTACATCTTCAGTAACACATCATTGACCTAAAGACTACAGTAGCATGGCAGAAATAATGGAAAAAAATGTCTCTTACAAACAAGCTAAGAACCATAGAACTTTTTATCCAAACATGGAATCTCCCCCTGAATCTCAAAAGAACTTTTAGTATGTCTATCTTTAGACGTATTTGTATCCCCCATTCATTCTATAGTTATATTTTGTATGAACTTTACATTTAATTTAAATTTAATTTGATTTATATGGAAAATAAAATCAAATATTTTAGATTACTTATAGTTATATTGTTGTCTTTGAAGGTTTGGGATGATAAACCGGAATCTAATCAACAAATTCAACAAAATATTGCTGAAAATACTTTTAGTACAGTTTATAGTACTGCAAGTAGTGGACAACATGAAAAATCTGAAAGCTCTGTTATCGATGAACAAAGAGTTCATAGCCAGCAAGTGTACAGGTATGTACTTTGGTACGTGACACTTTTTGTTGTAATTAACAAGTATGATTTTAAAATCTATATATAGGCCACTATTTAACACCTATAACTATAATCTTCCCCTTTCTAATTATAAATGTTATATTATTATCATGATATTTATAATACCACTTATAAATAATTTAAATAATTTTTAATTTTAGTTCAGCACCTCAGTTACAAAATGTTGCTGGGTCATACATTCCAGTGTCCATGGCTGCATCGAATCAACTCAAACAAGATCCAAATTCTGCTACTACAAACGTATGCAAGGTAAATACTTGGCTGTCAATAAGGTAATATATCATTTATAATATTTTGATATTTCTTAAGGTTAAACCTCAACCGCAGGGCACATTATCACCCCCATTGAGTCAACAACAACAACAGCAGCAACAACAGCAACAACAACAGCAACAACAACAGCAACAACAGCAGTCATCAACAAGTACCCATGTGTTCAGTTCTACAACTCCACAGCCACATACTTCAACTACTCCACTGGCCAATACTATACAGACACAAGCAACACACATGAATTTCCAAGTAATTATAATGAATTACAATATTTAATTAAATGTAATTGCATTTACTATACCTTTAATATCAATCATAATTTCAAAATTTTTTTTAGTGAAAATCTTAATTTTTTTTTTTTTAATTGCATACTAGTTTTTGCACCACACTCTTTGTCTTGATGTACGCATCCTAATAAAAATATTTGTATCTACTAATTTTAGATAATGATGGAAAATGGTGATGGTGTACCTGACATGTATGGTCAACATATTTTAAAACAACAGCAAACACATTTAATATTAAATACAAATAATAAAACTGGAGTAGAAATGTTAACTAAACAACAATTTGTATCTGCTGCTCCCGGACCATCACCATCATCTGCTATGTTGTTTAATTCAGCTCAACAGCATTTAATGCCACCACCATCACCATCTGCACCTCAAGTATATCAAACTATGTTAGAACCTTCTCAAACCGTAAGTTAAAAAAAAATATTGTTTTAGAGAAATCAATAACATAACAAAATATATATATTTAATACAAGTAAAATAAAAAAGGTAGGATACTGTTTATAGATGAGCCACTCTTATATGTGGAATGTTAGAATGGTAGAATACATAGAGAAATTTAATTTCTATCTGTACGCAGCAATAAATCAATGCTTACAAAAACTATTCTTATTGATGTTCTGGTAAACATATTTTGAAATTATGGTATTTTATGGTTTTTATCAAAACTTAAATTGTTTAACATTACATTATGCTACAATTTTTTATTTTTACCTCTCTAAGTTCAAATTGTAAGGTAAAATTTTCAAGCATTTATTTCTGCTTAAAACAATTTATTCTTTTAACATCAAAAATAAAAACTAAGTGCTTGTTTAAATAGATCAATACTCACCAGAATGTTTTGAAATAATGTCCACGAGCTAATATTAATATTCTGTACAAATTTCAGGTCTCTACAATTACTTTAAACTGAATTACAACAAGAAAACATAATTAATAATAAAGAAACTGATGTTACTATAAATTTTCCTGGTTTTTTTTTTAACATTTATAGATCAAACCCAATAATGAAAATCAAAATTGAGCCCTCCCCAATAAACCAACTAGATCCTAACTAGAACCAAAATGCTTTCAGAAAAATTGCTATACCTTAAAAGCAGAGCAAAAGTGAATCAGATAGAATCTAAAATATGTATTGAAATTTATCCTTGAGTCTTATATATATATATAGTGTGTAGATGGTTTTTTGAAAACAAAATTGGTCGTAAAAATACACATCCTACATAATAATACTCCAAGCAAAGTTTTTTCCTACATATTTTATATTTTATTTTTTTTATATATATATATTACATTTATTTTCAGTTATATTCAGTTTACTTATCTATGGGATATATTAATTACACTTTGTTGTAATAGTATAATAGTAAAATTAAATTAAAGTAAGGCACTTTTAAAAGGGTATTAGTATCTCGTATAGTGTTGATTATAAACAAAGAAGTTATTTCTATGAATACAGCTTACTAAAATAGTAAATACTAATTTGTCTTTTATATCACCATATATTATTAACGGTTCTATACTTTGTACATCAAGGTATCATTTAAACTTTTTTCTTTTTAAATCAATTTTGGCCTCTGTATGTTAAAATAAAAAAAAATAGCCATAACAAATGTTTAAAAAGTAAATTCTTTTCTATTTAATTACCTACACAAATTAAATCGGTTCTAAAATTTATTCATGTAATTAATTATATTTATTTTAAATTCGAGGTTTTGGGTACTACTACACGGTCTCCTTTTAACCAATTTCCTTATGGTCTTCAATCAAATGGAATAAATCAGAGTTCACCTCAATATAATCCATCAATGTTTATTCACGCCACTACCCCAGCTGGTCAAGGTGGCTCAGAAGTATTTCAATCTTCTATGTCCCCCTATAGAATGGGACCGGTGTGTAAAATAATAAATATATTTTCTTTTTAGCAAAATTATTAATTAAAAAATGTCGTATTTTTTTTTTTTAAAGGCTTACAACAATGCACAACACATGAATACAAATATGAATTCAGTATTAATACCCAGTAGTACTAATTCTTCGTCTTCACATGCAAAACAGTCTTCACAGCAATTGGGAACAATTGGAAATAAAACCACATACAATGCTACAACACCTCAGCCTTCATCAGTAACATTTTAAATTTTTTCTTGCTGTAAATAATTTTCTTTAAATATTGTGTCATCTTTTAGTTTGTGGTGCAGTATGAACCTATGTTTAATCAACAATTTAATTCCATAAATAATCAACGAGGAACACCATTACCATCATCATCATCATTGTATTCTACTAATTCAGCTAGTAAGTTTTTCTTATAAAGCTAATTTGATTTTTAAATATTAAACTATGTTTATAATATTTAGCGGGACCCTCAAATCCTAATTATATTCCTAATGTTACCTCTGCATTTCAACCACAAGTTGTACCTGGTGCATCTGGTGGCAACACATTTGGAATACCTACTGCTTTTGGTTCTCAAAACGCACCACCACCAAATATGCAAAATTATACATCTCAGGTAATTCTAGAGTGACCTATTCAAAATTAGTAAATACTGTTAATAGTTATGTAATTTTGGCTAAATGTATAAATAGTAAATAGTTATATATATATATATATTGTACGGAATGATAATGATTTTAACATTAAAACCTGGCAAGGCCTGTGTTTGCATGTACACAACACATGTGCCTGGCGATTTCGTATCAACTACCCTTATGATATTATTCTAATCATAGTTGAATTATACTAAAATTGGTTTACTGGTTTTTTTTTTATTATTATTATTATTATTAAATGCCTATAATATATAATTATCATCAGTTTCGTTATAAATTGTATGCAAACCTATTAATTGGCTGCGACCAATCGTTCATGTGTCATAAAATGCATCATAATTTTCAAGAAGTGATGCCCCTTTTTTTATCTGTTTAATATCGAGAAGAAATAAATCAACAATACAATGTATTTGCACCAAAGGAATAAATATTTTTGTATAAATGCATGCCTGAAAATAAATAATTTACCATGGTATTTTAGAGCACATTTCAGCTATAGCCAACAGGAGCAGCGAATGGGTTAAAAATTGTTATATAAAATATAAACCTGATTAGTATTTAGTATTAATTTTTAAATTATTTACTTTACGAATTATAATCCATTTTTTATACCAGTATCGTCAAATGCCATACATGAAAGGTAATCTGGGTGGAAATGGAAATGACCTCCAAAAATCTGGTATTACTAATCAACAAGATTTAGGAAATCCAATGTTTTCTACAAACTTATTCAGGCAACAGCCATTTTTTGATAGTAAGTTAATATTATGTCATTGTAAAACTAATATCACCATGTAATATAATTTTTTTCATTTGTAGCAAATAAACCATTGATGAATTCAAATCAGCAAACTCATCAGGCTATGCAAAGCAAATATAATAACTATCAAGTCTCTGCATCACAAAATAATCAGTTGGTAAGCTAACAAAACCTTTTCGATATATATATTTATTCTTAGCTAGGATTGGCAAGTATCTTGACTGTAATTATTGTACTTTTAGCCACTAATGCAACAGCCCAGAGTGAATATAAACACTAACAATAGTGGAACTACGGCTGGTAATATTGCACCACAATATCCATCACCTATACAGAGGCCAGTATCAGCGTTTCAACATAATTTACAGCGAATGCCTCCTCCGCAAAACATGCGAATGCAATCAAGCTGTGCACCTATACAACACTTAATGAACAAAAGTCAAAATACAAATAACTATTTTGTATCCAATGCAGGTACACAAATATATGTTTTCTTCAAATTTTAAGGATGATTTAATTTTCATTTGTTGATCGCCAGTTAATTTTAAAATTTGCATTGTTTATATAATGTATATATTTTTTGCCTAGGTTTGATTGTTGAACCTCCATTGCCCTTACCTAATAAAATTGATAATTCTAATGTGAACGTTGATTCAAAAGCCGAAGAAAAAATTGATAGTAGTTCCAAACCACAAAACACAGAATGTAAAGATGACAAACCGTTGGCAGTCAATGAATAATGCATGTTATCATTTTTTTATGAATATGCGTGTAGACTAAGCATCATGTTATATGAACTTATTTGTTCTTCTATGCATGTCGCTAAATTATAAATAGTTGTGTTCTTTAGAAAACAATTTTTATATATATAAATATATATATATATATATATGTATGTGTGTGTGTATATATGTTTATTTATATGTATACATACATACATATATACATATATAATTGAGAAAAAATGTATCGTATATTAATTTATGTCATAAGACTATCCCAAACCGTGTTTCGAGAATTCTTGTACGCTATTTATTTGTATTAAGAATATTTTTTCTGTGTCAATTTTTTTATCATTATTATTATTTAAAATATATGAATAATTATATAATAATTAACAACTTAAAAAAAAAAGTTGTACTATTCATTTGTAGGTGTTCAATTATGTATATTCGGGTTGATCATTTTCTTCTTAAAATAGTACAAAATATAAATATATATATGTAATCTGAATATTGATAGTATCAATTTATAAAAAAAAAAAAATCTATTGGTACAAGAAATTATTACCCAGCAAATGGACAAGAACAAAATGATTAGTTTTATTTGTAATTTGTATTTGAAAATAGTAATTGTGCAAAAATAATGCCGACATAAATTTGTATGCTTGTTATTATTAGAATGTTAACAATTTAATATTACATTTTATATTTATTCATTTTATTCAACTTAAATATTAGATATTTTTTTTTTTATTATTTTCATTTATAACTATTAACTATAAGCAATTTTTTTTTTTACTTTATACATTTCCCTCTTCCCTTCATCAATAGTTGATCTATAAATTAATTTTTGTAAGAAAACAATATCATACTCTGGAGAAACATACTAATCCTTTACATATGTAATTTTAATTTTTTTTTTTCCAAGTGAAGTGTAAGTTCAGATTTTAAAAAGATTTCGTAATAGACAACAAATAAATTTAAAAATTAAAACGGAAAAAATAAAAAAACATTTTATTCCCAATGTATTGGTTTTGTTTTTATTATTTCTTCAAATACATATCTACATACAGAATATTAAAGCACAGATCAGTATTATTGATGTATAAGAACCATAAGGAAAATGTTGAGCCCTAAAGTCCTATTAATTCAACTATAGTAATACGAGATTGTTTTTTATTTTGGACATTTTCTAAACCATATTATTTACAACATAGAAATCCTGATGACTACTGCTGAACATGATTGTTATGACCTGTTTATTCAACAGTTATTATATTGAAAATTAATTGATATCATATCAGATTATATTCAGACTAATTGAGATATTTTTACATGATATATTTTAATACTAAAAACACCTTTTCTAAGTGAAAACTTTCCTATCAGGCAACAACGTAATAGCACTTTCTGTACTAATAAATGATTGAGTTATATAATGTACTCAAACGAGTAAGGATCTACCCATTTTTAATCCAAAAATTACACTAATATTGTTATAATAAATTTGTAGGGATATAATATAGTATTCTGTTTTTAAGGTTTCCCTAGAAAAAATATTCTGGTTACACTTCTATATTGTGTAGAAGTTTAAAGATATAAATCAAAGTACACACAATAAATCATTAAAACTTATTTTTATTCCAAACCTTTAAAAAATTAATTGTACTGAAAAATATATTCATTTAAATTTTACAGAAAAATTGAGATGATAAATATACTTATTTATGTACTTGCTGAAAAATTGATATAAATTTTAATTATCCATTAATATTATAACTTTGTTAAATAATAAACTAAAGAAAAATAATATAAACATAGTAGTTATAATAATTAGGATGTTGGAAGTTCATTGATCGGAGTTACAAACTTAAAGTCTTCAGGAAATAGTAAACTAGCATTGGCCAATATCAATTTGTATGACTGCTTAATAGTAACTTCTGCAACTCCAGCAATGTCACCGATTTCTTTTTGAGAACGTTTTTCATCAGACGCTTGAGAAGCCATAAATATTGCTGCAGCTGCTACTGATATTGGTGAACGACCTGGTACAATATCAAATTCAACAGCTTTTTTAGCAATATGAGTGGCTGCTCTCTGAACCATGTTAGGTAATCCCAAATTACAACAAAATCTTGACATGAAATCTCCTGTTGTTATCAAATCTACACTAGTTTCTAAAGCCTTCAATATTAGCTTGAAAACTCGTCCAATTTCTTTTTTACTGACTTTGCTTACAGCACAAATTTCTTTAAATGTACGTGGCACACCTTCTTGTCTACAAGCAATGTATAAACTTGCTGATGCAATAGCATCATTTGAACGACCTTTAAGATTTTTTCCATCATGCACTTGTTTGAACAAAACATTAGCTCTGTCCACAATATTTCTTGGCAAATTAATACGATCAGCCATAAGACCAATTTCTCTATACGCATTAAGTAGAGAACGATTGGTTGAATTAACCATACCTTTATTTTTGTATTTCATGCCACCAAACTCATCAAATGATGCATCTCCCCTAGAAGGACCAACCAATGTTGATAAGTCAGAACCATTAAGTAGTGGATTTTCTGCACCTCCCACACGAGAAGGATCAGCACCATTACTGCCTTTATCATTACTGAATGTTCTCCATTCAGAGCCGACATCGATCACTCGATCACCGACCACAAGACCGCATTCAGAACATATTTGATCGCCTGCTCTGTAGTCTTCAATCAACGGAGCATCTGGATGCTGTTGACATTGTACTATATAGGAAAAAAACATTAATAATTGCATTCAAAATTAGTGAAAATATAAACGGCAAATTGAATCAGAATACTCACCTAAATTTTTCGCCATCGTCTAAATACTTGGGATTGCGATGTGACAAAAAAAAAGAAACATGTACGACTGTTGTTGTCTACTCGGTTATGGTCGACGTTATCTTTAAACCGTAGTTCATAAATAAAATAACCTAAAGTAAAATATATCAATACCAACACAACTTAATGCCTAAATTCTATTTTGGTTTTAATAATTCCAATGTTTTGTTTGGGACATTTGTAGTTTGGATCAAACTCCAAACCAATAGAGTTAAAGTAATGATTGATAAATATTTATCACTTACCGTAACCACATATAACCAGCGTTATATACGCGTGATTAGTGCTACGTCATGCTCTTCTTATCAGTCCGTTATTAGTAATAATCGGATCATTTTGGATAGGGAACGGCACCTCTATATTACTCTGTGTAGGTCATGTGCTAACATTGAACATAGTAACATAGTTTCTCTATGGTCATTGGTCATGCATACGCCGTCATTGGAGGAACCGGAAAGAGAGATTAACTATTCCATGACAAATACAATATAACCAAAAATCTGTTATACCCTCGTATACTCCTGAACTTGTATTTTACAAAACTGTCTGCCAGAAAAGAACGTTTATGGAACTCTGTAGATAATAAACGAATAAATAGGCCATAGATTAAATTAGTCATTTTTTTTAAAGTAACAAGTAATTCAAGTAAAATGGTTCATCAATGTGCCGTGTGCTATACTAACAGCAGGAATAACAAAGAAGTTTCCTTTCATAAGTTCGTATGCCATACTATTCTATTCATATAATTACATAGGCTTATAGTGAAATATGTTATTTTTACAGTTTTCCAAAAGATATAGGTAAAAAAACATTGTGGCTTAAAGCGCCTAATTTGACTTTGGTATCCCGTTGGGATAAAGTTTGTAGCATACATTTTGATGTTAATAATTTTATATTTAGCAATATCCGTAAAATTCTTCAACCGACTGCAGTACCTACTAGGTTAGGATACTGAAAAAATTTAATTACTATAAAATAAGGAAAAATTGAGAAATAATATATTTTTACTTTTTAGAAATTATAACCCAAAAAGAGCCATAGTCCATATCTCACACATATACAATGCAATTATCAGACTTTCGTATTTCCCATTGCTTTGGAAATTTTCATCTATAATATTAGTCCCTAAACTAAATAAACCTCTTGATCTTCCTTCATCCTATTGTCCAATTAGTCTCTTACCATTCTTCGCTAAAATACTGGAAAGGTTAATTCCAAAACGTATAGTACCCATTATTATTGAAAATAATGTGCTGCCTGATACCCAATTCAGATTCTGTGCTTCCAATTCGACTATACATCAAGTTGACGCTATTTCCTATGCGCTGGAACAAAAATTATACTGTACGTGTGTGTTCTTAGACATCTCCCAAGCATTTGATAAAGTTTGGCATGATGGCCTATTGTATAAGCTTAAAAGATTCCTTCCGCCTGCTTACTATTTAATTATATAATCGTATCTCTCAGAACATCATTTTCAAATTCGCTACGGTTATGCTTTCTCCAATATAGCAGTTATAAACGCAGGTGTTCCTCAAGGCGGCATATTATCCCCTATTCTATATAACATTTATGCTTCTGACCAACCAACCACTCCCTATACGTCAGTAGCCGACTATGCAGATGACAGAGCTATAATTTCCATCAACAACGATCCTCTCACTACCTCCTCAAATCTACAAAATCATCTTGCCTACATGGAAAACTGGTTTACCAAATGGAGTTTCAAAGTAAACCATAGCAAATCCATTCACATTACCTTCACCCCAGACAGGCTCCGTGTCCAAATGTATCTATATGGTACACCCATTCCTACTTCTCTTACCATTAAATATCTTGGTCTAACACTTGATCAAAGACTTACTTGGGCCCACCATATAAGAACCAAAAGACTAGCTCTAAATAATCGCTCACGCATGCTTAAAACGATATTATGCAATAATAAATACACCTCCATGCGCACCAAACTTCTTATATATAAAAGTCTACTCAAACCAATGTGGATGTACAGATTGCAGTTATGGGGTTGTGCAAAAAAGACAAACCTTAACAAAATTCAAGCATTCCAAAACATTGCTCTAAGGAAATTAACAAATGCACCTCCTTATGTCTTAAATGTTTCCCTTCATTCAGATCTTAAATTAAAAACAATAGCTGAAGAATCCAAATGTTTTTATAAAAGATTCTACAACCACCTAAGCACTCATTCGAATCCACTAATCAAACAATTGGCCTCCGCTACCATACCAGGTAATCCCCCAAGACGCCTAAAGCGCAAGTGGTGTCGTGATTTGTTACAATAAAATACAAAAAAAATAATAATAATAATAATTTAAGTAAATAATTAATAACCATAGAAAGTGTCATCAATGGGTGGCTCCTTTCATCAAATTATTTTCCTGTGAATGTACTTTTAGCATATATTCTTATTGTATAAATGATACAGATTGTATATTACTTGTAAAAAAAAAAAAAAAAAAAAAAAAAAAAAAAAAAAATTATAAATTTATAGAAGAACATAATTAAGTTGATAAACAGAAAGTATCAACTATTAGACCAACAGGTGTAAGGTTGGTAAATATTTAAAATGTTAACATACACATTTATTAACATTTGTTTAAATTATTTAATTTTTTAAATCATTGAACATTTCAATAATTTCTGAAATGTATGACAGTTTACCCTCTACTTCAAGAACAAAAACGTTTGTTTTAAGTGTTTATTTTTAACAGCTATTTAATTAACAATACATAATATGAAATTTTAATTCCAGTTATATAAATGTAAACATTGTTGAAATTTCTCGGCCATCTTCATTTAATCTGTACTAATGTGGAAATGATATCTCCATCAAGACAAAATGGAAGGATTTTGAACCCCGGCCGAATAGAGAATTCAAGTGACAACGATTTTTCAACTCTCAAAAGAAGAAATAATTTTGCAAAAGTGATATTGTTACCAAAAAAAATAAGGTTTGGAATCCTAGCAGAATAGGGGATTTAAGTGATGAAGATTTTTTGACTCCCAAAAAAAGAAGAATTAATCTTTGTTTAATAAAAAACTCTGTGATAAAAAAATAAAATATTGAACCAAAGAAATCAACAACTAAAAAAAAAGTATCTTCTTTGTTGGATATAATCAATGAATTACAAAATACATTGCTAACTTCTGAACATGTTGCTATAAATTTGGAAGTACCTATATTATAAAAATAATACAAAGTGATTATTTTATCATGCACCATTTATTACTCAGGGTAGTTTACTGATGTATATTGTATACATCAGATTACCAAATACCATGATATTTCCAACAATTACCAATATTTCCGTGATTACTAAACATTAGTGCACTGATTTCCATTAACTTCACTTGTAACCAATATATTACATACATGCAATTAAAAAAAATAATAGCCACTACTAAGGATAATAAGTTTCTTCACAAATTTTAATACCTACCTCATGAATTTAAATTTGTTATTAATTTAAACTTTAACTTAGAACCAGGGGTTCTATTCAATATGGATACCACCATCCTAAATCTGACCCTGGGTACAGAGGCTGTTGATCCACTACTTGAAATTATGTAAAAATATTTTCAAATTGTTAATAGTTTATGAATTAATGAGTGGTTCATGATAAAAAAAACCATACTGTATAAGGGACCACTGCAACAATAAGACAGGTCAACTTTTCAAAATTGTACGAAGATAAAAGCTGACAAAAATCACTTATTTTAGTAACGAGTAATGAAAAGTTAATAAAACATAACAAAATTTGTAAATATTTTTTTTTTAAATTAAAATATTAAATAATAGTATAATATATATATTAATACTTTTTTTTTGTTTTTTGATAATTAGTCCTAAATGTGATTATAACGAATCTTTATAACTGTGGTGTTGAAAACCCTTGACTCATTTTAGGTTATTGCTGGAATTATTATTTAGTGGTGTAAGAAATATGTCTTTTTTAGAAACCATCATTGTTGAACAGAACGAGTCTGTCTTAATATGCACAGCGATTCAATAGTACTGTATAAACCTTTTATTTTTTAAATTCTAAACTTAATTGAGTTACCTGGCATTTTTTATGAACGTTTAAAAACCTTAATACAGATCCTTCTGTAGATGTTTGAAATATCTCAAACAAACTACTGCAATATCTGGACAAGCATAATAGTGGTCATGAACATAATATAATACTAAGGACTGGCATTTAATATAGAGGAGTTGAACTCTTAATATTTTGTATGCAAAATCACAGCGGATAACTAGTAGTGTGTTACTAATATTGCTTATATTATGTTCGTAAATGCAATGTTCAACTGTTTTAGATGCAAGATGTACTAGATTCACTTGTAATTAACAATTATTGTACACATTGTAGATACTTTATTATGATATAAAGTATTTATAACAATTCAATTTCAATAAAGTATTATAAGATTTCTAAATATATTTACAGCTGATTAAGAACTGATGATATAAATAATTTTGAGTAATTTATAGTAGCAATTGTTTTTACTATGATATTTATATTTGTTCTGTTAACACTCGTCAACTAGAAATTCTCGTCTATAGGTGAAGCTCTTTTGTCAATACTTGTTAATATGGCGATAAGCATATTTTTTTTAATTCTATAAACACAAATAAAGAATAAAATATAGAAACACTAAAAAAGTGTATAAAATTGTACATTTTACACAAGTAATATATATATTTTTTTTTTTCCGTGTGATAAGGTTGCTTGGGCTATCCATTCCTTATTATCTATAGATAAATATATTTATCACTTATGGCCAATAAGTATGTGTTTGATTGTTCAAACAGAATACTGTGATTTAGATGCCTATTGTTTAATTTTACAAATTGTCATATCAGTAAAGTTATATTAAAGATCAATTGACAAATCAGTTATCTCATAATGTCGTTTAACTTGCAATCACATACAATAAGCCAAAGGAAAAGTTTAAAAGTAAAAGGTACCAAAACATCAGTAACCAAAAATCAAATTCTTATTTCTACAGGAATTGTATCTCTGGACGCTGTTTTAGGTAAAAAAGTGTAAATTATTACCTACCTATTATATATAATCAATATATTATGACTGATTTACTCTTATTAACTAGGTATTCACTTTTCTATATTTTAGATGGTGGTATTGCAATAGGAACCTTGGCTATTGTAGGTAAGTTTTCATAACTTTCTATAAATTTAACAAATGATTTTGAATTTAAAAAAATAAAACATCTTACACTTTCAAATTATTAATTTAAATTGTAAAATATTTGAATTTAGTCTTTATTACTTACTTACTAGTTAATAATTAATCAAGTTATTTGTTGTGTTTACAGAAGACGACAATTATGGTCGAAATGCTGATTTGATTACAAAACATTTTATTGCTGAAGGAGTTGTTTGTGATCATTCGATTTTAATAGTTGATGGTGAAAAAAACCCTGAAATAATTGTAAGTAATTTGAACTATATTATGTATTATACATTTATTGAATAATACTATTTTGAATACATTACAATTAATAAATTATTAAATTAATATTAAATAAAATTTGCAGGGTGAGACAAAATTATGGATACATTATGTAATATTCCTTTTTATAGACTCTTAAATGTTATAAGTTAACATTAAACATAAATTTTTTCCTATAATACAATATTTTGTTAAATTTAATACAGAGTTATCTGTATCTATAGCTTATTATTTACCAAGATATTTATAGTTTTTAATATATGCTAACCTTCAATGATGAAAATAAATTGTTTTAGTATTGTGTATTATGGTTTAAAAACAAAATTTCAACTTAAAAGTTACTCTAGTCTGAAAATTTTAATGTTTTCAATCACTTAAAACTTGATAATAAAATAAATATAATTAAATTAAGTTTTACAATTAACTTAAAACCAATTTTTAATGTTTGTATTACATTATGCATTATTTATATAATGCAACTCGAGTATATATTTGAGTGTAGTTGAATTGAAAATAGTCAGACTTATGTTTATAATTGATTTAATGTTTTAGGCCAATAATTTACCAAAACCTACTCAGGAAGAAAGTTTTCAACCAACAGACATTTCTGAAGATTTTAAAATAGCATGGCGGTATAGTCAAAATCCATTATATGACTCTAAACCACATCACACATCTATATCTTTTGGTCATACCTATGATATGTCAGCAAAAATTCCTCTTGATGAATTACAAAACATTAAGTATTGGCCTAATAAAGAATCCCATGGTATTTATATTTTAATTACATAAATATAAAATAAACATATATATAGTAATTGGTTAAAGAGTCACAGAATATACATTTTTCATTGTTAAATTATAATTTAGACAATTTTATTTATAACTGAATTATATTTATTTTAATTAAATAAATATACTTTATTTTAACATATGGGAGAGATGTTGGTAGGAGTACTAGAAAACTTTTAATTGGTTATATTTTTAAAATTATTTTTATAGTATAAATTTTTTTGATGGAATTTTAAATTATGAATTTTGCCTAGGTACAAGTTATGCTGAGCTTTTAGAATATATTAATAAAATTATAACTAAAGATGGTTTTAGTATAAAGATTCCAGTTGAACAAAGACGAGTATTAAGAATAACAATAAGTAATTTATTTTCACCAATTTGGGATTCTAATGAAATGGATATTATTACTTTTTTGTACAAGCTTCGATTTCTTATACGTTCGTCATATGCTACTTGTCTTCTAACAACTTGTACTCAAATAATTAATGATGTAAGATTAATTATTATATATTTAGTTTTATTTTTTTTTAATTTTTTTTTTTTTTTTTACCAGTTACTTAAATGCCGAATGGAACATTTCGTGGATACAGTGCTAATTATTAAACCAATGGAATTAAGTTCTTGTGCTGATTATAATGGAAAGCTCATCATTAGTAAATTAGCATCATTTAATACATTTTTATATGAACCGTTATCTGTTGATTGGGCTACAAAACTCACAAAGAAAAAATTATGTGTTGAGGTATTGTTTATATTTTTGTTTTTTAACTTTTGAGGAAAGATAGAGAAAAGCGAGTATGACTGACATATTATTCTGTTGGTAATTTTAGAATAAAGCCAGGAGAAAAGTGGTTCGCCTACATCAAGAATGTTTAAAGTTTTGATGAGTAATTTGTGATTAACTTAGTTAAACACTTTAGAAAAGTCGATGTAGATAATATCTACCTGGCTCTAGACGGCAAAGGAGTTGAGTATGAAAGAAATGATTACAAGATTTCAGGTGATTGTAGAGAAACCAGGATGGCAGCCGTGTTGTTCATCGATGAGAATGTGATTAAGTGAAGGACGATTGTAATTAAGAAAGAGAGATTCAAAAATGTAGGATAAATGAAGAAGGATAGTTATAGATTGATAATTGGTTACATACACACAACTGCTGGATTTGTTAATAGGAGTCACAGAACCCAGTTTAAGAACAGAAAGGGAAATTCTGGAATTGATGGATTTATTAAATATAGAAGAGATAAAGGTAAGCAACAGAGAAAAAAATCAATAAAAAATTACCCTAAATATACTATCAGGACCGGAAAACTGCTGGTTCCATAAGGATTCAAAGCATTGGAGATATTTGTAGGAAAACATGTGACATTGTAAGAAAGAGAGAAGAATAGTGTAAGGTAATTAAAATTAGTAAAGGAGTCAGAATTTAGGGTATGGGAGTATGTTGAATAAAAACATTTGAGAACAGGTTTTCAACCATAGAGAAACAGTCGGTAGTTATGTCAACATAAGTGAATTTAGGGGAGATAAGAGGCAAAGAACAGGTTTTATGGAAAAACTTAAAAAGGATCAGTTTTAGAAGGGAGAAGACTGTACAGAAGATGAAATCGCAGAAACACTGCTTTGATAAGAGCATATATTTAAACTCTCTCTAAGGCCCTTAGGCTCAGGCCCTTTTTAATATAAATTATATTTCGCATATTTTGAATATTAGAAAGTATAAAATAATATTTAAATGGCATTAAACTTATGTTACATTAGTTTTAAAAAATAGAAACCTATAATCCTAGTTAATTGGCATTTGAAATGTATTTATTTGTTTAGAAATTACATCTTCCACCATACTTAAATAATGACAATGATGAAGAAAACATTCGTAATACAAAAATGTCATGTGCTTCAACAACATCTGTGTTAAATTTTTAATTTGTTTTTATTTTATAAGTATTTAAAATATGTAAAATGTATTAAAAATAAAATATATGCATTTTTTTTTTTATTTGTTAATCATGCAAAATTATGTTATTTGTATTTTGTTGATAATTGAGTAATTTTCTACATTGTTGTAAATAATACAAGCTTGTAAACATAAATGTCTATTTAAAATAAATCTATATCATATTTTATTTTTAAAGTCCATGTCGGGAGCAGTAGCAGCTGATTTAAAAGTATTTGTTATAACTGGGGATCGGATGTTGTTGAATTTACAACTTATCTATTATTGCTAAGTATGTTTTAAACCTGTTCCATACAAATTCAAGTTAAAATCTAATCATTTTTAATGCAACTTTTTGCAATTATCAATATATTTTTAATTCTATTGTTATTTCACATTTATAGTACTATTTTTAATAGTTTTCAACTGTGTGTCAATTATTACTATTAATGTATAGATATGGTATAATAAGATCATTTCCCTAAGGTAAAGTTTAAAATATAATAATAATAATTGTTTAAAATTAAATATGGATATGTGACAACCATATAAATAATTTATCTTCAGTCATTTGGTGAATTTAAAGTGATTGGATATACAATTACCGAACAATAATAATTTAAATCCCCCACCACCTATCATAAACCTACATGGTGGCAAAAGTTCACAGTTGACATATTAACCAAATGGTCTAGGTTTTTTATCAGTAAGTTCATTTCTGCCACTTAAATTTTAAAACAGAAAATATGTATTCATATTTTAAACTAAGTTTATATGATATTATTTAATACATTTTTTTTTATTATCTATTTAAATAATCATTATTTTAATTACTCAGGAATTCAATAAATTATTTTCAATTTTAAATGACACAAATAATTAAATGATAATAATAATTATAAGTACTTTTGTGTCACAAATAAATCCGTAACGGGGACCTATTTGGCTTATTATCTGTCTTGTATTATTATTGCCTACATAAAATCGTATATACACATGATTTAATAGGCTTACTAAGTGATGGGTGAAAAAAATAAATTTCGACATAGAGTTACTATTAATGACTGGCACAAAAAGATAACATTTTTTAATATACAAATTAATAATACATTTTTTTTTTTTAAAAATTGTAAAATATTTATAATATACACACTATGTATAAATCACATTAGTCAATGCCCGTTCATAGTCATAACATTTTTTTATATATATAGTTATTTGAATTTCCAATACATTTTATTAGATTTACATTTATATTTAGGTTTTAAACGATATTTATGAAAATCAAAACCTGTTTAGATGATTTAAAATTAAACCGCTATGTTACTGTTGCTCTTATAGAGATTTTATTGTTGGTCTATTTCTTTCGGTATTACCATTGTGGCCGGGTATACAAAAAAAAAAAAATGCAATTATGAGTGTTTCTGAAATGTTGGTAACATTATGATTGGACTTAGAATAAATACAAAATTTATTGAAAGAATTTCAAGAAGAATATGTGCTATCTTGTTTTTTCAATTCAAGGTTATGATCTATAAACCTCGATCAACATCTTCGTCTTGGTCTGCAGATTAAATCATTATCAATTAATGATAAAATATGTTTAAACCCAGACATTTTCCTAGTTTAACTCCTCTTCCAAACGGACGTTTTAATTTAAGCTCAAAAATAGGACGTTTGGTAAAGTAGTAACCCCAGTTTCGAATAAATTATTCTCAGATAAAACAATTATCGTACAGTATTTATTTATTTGTATCTAATATTCTTTGGATAAAATACTTTTCCGTACAAATATTTTCAGTACGTTATCTCTGAAATTTAATTCACCGAAGAAAACGCAGCGACAAGACAACAGTAATAACTAATAAGCTAAAAAAACGCATTTTCTATGAATTCACATCCTCAATAATTTATCTATCGTTTATGAACATATTATCAAGTGAAACCCATGTGTACGAAACAGCAGTGTTATTGTAATGCACCTACTGGCCTACTTTATTTTTCAAACTTGTGACAACTGATTAATTATTAAGTTTTACCCCCCCCCTATTGAAAAATCCTGCGTAAACTTAACCTAATGCCACTGAGTAGTCTTACTGACTAATAAGTCATTATTATTATCTGGTGGTCCGAGACTACAAAAAGGTTGAGAACCACTGGTCCAGAATAATCTAACTTAATTCATGACTCACCATCCATTATTTAATTATCTTTTATGGTCAAATCTTATCTCATCTGTAGCTTTATTACCAGTTCAGTGGTTACACATGCTATACCAATATTTTAGCGGCAAACCACCTGCGTTTTCGATTTCCGGACAGTCAGTCTCGGTATGTCTTGTGGTTTGTCTCTTCGAGTAAGAAAATTGTCGTATGATCTGTTATTGTTGTCCCACGTTGTATAGCACTATTACCACTGTTACCACATCATTATATCCATATTCGTAGCTAGAGACTAGTATTTCGCGCTATTTACTTTTTGACGGCATTGAGTTTATTTTTATTTCTCTCAACGATTTTGTACGATTGTCGCAGTTGCGATTTTTACGTACAGTTCTTCTTCTCTTTTCTTTTTTTTTTCTATAGAAAAATGGTAATATTCTCATTATATAGGACAACAAGTATTATTTATTATGATTGAACTAATTGGACGTTACTTTTGGTGTAGAGTGACTCACTGCATTGCGAGGATGTCGAAAATAAAGACGAACAGCAGTACTTGGATCATATAAAGAAAATATTAGATAATGGGCATCCACAATTGGACAGAACCAAAATCGGTACACTCTCGATATTCGGCGCTCAAATGCGGTATAATTTAAAGAACGGTAACATTTTTGTAGTCATGATTAATGTTTGCGGTTTTATATACATTGTTTGTTTTACTCAAGGAATTTTTCCATTACTGACGACAAAACGTGTGTTTTGGCGTGGCGTCGTCGAGGAGTTATTATGGTTTATTAAAGGCTCAACTAGTGCAAATGAATTGTCTGATAAAGGTGTCAAAATTTGGGATGCAAATAGTTCACGTTCATATTTAGATTCTATTGGACTCGAACAACGCGCAGAAGGTAATTAGATATATAATAGAATTTTCCACATAAGTTGGTCGCATTTAATTAGATCACAATTATTTAAATTTTATTAGTTATTTACATTTAAATAACCATGTATACTGCCCTCATAATTGAAAATGTCAGAAGTTATTGGAGAATGTTTTTTTTTTAAGAAAAACAAGTTTTTATATTTTGCATTTTCTAACTCATAACACCTTGTATATTTTACTTTAAGTATGATATATGTTATCATATGTAATTTTACCTCATAAATTCATTGGACTGAAAATAAATATGGGTAAATTAGTTCTAAATTACTTATTTAACTTTTTAAATTGATCTTTAGTATAGGTACAAGCTTAAGATACTCGTTTCATAAGCAAAAATGCCATAAGTATTGTGGTATCATATTTACTATTTAAGACTTATATAAAATTTAAAAGTAAAATAAGTATATATATACATATAATTATAATATTTGTCATCTTAAGCTGTAAAATTATTGGGTATATTGGCCAGTAATAACGCGCCAAATGATTATTTTTATTGTATACTAAACAAAAATGCCATTCATCTTCATCAATATATATGGGGTGTGCATGTCATGGTCATTTATGATTTATTTACTTATTAACGGTGGATTTTTTCGACTTAATACAGTGTTTTGAATAATTAAATATTGCTAATATTTTTTTTGATATACCTACAATATTTTAGATATATAACATATTGATCAAAAGATCTGAATTTTAAACTAATTAAAAAAAAAAAAACAGTACATTTAACTTATAATTATTAAAATCATTGTTTCAATAAATTTAATAAATATAAAAAAAAAAAAAACTCATTTTTCTATTTTTTGGACTTAGGTATTGTACTTTGCTTATGCGTGCGGGTAATATAGTACTAAATAGCACACTAAAGTTTAAATACACATAAAATCAAGTAGTGTTTCAGCCAAGTATAAAGAAGATACAGTTAGGTTATATATATATATATACAATAGAAAACACCTTTTTCACCTTCACCAATATAAATATTTCAAAATATTCAGGTGATTTGGGACCAATTTATGGATTTCAATGGCGACATTATGGTGCCAAGTATGTTGATATGCATACAGATTATTCGGGAAAAGGTATTGATCAACTTCAACAAATCATTGACACAATCAAATCTAGGCCCAGTGATAGACGAATGCTTATGGTTGCATATAATCCATGCGATGTGCCTAAAATGGCATTACCACCATGCCATTGTCTGGTACAGTTTTATGTCGCTAATGGATATTTATCATGCCAAATGTACCAAAGATCAGCTGACATGGGACTTGGAGTCCCTTTTAATATTGCCAGTTATGCGCTACTTACATACATGATTGCCCATATCACTGATTTAAAAGTGAGTAGCTGTAATGTATAATAATAATGAGTTGTAAAACTGTATATATCATAAATGAAAGTTTTTTCTTTTAATATTTAATGAAATATTAATATTGAATTATTTTATTGGACATAACCTAATTTTTATTATAGGGTTTGTACTTATTTTATTAATAATAATATATTTTTTATACATTTTATAGCCCGGTGAATTTATTCATACATTAGGTGATAGTCATGTATATCAAAACCATATTGATGGACTTTGTGCCCAACTTAAAAGGAAACCTAAGCAATTTCCTACATTGGTCATTAACAGAAAAGTTGAGAGTATAGACAATTTTAAATACGATGATTTTATATTGACTGGTTATAATCCATATCCCAAAATACCAATGGAAATGGCTGTATAAAAATGATGTACTATACATATATGAAATTAACATATTTTAATAAAATAGATTATAATTTTTGTTGTATAAAAAAATAATATTCGCATACATTTTTTTTTTTTTTTTTTGTACACTTTTATAACAGTTAAACAAAATATTATTATACTTATTAATATATATATATTGTAATAAGTCCTTATTTTTAAAAAAAATCATGTTTAAATAAAATTAAAAAATATTCAAAGCTCTTGAGCAGTTTTAATTTGATGGCGGTATTTTGTTTATATATAAAATTAAGTAAACCAGCCAAAAGGTTTATTTAGTTTATATATGTAAATTGACCTTACATAATATGTATTTGTGTACATACTTTTATTTTTTTATAGAAGTGCAAAAATTTGATTTTTTAAAAATGTCTTATTGTATTTAATAAAATTAGTTTTACTTACAGAACTAATAATTTTGTTATGTAACAAAAAAATATAAACTGTATAATTTATATAACAGGTACCTAACTGATTATATAACTGATAATGACATACATTTTTAACTTGAGTTTTGCAATGAATTTAAAACAAACATATTTTTAAAAAAATGAATTAATTTATTCTTAATTGCTAAAACTCCACACTTTGATATTTTAATTTTATTTCAACCTTAACAAAATTACATCTAAGTAATCAAAGATTTCTTTAAAACTAATATTTTTATTGTAGTAATGTTTGTAACAAAATTTAAAATTATTTAATATTTAAATCCAAACGAGATGACTCCAAATCACCAAATTTATAATCACAATATATCACTTTCCATGTTGGTTTGAGACTCATCAGTGTCCTTCAAAAAAAAATAAAATATATATTTTTATAGTGTGATACGGATCAGTAACAACGAATATTAATGCCACAAAGGACAACACATTTGATTAATATTTACAATTTACCTTAAGAACCTTACACATTCTTAAGAAAATAAAATATTTTTAATTATTATTTACCTGATTTGGCGCTTGATTTTGTTGTGGTGTGGAAAACGGATTTAAGTTACTGGGTTGAGTTTGAGGTGTTGAGGAACCCAAGTTAATGCTTTCATCCAACTGTTTTGATAAATCATTTTGGAATGAATCAGAATCATTGGCTTCTACTTGAATTAGAGTCCAAATTATATCTGTTTTTAATAATTTCATTTCATTAAAATTAAATGATAATATCATTCAATTAAACTCAATTTGAATACCCAAAACTAATTAACTAAATTTCTGGAAATGTTTTACAGTAAACTATTGATTTTGTTTTGTTCCTGTAAAAATCCTCTATTACCTTAATACATTTTTAATCTCGCAGTAAAAACATAGATATTTTTGTAAAACTTATATTATTATTTTGTCTTAGTCAATCTTTATTCTAAATGAAAATATTAAATGTATTGAAATTTATACTATATAGTATAATAATTTGATTAATAATAAAATACATATAATAATTAAACCAAAACTAAAATTAAAAAAAAAAATTTACCTCCAAAATATGATCCTGATGGAGTCATCATACGCCATTTAGATTGATATGATCCAGGTTTAGAAGGTGTTACTAAATCTGTACTTAGAGTCATAGTACATCCAGGTCCAAGTGTAGTAGTTGGTAATGAAGTATAGACTGAAATAAAGTCTCCTCCATTAAACTGAAGAGTGCAACCGGGTGGCCATGGAAATGGACCATTATTCTTAACTTCCCAACATTTAGTAAATCTGTTGTTGAAAACAAATTATGTTAATGGATGATGGATAAATGATAACATAACAAATTCTATTGGAATGAAACATTTGATTTAAATACAGTAGGAGTATCTCGCACAATTCTGTATTGAATAATATACAATTAAACAATATATTACCGTAGATTTGGTGGCAATTGCAAGACATTTTCACTATTTTCATCTCTAACTAGAGACATGGACGGAATAACAGTATGATCCGAGTTAACATCGAAGTATGTGCCAACAGCTCTATGCATGTTCCTAATATAAAAATGTTACTAGGTATTTTTAAATTGGAACATTCCCTCAGATATGTCATAATAAATCATTATATTTCATTACCAGTCGTTCATCTCTAAGAAGAAAACTGCGTCAGACTCTGTGAGTTGTTCACCGATCAGTTCTCGCAAACCTTTGACCAGATTTTCTTTATCAGTTGTGCACAGACAATTGAACTGGCGTAAAAGGTTTTGGTCCAAAGGGTCGTTGTCGACATCCATTTTTTTGGTATTATTTTCACTGGACGAAATTATTTTGGAAAACAATCAGATTTAGGTCAGACAAAAACGCATAAAAAGAAATTATTTTTTAAGATTGCACTGATGACTGATATTAATTTTGTTATTATTTCATTTGATAATGAACTTATGATGATACAGAAGTTATTTGATTTGTCCGCTAGGTAGCTCGTGTTGTCTTTAATGTTGCGTCGCCATCTTTATCTTATCTGGGAGTTCCCACTACGCGTATCATTCCGTACAACAGAATCAAAAAAAATAAAATGTTTAAAAGAAAAAAAATTGACTACTAATTTTTTTTATCTACTTTAACTTACATTAATTTACTATGTGACTATAATATTATATTAATCAGTGTTATTGTTCCTTTTTGGAGTGTAAATATTTGTAATACTATCTGGCGGATATGTCTCGGCTGGTAGACTATTTTGTGATCGTTGGCTATGATCACGAAAAAGAACGTAAGGAATCTTTTGTGAAATATTTAATTAATTTTGTGTTTACAATCGTTAAGTAATTTATGTATCAATATTATGATATAATAATAAAAAAAATATAGTTATTTCATCTAATAGATAGAAAATATTCTGTACTAAATATTTAAAAATTAAAAAAAATTAGTGCTTAATTAAAAGATAAACACTAATCATTTAAGTGTTTATTTATATAATAATTTACATTTTGCTTTAGGAAGTGGAACTAGTAAAGGAATGATAATACAGCGGTTTCCAGAAAAAGACTGGAAAGATACACCATTTATTGATGGAATAGAATGGGTAAATATTATTTGAATTTATTTTTAGTTTTTAAATTTTTAATATAGGTATAAGTATTATACCTAGTTATAATTTGTTTATACCCAATGATAAATTGCAATTCAATTAAATTTTAACTTTTGTATTACTGAAGTATCCAATTTTGTTCTATTAGATATCAGTATATTCCTTTAAAATAATGAATATTGTTGTTTTGTGTAGTTATAATATGAAATTTATTGAAATTTTTATGATTTAATTTTACTTTACATTAATACTAAGATTACATTTAAAATTAACTTTAGGATTTATAAACCTTGATAATAATTAGATTCTGATAAATGCACAATTTTAAAATGTATTAGTTCTAAAATCTTTTAATATTATAGTTTTGCCAACCACAAGGCTGGTCTTTGTCATCCGAGCGTCAAGAACCTAGATTTTTTGTGTTTGTTCTTACTGATGTAGAAGCTGAACGACATTATTGTGCTTGCTTGTGCTTCAATGAAACAGTATCAATTACTCCCAGTAAACCTGTTGATGAGGCAAGTATAAATTTATTATTTTCAATTAGTTTAGGTTAAAATCTTATTGTTTTAGTAGTACATCTGACTAGTATTCTTTTTTTTCTTACAATAAAATTCTTCAATTTTTGATACAATTGGAATAAACAAAATTAAATTATAACATACACTTAAATATATACTATAATTTAAAATAAAGTAAAGCTATGTATATTATTAAATATATAATGCTGATGAATGAAATATGCTTTATTTTTATTAGTACTTAGAATATTTATATATATATTAATATATTTATTTGTTTGTTTAATGGTTTAAACTCTGTAACCAGATAATCTATTTGCTATGATTTATCTGTGTATGAGGTAAGCTATTAGAAATTCTATAGAAAAAAAAAATCTAAAATCCAGATAATAAAAAACAAACATGCGTATAATTTGTATCCATTTAGATATATATAAAATAATAATATAGTTCTTTTTGTCAAATATGCTTGTTAATTGGTATTCACTAATATAGTATAAATGCATTTAATATGAATTAGGCTTTAACATTTAGATACTGAGTAGAGCTATTAGTTTTACTAAGACGAGATGATGTTTGAGTTTTTTTTTTTTTTTTTCAGAAAAAATGTTTGTAATAATGCAATTTTTTCATGTCATAACTTAAAGATGCTAATATTTTGCCTGATAGTATTTCATAATTTGAAATTCTCAACAGTTCACCTCCAACATCTTTGTTTATCACTCGGAAAACACTATTTTAAATAGTAAAAATGCTTCAAATTGCTCACATTTTACATAAGATTTGGTTTTTTTGCCAAGTGGTACAATTTATCTAGAATTCCCACAGATTTTTTAAGAATTATTAAAACTGAAAACTAGTGGCAATACATTGATTTATTTTATTGATTTCTGATTGACCCTGCCTACATAGGAAAAAATATGACTAATACTACTCCGCTCAGAATATTTTTTGTATTGCAATAATGAATTACCATTGATTTCAGTATATACATTAAATTATTACCATATATTCTATACCTTCCCACCTACTAAAGTGGGTACTGAGAAAAAAAAGAAATAGTATTAATTCTATACAATATATTTATTTATTAACATAGAAACCTTTAGTAGCATCTGACTATCAGATTAAAAAAAAAAACAAATTTTCATTTGAGAATATTAAAAGAATTATATTTCCTTCCTAAATTGTTGTAATAGACAAGTTTATTATTGTCAATAAGTTGACAGAACTGGCAGTTTTGGCTTTATTGTATTGTACAGACTAAGATATATATATATAATTTTGTCCGTGTTGTATAGTATATAATTACAATTTTATTTCATAGTATGGTGTAATAATGTGTTAAAAAATAATATGTTTTATGTAGGAAGAAGATGGTGTTGTGGAGAACATAGCACTTTCTAGAAACAATCACACAAATCAAAGGCAACATCATAGCATTATGTATGCACCAAAATGTTTAGTATTAGTATCAAGGTTGGATTATATAGAAACATTCCGGGTAAAATAATATTTGCATTTATTTATTCTATTTAATAAATAATAAATGTATAAAATATTTTCAGAATTGTTTAGGTATTATTTATACTGTGTATGTTGAAAATGTAGAAACTCCAATAGAAACATTAGTAGGAAATATGTTGGGTTGTGTTCAAGTTCCTCAGCCGGGTGGGCCTCAAGTGCGCTTTAGCATAGGTGCTGGAGACAGACAAGCACTACAACCTCCATTATCTCAAACTTTACCAGTAACCAAAAATGCAGTTTATTTATTATTTCAAGAATTAGGTAAATTTTAATTACAAAAATACATTTAGCTATTTATTGTTCTGATATTATGAAAACCTATTTTTATCTAGGAATTCATAATGTAGTTGTACTATTCTGTGCGATTATGACTGAACACAAAGTTCTTATGACTTCTAGAAGTTATACTAGACTCACTGAAGGTTGTTCTGCTCTAATATCACTTATGTATCCATTCAATTATAGCCACGTTTATATACCATTGTTACCTGCTGGTTTAGTTGAAGTTTTATCTACGCCAACACCATTTTTAATGGGTGTGCATGCCTCTCTTAAAACTGATGTTTCTGAACAAGTAAAAAATTATTATTTTAATTTTAACTTTGTATTAAACATATATAATCATACATTTTTTTAATGTTCTTTTGTAGATGGATGTAATAGTAGCTGATTTGGATGGTGGTAGCATTCTTGTACCTGATGGTATTAGTCTACCTTTACTGCCTGAACCTCTGTTGACTCAAACTCAAGATTGTTTAAGTCTTGTGTTGCAACCAGAATTGTGTTGTGCTGACCATGCATTTCCTCCAAATTCTAATATGGTTCAACCTCCACCCCCTACACTCATTGATAAAGAAGTAAGAGCAGTCTTTATGAGGACGTTTGCTCAATTACTTCAAGGTTATCGATCTTGTTTGACAATTATAAGAATACATCCAAAACCAGTTATCACATTTCATAAAGTAAATAATTATTGCATAAAAATCAATAATATTAAAAAGAGTACAAAATATATATAAATAAAATAATTAATTTTTAGGCTGCATTTTTAGGAGAAAGATGTTTAATGGATGATGAATTTACAACTAGAGTATTGGACTGTATGTTTTTTAACAGTTTTGTTTCTGACAGAGGTCCAGCTTGGCGTTCTTGTGATCAATGGGATGAGTTATATTGTAATATGAATGAACTACTTCGAAGTGAAGCATTGGATGATGGCTGTTTAATTCTTACTCATATTCAAGTATTACATATATAATCTTTAATCAACTTAAGGACTTTTAGGACATAATTTGAATATCGTGAACTTTAGTTTATTTTCATTAATTATAATATTTTTCAGGAATTAGCTCAAGCACTGTACTTAAATGAAAATCCCAATCCACAACCATATGTTCAAAAAATCTTAAAACCCCCCGAAGGAGCATTTACTAGAATTCACCAACCTCCTTTTCCAAAACTTGATACCAATCGTGTTCAGACAATTATTGATGACGGATTGGTTAAAAACAATTTAAATTCTAAGTAAGCATTTAGCTGTTATTATACTGGTTAAAAAGTTTTACTTATTATTATTTTAGACTATCATCAATAAAACCAACACCACCTCGTATAGTGCCAATGGGACCTCCAATAACAAATTCGAATGATCTGAGAATCACTGTCAGTAATTCAGCTAGAAGATTAGAAGTATGATTTTATACTAATTAAACAAATAGACATGATATAATATCTTTAAAATTTAGGTATTACGCAACTGTGTGAATTGTATATTTGAAAATAAAATCTCTGATGCACGTAAAACATTCCCAGCGGTTTTAAGAGCACTGAAGTGTCGAGCTGCAAGACTAGCTTTATGCACAGAACTAGCACAACATGTACAAGGAAACAAAGCTATGCTAGAACATCAACAATTTGATCTTGTTGTTCGGTTAATGAATTGTGCTTTGCAGGTATGGTATTACACTATTACTTATATATATACTTACATAGATTTAGTTAAAACAAAACCAATTTATAAGTAAAAATAAATATATATATATATTTTTAATGTTGAACTTAATACCAGGATGGATCTGCAATGGATGAATTTGGTATAGCAGCTGCTCTTTTACCATTAGCAACTGCTTTTTGTCGTAAATTGTGCACTGGAGTAATACAGTTTGCATATACATGCATTCAGGTAATTTTAGTATTATTTGAACAACTGATGTCCAATATATATTTATATGAGCTAGATTTATTATATATTTGCATGTATATTAGGACCATGAAGTTTGGAAAAATCAATTATTTTGGGAATCTGCTTATTATTTAGATGTACAACGGGACATTAAATCTCTCTATTCTGACAATAATCTCTCCAGTCATAAAAGATCTTCATCAATGAATCTGTCTAGTCCGCGTGAAAATCATGTAAGTGAAACAAATAACTTTTATAAACTATCATTAAATAATGTATAACTGTGGTGTTTTTTTTTTTATATAATAGAATAAAGATAATATTTTAAATGATAGATTTAGTCGTTCACAAGAACTATCTGCTTTAGAAATAGCCGCTGAACAAATGAGATTGCGCCCATCTAACAATTCTGGTAAAACTTGTAATTACATGTAAAAATAATTGATATTGATTGTTTTAATTTCTATGGTTTGCATTTTTATTTAGATAAACTTAGAGAATATATATCAAGTGAAGAATCAACTTTATACAGTCAAGCTATTCATTATGCTAATCGTATGGTATATTTACTTGTTCCGTTAGATGTTGGTGGTAATAATGTTAAAAGTTCATCAAACCATCATCAATCTACTAATAAAAACATAGATGATGAAAGGGCATCCAATAGTATAACCAATAGGTAATTATTATTATTTATTTTGTTTTATTCTAGTTATCGGTTGGTTAAATTATTTTTATTTTTAGTGCTGTTGATAGATCAGGTAGTGTTTGTGAATCTGATATTGAAAGTGGTTTTGCAGAACCAGAACCTAATGAAATTGGTAATAAAGTAATTAAAATGGTTAGCCGTTTTGTTGATAAAGTGTGTACTGAAGGAGAAGTTAGCGAAGAACACATTCGTTCATTACATCAAATGATTCCGGGTGTAGTGCATATACATATTGAAACATTAGATGGTGTAAATAGGGAATCTAAAAGGTTGCCTCCAATACAAAAAGTATTAACATAGTATAATTAATACATTTTTCAATTTTAATTTTTAACATTTCATAAAAATAATTTTATATATTATTCAGCCAAAGATATTGACGCCAAATATGCTGCCTGGAGAAGAACCATTGATGGACGGTTTAAGGGTATATTTATTACCAGATGGAAGAGAAGAAGGTTTAGGAGGATTAGTTGGTGGACCGCCTTTATTGCCAGCAGAAGGAGCCATTTTTGTCACAAATTATCGTATTGTATTTAAAGGAACTCCTTTGGATCCTTTTGCTTGTGAACAGGTTGTAGTGAGATCATTCCCTGTAACATCATTGACTAAAGAAAAACGTATTACAGTTCAATATTTGGCACATCTAGATCAATGGTTACAAGAAGGTCACCAGTTTAGATCATGTACATTCCAAGTTAGTAGTTATATTTCAAATGTTATGCTTTAACTAAATTATATAAAAACTTTTCAGTTAATTAAAGTGGCATTTGACGAAGAAGTGAATGCCGAGGATATAGAATGTTTTCGAAAGTTTATACACAAAGTGCGGCATCCTCCAAATGTATTTAATCACTTTGCATTTACAGGTCAAATACCAATTTATGAAATGCCTATGGCAAATGATAAAGAAAAAAATGCCACTCTCAAGTGAGTTTTGTTGATTTTAGTTTTTGAATTCATAATTTGTAAAAAATATTTTCTTTTCACTTTTATTAGGGGATTTGCAAAAAAAACTTTAATGAAGACTGCTCGTAAAGCTGGTTTCAAGCAAAAAAGTTCATCTAAACGACACAAATATGTTTTGCCCAACATATCAAATAGCTCAATAAACAAATCTAACAAATATATGACCACTCCTGGTAGGATGACTCTTCCGCCTTTTAACAATCTTGATGATATATCTGGTATATTAAATCATAAGCAATCATTTTTATTTTTCAATATTGTGTGTACAAAATGTGATCAACATTTTAGTAAATAGTAATTTTCCTCTATAAAATATTAGTTTTAAGAGTAACTTCTGGTATCCTAAATTGTTTACATGAAACATATGAAGTTAATTTTTAATATTTGTTGATACTTAAAAAAAAAAAAAAATAGTCTTGTTAGTATTTACTATTTTTATATCCAATACACACCTCTCGAGTGCATACTAAACAATGCGCAGAGTACATTTAGTATTTTTTTTATATAGATATTTATAATTTTTATTAATATATTATTTTTTATATATTTTAGTGAATGAATTAGATATCAGTGTAATGAACACGTCTAACATTGTTTCCAATGTTTCTGATCCAAAAACATTGGAACGAGTGACAGAAAGGAGTTATGTTAGAGATTGGATTCGTTTAGGTCTTGCACCAAAAACTACTAGTTCTACTAATATTGGTCAAAAAAATAACAATAAAGAACAATTTAAAATCACTCCACTAAATTCAGCATATTTAATGTGTCGCAGGTTATTCAATATTTTTTTTTATATAAAATATAAAATAAAGTGTTTAAATAAAATGATTTATGCATTTAAAAAAAATATATATATTCACAACACATTATTATAGTTATTATTATTTACTCAATTTTAGTTACCCTGCTCTATGGGTGGTTCCATCAACTATGTCAGACGATAGTATTCGAAGGTTTTATCGAAATTATCGTCATAGTAGAGTTCCTATAATCACATGGCGTCATCAGCAAACATCTGCGCTTTTATTACGTGGAGCGGGATATCATGGTAAAAATCTAATTGGAATGCTTAAATCAACACACCCTTCGTCTACAGGTATATTTATATTTGTTTTTCAAATATTTATTAATTATAAATAAATTTATTAATTTTAGGCACGTTAAATTCAGAAAGTAATTCTTCTGTAGAACAAGAAAGATACTTATCAGCCATTGTGTCTTTGACTCCTTTATCGACCTTACGCCATAGTGGTGCAGCTTGGGGATTATCAGATAGCAGTCTTAGTATTAATTCACTTTTATTGGCTGCTGATGAAGACATACCATCACCAGATATTTCTCGCAGGTATTAAAAATTATCAAACTAACAAATAAAAATAATAAACACAAATATTTGTACAATATAGGGGTGTATCAAGATCTAGTGGTGGTAATAAACAATTTGGACGTTGGGGCTCGTTAAAAGATCGTCGTAATAATGTTTCATCCAATAACACTTACGCTTCATCCATGTTTCAAAGTCAACAATACGGACGTATGTCTATGGCTGATTCTGATTCAAATACAGATAGTCCACACGAATTTCATAGAGCTGCTTTGTATATACTTGGTGATAAAACTCAAATGAAAGTAATAAAACTAATGTACTTAAGGAATACTATGTGAAACATTTGTCTAATGGTTAGTTTATTTTAATGGTTTTTAAGGGCATGAAAGGTGACTCTGTTATGAAAATTGATTTTATTCCAATTGAATATGCAGATATTCGTCATAGTAAGACTTCATTTAAAAAACTTATGCGAGCATGTGTACCAAGTTCTACAAGCAATGAACCTGAGCACTCTTTTTACAAGTTAGTATAAATTTCACTTACTTTTTTTTTTTTTTTTTTTTTTTTCACTGAAAAATTTATGAACAAAATTGATTATGAAATGGAAGAATATTTAAATTGTTATTTAAATTAAAATTAATAATTTCTCGTAAAAGGTAACTTAATTGTTTTACCAAATTCAATTAAGCAATGAATTGTAGATAATGTATTGATTTGTATTTACTATTCATATCAACTATTAACAAAAAGAAAAATATAGTTTTATTTATGTTATTTATCACATCAAAATATATTAACAATGAAGTCAAAATTTAAAAATATTTTATTATTTTTTTGTATGACTGATTTTAGCTTATTATAAAGAAATGTATTTGTGTTTTTAATGTAGAATGATTGAAAATTCAGACTGGTTACAACAGTTACGAAATATTATGCAGTTATCTGGAGCCATAGTAGATTTGATTGATGTACAAGGTTCTTCTGTTATGTTGTGCTTAGAAGAAGGCTGGGATATAACATGCCAATTATCATCAATAGCACAGTTATGCATGGATTCTTATTATCGTACAATTGAAGGTTTCCGTGTTTTAATCGAAAAGGAATGGCTTGCATTTGGTCACCGGTTTAGCCATCGTAGTAATTTGGCTACAGCGTCTCAAGCTTCTGGATTTGCTCCAACTTTTTTACAATTTCTTGATATTGTTCATCAAATCCACAGCCAGTTTCCATTGTCCTTTGAATTTAACGATTACTATTTGAGATTTTTGGCATATCATTCGGTTTCCTGTCGATTCCGAACATTTTTGTTGGATTGTGAATTAGAGAGGGTAGAGTGTGGAGTAGCTGCTGTTGAAGACAAACGAGGATCACTGACATCACATCACAAAAGTGTTGACACCGGTTCAGATGATGACATTGTTTACCCCGGTATTTTTTTATTTTTTTTTCTAAATTTATCCAATTGTATTATTGATTGCATATAATGTGTTACAGGAGGTCGTTTGGCCGGTAATAATATTTCTGCCCATTATGTTCCGAATTTAGGACAATCTGTGTTTGATTACATTGAAAAACACAACGCTCGTACATCTATATTTTACAACTTCATGTATATGCCAAATACTGAACAACCGGTACACATTTTACAGTTGAATTTTAATGAACATATAAATGTTTATTATTATAAATTTAAATTTGTCCAATAGGTACTCAGACCACAATCTTCATTGCCAAATTTGAATGTGTGGCAGTATTATTTGAACGAAGAATTAGCGCACGGACCGAGTTACGATTTAGAAATTATTCAAATGGACATGCAACAAGAAGAAGAAGCTGAAGCAGCAGACGGTATTTCTAACAAGACTACCCGTAAAGTAGTTACAACTGGGTAATTATTTTTAAATTTTTGTTTTCTAATTTAAAGTTAGTATTATAAATTATAATGTCTATTGTTCCATTATCCAATTTAGGTATAACATTATAGAACGTTATATGCCAGATGCATTTAAACATCTATTAGATGAAATTCATAAACTGGAAACCGAACTTGGACTTTTGCCACAAAAATGGAAGGTGCTCTGGGATAAATTAGAAATTCCTATTACGGCAGATTCATTAAAGGTTGTTAAACATTCTTTGAGAAGATTTGCAACATTAGTTTAAACAATTTTGTTTCTTTAGAGACATGCTTCATTTAGTACACAACTGGTCAGATATCATGGTCGGTTATTACATAAACGGTCCACACTAGAAATTCTAATGCGTGGGAAAGCAAGCAATACAACATCTTCAAACGCAGATACAAATCCACCTCATTCTCATCCGCATCGTTTTGAGAAATATAACTTCACTACACCTACATACTGTGATTATTGTTCTAATCTTCTATGGGGTCCAGTAAAGGTAAAAATAATATTATTTAGTATATACTATGGTTTAGTATTTTGTATTTGAGTTTAATTTTTGGTGAAATAAATTTATTACGAATTGTGAAGAAAAAAAATAGGTTAATTTCTAAGATAATATTTTGTTATATTCTTTTGATATGTGACTTATAGAACAAACAAAATTTGTATGTTTGTTAGGTTTTTAGACGTTTGCATTGTTCACGTACGTAATTTTAATATAGTGTTGTAATAATTAATCTTGTTTCCAATCTCACTAAAATAATGAATCTATGACAATTTAGCCCGGTGACAAATTATTATTTATCTTTTTTTTAAAAATGTAAAATAATACAATTTAATACATGCTGTTACATATTTTGTTTAATATCTTTCAAAGAGTTGTCTTCTTGGTCTAATAAAAATACATATTTAAAATGGTAAAAATAATCAATTGATTATCAGAATTAAAGTAAAATAACAGTTTAATACAATTTAATACATGGAGTTAAATGTCTGTTAACCAGTGCAGAAGGAAAACAGATAAGTGCACTGACACAGCTCACAATTAATATTGCATTTTTGAAGGAAGGTGAGTAGTCACTAATCACGCACTGTGTACAAATGTCATAACACTAATTTGTTGCAGCTCAATTATCTCGAACTCAACTGATGGGCACCTAAAATTATATTTTATTTCAAAATTCAATTTGTATTATGACTTGTATACAAATTGTTTTTATAAAATACAAATCATTATAATAATCATAATTATTTTGTTTAAAAACATTGTTATCAAACTTACATACACTTATTTATCACTAATTCTATTCGGCCATCATAAACAATTAAGCATTACTATAATAGTTATTAAAATTTAATTAAATGTATGTTGAATTGTATGTCATATCCATTTTATTCTTTAAATATTTCCAGACCGGCATGAGATGCTGTGACTGTGGTTATAGTTGTCATGAAAAATGTTCAGAAAATGTACCAAAAAGCTGTACTAAATATAAGGCTGTCGCAGACAGAACACTAACAAATCAAAATGCTAATAGAACATGTGGTGAAACAGCTTCTGTGAATTCAAGTAAATTGTTGTTTTAATTAGAATATTGATTTTTTTTATATATATATATATATATATATATATATATATTATACATTTTTCATTTTTTTAAATGTTATTTATGATTTTAATGTTTTAGACATGAACGGAATCCATCAGCAATACTACGAACAGTTTTCATCGAATGTTGCTGAAAATAGAACGCACGAAGGTTATTTGTACAAACGTGGTGCTCTTTTAAAAGCATGGAAACAACGTTGGTTTGTTTTGGATTCGATAAAACATCAGTTACGATACTACGACTCTATGGATGATTCTCATTGCAAAGGATATATAGGTGATCTTATTGTTATTTATATACATGTTGAATAGTTAATGTATTTTAATTTTAACCAAAAATATCAAGTTGCTTTTTAAATTTTATACCATTATATTTTTTTGAATGCTTTAACATATTATATAAATTAAATTGTTTGGTTTAGATCTTGCCGAAGTAATGTCTGTATCTCAGGCAAATCCAACTCCTGGCGCACCAAAAAAAACCGATGACAAATCATTCTTTGATGTGAGAATATATATATATATTTAATTATTGAATTATGTTAGTTATCACAATTTATTTTTTTCTTTAGCTGCGTACAAATAGAAGAACTTACAATTTCTCTGCTAGTGATATGTTGACCGCACAAGAATGGATAGAAAAAGTCCAAGCTTGTTTACAATAATAAACTATCAGCTCAGAATGACATTTATACATAATGTCTTATTCGTTGGTAAATACTATTTAATTTATTAACTTTTATTATGATTATTGTTATTTATCCTTTGTTTTTTATTTTTTTCTAAATATTTATAGTGAAATAAGTTGGTCATTACTGATAATATGAAAATATATTACGTGATGTCTTCTTATCATTGTGTTGAAAACAAAATGTGATAGTTTTGTATATTATATAATTATTTATTTTTTTTTTCACAACTTCTTTTTATTGTTTTTATTATTATTATTATTATTATTAGTTTATTAGTTATTACTCTTTATGCCTATGTGTTGTAATATTATGATTTATTATTATAATATACTCTAAACAAAGACTCCAAGGGCCTTTCCAAAATGGGCAATAATTAATTCTAAATTAAAAAACAAAACTTATGTTCCCATTGTTAAACTTTTAATGAAAATTAAAAGTATTTTTCTGAAAACACTGAAGGAATAATTGTTTTATGTTTGTTATAAATATCATGACCATATTTTCTAGATGCATAATGTGCGTTGCGTATAGATATAAGCTATTGTTACGTATAATATTGTTCTCATAGATATCAGTTTATTCTTGTTTTTTATTTTATTGTAGAATTTGTATTCAATGTTACACAGAGTGCATAATATTTTAAATTAAAACACTACATCATCAATGCATTTGTTATTTGTACTTTTTATTTTAATTTTGGAAAGGTCTTGAGAGAATATTTGTAAAAAGAAAAACTTATTACATTTTAATATTATATCTCGAAGTTACCAACATTGATACATATGAATAATTTTCTAATATACTATTACTTTATCTTAGTGGAAAAGTTGTAAATTATTTTGTTACAAATATACAATTTTATTTAAAATTTTATTTTGTTGATTGTATTACATATAAACACAGTTTTGTTGTCAATCAAACAAAAATTAAACTTTTGTTTGTCTCTCCCCTCTAGAATATTTGTTTAATTTTAGAAATAAAAAGCATTTGTACTTTTATAACACATTGAAGAGCAATTTCATTTCCTCCTACAATTCCAATTTATAATTAATTTGTCACGTGAAAAAATGATTTAAAAAAGTACATGTAATATGTAAATCTTATAAGTAAACCACAGACATCTCATACTATTAAAAATGTTCATTATACTCGTTTGACTCAGTTTGTATAATTAGAAAAGAAAGTATATAAATTTGTAATTATTATCTGGGACATGATTCAGACCATTCATAAGAAAACTAACATGCAAATTCAAACCCATTTTTGAGAATTTGCAGTCGTACCTCGAACCTGTTGTAAGAAAACCAGAATTTGAATGCACAGTATAGGATATATAATATATAGGGTAATTTTATTTTTGTAAAGCAACTTATAAGTTCTGTTCTGGTGAATCTGTTGCATTATTATTGCTCATGATGCTTTAAGCTATTCATCTAAGCTTAAATGTTTTCTACTTCTAAAAATAATTTGTGAAATTCTTCATCACTATTTTTACATATAGAATGAACAAAATTTTTGGTTTATCACAACGCTCAGATTATCTACATTTATTTTTTGTAGAGAGCTAAAATAGTTTTTCTGTAATGTACAATGAAATTACAAACAAACACGAGGCAATAGTTTTGCCAGTTGCAATGTTTCTAAATTATAAAGATATTCACGGCTATATATACTTAAAAATGTCAGAGGAGGGAGATTATCACTATTAAAGATTATTGCCTAATATGTTTACATACGTTTTATTCATAATAATGATCAAATTGAACATGCAAAAGTATCATTTTAATTAAAATTAAAATTTATGGATAGGATTTTTAATTCTTAAGACCCGTAGTTGCGCCCAAGGCGGAATATGTTATTTTAGGAAATGCCGTTTGACGTATAGTTTTAAAAATTAATATAAAAATAAAATTTCAACTCATTATCAAAATAAATTATAAAATTTGTATCCACATAACAAAAATTTTAAATTGCAACAAATTTAAAAAGTTCTAGTATGTTGTGAAAGTTTCAAGTTCCTAAGATTATTTTTCACTGAATGAAAACAAAAAACCAAAACCATAAATAATAGAAATTTACTGTGTGAATATTTTAGTTTTTTCCCATTATTAAGAAAATTTCAAAGAAAATCATAACATTTTCTCCCCAATACTCTAACTACATAAAACTTACTAATAGAAACTACTCTGGAAGTTGACAATTAGACCAATATTTCTGATTAAAAAGATAAAAAGAAACACATAGTAAAACCAATTTGCTTTACTTAAAATGCAAGTACCATTCTTCTGAATACTAAATAATTTTATTCAATGCACATGCATATTCTACTATGTTGAATGCATTTAATTAAAAATAAATAATAAAAAAAGAAGCATTCCTGCTCTTTTTACATAGTCACAATTAGTGCAAGTTAATATCCAAATGTACATAAAATTATTATTGTACAACATAAATAATAGAATTCCCAAGTAGTTGTTTTGACTGACCACAATCGTATTCAATAAGTTGCTTTTCAACATCAATGAATAATACTGTTTTAGATGTCATCAGGATGTTGTTTTCGGTCTGTTGTAAATAATTAGGTATCAATCTCGGCCCCAAAACAGGATCTTTAAACCGCCACAATGTAATTTTGCTAGACACTATTGAACAAAATAACAAAAATAATAAAAATATCAATATACTCTTCCCATATTATTGTGGTATTTCATGACATTTATTTCTCACTCACTTAACTTAGGATCAGATTTCTTTATTCTTTTAATTAATTTCTCTACGGTATCGCCGTTGAATACAGCAAGTTCTCTTTGGAAATACGGTTTTTGTGGTTGAGGATTAATCATAGTTAACTGCAATGAAACGTCCGGCGGCATAAACGTTATGTATGGTTGACCTGGACAGCATTCATTACGGATATTTTCAGGTGCTTCACTGCTATCAGAATATTTTACTTCCAGATTTTCCAACTGGAAAGAAATATAAACATTTTACAATTATTTGTGTAAAACAAATTTATTATTATGTTATTTTATCATATATATATTATTACGTCCAATGTATTTTCTAAATAAAATTTGTTCACTTCAAGTACGTGTTTTTCATCGAAATCTAATTTTACATTAAATGCAGAATCACCAATCTTGAGCAATTTCTCTTTAACCATCTGTGCAAATGGCATTGCTCTCTTCATGTATTTTTTAAGAGACTCTTTTTTACCTAGAGCAGATGAAATGATTTTATTGTCCGGCAATACATAATTATTTTCCTGCGCACAAAAAAAAAATGATACTTTTTAATACATCATATAATAAAATCAAAAAAAAATTTTTTTTTTTCAAAAAATTGTGAATTATAAACAAATAAAAAGTACATACTGTGTATAGCTCTTTCATTGTTTCAAGTATTGTTGTTTGCCATGTAGGAAATGTTTGCGCAACCCATGCTGAAGCTTTTGTCGGTTTTTCAACCTCTTTGGCAAGAGTTTGTTTTTTTTTAGTTCCGGCGTTTAATATATTTTTCTGTTGAAGTCTAAATGAATGGGCCACCTCCATTAAGTATTCACCACTTTGAAGTAGCTTGTAATCAACTCTATTGGTTTGTGGCCACTTTGCTTTGACTACACTGACAGTCTATAAAACCAAAATTTACTTTAAAAAATTTTTTTTTAAAAATATATAACTGTTTCAATTATTTACATTTCCCAACAACTTGTAAACATGTTCAGCGACATGCGGACAGATTGGCGCTAACAAAATTGTCTGTATTTTGATAAAATGTAAAACTAAATCTTTGTGCATGCATTCACCTCCGAACTCTGGATTACCACAAAGTTCACGATACCTATCACGAGCTGCTTGTAATTCAAAGAAGCCTGTTCTTAGAGCTTCTTTGAATAAAAGTTTTTCATAAAATTCTCCAGTTTGTTGAATTTTAAGATTAATTTCACTGAAATTAATTAGTTAATAAAAAAAACTGCTTATTCTGACATTTAGATAACTAAAACCATATTATAAAATAAAATACCCCTAATCACCTCATAAATACTGTATCTTTAAATGAATTTTTCGGGCCTTTACGAAGAGTTTTCTCAGATGCCAACACTTCTTTTACCCATTCGATAAAAGTATAAAGTCTTAAAATACCTAAAAGTTAATTTTTTAATTTGTATACAGTTCAAAACAATAATTCAACATTGAAAAATATAATGTTAAAATACCCGCATCAGCCATATTTTCTACAAAATTTGCATCTTCAATGGAATCTCCAGCATCAGCTAGGCAAAATCTCATGCCATCAGCACTAAATTTATTAACTGCTTCTTCCAGCGTCATAAAATTACCATCCGATTTAGACATCTACCATAAACAAAACATAAATAATAATAAAATAATAATAAACTTTAAAGAATAATTTATATACTTTAGCTGAATTCAATAGTAAATGCCCATTCGCTCGTATACTCCTTGGCCAGAGTTCTGGCCGCTTTGCCCACATTGCACAATGATTATATATAAAGAATGTTAAATGATTCTGAATTAAATCCTTGCCAGAACACCGTAAATCTATTGGGTACCAGTACTCAAATTCACGTTTCATGGTATCTAATTTTTTTTTTTTAATCGTACATTGTTTTGGATAGCTTTTTTGATCCAAAAATATATAATCCCAAACTTCTGGAGTCAACTCTTCTGGTCTATAATAGAAAAAATTGTCCGCCATTTAATCCATAATAATCAATGTTTTGTAAACCATGTGTTACACAATATTGTCAATATCACACAATATGATAATAAAAATATTAAGAGAAAAGAAATGTTTTTATTTTAGGAAAGTAAATTATAATAATTTTGTTTGTTTGCTAAAAGATTTCGAAAACATTTTCTTAAAAGAGGTGTATCTCAACCCTTAATAGGTACACGTTAAGTTGAAAAATCAATTTTAGTTTATAATTATGATACTGATAACAACTGAAATATTGTTGTCACAACCCAAGATAATATGAATTGGAAACGAACAGGTTGGTGGATGTAGGCAAGGGTTTCCTATGTGCACATAGGGAAATTTTCTAGGGAGGGACAAAATGAAACCATAATAAAATATATAAAAAGATTTGGATTTTTTTATACAGATCAAGTCTATAATACTGAGATAATCGCAAACATGGAACAATTAAGAAAATATAGTGCTTATATAGAATTATACAAACTTTAGTCACAAATCTGGATAGTAGCATTTTTTATTATTTTCCTAAGGGGGACACCTCCCTTGGCTCGCCCCAATGGGCGTCCATGAATATAGGAAACTGGTCAAGTTCACATACAGAATGTGGTAGGACAAATTTTCGGTTCATATCATAAATCTCATTGTTAGAAACCATAGTTCAGATATTCTTTCAATAGCATAAAAAGTATTATTATACTTAATATTTTATCAAACTAAATTAAGTTTGTAAAATTTAAAATAACTACCCCAATTTCAGGATAATATGTAATTGAAAGTTTTTTTTTTGTATTTAAAAATTTAACTTTTTCGCTGTGCCACTTACTGACCACACAATATGAGCCCAAATATTTTCAGGTGAATGTGGAAGACTAAAAAAACTGCATTCACTATCAAAACTATTACAATTTACAGATCATTTGTATACTATAATTTAAAAAAAGTTTAATTTCTCTAATATAATAAAATTAAAATTGATAATTAAAAACATTTCCAAATTATATCTTCTATTGCTCTAAATGTGTTTATACAAAAAAAAACTATGGTCTACATCTACACATGTTATTAGTGCATATTAAAACCATCCAATAAGTTAGGCGTTATATTTAAAAAAATATTAATATATATGTTTATTTATAAACATTTTCTTTACATGATTTGATATAATATAATATGGTCTTAATAATAGTACAATAATATTGTCATTAACTCACTTGATATTAAAAGAATTTCCATTTTCTCCTTTGAATGTTCCTTCTTGTAAAAAATGTGCAACAGTATAATACGCCATATATATTGTTGAATCAGATAAAGATTCAATTAACCAATATTCATCCCATGGTAATTTTGTCCCTTTACAATTTAAACAGGTTGTTTAATAATAACAATTTAGTATAGTTATAAATTTAAAAAAACTAAATAGATTTACCTAAACCGTATGTTCTAGAACAAGCATACTCATGTAACCAATTTAAACAGGATGTAAAATTTTTCCTAACCTCATCATGGTAAGTATTCATGTTTTTTAATGCCAATTCTGCTGCTGCTTTCCATTCAGCTTCACCATAATCTAAATACCACTGATCGCACAATGCAATTACACATTCATCACCAGATCTACAAATACAATTCAAATTATAATACAAATTGACTTGTAAAATCAAATAAATCAAAATGTAAGCACACCTAGACACTATAGTTTTTTCAGGTTCGTAGTAAATAACACCTTGATCGGAATCTATAAGTTTTTTTTGCAAAACCTTTTTAACATCTTGTACTTTTTGGCCTTTAAATTCACCAACAATGAGTATCTGAAAATTAAAATCAATATTATATAAAAAAAATCAAGGAAACCTCAATTAGATTTATACATACTCCATCATAGAATCCTTTTAAATAAACTTTCTCTTTAGCAAGTTGTAATTTTTCTTTATCATTTTGACTCTGTATTTTTAATTCGTTATAAACTGTAACAGCGCATAAGTTTCCAAAGTCGGGGATTTCAATTATAGGTATCTAATTTAATAGAAAAATTAGTCATAAGTATATATTTTTTGATCATCGAATACATCAAATATCAAACAAGTTGTTAATTATTAATGTTAATAAAAATATTTTACTTACAGGTTCAAATGGAAGTACCATTTCATCAGTAATATAATACTTTTCACGGAACGCTGGTTTCTTTTTTAGATCAATTAAAGCGGCATAATCATCGGGTGAATCCGAAGGAACACTTGTTACAATTCCAGTACCCTTGTCAGCTTTGATTGACAGCATCGGTAAGGTATATATAATATTATTAAAACTAAGTGGAGCGTTTAATTTAATGCCAAGAATATCCTAAATCACAAGTATTCGATAATAATTTTTAAATACATACAATTTTTTTTTTTTTATAATTACTTGGCCTTTTAGTTTGGTGATAATTTCATACTCTCCATTTTTAGCAGTGAATCCTTGGTATGACATATTTCGTGCAGCTCTTTCACTGCAAACCAAAATGTTTTCATTGCTCTTGAAAGCAATATATTCTAAGTCAGGATGCACCCAACAATTGGTTTGACCATACATTGTTTCTGGGCGTAAAGTAGCAGCTACTAAAAATACTAGTTTATTTTCCAAAGACCTTATAACAATAATACAATCATAAGTGAGTTATTTAGATAACTCACTAATAAAACTATAAAAAAAAATTAAACATATTAGTACTTTGTGTTGAACTCGAGTTTTTTGGGATAGGGTTGTAGAACTTTCATTTTAACTAGAGTATATTCTTGTGGACCAACACCTTCGCCTTTAGCTCTGTCGTGGTCCATGCACGGTTGATTATCCTTGGGAGAAAAAACGGTATAGCGTTTTCCATATTTTATTTTATTATTGTCTTTAAGGCGTAAAAAATGCCAACGGACAAAACTATCAAAAAATGGATTTTCATTTGTAGTTATAAATGTTCTACGCCAATCAACCTTAAAATTAAAATTACAATTATATATATATATATATATATATATTCACTTGACAGTAATCAAATTTAATATACTTACATGAATACCAATACTTTTAAGATCATTGACTGCTATTGGTGGAAAATAATTCAACCACGTTAAAGGGTCTTCAAAACTGCGTATATGTTCATCATCCTCAAAACCTAAACTCTTCATGATTTGCCATTGATATTTAGCTTTACTACCTTTTGCTGCAGCTTTACTCTAAACAATGATAATTTTATTAGAACAAGTATAATACTTCATACTAAAATGTTGGTAATAATAATAACCTTCTTCCCTTTACTCTTGTCCTTAATAATGTCAGTATTCACTTCGTCTTCGAATTCTTCATTATCTGAATTTGGAAATTCTGGCGGACAGCCGAAATTTTGAATTTCCCATTTCAATTTGTCTGCACATGCTTTAATAGGCATACCCGTACAATGGAAACCAAAAGGGAATAAAACTTGTTTGCCTTTTAAACGTTGATATCTGACAGCAAACTAAAAAAAATAAAAAAATATAGCGTTTAATATAGCAGTTTTTAATGTTTTGATTTTGAATGGTCTTACCTCGCATTTAGAAAGGGAAAACGTGTGGCCCAAATGCAGTCTACCATTCATGTACGGAAAAGGAAATGTAGCGAAATATTTCTCAATGACTTTTTTACAACTCGCTGGCGGTGCGTCGACTTCGTGTACTTTCTGTTGGTCCCATAGCAATTGGATTTCTTTCTCGATCTGACGTAGGTATTCTACCTTGACGGTACCTTTGCGGTTTTCGGCCTAGAAAAATATGTTGCATTAAAAATAAAAATGAAACGATTATTTTTAAGTAAAAACGTACCATGACTGTGTAATAAGAATACTACAACTGTGAAAATCGTGAGAAATTATTCTCTATTTAGATAAATTTGAAAATACTGCGATGGTTCTATAACGATGAACGAACGAATAATGCGCCGACAGACTACGATGCGCATGCTGCTGGAAACAATATACGGAACGTGTGATAACAATTAACGAGTGCCACCGCGATTTGTGATAGCAAAAAATTAACGATTAACAACAATTTTTATATTTGGAACGATGTATTTTGGCGGGTTGATTTTGAAATGATATGATACGACGTATACACATATTCAAATTGTGTATTACACGTTTCGGGTTTTTGTGGTTTTTTTTTTTTTTTTTAAATCTGAAAATCAATTTTTTTCTATTGCTATTATTAATTAATAGATATACAAAGACGAAATTGTGTTTTGTGAGTTATTACTCGGTTGTTTTCCCGATCGGAACATTATTATTATAGCTAAAGGTTCCACCTAATAATAATAATGAAAATAAATCAGTAAAATGATGTGGCGTTCTGTTTCTGTATGATTACAAATGATTTTTGCGCGGTGAAAACATAAAAAAAAAAAAACGAGATAAATATTATTCAAAGTTTAAAATAATTAAATGTATTGCGCGTATAAATTCCAATATATGTACCTAATTATTAATATAACAGAAGAGGATACATTTTTTTTTTTTAACATCGACATACGTAATACCCGGAGGCCCCGGTTGTCCGGAATACGGTAGGGTTACTTATATAATAAATAATTATAGTATTCCAATTTGTTTTTTGTTCACGGTCGTATTAATAATAATTATTAATGCACGCGTTTATCGTACGTATATTCGATAGGTACCGATATCAAATCCGTGTGCAATAAATTAATTAATATTAATATGTAAAAAAGAAAAAGAAAAAAAGTAATTGATTTTCTACTTCCCAGGGGAAATTGACGAGACCTAGAGGTCAAATATCCGTACAACAATAAACAATATTATTGTTATTATTATTTATTTAAGTGAAATGTATGTGTGTCATATTATAGTTTTAACTGTCCTATTCCGCTCTGCCCGAGCCAATATTGAACGAAACAAATATAAACATTTTTTTTTTTTTTTAAATATTATAAAGTTTTTTATTTAGTTACAAAATTGTATGTACATTTGGCCAAACGGGCCAAAGCATGCCTGAGTCTGCTATTCAGATTCTTGAGTTCTCGTAATGTTTGCGGTTTAAGCACAGCCACAGCTATGCGCTAGATCAAATTTATACTTGTGAGGCATATCAAAAATACCTGAGATATGTTCCATAGTCAAAATGATCAATACAACAATTTCGTCAAAAGTTGATTACCAATAAAATATTCCAAAATACCAAAACACTTGTGTCAGTCAACCTCAAGGGGCTGAATTCAGGATAAAATTTTTAACAACAGTTTTGCCAAGTTTAAAACAAAATTTGATGATAAAGGGCCCGTTGTTTAAATTGTGAAATTTTAAAAAATGTAAAACGCACAACAAATATTTATAGGAAAATAAATTGACCGTTTATTTATAAATAAATATTTACGTAGTGTGCTGTGTCCGGAATCAACACGTGCGTGATTAATTGGTGTAGTAATATTTACGCCATCGGTTTATAGCAGGCTTGGACGTAAATACGGTATAGTATATAACACGTATAAAACGTATAGAATAAAACACATAATTATATACGTTTTATACCGTATAAAAATAAAATCCCTTTATAAACAAAGATACATTTATAATTTAAAGTTTAAATTAACAATAAAAAAAAAAAAAAAAAAAATATCAATTAGAAATTAGAAATATAAATACACAATTATGGTGCTATTAATCTATTATTAATAATCATCATTATCTTATCGCGGAAGTATTTATATTTTATAGACGACTCATTGTACTTGTGATATTTATAACACTTAATATTTTTATATTATAAGATTATACAGAAAAATTAAAGTAGGTGAAGTTCATTATACGGCTCCTACTCACACAATATTGCGCAATATTATTGTGTGTCTGATACATATATTGTGCAAGTATTGAATGAAGATTATGCTTTTTTGAAATTAATTGTGCAATATCGAATAATTTGTACGTGTAGGCATATTATTGCACAATAATTGATTTTGTTAGTTCAGTTAAATTCGATTCACCATGGCAAAGCACAATGAAGATTGCGAATTTATTATCAAACTCAGATTTTTTTTATAATTTACATAACATATATAATATAAATAAAAAACCTAACTTAATAAGTGATATAGGAAATATTTTAAATTTTTTAAGAGTCAATTTCAAAAATAAAACATATACGTTTTATACGTAGCGTATTATACGTAAACGTATAAAACGTTATATACGCGTATATTACCAACCCTAGTTTATAATGTTCAATGTTTATACCTTCACACATTTATCAATATTCAAAATATTTATTATAATATCAATTGTAGGTCCAATCATAATTATTATTTTCTCATAACCATTCACAGACATATGAATAAATTTATTAAAATGTCCAGTAATTTCATCGATGGATAGTATATTCAATAATTCGCCACAATCAAACTGATTTCTGCTTTGGTAGAGATCCAATAACGCCTGGATTTTTTGTTTCTTCTCCTTTATGTTGATTAAATGGTGCATAATAATGAAAATCGCACGTTTTTTTTTTCATTAGAACCCTTGAATTAGACATAATCTATAGTTTAATTACTATTTTATGATTATTTTTGACAACAGCAAATAGGTAAAGAATAGAAAAGGTGGACACTTCCCTCGAACCGTATTTATGGAAATTTAATTTTTCTCTTAAGTATACATTCAAAAATAATTATACCTCACCATTTTACAATTATATAAATTACTCATATGAGATTTCTAACTATAAAAATATATAATGTGGGTTTTTCAGTCTATTGACAATGCGGACACCAGTGGCGTATTCACAAATAAGTAATGGGGAGGTAATAAGTGTCACGGTTGTGATAGGCGGACACCTGATTATTAGATTATAAATATTCATATTTACCGGTGTATGATACTGTAGTATACATATGTGTATAATAAATTAATAATACGAGAATACGGCTAAACAGGAAGGAATAATGAGGAAAAAATAATATATACCTTTCCAAAAACCGAATAAATCAAAATAATTACAATATTGCAGGTTATATTTTATCAATTTGTGTATAATATACTATTATTTTGATTGTATATAAATACTATAATGTGTATAATAATATGTTTAGTGCTCTAAAAAAACAATAATCGCTTTCTGTATGACTGGATCAAATACTACCCTATATATATATATATATATTATATTATAGTTCCGTTTTCGCCTACTTTTTTTTTTTTACTATATATTGCGTTAATTTTATTATTATAATTTGTTCTTTTAGATCTACACTAAATTATTGCACGAGATTATTTCATTAAGAATAAACCAAATTCGATAAGCAATTCATAGCGTCGCAAATATTATATTAAACTGTCGTCTTCGTCGCTGAATTGTTTGCTCTTCATTTCGACCAGCGTCTTTACAAATGACGGTGTATCTGAAACAGTAAAAAAAAAATTAAAAAATAAATATTTACAACGTCAGTTGGGGTAATTATTAAGTGCAAATAAAAGGCGATTATAATTTGCACCACCGATTGATCACTGTTGTAGGTGGGAATTTTGGAACCTCGGAGGGTATAAGATATAGGACAGTTTATATACCGAAAGGGACGATCGTTACAGTCAAAAAACGATTCTAAGCAGAACAAGGTAAACTAGTAATAGTATAAATAGTATTAGTCGTTAGCCACGGTAACCCAGAAGCCAACCAAAATAAAACTAATGTATTGTCTATTATTGTTGTTAGTATTTTTTTTTTTCAGAAAAATTGTCAGGAATCTAAAACATTTGTTCAAATAAGGTACCATCCGGCTGAGAGACTGCATTTTTAATTTACGATTTAAATAATTTGTAGCATTTTTTACTAACCGAAAAAGTATTTCCCGCGGACGAATATCGAAAAGAGGGTCAAGAGGGTAATGAAATGTTTGGAATTTCAATAAATGTTTCGAATAAAGTACTACCGTTCGGAGAAATTCCTCATATTTTAAGGTACCGCACGATTGTACTTAGAATCTAAAATGGTCTTGAAAAAAAACACAAATTTTTTTACTTGTATTTCGACATTTTAACGTACGTATATAATGATAAAACAACGGGTATCAAAATTAGTATACTATACAAAATGTGTCTTTTATTTAATTATACTATTGTCGAATCTAAAAAGCAGAACAGTTATGGTTATTATATGAACTTGTTAAAATAAATGTACCAGAATGTTTTCCACGTCTAGAAAGAACTAATATTCTGTATATAGTATATTCTGTTCAGTATATTTTGTGAGTGTTTTAGGCTTGTATTGTTATTGTTAATCGAATTATAACAAAAAAAACAATATCGATAATATAAGAACCGTTATTACTGTACATTTTCCCGTTTTTCCCAATTATTAAGAAAACTACAACCAAAATCAAAAAGTGACTCCTTCTCCACAATGCCATAACTAGAACCAAAAAAGATACTACACTTGAAAGCAAGATTTCTGGTAGAATAATCGTTCAGACAGAAACAAAAAAAAACACACATCATATAGTGAAACCAATACATTCCTAGCTTAAGAATCTAAAACACCTTTAGCGGCCTTTACGGACATTAAACCACCTGGAAGAGTCCCGGCCCTGATTGTATACAATCAATAGTAAAACCAATAGCTTTTTGCTCGGGTAAAGAATCTATAAAATAAAATATATTCAGTTTTTTATCTCTCTCGATTTAATAATATCCCAAAATGTTATTCAATACGTAAATATTATTATTATTAATTATAGGTAAACTGGGAATAGATTTATAAACCGCTTTTATAGACATTTTATAATGCGTGTTTATGAACAAAAAATTGAAATAAAATTGTTTAATGAACTTTGTATTAAATTTTCGAGCATTTTTATCGAATTGAAAAAGTTATCTCTGAGTATAATAATTACGCTGTGATCCGAGAATTGAATTGATTTATGCGATCAAGATAAAAAGGTGTTAATGAGTATAAAAACGAAAGAAATTAGGGGGAAATACTACTGAATTATAGCAGTGGCGTATCTGAAGCTCAGACAATAGAGGGGGAAGACGTTTAAAAATTGTAATACACCTAAACATATCGCAAGGGATTTCTCCGCCGCTAAAAAGTCAACAGTTATAATATTTTTTTTAATAATCATTTTCTTCTCCTTTGTCACTTTTTCCAAACAACTTTTATTAGGTTCGTTGTTCCAATACTTTTAATGAACCGATTTTTGAAAAAGCCGTGATAAATGATAATACAGGTAATAATTATTATTATCTATCTAGTCTCGGGACGAGTTTTCAAACTGAAGTATTTTTGCTTTTTTCTTGTAGAATGACAAATATGTCATATTTTTGTACAGTAAGTAAGTACTAGAATTAATAAAACACATAATTGTATAAATTATAATACATTTATTAAGTTAAAACGTAAGAACAAAAATGGAAATTGGGCCCTTCCCTGGTTAAATACCCAACCACTCCCCCTGCTACGCCACTGATTGTAACAGCAATAATTTGTTCAAGACTTCGACTGCCGTTTTGAATAGTAAGAGCAATCAAAATTTCATAAGAAAAAAAAATAATAATGCTCATAATAAACGAGTAAAATAATAAAAGTGATGACGAAGTAATAATTCGCGAAACACTAGGCTGCAGTGGATACGTTATAACTGTAATAATTTAATTTAACGAAATAAAATGTTGCAAATTTAAATGTCAATATTGGCTAAAACTCAAATTGTGTATGTCGACAAACACTACGGGTAAACATCAGCGTTATTATTAATACTTGTGCGAGACATTTTGCATACTTGTTACGATGGCAATGATTACTATAGAGATTGCAGACACAACATGTTACCCACCAGCAAGAAAGTAATAGATCTAAAATAAATTAATTTCCATAAAAAAAAAAATAAAAACGAGAAATCCAATACGGCTGTAGACCGGAGTCGGAAAGTCCTATAAAACTAATTTTATTTACTGATAAGAATGATAAATCAAATGCGAAAAAAAATTGTAAAAATGTAACTTGTTACCGTGACCCCGCGTGAACCATTAAAGTCGTTTTTTTTTCTTACGTGTATAACACGTGCGTAGTGGCGCCACTACGACGAAAAATATTGACGTTTAAAAAAAAAAAATATTTAACGAAAAATAAATATTCGCGGAGAAGCGACAAAATATCACATGTACCTCAAATAGTTCATAGAAAAAATATTTATATTTGTATATTATATACTGAAGATAAATCAGTTGTTGTATCAGCCGGTTGTTATATAAAACTACCGGAACCGAATAATATACGTATATACGAATATACCTTAAACATTTGTATAGTATGAACAAAATGACAGAAATTCAAAATGAAAATAATATATTGACGTGCATGAGAAAACAATACTGTCAACGAGTTTCTCGATAATGCACTTTTAGACATATACTTGTAGTAATATATGATAGACGAAGACAGGTTTTAAAATGAGATTTTAAACATAATATAGGGCGATCGATAATCCTCAAGATAAGTTCAGAAAAAATAACAGGTCGAAAATTCAGACGCCAAGTACATTTTTGATATATCAAATTGTATATTGTATATTATACGATAATAATATAAATAAGACTTATTGTGTAGATTCAAGGTTTTAATTTCCCTATATAATAATAAGAAAAAGAAAATGAAAATGTTCAAAATATTAATCGAATTTCATGTTTAAATTATTATAATAATACGTTTAGAAATTATTATTTGACAAACTCTAAGATTATTTATCTCTCTACTTCCCTCTGAAAACATTTTTATTTATGTTTTTTGCGTTTATCCGAAAAAAGTCCATTTAATAAATTGCATGGCCAATCTTAATTTCCTTACTACAGACCGATTTTTTAAATGTTTAAAATGTTTTACCTGCAGCGTCATAGAACGATGTATCATAGTTTTCTGGCACAACAGCCGATCTTCCTAATCTAGGACCAAACCAAAGAGCCGGGTTCCTCGAACCGCTTCGTCTGCCGATCCTAGGGAACGGAATGAGTCCCGCTTCTCTTTTATGACTTCTGAGTTCTCTCTGGACCTCGTCTGAAAACGTACAATAATAAAGATTTAATATACGTGGACATTTATGTAGATATGTGTACGATATATATATATATATGTCTCCCCATCAATAACTCTGTTCCTATATAATCCAGATTGAATGATTATTTTTGAATATATAATTCGAATTTAAAAATGTATAAAGTAGTTCAAAAATACCCCGTGTAGTAGTGCAGTAGGTACTTAAATATAGTTATTATATGTACCTATTCCTTTTTAGATTCTGAGCGAAGCGAGGAATGTATTGGTATTACTATATATAATGTGTGCTTGACTTTGTAAACGAATTCCCGATCAGAAATCTAGTCATCTAGAAATCGTCCATAGGCGTGGTTTCAAATTTGTTCTACTTTTTTGGATTTTTCCTATCTTTTTTCATAATAACGAAGAAAAAACTAGAATAATTACGGCGTTTCTGTTTTTTTTTCGATTTAATTTTTTTTTTGTAATAATTCAGTGAAAAATAGTTATAGAAACCTGACACTTTCACAGAATACTTATATTAATACTTTCTAGACACGATGTAATTTTCAAAATATTCTGCGGTTATATTGAAATTATCTATATTATTATTTGTTTGTGAATATAAATTTTGCAATATATTTTTATCGTATTTATCGTATTAATTCGTAATTTATCAGAACACGTTTAACCGAATATCGCACAGAATCGTTTTCCGTTATCAATGATTTATTAAACAACCCACATCTATATCCCATCTTCCCAAATTTCCGCCCACAACAGCGCATTTTTATTTTTTTATTTATATCGGGTAGTCCGTCAGATGTAAAAATTTGGTCGCCCAACGTGGGGCTCGAACCCACGACTCCGAGATTAAGAGAATTGTGCTCTACCGACTTAGTTAACCGGGCAGTCCTATCTCAGCGCGTACCCGTGGTGCGAAGTATGTCTCTTTTTTTAATATTAAATATACGTACATAAATTATCCATTTGTAAATCAGTGTTGATACCCGATCTACCGACTCTAGGGAACGGTATCAAACCTGCGACCGATTCTCTCCGGTTTCTGGCATTGTCCCGTTTGTACTCGTCGCTGTATTCCGAATCTATAAACAAATAATAACACAACATATACGATTAAAGTGATTTGGAAATAAATGGCAACTTTGACGCGGATATTAGTAAAATAATTATAAATAATTGTTTAATTAATTAATATTATTTGTTTTAGTTATTGGTAAGTCAAAGGGAAAAGACGACAATATAAAAATGACCGTAAAATGAAAATATATATATATATATCGAAAAATGCAATAAAAATAATAAAAGAATCGTATTACGTATACATGCGAAATGTTTCATTGTCCTAGACTCCTAGAGTACTAAAAAAAATACGCTTTATATTGAAATCCAGGCTCTATAGTAACAAAAAGTAAAAACAGTATAGGTTTCAATGACTAAATTCGGCCACGAAATTAAAATCACCGTATACGGCAGTAATACAATTTTTAAAATTATTCTTATTCTTCGTGGAATAAATTACAAAAACCATTTTTTTTTTTTATGTAATATAATCTGTTCGCGTATATCGTGTATGATAATGTAGTATAATATGTAAAATTGAGTTGTTTTATTTATGTATATATATTATATAGTGCATATCATATAATTCACAACTTCATAGGAGTACTATCAAAACTGTTGAAACTCAATAGGAAACTGAAAACACACGTTGGGTCTCAATTAACAAAGGGATGTGGCCACGTAGGTAGGTACCTACAATATTATATTCACTGGGAATATTCGTTTTAAACATTAATTTAATTATTTTCATATGATATGCCTTTTTAACAGTATATAATAATAAAATTAACTTTGAGTTGTCTTGTTTTACGAGATTATAATTTAATGAATGTATTTTTTATTATTATTACACAAACCGAAAAATGCATAATATATTTTATTATATATATCACATAATATCATACACGTATTGTGCTCAACCTATATAAAATAGCTGCAACGCATACATAATAACTCACATTTTTTTTTTTTTTTATTAATGTTTTGTATCTATTTAAATATCATACTCGTATACAGTCGTGAGCCACTAATCAGGGACGGACCGGCTCAGTAGAGATAAGCTTTTGCAGTGGCGTTTTTTTTTTAAAACATTAAATTTTTGTTTTTGTTCTAATATTGTATTATTCGATATTTCCTTCCACTATCACAATATAGTGAATATGCCATTGGTTGATGGAGTAGATATCGGTCTAGGCTGATATTTTTTTTTATATATATACATATTTATACATAGTTTACTATATTTGACACTTTTACATAAAATATAATCATAATATTCTATATTTGTACACATACAACGAACATTTCAAACGTACAACATCAATACAATAAACGCATAGGTTATAGTAAAACGAGTAATCAAAATTTGATTTCAGAAACTTAAATATAACTATAATATAAAGGCGACATCTCTATATTTTAGAACGTATAAAAAAAATAATGAGTTTCGCGAGAAATATTTAGGTACCTACTCAGAAAGACGCTTTTCGTTATACCTTCCTTTGCTTATACGTATTTAATTAATGAAAATAGCCGGTGCATAAAAACAGGTAAATCTTTAGTTTGGATAAGCGAACGACACCGGAATTAAATTAAAACTATATGGACGTTATCTCAAACACCACTGCTATGAATAACTGGAAGCGAAATGTTTGATAATATAAAATTTACCTAGCTATGTATGTATTATCTCTGATTCGTCTTTTCCTTTAGACTTTTGTAAAAGTACGATGCAAATATACGATAGATCATAGATTATGTCGAAACGCTAAATAATATAAAATTTAATTATAAGTGTGTGCGAAATCATAAATAATGTATGTGCGAATATATTTAGAACTTTTATCCTCAGTATTTAAGGGGTTTCGAATAAGCAATTATAACCAAATTAAAAAAAAAAAAAAATTAAAATTTATCAAATAAAACAATACTCAAATAAATAAAATGTAGTCCCGTAGTGTTGCACTATCACAAGTATATTTTATTGTGTAATCGTGACATTTGTTTGAAAACGTTTTGCACGTCTGCAAAAGGAAAAAAGGGTACCGTTTAAGTGATTTTAGAGATAAAACATCTATAATAAAAGACACAGAGTACAATATTTATTATTTCAGAGAGAACCTCGTAGGCGTTTGCGTTTTGCATTACCCACAACATATATGCAAAAATATATTTTTAAATCTTTTGTACCTATTTTTCTGAACGATATTTTTTGAACATTTGTTAAACGTAAATATTAAATGGTTTCCCCCGAACAAAACGCCTACCTATATAGAAAGTTTGATAACGTCCATATCATTTACATATATACCGGTCGGTGTACAATAATAACGATAATTTAAAAGAAAATAACTCATCGCCTTATTTTCAATAATGTTTTCTTTTTTTTTTGTCAAAACGTTTATTTACTTGTAAATACTACATTGTTTTTTACGTAGGTATAGGTTCCTACCCTTATTACGTTGTTATATTAACGTTTTGACGGGTGCTACGTAGGTATACGTATATCTATACATATAATAATGTGTGTAATAAACGAGCTTGGTGCTATTAAATTCTAAACACGTCATCATAAATCCAACGGATTAGATAAATTGAATACAAAATAATTGGAACTAAAAAAAAAAATGGTTTTTAGACCTGAAGGGCAATCTTTCAAAAAATATTAAACTACAAAATATTATATGGATACGCGAGTATCTTACGGACTTGAAATATAATAAAATAATAATAATAACAGTCTCGATATTTGTCTACGCAATATATTGCGTGTTTTATTGGAGACAAGACAATATGTATATATATATATAAATTAACTCGTACGCGTGGATAAAAAAAAAACGTAATTAATATTTGTAAAACGCATTATTATATTATATGTTTATGTATGTAGTGTATATTATTACGTCAAATATATAAAATAATTTAGATCGAAATGGAATCTTGCATTTTATTAGTTGCGCACGGTTTACATAATATAAGGATATCGGCAACTCGCTGCAACCCGTTTCCTCCGAATATTTTTTATTTTTTAACTTGTTCAGGTCGGGTGAAATAAACAAAATCAAAAATATGAAAAATGATTATTACTCGATATTTAGGTATATACAATAGCTAGTTGTTTGAAATGAGTATTTGCCCAGATAATGGGCAGGGCATTATAATATTACAACAATAGACCTAATATTCCTTTAAAGTGACGTCCTGTTTCCGGTCAATATTTAAAAATGTGTATTTTAATCAAATCAAATTTGATATTATTACTATATCGTAATCAATAACCAAATATACCTATTAAAAATATATAATATATTTTACAGTTTATAAAAATTAATTTGCTATTATTATTATTATTCAAATTAAATGCAAAATAAAAATAGTCTGTATTCGTTTTAAACATAATACTTATTTATAATATTGTTTTGGGAGTAACAAATTAGATTTTCCTAAACGTGGGATGCGTACGCGTAATTAGTTACCTACTCGAAAATTAATATATTTTTATTCCACAAAGATATTTTTACTTACAGCAACCGTAACCCATTTATGTTGTTCTTTAGACCAATTACTTTTAAATGTAAAAATAAAAGGCAAAAATGATATAATATATTGCTCAAATATGTCTTTACATTTTCTTCGTCCTATATATATCCAATATAAATATATTATATAAAATGATGATATTTTAAAAGATCTAAGTAAAACATCTTACGGTCATTAACATTTCAATTTTACGGTATTTTTAGTTTGTATAAAATGCAATTGTTAACAAGGAGTTTTACGATAAAAAAAGTATGGTTGGTTTTAATAATTCTTGGCGAAATTGGCTCACGTCACATCTGTTGCGTTTAATGTGATTTTAAATTGTACGCAAAATATAATACATATATAATTTATACTCTATAACAGTGGTTGCCAATCTTTTTAGACGGCGATGCCTTTTTTTTAAATGGAGTTCAACCACGGTGCCCTCCTGTGAAAACCCTGAAGAAGTTTTAACTTTAAACGCTTGAAGAAAAAATGTTATACTTCTGTTATAAAGTGTCGCTATTGGGTGGGTTCATTTTTCACACGTCGCATGCCAATTAATGTATTTCCGCACACATGCTTATTGTTAATTCAAATTACAGATTGTATGTTTTAAAATAAAGTTAAAAAAATAAAAATAAAAATAAGAAAAAATACCAACATAACGTCTATAACATTTTTTTTTTTTTTTTTTACCATTCGGTAGGTTAGGTTGTTAACAACTTTGATAAAACTTAGATCAAATTGTTGTGCATTTTTATGGGGCCAAAATAATTTTTATTCACGCCAAACCACAATAAACTAGAAAATGTAAAATATTTATAAATAACCTGAAAACATCCAGAATTTATTGAAAATTGCACCACATCTAGGAAGTGCTTATATAAATATTAAGTGAACATTTTTTCATTACTGAATTAAAACAAAAATACCGAATCGAAATTAATAGAAACCGTTAATGCATTCTCTGTTTGTTTCGGATTTTCCCCATTTTAAAGAAAAGTGTAAGAAAAAATCAAAAAATTGACCTCCTATTCAACAAATGGATAAAACGTTGCCAGAAACTACCTCTGATAATGTTGATGATTGAAACAAGATTGAAGCTGTTGAATCACGGACAGAAAATAAATGCACACATCATGGTAAAACCAATACATTCTTCGTTTAGGATAGGTCGGTTTAAGTTATTGTGAATATATATTTAATTTTTCGTATGAGCCACAGTGCTCCTGGAATGGGCTTTTGCACAGTTTGGGAACCACCGCTCTATAATACTATACAAATACGTACCCACATATAGGTACACTTACAAACATTCGAGTACGGTTAATATCGTACCTGGGTTAAATTAAAACATATAGGTAATATTATTTTATTTATACTTTTGTACGTTACGTTAAATAATACTTAATTTTTAATTTTTTTTATGAAGACTAAAAATTAAGTATTATTTAACGTAACTAAAACGTACAAAAGTATAAATAAAATAATATTACCTAGTACATTTTGTTATATAACTAATACTTATAATATTATGATAAAACGTTTGTGGATTTATTTCACTTATTATAGTATACAATCTAATTTTTTTATGAAGACTATATTGTATACTATAATATGTGAAATAAATCCCCACACGTTTTATCCTAATATTATAAGTAATAATTATAGAACAAAATTTACTTAAAATATGACAGGTATTGAAAAAAATTTGTTATTTTTTTTTAACTATTCATTGATATACGTATATGTATAAGTATAATACTTATAATATAGAATAGATATTCGAGGTATTCGTATTATTATGCAGACGAATATCCACCTCTTACAAGACTTCCGGGCATATATAAGAAATATAAAATAAACTAGGCGCCTAATAAATTAGATAATATCTTTATAGTGAAAATAGCTAGAGTAAAATTTAACTGAGCATCAGCATTCAGATTTAAAAAAAAGTCTAAATAATTATTGGCAGCTATAGGTGTTGGTGTTGTTACACACTGTTTTATGTTATAACATAGTAGGACTACTATTAATTATCCATTTAATTAGTAGATACTTATAATACCATCCAATAAGATATATTAATGAAATATTGGAAAATTACGTTTATTTCACATTAGGGACAAGAGAATAAGGAATGAATTTTCTGTTAATGGAAATCATTATTAGCTATATAATTGAGACACTTTTGGTGTGCTAAATATTTTCTAAATATACGTTCCTTATTTAATACACATAAAAATACAAAAATACAAAATAATTTTTAATTACATAATAATATGAATATATATATATATTATAATCTATACGATCCGTTTTAATTTTTAGCAACATTTCTTTGATATTTTTTTTTTTTCTATTGCCTACTTAATGATATTAATACGTTAAAATACAAAATAATATTCGAACCCGATCGCCCGTATAAATCCCTTGAAAATGACTATTACACAAATAATAACTGAAATTACTGAATTTATACAACAAACGATTTTGTATAGGTACTTACCATGACGTAAAGCATGAGCGAAGAAAAACGTCAATGTCAACAACAGCAATGCTGTAATTTGAGTCTGTAAAGTTTTCATCGCCGGTTACCTAAATATCGTATTCGATCAAAAAAAGTAAATTATACGACGGATTTTTGTTAATTTTTTTTTCGGACTGTTTAACGCGCACGATCCGCTACCTATTCTTCCCGTCTCTAAAATAATGACGGTGAACGAATGTGAGCGCTGAATCAACCGGTATGAGCTTTTATAAGGGATCTCGTGGGCGGAGCTTGTCAACTTTACGTAACAAATCAATTCGCCAATCCCAAATTTGAGACTCGTGTCGTTACGTATTATTTGTAGGTGGCAATTACTAAATAAAATTAATACAATTATTATATATATATATATATTTTATTTTTTTTTCTACAAAGTACACATCTATCCCTGTAAATATATTATGCGTATTTATGCGCGCGTGTGCGTATAATGTATTATAATTATAATATATACGCGCGTAAGATCGTACTGTAAACGAAAAAATGGTCTCATGAATAAAATAAATACGCATGAGAGTAAACATATGCTTTCAATAATATTGTTTCCTTTAAAGTTAACGTTGATTCAGACATTCCTAACCTTCCGACTCGTCCTAATATCTTATAATAAATGGTAATTAAATGGACTTGTAAAAATTATATTAAATAAATGGAGATTATTTACTAATTATGTATTTTTTAAACTATTTACACCCAACGCGATTTTCTTTTTGAACCCGGTGTCACAGGCTTTTTTCAATGCCCTCTAAACTGTATTATATTGTTTTTTTTTTATTGAATACATATAATTATATTGACTTTTTAAAGTCAAAAGTACCCACACAGGGTAATAAAAATCGCCTGTTACATCGCAGCAATATTACAATATACAATTTTATATAATTATATGAGTACATAGGTGTTGGACAGCACAGGCCTTAAAACATCAAAACAAAATTTGTCGAAGATTTTTCTACAATATAAACATATAAAATATTTTATCAAATCAATAGTTTTGTATTTATTATACCTGTTATAGATTTTGAATTAATATTCCGTAAAAGCCAAATGGTTTATAATATCGTAATTTAACCATCCAATATACTTTTCGCTACTCTTTTTAGACAAAATAAAGCTCATGATTTCTTTTTTTTAATAAACTATGAATGAGTTCAGTTTAATACTACTATGATGAGTCTATTTATGGACTACCTAAATTATATAGTACGTTTTACCTATATTAAAAAACTTAGCTTTCTCGTCTACCATCGGATTTAAAAAATAGTAATTCAGTTTGTTTGATACCTACATCGTTTAGTTCAAAATTGAATTTTCCAATAACGATACAGCCATTAGGTATACGCGTAATAAGCTATTCAAAATCAAAATCGTAATTTATTTAGGATTCAATCAACAATGGACCTTATTTACAATTTTATATTGTTTTCTTCTTGTTCTTAGTATAGGTACTCGGTACTCTTGCAATTTTATACATACTTATACTCTTATAAATATATATTTGGTAATGTATTATAAATCTTTTTTTTTTTTTATAATTTTAGTATTGTATAGGTAAAAATGTAAAATATGATTTCCAAACCGTTGAAATTGACTATTTTTAGATACTGTAATATTTCGAATTATTTTTAATTTCAAACATTAGTTGTTGTCTTATAGTTTTTATTTGATAAAATTTGAAATTTTAATTTTAAAGATCTAATGAGTTTAATAATTTTAGTACTGTATCTAACAATACCATGAATTAATACTTCAAATTATATAAAAAGAAAAGGTTGGCAATAATATAAATAATTGGAAAATTAGTTTGTACGACTTAAAAGTGTATTATTATTTTTAATTTGTAACCCATAATATTATCATACATTTAGAAAATGATTTTAAGTGAAACTCTGCACAGGCTTAATATCCTAACGATTACTCACATGTTTTAAATTGTACGTTTCCTTGGGGGTTATAAACGCGGAGATTTAAAAATAAAATTTTAATTATCCATTCATACGAACAACACAAAGTTACTGTATGTTTATTATTAAGCATATTTACTATTTATATTACCTATTTAAATAGGCGGGTTGATAGGTGCGTGGCTAGGTCACCATAGTGGGCGTTTGATAACCAAAATCCAAATAGGACTGAAACACGTGCACGCACTTGTCAATGGTCGAATTCGATTACAATTCAATAGCACTAGTTTGATGAACAAAAATGATTTTACAGGAAAAAGTCTCACGTCTTGTAGAGTAGTCGGATATTATATTTGTAATGTTCATTATTTTTTTATTTCAAAGAAGAGAACAGATCGAATTTTCGATCTGATTTGCAAAAAGTTCTATTCTTTTCAATAAAAAAAAAAAAAATGAACGAAATTCGACTATTCTACAGGACATGAAAGTTGTTCCTGTAAGATATGTTTTTGTACTAAATATACACTGGATCCGACGCCCTTAATTGTTTTTTTGCAAACGGTATATGTGTAAACTAGAGATTCTATGTGAAATAACAAGCAAGTATTTAATAAATAGTTTTTCTCTATATTATTATACACTTTAAGGCACCCTGCAAATTCTGTGAAATTTTCTTCAATATAACATAAACACCTGACACAGAGTTATGTACATACTGCGTTCGATTTTAAAAATTTTAGGACGTATGAGTTTATAAATAAGTTTGCTTTGCACTGGTCGCATATTTTTCTAATTAACCATTTTTATTTAACTATTTACCATTAAAAATTGACAAATATATACAAATTTTAAATGTTCAAATATCCTTGTAAATAATTATATAAAGTTTTAATAGTGTTCCAACCGATGCAAAGTAAACTTGTTTATGAATTCAAACATATTTTCATTTTTAAAATCGAACTACTGTAAAACGGCCGTATTCCTCCCCTTAAATGGTCAATGGAAGAGTCTTATTATTAAATGGTCATTAAAAGGTAAAAAATAATTTTTGTAAAATAGTTTTTACAAAATTGGAGAAAATGTTGATAACCTTTTGCAGGGACCTTAAATTAAATTAGTTGGTAATTCATAAAATAATGTTATTCAACAATCTAACATGTAATTTAATGATAGTTGTTTGTAATTGGTTCGGTTACTTGTGAATTGTAATTAATGTATGATTGAAAAATTGAAAATAGGTATTAATAAAACAAAACAAAAATAACTTTGGTTAATTTTATATTCATATTAACAAATTTCCTACAGCGTAATAATTCATACTATACTGAACGAGGTTTTAACCTTATAATAAGGTCTTTAGATAATATTAAGTAGCAATTAAACCAAATTTATTAATAAAAATAATGTAATAATATATATAAATGGACTAGACATGAGGTCTTTTATCAATAAATGGTTGGATGGATCAAATAATTTCGTCATTCATGACGAATGTTCGCACTGCCACCGCTGTTTCAACATAATACAGGGTGGGGGCACTTGAACGGCCGATTTTTATAGTTAAATTATAAAATTTAAAAAAAATAATGAAAATTAATTATTAATATATTAAAATAAAATACATAACACGCCATTTATTTAAAAAAAATTATTTCCTTAAGATAACCGCCATCTTTTCTTAAGCACTCTTCTAATCTTCCCTGTATGTTTTCAATGCACGGCATATCACTTCCAAAGGCGTATTGACAATTTTTTCTCGAATTTCGTTTTTTTAGTTCTTCAACATCTCGAAAGTTCTGTGCGTAGACTTTACTTATTAAATACCCCCCCCCCCCGCAAAGAGAAGTGCCGTTAAATCTGGTGATCGAAGTAGCCAGTGAATATCACCGTTTTTGGATATAATATGATTTCGGGCCATGCAAGATGTCACACCGTCTTGTTGAAAGCAAAAGTTATCATTTTAAGAAAACTTTGTTAGTTCACCAACCAAAACATTACTGATCATATGAACACACCGATTTGAGGTTATTGTGAGGTTGAAAAATATTAACGATCCGCAGCCACAAAACTGTCGTTATTTTTGTAAAATAATTTTATCGCAAACGCGCGTTGATTAGAACAGTGAACCACCACTTCACTGTTCCATGTTTAATAAATGGATACATTTATTAAAATCCGCCATTTAAGTGCCACACCCCGTACATAAAAAAATTAAATTAAATTGGATATCGACGGAGAGGGGTTGGAGGTAAAACTTTATCAATCAATCCCCTCCACCTAGAGATCATCGGTTGAATTTATTTTATCATCTCCGTGTTATAGACGTCACAAAACCATGAAATTTAGTACATATATAGTATAATTTTATAACAATAAGAATACGTGCAACCCGTTTTTATAAAACTAACGTTTGTTGGATGTTTAAAATAAATCACGAACACTAACCCACTTAAATACGCTACACGAGCAAATTATTCGAGTGTTTAGATATACTAGTCGTTGCGACTCGTTCCGCGGATCGATATTTTATTAAAAAAATTCGCCGATTATTGCGGTTATGAAACACTATGCTGAACAGATAAATCATATTTAAAAACATATGTATAAGTACTCATATGTAGGACTACGGAAAATAATATATAAATATATAATATAATAATAATATATAATATATAATATTATTATGATTATTATTTTTTTTTAAATCCCACTCATTTAATGTTTTAATGTTTAATATTGTCTACGTATTTATGTCACAAATATAATTTTCATTAGGTAGGTATCTAAGCGAATACAAATAAAGTATTAGGTTACTATTGTTATTAATCTAAAATATAAATGGTACGGTTTTGCTTATAAAGTTATAAATATATGGTATTTTATTTTTTAATTATTACTATAGTGATATTTAAAAATACCATCGCACCAAAGAGTCAAGGATATTAAAGTTAATAAAAAAACACAAAAACATTCACCAGAAAACCAGTGAAAGTAATTTGTCGTTTATAACGTGCCGGCATTTTATACGTATATTTATACATAAAAACGGACTAAATACGGTATCACGGCGCTTCGGGGCTACAAGGAAATTGGTCGTTCATTGTCACTCCCCGCCGAAGTAAAGGGGATTAAAAGGGATTTTTTTAAATTTAGTTACAAAAATAAAGAACAACAATATTATACAATACACCGTCGTTTGTATGATGATTTTTTGTAATATCATAGTATTATGTATATTGTATATATAGGTGCATAATACACCTATATATATATATATATATAGATAAGTATACCTTTTTTATATTTAAATAGGACAATTATTTCGCTTAAGTAAAAAACATTAATTCTCGCACAATATAATAATATACATGAAGGCGTCATTCAATTCAATTACGGAATTTTTGATAAATTTGTTTAATGTCGAAATCCGGGTAGTTTTTTTTAAATTGTATTCGCAATATAGCTATTTGCATAAGTTTATTCCATGACATTTTCTACAAAATCCTAATTGTTTTGTGCGGGCGGCGTTAGTAGTTGGCACTTGGTACACGAAATTCCTTGTAGTATTCTCGATAATGAGGATGAACCGGGAGAAAACTATGAAAAATGGGAATATTTTCCCGGCTAGTGAACTCGTTGTACGGGGTAGAATACAACTTGAAATCGATTTCGGCGCCACTGATACCATGATATTTCCTGAAAAATTCGTTTACAAATAAAGTGTGACAAGAATCGTGTGAAAACTATTTTGACATAAGTTCAGTAATACTTTGACGGCTGAATATCGCATACCGCATACAATAATTACAACGTGCATTTATGAGAAAACCCAAGTACGACGGGGTCGGGGAAAAAAGCGCATCCACCGTACGGCTGTCGGTGAACTAAAGAGTGGAGATATTTAAAATTGTATATTTGACTTGTTACGTAATACGCGGCCAATAAAAATTTAATTCGATTAATTCGAAAATTAATAGGGGAAATGCAGTGTGTTTTACGATTATTTAAAATGCATTAAAAACAATGCTGGATCTGTGAATATTACTAGTAATAAAACAAATGCGGATAAGTCCAAAAGGCCTACAAGGAAATTGCCGGTGTCCCGGCGAGCCGGTACGCGCCTGTGACATGAGCGATTTGTCTGTGTGTAATGCCAAATTTGTACAGATAGTGTTGGATTTAGCTAAAGATATCGTCGCAAATGTATTTCGAATAGAATAATTCCGGTTTTAATAAATGAAACGATACAAAAATATATTTTAATTTATTTAGATTATATAGGTATACGATTAAATATAGTTTAAAATTGAGATTTTCCATTGCAGATGGGAAATTAATTTTTTTAACTGTAATTACGATTTTCAAGTCGTATTTATATTTATAAACTACAAACCTGTATGATAATAACACCGTCAAAGTTACAATATTGTTTTTATAATAATTATAATCAGGGCTCCGAACTTTTATGCATTTGCATATTTGTTATGAAGCTGCATATTACAAATCTAATTCAATACAAATTCATTTAATTATACATATAATCAAAATACAAACATTTATGTTGCATATTTTACTAAATTTATGCGTATTAGCATATTTAAAGGCTTTAAACATATTAATGCACATTATTATGTTTTTCGAATCAAGTAGGTATTTAGGTGTGCTATAGTGATTTGTTTAGGCGGGAGGTCATCGATGTTGTTTAGATAAATAATATTGGTCAAATTCGAAAATGATAAAAAAAAAAGAATTCGGCAACAAAACGAACAGTTTTCATCAGAATGTATACAGAGATTGAAGTCGAGGTTTGCAAATAATTATACATACGTATAACCTATGTTTGAAAAATTAAATTAGTAATAATGCCAGTAATTGATTAAGTATGGAATAAAAAAAAAATTCTAAAATGTTGAAAAATAAAGTAAGTTGCTGTTTTAGTATAGTTAAACGTTAACAATTATCGCTCGAATTTAAATTTCAAACGAATATTTTATTCCGTTTTCATAAAAATGTATTATTTTACATATTCAACCCTCTCCACCCCCACCCCACCATCCCGAAATATCCGGAAAAATTTCAAAAATAAATTACCTTACCTACAAATTTAATAGTTATTTCAAAGTTTCCCCATGAGATTTACAAATAAAATAGTTCAATGTATATGTGCATACGTATACATGTATATAAATTATAATAAAGTATGATATTTATGAACATTTTATATTTCGAAAATTTTTCCTACTAATGTTTAGCCATTAATAAAAACAAATAATATTTATAGAAAACTCATAAAAGCGTAAACGAGTTATTAAAAAAAATAACAGTTCAAGGGTAGATGGAGGGTATATGACACCCTCCTCATACATCCTCGTGATTGCGGCCCTACCACCCACAGCAGTCAAATTATTAATTTCCGTTTATTTGCATAGACTACGGGATTTATTCTACGGGTCTACTGAAATGTTTGCATAATTAGTTTATATATTCAACACCTTGAATAAATAAACTGAATATTGCAATATAACCATAGAATATAAGAGGATCTAACAAATACCCATATAAAAATATTCCTACTCTATTCAAAAGCAAACCGTGCACGTATACGGATACGTTTCGGTATAAAAGATTTCGCCGGAAAACGGAGCTTATCCCATTTTTCTACAAATATATCAAAGTGCACTACATATTTTTGTTAAAATTTAATGGCAAAAAAAAAGCCTACAGATATATTATATTCAAGAACCTTTTTTTTTTCAGATTTCAATACCGTAAGAACGTATGGTTATAATCGTAGGTACCACCTACGTCTGGACAAGAGCGTTCGCCCCGCAGAGGACTGGGAGGCGTGGTCGGTCCGAACGGACCGAGAGAGACGATAGAGAGAGAATAATTGTATTTATTTCTACTGCCTGTCGAATATGGAATTGAAAATTCAAATAATACAAATTTAAAAAAAGAAATAAAAAATTCGTACTAACAACCGTTAAAATAATTGTAATTTAAAAATATTTTTAAATTCAAACTCTTGTCGATTAATGTTCGTGTCGAATATGATAAGAATGAATGATATTGTATTTGAAGAAACGTCGTCGTTTCAAATACTGCCGATTAAAATATTGACGGATTCTGGTCATTGATAAGTTGATCAGATGTATTCACTTCAAAAATGTAATAATTGTATAGTTAATAATTAATGCTAAATACACAACATATAGAGATAAAAATCATATTTTTACAGTCTTATAGTAATTTATTTTCTATGTATATAAATAGACGGAGAGACATTATTTATCCCGTAAATTAATTTATAGCTCTATGAATCTATCCAATGGTTTTTAAACTGATAACAGAGATACGGATATCATACAATAGTGAGATCGGTGCGTTACACGTTGAAAAACACTCACGGATTATTTTTTTCCCCCAAATGTAAAATATGTTTATTTAATATTTTTACACTGGCTATCCCCTCGACACCCGTTAAACGCGATCATCATTACCGGTAAAATTCTATAAAATATAATCATAACGACCCGTACGAAAAGTATAATGTTATTTGTTTCCACACAAGTGGTTCGCTTTTATCATCACAATTGGCGGATTTTTAATCAATAAAAATAATAATAAATAATAATACAATAATAAAAATGTATCCGCTCGATAATTATTTTAATTCAAAAGTGTGGTATTGCACGTAGTTTTAATGCGTTATGCAAATAAAAAACAATAACGCATATTGTGTCTATATAGTGTAGGTATGCCATATTGATCTTCAATTCCTTATTTACTTTAATTGTTTAACGAGGCGGGTATAGACAGGGCCGTGCTCGAGAATTTTGAAACTTGTTTTATTATACTTTATACCTCGTCTCGTAATATATAATTGAGAACATAATAGTGATCTAACCAGATTAGTATACGATTGAAAATTATAATTAAGTAATTTATCATTTTTGTAGCACAGAATATATTTGTTTAATTTAGTTTACATAGCTCAAGTCAAAAAACAATGTACATTTACCAGGCTTTTTAGCCAGTTCAATTAGTACTTGATCGGCTGAAAGTGGTACTACTATTTTTATGCAAATCCACTGACATTGTCAGTTCGTTAATAAGTCAAGTCTAAAAAAACGTTTAAATACTATTCAACTATTATTTTAAACATTAAATTATAACATAGATAATTACCTCAGTCATTGTGGCGACTCCCATTAAGTAAGTTTTCAGACTTTTTATATAAGAAAAAGTTTTCTGAGGACACTGGTGGAGTACGTAATATTTGAATTAAAAAATAAATATTTGTGAACAGTTTCTTGCCGCAGAATCTCAATGCCTCCCACTTGTTAGGATTTTGTTCATTATTTTTTAGTAGAGCATGTCATAAATTGATGTCTGCTAAACCGTTTATTTGTCAGTTCCGAAATGAAATCGAACTAGTTTACCAAAATCTTAAGAATCCGATCCATAATATAAATGCTGAAAACCTAAAAACCATTATTTTAAATTTGTAATTTAAAACAAAAATGTATTATTTAGTTACTTACATTTAAATATATTTTTGTGACAAACAAATCGGTAAATTATTCATTTTTTCATATATTTTTTAACTACTGTTACTTTGATAATAGTCTTCATTATCCTCGATACAAGGATTATCGTTACATTGTTTACTCAAACTTGACCTTGTTTTTTTACAAATAATAAGAAAAATTATAGATTTTCTTATAAATTTGTTTCATTTCGGAAAAGTTTGTGTTCTTTAATTTCCATCGTACAAACGATTTTTTGACATAAGGTATTCATTTGAATTAACAATACTATAAATAATAATATTAAATATTAAGCATTTTTATAATTTTTTTCACGTCATAATGTAAACTTTAGAAAACAGTAGTTCTGTCATCCCTGATTGCCGGATCCCCTTCTGTTCCGACTTGCTCCTTTTAAGTATATTTGAGTTTTTAAATAGATGTAGTTTTACGTACAATTTATTATAACCTAGCACGCACCACCATCCTCTTATAATACCGTTTTTAATTTAAACGATATATATATATAATTAAATCATTTTGAACATATTATACTATAGTTTTCACTTAATTTTGCCTGCTGACAAAGGAAAGTTCAATTTTGCACATACTTATACTATATACACCTCATTTGAGTATAGGTGTCACATTTCAAAAAGACCCCAGAGCGATATCCCGTTTAAGATATCGTATAACGTGCAGTGCAGTTGGTAGGGTACTTAGTATACATAAACCCACCATTATTATTATTATGTTAAGGGTCCATTTAATAATAATCTACTATTTATGACTGTATAATGTACGGCTCAGTGGCGTTCAACCTGTACAATGTGCAAAGTGGTAATATATTAAATATTATGATTGTACAATGTGGGCTTGTGACGTTCAAACTGTACAATGAGAAAAGTTGTTGGAGGAGGGTCCTATATATAAGCAGAAATTGTGGGCTTATTTTAATTTAATGTTTGGGCCAGCACCCTGTGAATTTCCAATTTAATGTGGGTGATTTGTCGGTCAACGTGTGTCCGTGGGAGACTGTACAGACATAAACAAAAAGTAAACACACTGAACACAGAAAACAAATACATAATATCTTACTAAACCACATAGCTAATTATGTATTATATAATTAACATTTGTAAAATACAGTGTATCGGCTAGATTTTCAGTTAAATTTATATTTGGTATAAGTTTCCCCGCCCTGGGCCGCTGGACTATTAATCTTAAGCACAGTGGACCTTGGGCACATGCCAGCATGTTCTATTAATTCGCTAGAGTCCTATAAATTCTATATATGACAAATAAAACAATATAATTGACCATGTATATACGTAACTCATTTTTAATAATATCTTAAATCATGCGAACGTGCAATGATGAATAAGAATTTAAAAATAGAGATCTGGACGCGGTACATAATATGGATTAATTAAACTTAATTATTACAAAAAAAACGTACAATAAAATAATAAAACGTCAATTGGTTTTTGTACAAAATAAACATAATAAAACTAATTATAATGGTAATGGAAAGAAGAAATTATTAACATATTTGTACACATGCAAGTATTTCATCAAGCAATTTTGTACACAGCAAATCTACCAACAGAATGTTATTATTTGAATAACAAACATATAAACTACAGTCAGTTTAGCAATAAATTAAGAATTTTTAAAATGAAAAAGCAATTGTGTTTTGGAACAGCCAAAGAAAAACTAGCAATAAACAAATATACAAATGAATAAATAAAAAAACACATTACTCAATGAGCAATGGCAAACAATAAACACAACAGCCAATCAGCTTAAACAAAAAATATTAATTTTTATATTATTTCTTTTATTACAAAAAATTATATTAAGACTTTTGAATAAAGCATACTTGTATCATAAATTCAAAACTGTTTATATATACTTATTGATGGTTAATAAAATTTATATAAGTGATAATAAACAATCAGTACTTTCAATTAATTGAATTAAATTTATTGTAATTTATAATTTGACAGAATAAATATAAAATATAATCATAAAATTATAAACAAGAAACATTTTGCAATTTAAATTTATTTTTTCTTGCAGTGTAAACTAGTCAATTTTAAAAACCATAGGAATGAATATTATTGTCAAATATTTGTGTTTTTACTAGTTTGTATTAAAATCATAATAACAGCAGAAAAGTAATTAGGGAAATGTGACCCAAGTCAAAATATTTTTATTTATTTAAAAAAAAAACTATTATTTTTTATAATTATTAAAATATAATACAGATTGCAAATTTTCAATTTACAATGAAAAAAAAAAAAAAAAAAAATCATTAAATCAAATAAAGTATATTGTTTAAATAACAAAATGAGATATCTAATTAATGAATGAAATTTAAAGCTTAAAATTACAAAATTAATAAGCAAGTATAATTTACTTTACATACTTATTTGATATTTGTATTTACTACCAAGTTCATCTAAAGAGCTAAAAAAATAAAATAAAAATTACTGAAATAAAAATATTATTATTATTAGTAATAATAAAATAATTTTACATTGAATTAATAACTAATTATAAGATATAAGACAAACAATTAGAATTCATCTACAATTCTACCATACGGGCAACCAAACCAAAATTTTTTTTTATGTAAAATATTGTCTTAATCAGCTTAAGATAAAACGATGCCATAAATTACCTAATATTTACAAGTATACAAATTAATATTAATATATTATTATATCATATAATATATATAATGTAAATAATTAAAATGAGTTTTTATAATTTTTAATTTAATTGTTTTTACAACTTTATATATTATATATATATATATATTATATATTTTATATATATATATATTATATATTTTATATATATATATATATTATATATTTTATATATTTTATATATATATATATATATTATATATATTATATATTTTATATATATATATATATATATATTATATATTTTATATATATATATATATTATATATTTTATATATATATATATATTAAACTTATCCCACAAATTTGTTTTAAATTATCTAAGTTACAATTTCAAGTATTATAAAATATTTAAATTTTAAATACACCAATGCTGTTTTTTCACAAACTTTTATTTTACAAAAATAAAACAATTTCATGTTATTTCATTATTGGTAATTCGCATTCATAAAGATATAATTACATTCAACATAAATATACACATTTTTGATATATGTATATAGTTAATTAATATAGTATTTTAAACTTACGTTTATTTAGATTTATGTCAAGTTGTACGGTTATTTAGCAGTTATCATAGAACATATTTATTATATCAATGATAAATATGGGATGGATGCAAATGTATATTCAGTTCTAATTATATACAATATTTTGGTTTTTAAGTAAAAATGTTATAAATTAATAATCTACAATCATTTGTCATTTAAATAAATCTGAATTTCCAAGTGTTGTAATGGAAAAAAAAGAATAAAATGCAAATGTATATTTATATATATATATAAAATAAAAAAAAAAAAAAATCAAAATTTAGCTCTAACATAAATTGAGCTGGTGTCGTGGTCACTATATCCTAGGCGTTTTGCGTGTTTGAAGACTTCATTGACAGTAGCTGAAACTGGACAAGGCTGTTCTAAATAGTCCGACCAATTTAATGATAAACTTAAATCCTTTTGTAGATGTTTTAAAGCTTGATGCGTTTGAAAATTGTTATCCATCATAGCTAATTAAGAAGAAAAATTTTAATCAAAAAATAAAATCAAATAAAAATACATTAATGAAATTTCATTATAATGAATACCTTTTCCCTTTTCCAGTAATAATGGACATTTTAATGATGTCATTCCTAGAATATCAATCACATCTTTTGGAGGTATACCAGCTCTGTCAGCTAAAGCCATGCCTTCAGCTAGTCCTGCAATAGATACAGCTTTGACTGTATGTAAGACCAAATTCATCTTAGTGGCTGAACCAACCTCACCTAGAAATAAAATAATATTAATATTCTAGATGTAATTTAATTTAAATAAAAATAATAATTCATTCAATTGGTTTTACCTAGATAAAATGAATTTTTAGCTATAGCACAAAATACTGATTGACAATCTTCAAATAAACCTTTATCTCCAGCTGCCATGCAAACTAAATTCCCTTCTTCTGCTTCAGTCTTACTTCCTTGAATCATGGCTTCCATGTAACGACCACCTTTACCCAAAATAGCCTATAATAAGAAGGAATAACATTTATTTTATTAAACTTATTTTACATAAATTGTATAATACAGGAAATTAAATTGTATAGTTTAAAAAGCCAGACATTCTCCATACTTAATGTGGGATATTTGGAAGGAATAAGGTAATTAAATTAATATATTGAAAGCAACAATAAAATATTACAATTAAAAAATCATTTAGAGCAGAGTAGTATAAGTCATATTTTTTCCATTTGTAGCCAAGGTAACAAGAAATTAATAAAAGTACAACTAATATATCAACAATATCATTGGACAATATATTTGCATTTTGTAAGATCATTAGAATATAAAACTGGAAATGCACATTAAAGATGTATGTGATATTTAGTTGTAATATGCACTATAAATTCAAACTATACTTAAATTGTGGACACAAATCAAGTATATAACAGTATTGGAAATATGTAAGCATAACATGACAACTGCACCTGCAAATAAAAAGTCTATTATCTAAATAATAACCATCGGATTTTTTTCATAAAATATATAAGCTGAAGTTCCATTATTAACGTGTGGTCTTAATAATAATAAACAGTTTTGTGAGCATGCATAAAATAAATATTAACAGAAAGTCTGGAAATCTATTAATCACATACCTCGCCAATGTCTTGAGATGTTTCTGGATCAATACCACTCATTTCAACAAATGATTTTCCTGCTATTATTTCAGAAAGTATTCCACAATTTCCAAATACCATCTATAAAATAACCATAGTAAATACAAATAAACATATACAAATTATTGATGATTGCATACATCTTTAGCAACTTGAGGATCAGCCACACATGAAAATATTATATCTGAAGCTACAACTATATCGGACGGAGTTAATCCAACAGTGGCACCAACCTCTGTAAACTGTTGACTCTGTAAAATAAAAAGTATACATTAAAATAGTTAAAACAATGTATGATTTATAGGTAAATTAACAGAAATATGTAAATTTTATAATTTTGTAAACATCAAATTTATTGATCACTGAAAACATAACTAATAAAAAATGCAAATATTTTTTAAATGATTGAATAACATTATCATAATTATTAACTGTATTATATATTATTTTAACATATAAAAAAAAAAGTATCTACAAATTGTAATGTTAGGGCTATTATGTTATAACTGATATAATTTAGGTATATATAATTATTGTAATTAATTTGTTATTATCAAATTTATCCATTTAACCCAATTTTAATATTTACCAGGAATAAGAGACTATATTTTTAATAACCAATGTTGCCATGAAATGCACATAATGAAACATAAAAATAAGTATAATTTTTTTTTTTTTTTTTTAAAACCATACTATTATTATAATAAATAACTCAATAATTCTGTACATAATGCATAAACAAACATGACAAGTATTTTGAATTATACCACTTGAAATATGCTTTTTAATAAAATTAATAAAGTAATAATAATACTAATTGCCAACCAGTTGTCACAAAGTGTCAATTATTAAACTTCACAATCAAATAACTTTGAGAAATCACTATAGTTATTAAATTGATATTATTATACTTTAAAAATCAGTGGTGGAGCAGCATATATGCAGGTACACAGCATATAATATAGTCAATATTTTTTTTTGTTATACTGGTGTATGTTCACATTAAACCATTTACCCAGTAATAAATAATAATCTATTTATTTGATGACAAATCTTTACAATAAAAAAAAAAAAAAATTGTGAGCAAAAACCTTGGTAAATTGATAAGGTAAGATAGTCGTGATTTTTAGAAAATGTATTCAAATTTAGTAACATCGGATAACAAATCAGCATCTAAGTATTTTGTGAAAATCGGAGCATTTTTACTAACCAAAAGTGTTTACAGAGCATAATAACCTTCTTAGTAAAACTAATAGGTTCTTCACTACACTCACAAAACTAAATACTGCAAATTATACATTTCACATTCTTAACAAAATACGATTCTGAGCAAAATTAAAGCAAAAAAAAAAAAAAAAATCTTGCATCATAGTAAAACCAACATATATAATAAATATTTAATTTAGTTAATATTAATATTTAATTTAACTAAAACTACAAATAATACTATATAATTATGTTATCTATTTAATATTAATAATACCAAAAAAAAAACATTTTATAAAACCTAATTTTTGTACGAGATTCTTTAGACTATATTTAATAATAATAGTAAAAAAATCTGATATTTTCTAATATTCTAAATAATTTATTTATAATGGAATAACAATATTACAGACAGTAATAGTCATTGAACATGAATACAGTAATGGTTTAACAGAGGATTGCAACTGTTTAATTAATCGAGAGATAATGGCTCATAAATTCTTTTTAAACAATAAAAATAATTGATCTCAGATTACTTTTTTTTTTATGCATTTTTAATTTTACCTTTTTATGGTAGTAGAAGACAATACAATACTTACATAATTAGATTTGAATTAATATAGCCATAAAAAATATAATATTTTTACATTTGTCCGGGTTATATAACAACTAGGTTTTACAATAACATTTTTAAAAATTATCTCGAAAATATTATTATTAAAGTTATTTTTGAGGAGACATTGGCCCCGCTTTCTGGTCATTACACGTCAATTATTACTACAAATTCCTTTATGATATTGGTTCAAAAAGTATGTTAGGTACAAGTACAATGTATCATTTGTTAGACCCACCAAACATATTTCCAATATTGGCTGTTTGAATGTTTAGAGTATTTTTTTTTAATTTTTGCTTAATAAATACTATAATTAAGGTACCTAGTGTTTATTATTTTTATCACTAAATCTTTACATTTTTAAATTATTCATATCGACCGTAACTATTTGAGTTATACGAATAATAACCATTACGGACTGTGGAGAGGACACATATCTATGCTGTTTAAGCCAAACGAATTTCCAGGCTGATTCCCAACAAAAACCAATTCTGATTATCGTAATCGTAATAATAATAACGGATGTTTATCACTAAATAAGCGGAGTTCAAAATTCAGATCAATGCCGATTACAATATGTGTAACTTTAATATGGCAAATATCACAGTCTACGGTTATTCCGAAAAAAAATAAACGTGCAACACTGTGAACGCCGATGCATAGGACTCCGGGTGGGGAGAAATGTCGGACCAGACGCGTTGGCAACACTGTGTTCGGGGAAAAAAGAATACCGCACTATCAAGTGGGAGGGAGGTAACGAGATCCGAGAGCGCAGCAAAATGACGTTACGCTATACTATTCAGCGTTGTCATTAACTGTGAAGCGCGTTAGTAGCCATTTAAATTTATTATTTTTTAGTTTTGCACAATTAGTAACAGCAAACTCGCTACTCGTAAATAACCAATTTGATTTACCTACCGGTTACATCAATCCAAAATCAATGAGATCCAAGCGACACCGGTCCCCATACGCACAAAATAAAAAGGTAATTACACTGTTATAATGGGTTTTTTTTTTTTTTTTTTTATCAATCATGATTAGGATCAAAAGTGCGTGCGGGATAACGATTAACGACGTTGTTACTAAATAAAATAATATTATTTATTACTTTATCCAAATATATTGTAGATATTCTGTAGCATTCAATCACAAATGTTTCAGATAACTTGAAATGTATTTTTTTACGGTCCTTTTCACAACAATCATACTTCATAAACTATTAAACGCACTGGACATAACGACTATTTGCTATAACAACGAGAAATGTGTGTGCAACAATAACTATGCATCGTGTGAAATGTATAAAAACGATCATCCGCCATTTATCCTACCTAATGAGACTACAATAATACACTTTGTGGATGTGAAGTCAACAGGACCATATACAGTCATGAACGGCAACACATTTAAGAATGGAAATTTACAAAGCATAACATGGGTATCTAGCAAGATAACCATTGTGGAAACTTTAAATCACAACAATTTGAAGTATTTAAATTTGTCTAAGAATAATATTTATCAACTGTCCAATGGTGTATTCGATAACTGTCCTCGACTAGAGTTTGTAGACCTGTCCAACAACCAGCTTCAACTTTTATCAGACAATTTATTTTCACATACAAAATTGTTAGAAACATTGAAGATAGAAAACAATATATTTTATTCAATCCCAGAAAATTTATTCAAAGAAACCGTCAATCTGAAAAACATAACTTTAGGCAATCCAAATTTTACAATTATAGAAGATAACGCAATGTCTAATTTGAAAAAACTGGAATATATAAGTATAGAAAACAGTAGAATAGAAAATATTAAAAAGAGTTCATTTGGTGAACATAATTATTTGACCAACATTTTACTTAATAATTGCAAAAACTTAAAGTCAATTGATAATGATTTCATAAATTCAGCTTCCAACATTGAAACAATACAACTAAACAATTGCAGTACAATACAGTTTTTACCTTTTAGTATTGTTTCTCTCGAAAACTTAAAAAGTTTACAACTGTCTAATACAGAAATTCAGCCAAATTGTCATAATGGATGGTTTAGCCAATGGTTTATTAACAAAACGACTACTGTTGAATATAAAGGATACAATCAATTTATTGAGAATTTAAACAAACTAGATTGTCCGCCACAAATATATCACCTAAGTGGTTCAAGTACATTACAATTAACTAAAAGAGGCATTATTAATTGTATGGCTTATGGAAATCCACCTCCAGCAATAACATGGTTAGTGCCAGGAGGCTTGACACTTCATGAAAATAAAGAAGCTGATAGAAATTTATCAAACCACCCTAACGTGCATAATTGGGACCTAAACCAAATAGTTAGTCAATCACTTTTAACTGACAAAAATGGATCTTTACATATTTTACGTATGCTAAGGGCTAATATTGGTAATTATACTTGCTATGTATCAAATAAATATGGAAATGATTCCAAGATTGTAGAAATACATTTGGACAGTGGAGTATTTTTTAGCATCAAAATTAATGCACTTTTATTAGGAATAATATCAGCATTGGGATTCTTAATGCTGACCATATTATGCTGTGCATCTAAACTAATACTTACAAGGTAAGTCATTGCATAATATTACCCCGTTAACAAAACTAATATTAAATGTATGTTTCAGACTGAATTGTATAAAAAAACAGAATCAACCAGCTGAAGCCGAAATAGGTACCATGGAAAAAACAAAAACCTTCCCACAAGATGTTTAGTTTTAAATATTAATGTGTTGAAAAATTATTTGTAAACAGGTATGAAAAAAAATATTTTACCTTATTTATCAAGTAAATTTTCAAAATTGTAAATTAATGTATTTTTAATAATTTTATTAAAGTATTTTATATATCATACACATAATGAAAATTATTTTTTTTTCTTATAAAATGAAATAATATGTAATATTTCCTAGGATTTAATTACCTGTTTAACATAGATGAAGATGATAAATTACTTTCTTCAATTTAAAACACAGAAACAGTTATAACAAATATATTGTACTAGCAAGCGGTTAAAAAATTAATGTATGGTTTAAGAGTTTAATATGTCATCTATATAACTTCTCTAAATGTATGATAAAAAAAATTAGAAACTTAGTAAATAATACTACTTAGTTACTCAAAACCATTTTACATTCATGTCTTGTTAAAATGAACCATAATTAAGCAAAAAATAATGTAATTAGTTATTTATTAATTCATTGAAACTATACCGGCAATTAACAACTTAAAATGAAAACAAGCCTCAATCTAGTTACATTATTAATTGTAACTAGATTTGTGAATGTCCAATTAATAATGAAAACGGAGCAACTTTAGCAAAATTTAGTTGATGTTGTATAGTAGTATATTGGTACATATTTCCATTTTTAAAAATAAAATTTTTTAAGTTATAAGAAAAGAATGTAGAGTTAAATTACATATTTACTCTGTAAGAGTTTTTGAAAAAAATTCCGAACACCCCTCAGTGTAGACATCAAGTTAATATTGTTTCTTATTAATGGTTGATAACCAAAAGCAGATATTAGAAGGCTTAACAAATCTATCATCCTTGTATAATAATCAAGGCTGTGAATTAGTACAAAAATTTAAATTTGTTACATTATAAACATATTTTTTTATTAAATTTGTTAATTTTTATTAACAAAAAATACTATTTATTTTTAAATATATATATAGAATATAATAAATATGAGAAAAAGAAATGTCTAATGTACATTATCTACAAATATATTGCTGTCTGTTAATAGATTTGTAAGTTGTTACTATAGTTTTACATTATTTTAGAATTAGAGATATGTCCAATATAGTAATAACTTATGTTATAATCAAATAAACTAATGGATTAATTTCATATAATAATAATAATTATGTTCCCTGGCAAGAAACCATACACATATTTAAGTAGATTAGAGTAAAAAGGTTGTTTTTTTAAGGTTAACTAGTCCCTAAAGTAAAAGAACCTGTTTTAAACATGTTCAGAACAGTTAAAAAGCATCATTGAATTATGGCTATATTGCTAAATCAATAGTCTATTATTTTATATATAATATTAGTTAATTAAATACTCTTGTAATATTATATAATAATTTTACCAATTTGAAATTAATTCAATTAAAAATGTTTTTAGTTGATATTTTAAAAAAACACTGCTTAAATTATATAAAAAATAATAATACATTTATATAACATTGAAAATGAATTGATTGTATACAATATTTTCTTTTTTTTTTCTCTCTTAACAGCATATTTTGTCTGAATTTTTAATTGTATATATTATATAATATAAAGACATAAATATTTAAATATATATTTGAGACTTCTGCATTATTTATATATATATGATGTATTCATATTTACATAATCATATGTATACATGAACAATATTGGTCAGTTAGATGATAACCCGTAAAAATGGAATTGATGTACATACAATTATGTAATATAATTTAGATAATGAAAGATATATAGAACGAGCTATTATTATTGTATACACATTTTGTACATTAGTATTTTAGTTCAAAACATAATAATCTGTTTCGAGTGTGTATGTATAAGACAAACAAATTAAATTTCAATTAATTAATTAATGGAGGTTGTTTTTAGTTTGAAAAAATTATTATTATATAGCTTGTAAATAACTCTAATTTTGATAATATTGTAGCACTTTTTAATTTGAGTATTATTTTATTATTCCTCCATCAAAGTTAACAAATCCATTAAATCGAATTAATACTTTACAAACTAATAATGATTATTAGAGGAAATTCTGTAATTAAAATAATAAAAATTTCTTTTAAATGTTAAAAATAGCATTTAAGACAAAGTAAAACATAATATTTTTACCAATGCATTTGTAAAAAGACAATACACCTTTTAATCTACTTTATATTATATATCTTACTGGAACTTTTTTGTGATAAAAAAATATACATAAACTTAAAAACGTATAAGTTTTAAATCCCTTAAAAATAACAACTACTAGGTGGTAGACGTGATATATTTAAGAATGGGTACAGTATTGTATTTAAATAAATCAAATTTGAGTAAATATACATGAATATATTTCAGAAATATATATATATATATTCTCAAACATGATTGAGTGTTGTTAGGACTAATTTTAGATTGAAACTTAGGTAGAACAAACCACTATTACAATACATGGACCAGAATATAATAGAAGATAATGAGCGTAAATTATACCATGAGGAAGACCAACAACAAAAAAAACAGGTTTTTTTTTTTTACAGACTCAATATATTTAGAGAAAAATTGTCAATAATATTTCTAGAATATGAAAAAATAGATTTAGCTCGTGGTTTTCTATTTCAAATATCAGGCATCGGAAATACATGGTCACTTCTAATTATTTGTACCACATACAATGTAAGAGAATAGAAAAAGTACAAATTGAGAATGAATAATAATGATGATTGTAAAATGATACCTGTTTATTATTTTGCACATAAAACAAAGATCAGCATATTTACAATAAAAAAAATGATAACAGTTCAAAATTGAGATTGATAGATACTACTAGTGAGTCTAAAGCATAGCATACAAAAATCATGTATCTAATTATAAAATCAAAAATTAACGGCAAGTTATACAAATCAGGAAGGATAAATCTATCTAATTTTAAATACCCATAAAACGAGAAATACTTGATTCAAATTCACACATTTCGTCAAGATGTTGATTTCAAATGAGTATATAATAAAATTAAGACATTCCACTTAACCTGATTAGTGTTATCTGGGATATTTACACAAGAATAAGTAAGTTTTGAAATATTACTTATATTAAGATTAATTCACAATAAAAAAACGGGATATACTTCACCCCATGGGTAGTGATGTAAAATTATCGGCAATTTACTTTTTTTAGATTAATTACCTAAGTAAATTACCGGTAAACAACTTTTCCTCAGTAATATTGCAAAATTTATTTACCTATATCAAATTGAATAAAAAAAAACTACCTAAACAGCCATACTGAACTACAGTTGTAAAACCTGTTTCCCTTTATATAATCTCGGTACATTTTGAATTTGATAACAAAATTTAATATAACTAATATATTGTTATTTATTTATTAGTGAAAAACCAGAAACAATTATCACTCTTTATCATATTAAATTATTTCTGATCTGTATGATCAATTAGTTTTAATATGAATACTAACAATTAGTGATTATTTCAATAAAACAATAAAAAAATAAAAAATACTTGTAAAATGGTAAAACAATTAATATTTATTATTTGCCGAGTAATTACATATTTTGCTTTAATAATGTAATATTAACAATTTACACCACTACCCATGTGTAAACCTATAAACCAGAGATGTAAGGTTAAAAAGTTTCAAAACTTTCTATCATAAATAATGTTTTCACCAATAGCAATTACATTCAATAACTTTATAAATTAATTAGTACTATCAGTATCAAGGTTTAAAGCACAGACAAATGCATGACAGCTGTATTGCTGGGCCACTTAATATTCGTTAGTATAAAGAATCTGAGAGGGAAAATATATTGTATCAAAGTGAGCAAAGGTCACACAGTGATAGTCATTACTATCACACTCAAGTCTACTTTTGACTAACTGCAAACATGGTGGAGGATAGTGTTATAGTCACATTTTCATTCACCCGACTATAGTCACAGTATTGTGAGTGGCTCTAAAGTGATGGGGTTATAGTCTATATATATATATATATATATATATCACAGGCCAGAGTACTAGTAGTAGGTAGGTGTTACATTTTGTTAGTTGCGAAGGAATATTAACTAATTGAAAATTATGGTTGATCCTAATGTGATGTAACATTGGCACCCAACAAATTGATAGATAAATTAATATGCCACATATATTAGCACTAACTTAGTAATAAATCGATAAATAGACAAACAATATATATTTTTTAAAAAAAATACTAAAGGAACGGTTTACCAAAAAAAACAAATAAAATTTAAGTTTAATTCACTTACATTTAGCCGCTAAAACGCCCAAAAAATGTTTAAAAAAAAAAAAAAAAGAAAGTTTAAAAGTACTACTTAATAAATGTTGCCTAATGTAGCTTCATTTTCACTATAAACAGCAGCACCCAATATGTTAAATGTAACTTATACACCTAAATAACTAAATATGCAAGAAAGTACCTACTAAATAGTAATCTTGCACTAGTCCAATTGGTCCTGCGATTCTCAATCTTTTTATATCTGAGTACCATATATATATACATTTCGAAAATGATCACGCACCACCTAATAGCCACATAGTACATACGTACGAGGCATTATTATTTGACTACTTACTGTGAATAAGAAAAGGTCCGTCCAAGCATTAAATAAAAACAAACGACAAATAAGTAGTTAATAAAATCAAATCCATCAATTATTTGATTACTATTACTAATCTAACATTACAATAAAAGCCCTTCATATTTAGCAAAAATCAAAGACAAGAAATAACCTTACCTACAGTCAGCACTATACAAATGCGATGAAAATATGTACTACTCAACCACTTCACTTACGGACGACGGCTGCCTCACACAATGGGGAATGCAATATCTAATCTAAATATATTTTAAACTGTAGTTTAGGTGCATAAACATTAAATATATCTCATACCCATATAAAACAAATTTAAAATCGAAAAGAATCAAATGTTAGGTTTTAATTGTTTAGTTAAAAAGTTTCACTTGAAATTTTAAATCTCTGGTTCAGATTAAAACTACAATAGTATGGATGCCTAAAATGAGTTATGAAAAAGTGACCAATAAAATGAAGATATAATAAAATCATTACCAATGAACACTGCTTTAGAAAAATTCAGATTTGTGTTCTTTATCAATTAGTCCCTTATTAAAGTTGCAAAAGTATATATAAAAAAAATATTTTCTACCGCACGGTTTTAAATATATTGAAAGTGTATATTTTAAAACAGTATTCTATAACAGCACAGATTTAATAATTTCTACCATTTAGATTACTAGTATGGGTGTTTCCAATTTATATACACATACCAGTTATATCATGACAACAGATTATCACATTATATATCATTGGGCACCCATAGTATCTTTTTAATATTTGTGGTACAGTTTATCAAAACTAAAAAATATAGAGATTTTTTTAAGTACATAAATTTAGAAACAACGATTATTATTATCAACATTTACACTACATGAATATGTATAAAAATAAAAAAATAATTGTCATTTATAATGTCCGACTATTCAAATAAAAAAGCAGTGAGATGAAAAATACTTTAGATAACATGAAAATAATCAAATTATTATTTTTTTATTGAAACATATGTTATTTCCATAGCTCAAACTATGTTTCATTTGCATTTTTTTTAAAAAAAAATGTATAAATTTATTGCTAATTAAACTATAAATTTGTTTTATGACATTATGAATGAAATCAAATACTTATGGTGTTTATATGGAAGTTAAAAAGCATATTTTCGTACTACAAATCATTAAATAGAAATTTGAGAATTCAACCTTTGACGAGTTAATTCATTTTTACTATAATTCACCTACAGATTAAGCTAAGACAAAAATAATAATACTTATGCTACAAAACTACAAAATAAGGATAACAGTGAGTGGTAGCACATATTTCATTATATACTCAAACTTGATTAATAACAATGTACAATCATAAAAATGATTAATATCACAACTCAAAAACCGGACAAACAAACCAAACTCATCAAAAGACCAGGAATGATATGATATTGCAATATTTTTTAGGATAGTTAGCTATTCCAAAAACATGTTAATAAAACACTAAATTATCAGTACAGGTGTCATATTAGATAATCTGTGGTACAAGTCTATGGCTACAGCCGATATTGGTGTTCAAAGATCTAAATACAAATTACCAATAATCGAACCAAACTAAATAATAATTAGAAAATCATTTTAATGAAGTGACAAAAAAATAGAATTTGATATTTCAGGAACATCAGTGAACAAATCCTTTCCTAAGCTGTACAAATGGCAATAGCCAGAAGGCAAAGACAGACTTCCCATTCAGTGGAAAAACTTGTGTATTTACATGACATTTGAATATTTATTTTTTTAATTTATATGTACCTATGAAATTGTGATTACAATTTATAGTTTTGTTGATTATTTATTAAGGTTATCTTAAATCAATCTTTAATCAATAATTTTGTGGTATGATGGCAAAATAATAATCAATAGTTTGAACAGTAACATGTAATATATATTTCTTTTTTCTTTAAATACAAATTAACATATAAACTCAACCTTTAGTCAATTTACAGAATTAGGTTTACGATGTTATGGCTTTTCTGAATGCAATATTTTAAATTTCGAAATGTATAAATTTTAATGTCTTTATAGTTTGGCTGGATTCAATAATAAAATGTTTAAAAAGTATGTTTCGGGATCATTAATTTTAAGAAAAATTTGTTTTAGTTTGAGCTTAAAAATTAGAGTTTGTTTTAGTTTGATCTTAAAAATTAGAGTTTATCTGGCAAGTATGTACACCGTTGATACGTTTTGCGGATCAATGAATAATTTATGTTTTACAGAAATTTAATTTGGGAAAATTGAAAACAGAAGACAGAATGTAAAGTAGAAATGAGATAAGTAGTGTAATGTTTAAAATAACCAAAATTGTAATTTTAAAAAAGACAAAATGCCGAATAGCTCAACATGTAAGTTCAAGTCATAATAATTTGTCCAATACTGCTAAATGTCGTAGATTGAATAAAAATTTTATTCGTGAATGTGCCTGTTTTGTATAAAACCTTTGAATCAATCATTTCACTGGTTTTGTGATAAATATATCCATATATATTTTTACCAAGAAAATCATAATCAATCAAATCTATTAATTCTTAACCATATTATTAAATAATACAATAAATAAATACCTTATCCGGCGTTCGATTCCATACAATCACTGAATGCCCAGAGTTCAGTAAATTCTTAACAATTCCAGATCCCATGTTACCCAGGCCAATAAATCCAAATTTCAAATCTGATGGAGAAATTTTCTTGTTCAATAAAGATTTGGAAACCGTAGACATATCTATTGGAGTAGTTTCCTGAAATCATTTAATATTAATGAAGTAACAACAAATTAATAACAAAATAAAATAAATTCTTTATTTACCGCCATTGTAACTTCAGGTCTATCCAATAGGGTATTATTTTTCCTCTGTGGACTTGTATGGTTATTTGTTAGTCCAAGATTTGTTAGTATGTCTGTGTTAGTAGAAGTCGAACTTTTACGTGCTTTCTTTGGCTTACTCTTCGAGTCATCTGAATTTGAAGCCGATGAAGATTCACCCATAAGTGATTTGTTACTACGCTTAACCGAACCTGATGGTATGGTAGTGGCAGAAGAATTGTGCCGTTGAGTACTAGATGCCTGAAAATTATTAATTAAATTAAAACTACTACTTTAATATAAAATAAGTTAAATTAAACAAAAGCAAACAATGTTCTTTGACTATCAATCTAGATGAGTAAAATTGTTTAATGAGAAACACACAGATTATGTTAAAAAAATGATAATTATGTAATTTGTGACAGTCAATAACTACACTTGCATGGTTATGTTGAAACATTTTTAAATCCACATATACTTTTACGGCTGGTTTGAGTAATTTTATTTACTAAAAAAAGTACAAATATCAATTTTTATGCTTTAATATTTTGTTTGTATATTTAGCATTATTTTAATAACTTAATACAAATTTAAGACAGTTTTATAACACAATTGTTTCTTTTAGTTGGGCTCTAAAATTCAAGTTATGATTAAATTAAATATTTATATCCTTATGCTACCTGATAAACTAAATTTAATTTAAATAACAAATTATAAAATCTATGTCTATAAAATTGGTTTGTAAAAATTGTTTTATGCAAGCAAGGACCTACTTGGGCTATGGTCATAACTAAAAAATCAATATTTTACCATGATAATGAAGAAAGTGGCATTGAGCAAGTTTTTTTTTAGTAAATAAATATTTTTTAAAATGATCATTAATTATACAATGTTTTATACTGAGTTAAAGATAAGTTATTTTAATAATTTATAAATGTATGGGTATTAAATTCAGTATTATTATGATATATATAAATGTGTAAATATATTCACGTATAAGAATATTTATAAAAATAATGACTGGCAATATATCTAGCATCTTTACTTAAAATTTGGTTAGTTTCTTTGTCATGGTACTTATTTGAATTATGTTGTCTTAACTTTTAATTTTTCTCTGAAATATAGCGTTAGTAATGTTTAGTTTATAATATATAATATACTTATCACTATGTCTACCATACCTATTGTGCATAACCTGTATATTATGTAGTATTTTAGATATTTGTCTTGGTTTTTAGAATTTATAGGTTAGGTTTGTATAGATTATTATTTTTAAGGTTAGGTTTGGTACTTGGACACTGCCAATTCATAAGGGGCACTGAATTTATGAAACTATAATAGTTTATTGATTAATAAACTTTGACTATTATAATATCACAACACTTACCGATTTCTTTTTGATTACTTTAGGGGCTACGTTATTAACGAGTTCTTCAAAACGCATTTCAGTTTCATGTATCTCTGTTTCAGATTTTTCATTTTCTTCCAAGACATTATTAATTTCCTAAATAATAAAACAAATAAAATAAAATGATAAAAACAAAATTCCAAAAAGAAAACTTACAGCTCCCATGTCATCGATATACTTTTCAATAGATCTACAAGCCTCTTTGAAGTTTGGTGACTTACAACCATAAGTTAATGCATCCTTAAATTGAAAGTATGGTTTTAAACAACCAAGTTCAATCCATGCGCTATAAAAGTTTCATGTACATTAGTACATCAATAATTAATTAATATTACTTATATAGACAATTGTTTTTAACAATATTTATAATAGATAATAAAATAATAATTGTAATATTAACAATGCACGATTCAAAACATATACTTTTACAATTTAAAGTAGATGTTTCCACATAATTTTAAAATTTAACTTACTAATTTTCACTTCCGAAAAAGAATATACATCTAGAATTTTTCTTCAATACTCGTCTAAGCATATCTGTTGGTTCAGTTACCTAAAATAAATAAAACGCCATCAATTTTATTTTGTGTTCAAATACGTGTTTATACATTTACTTTTAATAACACCATAATTTACTAATAATAATTATATCTGTTAGAATGAATCGTTCATTGGAGTTAACAAAATAATTTTTCTAGACAATCACAAATACCTAACCTAACAACAATTTAGATGTGCTTGTTCAGTCATTTCATATGTAAAAATGAATATGGCGTCTGTATGATAGATGAAATAAAAAAAAAAATAATAATGTATATTTATAAAATAAAATGCACACATCTACCATTATGTGCAACATATAGGCAAAAATTGCGTTGTAGACGTCTAGGAAAGTAAATAGTTTACTACCGAAATAATCATATCAGAATATTCAAATAAAATCAACTACGGGGAACGGATAGTAATAAGAGTAGAAGCATAATCCCGCGTAAACGGGATACGAAGGGAAAAAAAATAATAATTTTTTACAATTATAATAGTAGTCGGTAAATCGGTTTGTTTGAAACCAGTGCCCGATAGATAACAATGTAATACTCACACGTCCGGGCCACGGAGGAAAACCTTTCATTTTGGCCCTGTAAACAAATACACATATCGTTAAACAATTGCGCTCTTTTATTTTTCAATCGGTCGCGTAACAGCCGCGACACGGTGACATGACAATGTACTCACCACACAAGATCGTTGATCTCATACTTCCACTCGTTCGACGTCTTCTTCATCTTTGATTTCTTAATTTTGACGGTTTTAAAAAACACAATAATTTAAAAAACGGACACACGAGAAACGAATAACATTGGCGGCCGACGAGAGACAAAAATAATGGCGGCTGCGGCGTGTCCGTGTTGTTATGGTCTGACGAGGAAGAGGGAACGCTTAACGAACAATCCCCTCCAGACGGACGTTATCGGGGCAGCCAGTGTAGCCAACGCAAAACCGCACCGCATCGTCTCGTCGGTAACCGGATTTGCCGGCGTCTGTGGCACGGCGGTCGTGTTATAGCTGTTGTCGGCCGTCTTGTGTTTCGCGGCAAAAATAATAATGAGCCGAACAGCACGCACGCGCTCAATAAGCCCCCTCTGGAACACGGTCACCGACCTGCGACCGCCTACCGAAAAACCCGCGCGGCCGCGAACGATACAACAAAACGACATTATCATGTTTATCAATATTATTATAATAATATTATTATTATTTTCCTTGTTATCGACATTGCGCCAAAAATGTTTCATGTCGCCGCCAATACCGACAAGGATGTTAAAACCCGACATGGGGCCGCATTAGGGAATTTTAGTCCGTTTTTATAAAACATCGTCAGGTCCATAGAGAACAAAACGAAAACAAAGGGACGCGTCCGTTATTTACCCGCGATCTCTGCCCATTGGTTCCACTGCCACGCGTTTCCCCGCTCGTTCCGTTACCAACATACAAAATTCAAATCCAACTGTTCCCGCTGCGTCATCAACTTGTTTTGTATTTTCCCTTTTGGAACCTCGTTGTTAATATACTACGTGGATCCATCGTACGATTGATTTTTATTTTTTTTTTTTTTCTCGTAATGTCATTATTTCTGATATTCGTACAACCGTATTAAAACCATTCGAAATTTTATGACACGGATAACAAATAATTTGTTCATTGATTATAAAAGACCCACGATAATGGAATTTACGAAATTATTAGATTACACTATGTTATAAATTAATAATTATACAAACGGCTATTTCTTCCGTTTATCAAAAAGTCATTGTTTTCACTGAAACGACATTGATAATTATTTATAAACTAACTCGGATTTACCGACTGACCTTAGGAGGGTGCTTGTTGTTCTCGATTTGGTATTGGAATTCCCTACCTATTTGCTTAAAATGTCGTTTTACGATTATTTCTGCTTGTCTACTTGACCCTAAACACCTCTGTTTAGCGAGTACTAGTGTTTGAACTATTCGGATACTGGGATATTTTAAAATCTGAGTAAAAATGAATTCGGATGTTCATACAATCCGAATATCCGTGATTGTTCGTATACCTGCAAGCATTATTCGGGTTGTAATGCTGTGGGTTGGTTACTCACATAAGAAGTAATAAATCCACAAAAACCGTGTTAAGTGCTAACAAACTATAGATTAGGTGTATTTATAATTAAGAGAAAACGCATAACGATAAATATGAAAACGATTGGACTTGAACGTTGCGATTACAATATCTCGTTTATACAATTTAACTGTTTTTGTAATTCTGTAACCACTTTGCAATACGTACAATTCAGTATCATAAAATTGATCTCGTGGGTCACAATAAAAACGAACATTTTAAAACCTTTGAATGTGTATAGAAATCCGAATATATACGATCCAAAATTCGTAGGTACCACTACCATTGTAACCAGCGAAATTAAATCACCGGCGGGTACACGTACAATACCCAGACTTGCGTAAATATTTTTTTTATTAACTATCGTCCGCCATAAACACACACACACACAATGAAAATATTCGACGGCCGACGATATTCGTCGCTTGGTTTTTTTTTTTTTTTCCTTCTGTTGTCCTGTATTTTTTTTCTCCGTTATAGAATAGAACCGACCCGTGCAATTTCCGTCTTTCTTCGAATTTATACCTACCGCGCATACCAATTGCCACACGCCTCCGACGACATTTCGATGACCGGTTCGATTTGGTCCGACCGCTGACTTTTCTAAAATCGTTCCGAGCGTTCTTTAGACATAAAAACATATACCGTAGACAATTTACGGCGTTTTAACCGAAACGTGTGTAAAACCCATAACTATGCCGTCAAATAGAGACATTTTTTAATCTCCTAGAACCGGCGGCTCAATTGTGGGGGGGCAAAGATATAATTTTGCTCCTCTCCCCCCCCCACACCACCACCGGTATGAGAACCGTACAAATTTCTGAATCTTCTATAGAATAAAGAAATAATGCAACACATTAACTACTTTTTATGTTCATAAGATAATATTTTTGTTCCCCAAATTATTTTATACGTTTATATATTTCACGTTTCTCCAGTTTTATAATATATTGATGTATTGTCAACGTGATCGGCATTATCTAGGTTACGAAAATAAGATAACTAACCTATTCAAATAATCATTAACTTCTGTTTAATTGTTACGTTTTGTTCAATTGCGTTATTATTAAGTAATTATATTAGTCTTCGATCCGGCGTATACTACTGACAAAATTCATAACCAGGTCGGTGCGCGACCGGTTGAGCATATGACACCGACATTTACAGTGACGGTATTTTGGTGAAAACCGACGAGGTACGGGCAAGTAGTGTTGTTGTTCGACGACCGTTACATATTATATTATGTTGTATATAAAAAACGCCAACCGAATTCCCATACGAACGATTGTTGTACAAACATATAACAACGGAAAACGGATTTTGACCGCCGGGTTCGTTCGGGAATTTTTCCGCGGTGCGCCGGTTTTTCGAATGATTTTACGACGACGGTTTGTGGCAACAACAGAAAAAAAAAAAAAAAAAAACCGTCCGAACCAAAATAATATATTAGATGTTCGGACAGCGGTACCGACGCTCGTACTGTGGTCCGATTTCTAAAATCCTATTATCGTTTTCCGGACACCGGAGTGATATTAAAATATATCCGGATTAAAGCCGAGCGTCCATTAGAGCGGTCCGTCTAGCACGAGAGCGGTGCCGTAGTACGGCCGCGCCCGCATATGCATATGTGTTTTCTATTTCATTAATGTTGCCATACGGTAATGGGGTATTGTCGGATACTATCGTTATTTGTGTTGTGTCTTGTTTTTGTAGAGGTTAGTTGTGTTTTCTTATATTTGTGACCAAAAACAAATTTCGGTGGGCAAATGCCACGACTAGCCCCCCTGCCGATCATGGTTTTAACGTGCTCAGAACTCAGACTACAAAGGTGTTCAGAACTCTGTACGTTTATTTAAAAAAATCATGTATATAAGTAAATACGCGTGGTCCGATGTTGACCGACAATTACCAAAAAATAACGAATTCGAAAATATCGAGGCTGTCCTACGTCCGCCGTCCACTGTAATAAGTTGGTCGGTTTGCTAGAGCGGCGCGGCGTTTTTCCGATAACGAAATTTCCCGGAAACCGTGCCGGAGCGGAATGGCGTCGCGCCGCTCTGCCGGTGAACGAAATTCCCGTTCGTTCGCATGGCACTTGCCTCCTGAGCCATTCCGCGCCACACCGACCGCCATAGTTTTTTCCCAATAATCGATTGTTTTTAGTTATTTTCGTTTGCAAACCGATTAGCCGAATTATCGATAAAATTGATAATATTCGACGAACATGGCCGATTAATCGAAATGATCGCGCAGTCCTAATCCCGGTTTGTTAGAAATATTGACATTTCTATAATATCCATGTCAGAATCCCGGACAACGGGGGCCCCCCAATCGCTCACACGGGAAAAAATACTAAGCAACCGCTGCTAAAATATATAGGTTTCATAGTCATCATTTTTATGTTGAATATCGAAACAAAACTCGAAACGTTGACAAATGAAAAGTAGTATTATGTTTTTAGATAGTTTTTAATGCATTTATATCAATTATCCGCTAAAAAACAAAATGCCTGAAATCATTTTTATATTATTATTAAATGGCGGAATTTATACATAAGTACATTAATACTGGACTTTACAAGTGCCGTCGCTGGATTTTTGGTATTCGTACATCTATAGTACGGTCTTCGAAGATTATCAAAATAAAACAAGACATTTTTTTGTTTTATGAGATTTTTTGCTGAGGCGTTGGTGTGTCAATGTCTATTTTAAATGGCATTGTAAGTCAGAAAAATGCCCAGACACAGGAATTTGCTTGTGTATTACACCAGAGTTATAGAAGATAAAACTAAGATAACATTGAACCGATATTATGTGTAATTCGCAAAGAGGAAAAAGTAATAATAATAATATTATCCGCAATCAAATAATTTGTTGCCAACAACCGTTGGTAATTGTTATAATCGTACAAATGTTTTTTTTTTTCTTATCAAGCAATACATGTTAACTAACATGTAATACACATAAATAAATAAGTTACATAGTCTAGCAGTAATGTATATTGGCCACATATTTTCCTTTGTCCTGTAATGAGTTGTGTTTACTGCTTTTTGGTCTGGAGTTGTCTGCTCTTGTCTCAATTCATAGGTTATATCTTGGTCGCCATATCCTATTTTATCCTTGGAGATCATCCTATAGGTTAGTGTCCTCTATATTTAGATAGTGGCTTTGAAGATAAGTATTCCGATGGTTTCAGGCCGTATTACTCGCCAGTTATCTTTTCCACCCAGATGTTTTAATTAACTCGATTTCATTTTGGGGAAAATAAGCACTTTCATACCATACATAGAGTGTCCTTTGTATTTCATTTGTGTACACCCTGGTAGATATTATTGGTAGAATTGAAGGAAGTGGAATACCTGATAGTAGGTAGCCAGGCAACAGTAGTGATATAATTCTACAAAAACTCAGGCACACACGAATCACACAATTCAAAGTAAGTGTGCCTAGCGCTTAATACACTAATCTGACAATAGCCAATTAATAGTCGAGACTTTTTCTTTAATACTTATTATTTTAATAATGGTAAATTACGGTAATAAACAACATATCATATTATATTATATTTATACATCTCAAATATTTCCCAATTCTATGTAAAATTAAATACTAATTATTGACATTATTAGCTCTAAAACAGTTGTATATGACTTTAAAAATTGTATAACATTCTTAACTTAAAATTATATAAATCGCAATTGAGGAAGTATTGCAAAAGTTATCAAACTAAAATATTTTTATGAAATTATAAACTTTAAAAGTATTTGTACTGATATGCATATATAAATTATACAAACTTTATTTAAATGCTTTAATTATAATTTGTAAAAATGGTTATTTTTAATTATCTACTTTTTAAATTAAATATTACATAATATAATTCACATCTTATTTATAGGTAAAAAATATATATTTATATTTTAACAATAATTTTTTCCTTCAAAAAACTATAAGTTTTTTCTTATAATCTTCTGCCTCTGAGGTTGAAAATTTGGTGTGTCCAGATTTAGAGCTGCTATTATAAATCCCTTGTGCTTCATTGCAGTTTAACATTACTGCCCGAGGAATAAAATTTGTTGTTGTCATTTCCTGAAACAAACAATTTAAATATAAATGTCAAACAAAATGTTACTTCTAAATTCAAACTAATTCATACCTTTATAAATAAATAAAAATGCATAATTTTTAATTTTTAGTCAACATAATATGTATTAACTATTAGGTATGACCTATGAATAGTATTATAAAAGTGTATATATTTATTTGTTCTTATATATTATTGGTAAGTATTATCAAAGCTAATTTTTTATTTTTAGAAAGTTTCTAAGATTTTTTTTTTAAACTGAATTACAAAACAAAATCGAAAATAACAAAAACTGTTATTGCGTAGATATTCCTGGATTTTCACGGTCTTCCCTATTATAAAGAAAACTATCAAGAAAATGCCTATAAAGTTTTTGATCGTAACAAGATTATTGGTGTAAAAGTTATTCATTCTTTGATACGCTTAGAATCTAAAATCATTCAACTAAATAATTTAAATAATTACTTCAATCAAAGGATTCTCATAATCATAACATTCTGTTTCTAGATGTTCATGCTGATTAATGCCTTCTCTACTCATTACTTCAGTGACTGTTGACAATGGGTTATGAAAGTGGAACCTATACAAGTTATTATGATTAAAAGTAATAATTATTTAACTCAATAAATGCCATAATAAAAAATAAAACAATTTACCCTGGCATTAAAAATGGTTTCTTTTTGTAATGATATAAATAATAATAAAACATAGACAATCCTGATACTATAATTATAAACAAAGCAACATAATATGAAATTGTATTACTGTTGCTATAATCTAAATTTTTGTAAGTCGGTGATTTTCTATGACCAGAGTCCTAAAATAACAAAATTTAATTTTAACATTTTAATATCAGCTCTATTCACTATTATATAAAATAAAATATTATTCAAATATAAGATAATATAATATATTACATCACATTTAGTGCTCGGCTCAACTTGGGATCCATCTTCGCAAACACACATGGGCCCTTTTGAACTAGAGGTACAAATAAACTCACAGTGTACATGGCTACAAACATTTGATGCTAAAATGAAAGATATTGCATTTATAATTTATTGTAAATTGTTTGTTAATGTATTTTTGTTAATCATTTTAATGATAATAAATTGGTTTCTCCATTATGATACTTGATTATTGTGGAAAATGTGATCCTATGGAAAGAGATTTTTTTTTAATCATTCTCAAAGATATTCTGTGTACACATAACATATTCGGCTCAGTTCAAAATATTAATAATTGGTTATCTCAGCCAATTTTGATAAATAAATAAACTTCACAATATATAAGTTCAAACATATTATTTAGAATAATAAAATACATTTCAAAGTAAATTGTCGAACATTCTTTTGTTTTATAGTTTAAAGAGATAGTCTATGATTATTTTATTATTACATATAAAGTGTGAATGATAATTTTTCACCTTGGAGAAATATTGCAAAATTATTAATTGATATAATGGAAAGGGGGGGGGGTGTCATTATTTATTACATAATTTATTTTTAGTTTACCATTGATTTGTTTGGCCTGTTGACTTATCATAAATATCTCAATAGGAGCAAATATTTGCACAGGAACTGGTTCACATTGGACACTTACGGTAGTAAATACTGTGCATTTAAAAATAGAATAACCAGTAGCATCGTTAGTCCAAAATAATTTATCTTCATACAATGATATTTTCTTTGGTAAATGCTAATAATTTAGAAATATAAATATTAGTAAATTGAGTAAATACAAAAAAAAAAAAAAAATTATAATATTGAGTTTTTTACATTTGTATAGATAATCGTGTTTTTTTTAGATCCATCATAGTTAGCCCTTTCAATTGCTGAATTAGCTTGATCAACCCAATAAACTAAATGTTTAATTGGATCTACAGTTAAATCAATAATATCGTGTATTTCCTGATCAATTATAGTTTTTACATTGTATCCACTACAGTCTGATTGTCTGATAACAGTAGTCGGAGAGTCCCATATAACCCATATACTTTCAGCCCAAAACATTAGACTGTAATAATAATTAGTTAACAGTTTTATATATTATTCAATTTAATTAAAAACAAACATTAATTACCCAGCCAGAGGATCAATGGTAAAAGCCTTAATTTTCGTGTGAATGTTAGCACTGTATATAGTAGCACACCGTTTAACATTTAAATTACATACTACAATATAGCGATAATTTTCTACAAAATAAACATTTTCGGTTAACCAATCAATACGGACTTTAGTGGGATTTACTAAATCTTTCAAGTAAACCTTATGCTCTTGGTGCATATCCATACAAATAAGAGTATCGGCTTCTTCTAAAAACAATAAAATAAAAAATTGTAACAAAATTATATTTATTGATATTTTTTAGTAGGTATTTAGTGTTTTGTGTAAAATACTTTGCTTTTATTTTATTTTTTTAAAATTATACTATCTATATTAAAAGTTACACAGTTAATATTCTTTTGTTCCAATAGTTATGCTTCCCTACTTAACATTACTAAAAAACATATTTTTAATACCCGAAGTCCAATAAATAAGATTTTTTCTAATATCAATATCAATATCTGATACTTGAAATCCTGGTTTCGAAAAAAGTAGTGTTGATTCTTTTAAATCTCCAGAAATACTTCTTATTTTATCAGCTTCTGAGTAAATTAAATTCATAGTGGGTCCTAAAACATAGTTAAAAATAGAATTTAACCCTTAACTGATAACGTGGATTTATGTAACATAAATAGCAATGTGCAGTATATCATACGGCCTAACGGAAATTCAAAATGTTATTACAGGAATAGTCACTATAACAACTATACCTTACTAATTACTTAAACATTTCCAAGTAACTTAAAGGCATAGATTACTATTGCGGTTTTATTTTCATTTTTATAGTAATGATTTCCATTAAAAATAATAGAGCTGTATGTCATACTACATGTTACCAGTTTAGGGCTAAAGTTAAATTATATGCGTTATTTTAAGTATGATTTAATACATACCTAAAGCTTTACAAGAACTTTTATCTGGACGCAACTTGTAATCTGAACTAAAACAATGACAACTAAATGAACCATCTAAATTTGTACAATATTGAGCACACACATTATTGTCTTGACATTCATCAATGTCTTTACAACTTAGGCCATCATTTGAAATGTAATAACCATGATTACAAGTACATTTACCACCTCCTGGTGTTTCTACACATGTATGACTACAATTCATAAACTGACAAAACTGACCTATTGGAAAAAAAATAACATAATAATGTGTAATAAATGCTTTATATAGGTAAAATAAATAACCTTATATATTTTATAATATTTCTTTAAAACTCATTAAATACAAATATATGACATATTATAGTATCTAACATAAATATAAGATTAACCTTATTTCCTAATTTTCCTAATTGACTAACATATGATATAATATACTATATAGTACAATATAATATTACCACAGAATTTTTTTTCGTCGGTACCATCTTTGCAGTCAATTTTTTCATCACAAACTTTATTTAATGGAATGCATTCTTTGTTATCACATAAATATCCATCACATTCATCTGTTGAAACTGTTGAAATTGTTGTGTGATGAAAAACCATGTCACATGTCTTAGGACTTTCATCTGATTGATCACCACAATCGTCAGTTTTATCGCACAACCAAAAGTTTGGCACACATCGTTTATTATTGCACTCAAAAAAATCAGAGTTTTGACATCCACAATTTAATTCATCTTCAGATTTTCTACATTCTGATGTACTATTACATCTTGCTTCAATCGGAACACAATGTCCGTTCACATTTTCACATTCAAATTCTGTTTCTGTATTGCATAATTTAATTGGTGGTTTTTTCATGAATGCACGACTAGATGGACATCCCTTTTCATCAGAATTATCATCACAATCATCTTCACCATTGCAAGTGAAATTATAGGATATACATCGGCCATTGCTGCATGAAAATTGATCGACTTTACATTTTTTTGCAGCTGTAAATATTTTAATGCCATAAAAATTAAATAATGCACAAATTATAAACTGAAAATAATTTGTTTAAATATATATAAATGTGTACTATACCACAATTTAAGTGTTCATCTGAACTGTCAATACAATCAATCTCGCCATCACATTCCCAAACTGAAGCGATGCAATTTCCAGACTTGCATCTAAACTCCATTTGATGACAAGTATGTTGGTCACAGTGTAATTCATCTTCACCGTTCATACAGTCTGGATTACTATCACACAGAAAACTTTTCTGAATACACTCTCCAGTCTGACAAACAAATTCTGTAACTAACGTTACATTGATTAAATTAACATTACTTCCATCATCTTTTAATATTACTAGACTACTAAATAAAATGTATTACTTGGATCACATGTATGCTTGCTCTCACAACTTTTTTCATCTGACCCATCACTACAGTCATTAACATTGTTACATTGCAATTTTTTATCTATGCACTTAGTTTTATCGTGACATAAAAATTGAGATTTAGGACATAAGTTTGGTGTATACCATAAACATTTAATTGAATCTTCATCATCACCATTAGGGCAGTCTTGTTTAGAATCACATCGGAATCTTGATTGAATACATTCGCCAGTTATACAACGATATTCATCAGGTGTACACTGGTTAATTGGTATACATTCTAGACCATTCTTTGATAATACCAATCCAGATGGACATCTACAAACCTTCAATTAACCATTAAATTAATTTATTTTTAAAGAAAATAAATTATAATTATGCATTATTTGTTTTAGCAATATAATAACTCAATATTGTACCTTATTTTTACCAGATAAAAGACATATATGAGAACAACCACCATTTTCTTGTTTGCATGGATGTTGGATCTTTCGAACTATACTGTTAGCAACAGTTAAATGTAAATTTGAATCATTATCCCAATTTCCTATAATACACATCAAATTATATTGTGAACATAATATTGATTAAAACTTGAATTACCTATATCAAGTACTCTAGATGATTTTTCATCATTATTTGTATTCATCCAATTTAAATTTGTTGAATCTTGAGATACCCAAAATAATTCATCATTCATTGAAACTATATCAATGGCGAATCCTGAATTTTTTATGATTTTTCTATTCAATCCTAGGAAAGTATATTTGAAAGACATTTAATGTGTTTAAGTGTATTAAATTCTTTATTTGAATTTGAATTTGTATTAATTAAATTTTATAAACCATATTCGTTGACACTATCAATTAAGTCATTTTTTACATCAGTAAAGTATAGCCGTCTTGTAATCAAATCAAAATACAGTACAATTTCATCAGCTATTATTCCATATTCAACAACATGAACTAATGACATAATATTTCCATCCATGTCAATTCGGTCTATGTGTATATGAGAACCATCATTCATGGCTACATACATAAAACTAAATGTGTATATAAAGGAAAAATGAATTATAAAAATATACATATGAGTACAAACTATAATTTAATATATTATATACAACATAGGTAATATAATATTTTTACCCTCGATCTGGAACTAAGGCTAATGAAATCGGGATATGACCATTTAGTTCATATAAAAGTGTTGTTTGTGTATTAGTAGTGAGACTTAGGACATCTAATGTTTTCCTAGTCCTGTCACACCAGTAAAGGTTATTTCCGTGATTATCAAATTTTAGAGAGTGTAGAGAATCAATTTCTGGTTTTAAATCTGATAATTTCGTCTTGACCAAATCATATTGCCAGAGTTTTTTAGATTTTGCATCATAAATTATCACGTTACCTTGCAACATAGCATAACAAAATAAAATAAACAATTTAAATTTCACAAACTCGTTAAAATGTGTGCCATACCAGATACTGAATTATAAACGACTGCAGATATTTGGGATAATTTATTTTTCAACGGTATTTCCTTGATTTTTTGACGACCCAAATATTTATGTTGTATTTCCAAAATACTGGTTGATGTACTTACAATGAGGGTAGTAGGAGAGATTAAGTCATAACATATCAATCCGTCTCGCGATAGAACCTTATCATCAGGGCAAGCACAACTGTATCCTTTGGAACTAACACTCTTAGGTGCTAATAAACACATATCACTGCATTTAGCCGTTTCACAGGGATTTGGCGTCTAAAAATTAATTAAACCTGTAGGAAATCAAATGTTTTGATTTTTACTAGTGTACAATACCTGTGATTTGAATAGTGAAGGATGGAAAATTTGCATGCCGTATACTCTACTATGAGTTTCGCGCACTAATGACTTGCTATTGTTGCCTGTAAACTTGTCACATACTTTTATTTCTTTACCAGACCAATCACTCCAATATAATTTATTCTCAAAAACAGTCACCGAAAATGGATGTACTACCGAATCTTGTACAACTACCTAAAATCATGATTAAAATCACATGTTGTTATCGATAGACAGTATTTAAAATGAATACAAATAAACAACACACTGTATTAAAAAAAAAATCAAAAATTGTTTTAGATACTAAAACTCAATAAAATATCAAATATAAAAGAATAAATAAATCTAAAAAATATGTGGAAAAGAACAAAACAAAGCCGGGGATTGTGTTTGTGTAAACCGATGTGAGATAGGAGCTGATACAAGTTCGAGGAGTAGCTGTTAGTCAATGGACGATCGAACGATCGTTTGAAGAAGACGTTTGAAGAAAGCCAACCTCACTCCATGATGACCCGCTAGAATCCCAAAATTGACCACAAGTCATCGCAAAGCATGACTCGAAATTGTTTGTAACATGTCAATTGGAGCATTGTGCAATGGAAGTTTTGTCCTGTTCACCGAAGAGTGCAAAATGTGTCTCCATGGTAGTGAAAGGAGAGGCCTGGTCTATCAGCGCCCAGGGGAGCAATTATCATGGTGCTGTTTTGCTGAAACAGTCTCGTACGGCGGCGGTTCTTACATGATGAGGGGAGTTCTGGCTACTAAATGATACATCGAGGACATTCTCTTGGATCATGTTGTGCCTTACTCAGAATACATAGGGGAAGACTGATAATGCCCGGGCATTATAACACCGGTGTTATACAGCACTTACCACTGGGTAGGAAGTTGGTCTCAGGACGATGAGTGGCTAGCCCTCAGTTCCGACATGAATCCAATTGAGCATTTATGGGACAATCTCAAACGGAGGGTCAGAGCCAGAAGTCCAGCATCAATTGCCAACAAGCTTAAGATGGCACTGATAGAGAAGTGGAGTGGGATTCCCCAAGACTGGGTCAAAACCCTAATAAGGTCTATGAAGAAATAAATGCAGGCCGTTAAAAGGCAATGGGAGGTAATACTAAGTATTAATCAATAAATTTGTTTTGTTTTGATTGAATTTTTTGTTGAAATTTAATTTTAAGTTTTCATAATCTTGCATTTTATTAAAATATGGATTATAAAAAAAAAAATACTGAAGACATCTTGATGATAATGGTGTCATTGTAAAGGCTTTCAGAAAGATTTATTTTGTGAAAATCGGTTTAACTATTTTAAAAAAATATGTCTTTTTGTACACACTAGAGGAGTGAATCAATTTAGTTGCACGCGAGTGTAGATTTTTTACATTAATTATTATTGTATATTTAATATCTTACTTACTCTTCTATCACTTTTGTCCAATTTAATGGATTCGATTACTTGCAACTTAGCATCCACCCAGTAGATTCTTTGTCCATAATAATCAATATGAATACCATTTGGCCAATGTATGTCTTTCGTAACAAACATTTGCGGCAGAGATCCATCCATTCCAGATTGAGCGATCATTGGAATTTCTCCCCAATCCGTCCAATACAATAAACTAAACCAATTATTTTATTATTAACATTGATATGTTTGAAAATTTATTTTTTATAAAAAATTAGGTATACCCATCCATCGGTGAAACTGCTATTGCCCTAGGTTTATCTATATTTTTATTGTGAAGAACTGTACATACTGAACCATCATTATTACACACACCAATGTGTTTCATTTTACCATCAGTAAAGTATAAATTATGTGTGATTCTATCTATCGCAAGATTCTCGGGTGTTCTAAGACCTACACACACAAAATTATACTAATATTAAATTTGTAAATGTGCAATAGCCAATAAGCATGTATGCATGCACTTATGTGTGTACATTTCCTGATAATATTCTAAACTAACTAAATATGTATGATCTGAATAATGAATATTTAAGTCAATTAACTATAATAAACAAAAGTGAACTAAAAAATCATGTTTAATTTACAAGTGTAAAGTTATAAAACCATTAGACATTTACCTGATGTCACAATAACTTCGGGTTTGGTATTATTTTTGTTTGCTCTAACAATAGCCTGCATCCCTTCATAAATGATTGTCCAATATATATTAGATCCATCTACAGCTAATCCAGTAGCCTGCTGCAATTTATCAACCAAAGTATATCGGGTGTGCGTCACCAAGTCAAACACTTTTATTTGTTGTAATGATGAATATACTAAAACTGGATTGTCACCTATATAGATATATTTAAATTAAACTTAAACTAGTAAACATATTAAACAATAATTACTACTTAAAGTTTAACTATTGGAATACATACCTAATATTTAATAAACTAGGATATAATAACTACAATTTGAGATAATATTTTAAATTTAACTTCTATATCTATTGGCTATAACTTAAATTAAAATTAATTTTAAAAAAGTGAGGACATATTATATATTTTAATGAATAAACATTTAAAAATATTACCTTTTATTTTACATCTATGATTATCAATAAAGTCATAATCTGGATCACAAGAACATTCGTATTTACCGTATAAATTATAACAATATTGATCACAAGTACCATATTCTTCACATTCATTAATATCTATTAAAAATAATCAATATTTAATGATGTTAATTTAAATAATAATAAATGTATTCATTACCAAAACATGTGTTATTTAGAGAACGTGACCCTTTTGGACATACACACATGATTCCATGTGGTCTTGCTAAACATTCATATACACCAGAACAATTCATAGCTTTACATCCTCTATTATGTGCTGAAATAGATTAAATATTATTAATTTTTACAAAATATATCAACAAATACTGCTTTTTTTTTAGAATATTAAATAATCTATAATTATGAAAATACTACTATAATTGACTTTAAAATAAATTTATTGAAACAATTAGTACAGGATAATGTTGAATGTTAATATTATTTTAATAAATTTAAATTCATACCAGTTTTGTTATTACAAATACCGCCTTCATCTGATGAATCCAAGCAGTCTGTCTTGTTATTACAAACATTTTCGATATTGATACACTTTTTATGATCATGGCATAAAAATTTGCGTTCTTCAACTAAACATTTATCTGGTTCAATTAATTGTATATCTAAAAAAATGAAACTATTATATGAATTGAACGAAATATTTAAATAACTAAATTTTGTATACCACAATGAGTTTCATCTGAACCATCACCGCAATCGTCTTTTCCATCACATCTCCAAATCTTTGATATACAGTGTAGATTTTTACACATGTAGGCTTCGGTACACGACGTCTAAAACAATGATACAGACAAATTTAATATTAGAATACACACAAAAAAACTTGATAAGAATATGAGTACTGTATTTCTACACGCTTCTGTGTCTTCATCGCTGCCATCGTCACAATCAATGGTCCTGTCGCAATGCCAATACAATGGAATACAAGCGCCATCAGTACATTCAAACTCTGCTTTTGTGCATGGTCTTGTAAGGGATTTCTATATATTTTTAATTGATGATAATATATAATTTTTAATAAACATTAATTTTGAATTGTAATACATACATCGTGACAATTTGTTTCATCTGATCCATCAGAGCAGTCGACTTCTTTGTCACACACAAACGAACTGGAAATACATTTATCTTTGCATTTGAAATAATCGGGCTTTAAACATTTTGTCATGTCTAAATTTAAATTAAAAATTATTTCCTATAAGTTAACAATAATATTGACTAAGTGACATACCGCAATTAATTTCATCAGCACCATCAATACAGTCTTTTTTGCCATCGCAGACTGTTGAATTATTTATGCAAGTACCATTGGGACAATTAAATTCATGTTTTTCACAAGAGGGGTCCAAAAAAACTAATAGTGTACGAAAATAATAAGTTAAATATAAAGATAAGGTTAACGGGTCTGGAAAATGAACTTAAATAATTCCAAAAAAAAAAAAAAAATCATTAAATCCAGTACTCTGAATCTTAAATAACCAATAACCAGTTCAATTAGTCTAAAGCACGGACGTGGTCTAAAATTAACAATATAGTCAATAAGTTTGGTGGGGCGGGGATAGTGAGGTAGCAAATGAGAAATTGTAAAAAAATCGTAAAAATATTATAATTAAATTATTATTATTTAATTATATATTATTAAAAAATTGAGCACACTCGTAAAAATAATTCGCCATGAAACCGGGTGTGTTGGCTGAAGGGGATAAAAAATATTTTTGTTTTTCCAAACCAGGTTGGTCGTTGGTCGAACCAGTGACACAACCAGGTGGATGTAGTTTGAGGGTAGTGGACCCTTATCTCCGAAATGATTTTTTAATATCAAATTTCAAGTGATATTTTATCGTACACTGTACATTTTTTAAATTTTGATTCTGAGCGGAGAGAGGGGTCTTGTGGTTTTACAATGACGTTTGTAAAATGATTTATTTATTCTTTTTTTTTTTGAAAACACTTTTTCTACCAGAATACATCATCTGATCTATACACACCATTACTGTTCCCGATTGAAAATTTTGTGTAGTTGGTACTTTAAAAAGGTAATTTTTCAATATACCTATTAGTTTTTTAATGCTGCAGAAAAAAACGACTAAAACATGACGAAAAAAACGGCAAAAACACGATTTCCACGATTTTCTTTTTTATTAATGTTAATTTCTGGGTTACCACGACAATGAAAACACGACTACTCTTCGCTCAAAATCGTTTTTCGTTTGCAATTTATCGTTGCATACAGATATAAATTAAATTCCTATCTATATAAACTACCTTCCCAACTTTCCACCAACAACAGTGACCCACAGATGATGTCAAAAGTATGTACGCTTTTTTACAAGTGTAATTATGTACACCCCCCCCCCCCCCACGAAAATAAATCCTAGTTGTGCCACTGGACTTGGCGTTGCACTTTAAACGCGTTATACTGTATAGTGCGTTTACCTACATACAAGATATGTTCAATAGATACCCAGACAAAATGTATTAAAAATTATATTTGAAACTTACAAACTATTTAAACGGATCACCTTCAAAATAGTGTCCTTTAGCTTCTAAGCAATGCTCTCAACACGGTCTTGCCATTTTTGAATTTCCTCCCAAAAATATACTTATTTTTTTTTTTTTATTGGTGAATTTGCCGTCACTCATTGCGGTGATTGAACTTTGGTTTCCTTATCATATCCATAATACATATACCCGTGTTTTTATCACCCGTAATAATTGATTTTATAAAACTTGGCCCATTAGAAACCCGATGTCTTAGTTCCAAACACACTTAAACGTGATGTTCCATTTGTTGCTTGGTTAACAATTTTTTGGACACTCTTTACTCATAATATCCAATTAACCAGATAAAATCGAATGACAAGTACAGATTGATATGCCAACTTTATTGGCTACTTCTCTGACGATAAATCGTCGGTCATTTCTAATTTTGTTCGGAACATAATTAATGGTATCATTTGTTTTTTAATGTTGATAGACGCCCAGGACGATGGCCATCTTTAATGGAAATTCGACCTACGTTAAAACGTCTGAACCAGTCAAAAGTTACACAACGGCTTAGTGAAAAATGTCCAAAAGTTAATTCAAACCAATTCAAACGTTTCCGTAGCATTTTCACCAGTTGTGAAACAAAACTTAATACACGCACGTTGTTCTCTAATATCATTGATTTTAGAATTCTATAATCAATGTGAAATCGCGATTTTATACAAAACGACCAACTTTGACCGCGCACTGTCAACGACTGATAACGATTTTTATCATCTACTAAAATAACGACCGTTACCCCTGTCCTCTAGTTTATTTTGGTATAACAACATCACCAAATAGCATTAAAAGTTTTTTCGTAATAATTTTAGTCGGGGTATTTATTGAACATACCTCGTATATATACATATATAAATACCAATAAATAATATATAATATATTCAATAACGAATATATAGTGTAAACAATATCGCTACATAAATATAAGTACGGTCTATGATTTATGCGCGACGACTTATTATAACAGTATTAAATATCTATTATAATAGATAAAATTATAAAATAAAATAATAATGTGGTTTTATAAAATTATTATCGTTGATGTTTGTATAAAATTCAGTTCTATTGGCACTTTTTGTATACCTAATCAATTGTCATTATTGTAATTGTACGCGGTTAATTAAATGTATAATTACGTTATATAATCGACATATAACGATATAATATTATAATAATGATATATTATAATATCTGTAAAGACATTCAAATTCAACATTACACGAGAATATATGAATTACAAAATACCGTGCATGCCTAAATATTTTTACCGAATCAAATCTAAAAACTGCACTTGTTCGGACGACCAATATTGAGTGACGATTTTAAATACCTTTATCACAGTAAATACATACGTACAATAATTATTACTTACTAGAAAAATTCGAAACTGTGTTGGCAATTAACGCTATTGACATCAAAAATAGCGTTGGTTTTCCCGAACGTCCCCACATTGTTTTTTGTTCAATCTATAAAAAAAAACTAAAATATTTATAATTCAAATTATATATATTATTCTATTGATGATTTTACTTATGCATGAGTAAGATTTCCTATTAATATATATATATATATATATATATATATATATATATATATATATATATATATATAGATAGATACTTATAATAATATGTTATTTCCGACTAGACAAACTCAAGATTAAAATAACGTATAATTTAGAATTATTTTTTTGTTATTTTTTGTACAAAATATTATTCATTTTGGTAAAATCATTATTAAAAAAAATAACTACTATATAAATTATAAAGAGATACCTAACCTAGTTAATAATTATTTAGATTAGCAATATAATATTTATGAATAATAATCGGACAATACAAAAAAAAAAAAACTAACAAACAAACTATTAAGACAAAATAATGTTTTCGAATTCCGTACCTATAAATTGGTAACGTATACTTTATACATTATAACCAACTACTCAAACGAAAAGATTTCGTCTGTTATACAGCATTTAAGAGATTATGTGAAATATTAAGAACACATCTATACGTATAATAATTTATTAGAAAAAAAAAAACAAGCTTAAATACGTACATGTCGATGACTATTTTCCAAAACCGTTTTTCCGATAAATCGAAAAGTGCCTACACGCTTATAAATTAGGCGTTACATAAAAGCGCCAGAGTTGATCAATTTTCTTTTCGAATCTTAAACGCGCTGTACCGAATATAACGACCGAAAGAAACGAGAGAATAGAACTTTGTGCATTATTATTTGCGACTTGTCGCCAACTAAAATCGTAAAACCGTTATATAATATTATATTAAGCAAATATTATGAAATAATTAATTGGGAAAATACATAAAATTATCAAATAATCATTGGGAAATTCAAACAGGTGGGAATATAAATCGCTTATATAATTTATTATATATACATAAACCAAACTATACGTTTGTTCATTAATTATTAATTTTAATTTCTACCTTTTATTATTTGTATGTGTACTAATAATATTATGATAATTTGGTTTTCGTTGATCGTACAAACGTACAGTTTAATGTTTAACTAAGATAATATTTCGATTTTTCAAAGTACGGAACCAATAGAGATTACCCATATATCAGAATGTTTAAAATTGTTTTTTTCACATCTAATTATATTTGTATACTCTCCACAGCGATATCCACATCAAAACAATTAACGAAGAAGCTAAAAATGTTTCACTCCAAATTTGCCTCTCACCACAACCAGCTCATAAAAAATTACACATTTCAACAGATTAAAGAGAACATCATTCCTATAACTTATTCCTTAACTACTGAAGTGTCATTTATTGGCTAACTGGCTTCTTCATTCAAGACTATTCATGCCTATTGTTAATTCCTCCCTCACTTATTCTGTGCATTTTTTTTTTTTGTATAGATGGATTACAAAAATTTCTCCTTTAGACGATAAAAAAATACGATTTGACAAATAGTGAAAATCGAAAATGTCAGAACCTTTTTTTGCTATTTTAGTGTACCCCGTTCTTTAAACTTAAAAAAAAAAAATCAGATTGATTTTCACAGGTTTTCGGACGGGTAGACGGTAAACGGCCACAAGCATCGGCACCGGGTTTTCCAAATTGCATTGGGTGCTTAAAATCCTAAAAATGTTAAAGACTTACGAGCAAAATAAAAAAAAATTCTTCTTTTCAACAAAATAACTATTAACTCGTTTAATATGACCTTTTATTTGTTTTAATACATTCTAACTTGTGGGTAAATAATGATCATGGGGTGCCTGGGAGGGCACCACGACATCCCATGTCTAATTCGGACTATTTAATTAATCTGATATGAATGTCCTGTTTGTTAACATTTTTATATTTGTAATAATATTCGTATCAGTGGCGCAACTAGGATTTTTTCTAGGGGGGGGGGTGTCCGCCTAAAACAACACCCCCCCACTACTTATTTTTGAATATGCCACTGGTGTATAGATACCATAATCTCATATAATTGATGTTATTGTCTAATGTTGAGGCACGATTATTTTTGTATTTATAATAAACTTAACAAAAAAATATATTAAATTTTCATAAATACGGTTGTAGGAGGGGAGGGGGCGGTGGGGATGTTGTCCAGACACCTAAACCACTACCCGTTGGCTGTGCCACTAATTCGTATAAAAAAACTACTTGTTATACTATTTGTATTTTTGTTTCTCATAAAATTTGTTTTTTATGCCGGTAAAGTACCCCGGAAATATGCGGATTTTCCGCTTGATAGTGCTCCCCTAACGTCTACTTGAGTTAAACCGTCTTTTGAAATTACCGACAAATCGTTCTTGGACTCGTCGTATGACAACCACCGACTGAAGAAATTGTGCTTTCAACGCAAATTACTTTGGCTACCGAACCGTATTTACCGTTGGTACATAAGTATAACAGCGGTATAAGCGTGGTCATGCATGAACAGAGAAATTAAAATTTAAAAATTTTAATACACGCCGATAAACAAAAATCACGCGAAATACTACAATTATTTTAACGTTTCTGCAGAGTAATGGACTTTTGCGGCCAATTTTTCGGTGCCAATGTGCACACGACAATAATTTATAAGGGTGCCTATGGTGCTGTTATATGTATTCATTTTGTTTACCCGGTTCATTTTTTTTTTAATAATCGTTACAGTGTATTCGTACGAATAAAGCAATACATATACGGGCAAGAGAATTACAATTAATAAAAACCGTTGTTGCGCGGGGGGGGGGGTAAATTTAATCGATCGACCATCTGCAACAAAGCCTTCTAACGGAATAAACTATAAACGCGTGACCTATAAAAAGTTCAAATTTATACGGAGCCCCGAATAAGATCGTTGTCTAGCTGACCCGTCGGAAAGAAAATATTTCGGCCATGGCGTAGGGGTACATTTGAAATTCTCACTCTCATAACAGGATATTATTATTATTTGTTAAACCGAATAAAACATTATCTAAAAAAAAAGAAAAAAAAGAATATTTACTGAAGACATTTTGCGAGGGACTGACTACACCGTTGTAAAAATGTCGTAACAAAACATTGATATAATTTGTATAATCTGTCCATTAAATCGGATCTATTGATTTAGTTATGTATAATATCAAGGTGATAGATGAATAGACATTATATTAGTAATAATATTACTAATTATGTATGGACCGACCGACAGACGGATAACACAGCAAAATCGCCGTGGAAAAAAATACCCAATTTATTTATTAATTTATTTATTAATTACAAATTTACTCTTAGTAACAAAATATAATACTAATAATTGGGATAGGATTCTATTTTGCCAGGCAGTGGCTCTACGGTAAAACGGCGACGACGATTTGTCCTAGAATGACCAACTGGATAGCTAAATCACCGTTGATTGTTACACTGTATAGTTTATAAAATCCAAAAGAAATTAATGAGTGTTTTTTCTAACATAATGTTGTTGATAGCTATTTAAAACTTATTTTTAATCTTCTTTAAATATTAAAAAAATAATTTTTTGTTCCTTTGGGTACTTAGGGCTTTGTTTAGGAGATTTGACGAAAGATAAATAATATTGTGCTTCTGCTCATTCGACAATTTTTTAGAAAAAGCTAAAACAATATTACATTATCTGGACTTTAGAGCAGCGGTTCCCAATTGCAGTTTTCTTTGGTACTACTAGATTAACATTTTGCTAGATTGTATCCCTCATTATAACTTTTAAACTTTTTTCACATAATAGTTCTTAAATAGTATAAATAAAAATAACAATAATGCAATAAAATGTAATAATGTAAAATTGTTGTATTCTGTATTAAAAAATAAAATGTTTTAACTATTTAATGAACCAACAATTTTAATATAAAAATTAATTTTTTTTTTATTTAGTGAGATCCACCAACCACATTACATTATTTTAGCATTATACACATTTAGTATTCTTTTATCAACAATTCTACAATCTACAAGATAAGTCAATAGTTAAGTTTTTATACGTGTGATATATTTTATTTTTAATTGTATATTTTCAAAACTAACCGTTTTAAATAAACCAAAATCAACATTTTCCTGCTATTATACATTTTTTTTTTTTTTGCGTACCCAGGTTAGGTACGCAAAATGTGAGAATAATTTCTTCTATACTTTGTTAAAAAAAAATTGTGACTTGAATGCAGCTCCCAAATCAAAATTGTGTACATGACAGAGACACATATATTACATTTACAGGCTATTATATAATAATATACCTAAGATTTATTTTAAAAAATGTAGCTTTTATCCTCATTTCATAAATAGATCACTGTATTCATACTATCAAATTGGAATAAAATAAATTATGAAAACAATGTAAGTTAATAGGATGTAGGTACTACATAAAAACACAAAAAATTACAAATTAGAAAATGTTTGTATACTATCTATAAAGAAGACAATATAGACTACTTGTTAATTAATTTATACACATTCATTTTTCTGATCAGCAATCTTTATTAATATATTATATGGTTATAATTATTAATTATATATTATATTATAAATCACAAACCTTTATGTACTACTACATGAATTACTTAAGCCATGTTATTAAAAAAAAAAAACAAAACACAAAAAAAACAAGGATTTTAATGACTTTAGTCTAACTACACTAACATTTGTATTCTAATGAAATTAATTTAAATATTGTTCAACTAAAAAATTGATCAAGAGCAGTCTGTTGGTAATCATAGCCTTAATAACAATATTAATTAGATTTAAATAGTAATTAATTTTAAGCGCGCTAAAATAGTTCATAATTAATTAAAAAGAGCATTTATTTTATTATAAATTAATCTGTTACTATGTCTTTACCTATAAAATTGTACTTTACATTTACTAATGGTTACTAAGTTCTAAAACATAACGGTTTATAAAAATTAATAACACATTCAATTTTAAAATAATTTAATATAGAAAAAACACACATTTGATTTAAATAATAATGAATAAACATTAAACAAGAATAAAATTTATAACAAATTATTGATTAAAATTAGGGTTTATAATAAATTGTACACTAAGATAGTAAATAGTTTTGATTAGAAGTCACAGTGATTATATCACAATATTAAAGTAGTAATATAGTTGTTAAATATAAATAAAATTTGAATAACATAATTGCAAATATAATGCATTTTGAAAATTGAAATATCGGTAAAGATTTGTTAATTTATAATAAAATAATAGCCCTAAATGAGCGATTTACTAGTCTCTAAAAATTAAATCATGGAGTTTTTATTTTTATCAATGTAACATTTCTTTCATAATTCACTCTATGTAAATGTTGATTGAATATCATAAATACAACAACCACTTAAAACATCAAAGTTATGATTAAATATAAAACATATAGCAATGACAAATATATATAATCAATAACAAATTAAATCTTTTTCCATTTTTGTTTAATTAGTCTTGGCCATACAATTTTGTCTACATTCTATCAAGGGAAAACCACCAATAATTTGTTATTTTTTATCCCCAGTAAAATTGATTTACATACATATAATATTAATAACTTTTTTACATTAAAAAAACAATTAACACAACCATATAATACGCATCTCATCTCTTTTAGATTTTTTCATTTTATATTTCATAAGGGAATTACCTTACAGGGTGGTAACCGGGTTTATATAAATTCTTATTAGGGTAATAATATGAATACTGGTAACAACTTAGGTTTTTTTAACAATTGTTAGTAAATTACCAAATTTCAAATATATATTTTTGTAATAAATTAGTTTTTAATAAATAAATGTATAAATGTGTTGTAATGTAGGAGAATAAAGCAAGAGCAAAAACACATTTCAAACTTTTATATTTTTGATTGTTTATCCTCAGATTGACCATATTTTGTTTACACAAGCTTGAAATACAACAGTAAAACATTGAAATTTGGTCACATTTATCTACTACTTTTTCCATAATATTAGATTTATATATTATTTTAAATTTGTCATGTATAAAATCAAAATATTTTACAAAACATTGTGTGGCCTGTGGTCCTAAACTTGGCACATTTGTTTTTAACAAAATTTTAAGTAAAATAAAGGGGTTTTAATTTTTTAAATTTATATTTATATTTCTTATAATCTATTACTTATTTTTATTAAACTGCATACAACAATAAAATTAAGTATACATTTTTTAAATAAACATTAATTTTGGTTACTAGTTTGAATCACATAAAAAACTTATCTTCAGTTTTATAAAAACAATAAATATTTTTTTCATTTTGACTTTAAATAAATCAATTTTATTTTATAATAACATTTGAATAACTTAAAAAAACTGACTGAATAATTCTTAGTTAAAGAGAAAATAATTGTTCTCATAATATTAACTAACAAGTAATATGTTAACAACTAGGGCTTTGTATAATTTAATTACAAATTATACATATGGAAAGAGAAAAACAATAATTTTATAAAAACACTTAACTTGTATCTATAGTTAAGTCTTTGATCTAATAAATAATGAAATACATTGTAATCTGATAATCTTAATATTATATATTAATTAAATGTTTTTTTTTTTTTTTTTTTTTGAAAATCTCTCAATAAATATTATCAGAATTCAAATGACAACATTAATTAACTTACAACATATAAAGATATATGTTGTAACTTTTAAGTGTTTTTACATTCCTTAACTAAAATAAACATTTGATTAGATATAATTTGCATTAGTCTTTTTGTATTAGTATTTACTGTTATATAAAAAAAAAAAAAATCACATTTAATTAATTTTAGAAGAATACTAAAATACCTTTTTAATTAAAAAATTCCAGAAATCAGAATTTCGTTTAAATTTAATACAATACAAATTAACGGGGAAGACACACTAATATGGTCAACCAAAAATATTTAATATAAATATACTTAACCGAAGCAGTCAACAATTATTACAAAACATAATATATAGGTTATAAGAGAGTAAATGTTTACTACAACACTATTGATAATTGTATCAATATTGGTATACAAATTCTGAGATAATTTGATCATAGTAACAATAAATAACCAAGCATTTTAATAGTTAAGTTATTGTAGACTACATATCTAAATATAACTAGTATAATAATTGGTATAATGGTACAACATATATTATTAGATTTTTTCAACAAAGCTTGATGGAAATAATCCACTTTTTCCAGTTCTTAATAATGTTCCCCTGTACCACCCATCTTGCCTAATCTTATGAACATATAAAATATCTCCTACTCGGAGTTCTAGTTCATATTCACTATTTGGTGGATATGCAACAATACATCTACACCTGAAAATGTAATATATCATAGTAATTGATGTAATTAGTACTATATAATTGCTTTTCTTTTTGACTTACATATTTTGCTGGGTTCGTTGTTGGGAACTTTGTTTTATTTTTCGATCATGTGGCTTAATATCTACAGAAACACCTTTATTTGTATCTAAACTATGTGATTTACGATGATGTATTAAAACTGATGATCCATTTGGTTGTGTTTCACTAAAATATAATAATATTTTAATTTAAAATATTAGCAATAAGAGTTAAGGAAATACTATTATTTTTAGTTTAGAAGTGCAACATTTTTTTATCCCAATATTTGCATGTTTTTACACATATCAATATGTTATAACTATTCCATCATTCAATAGTTATATTGTAGTTCAACATTTTTCTCTTCATACATTATTTTAAGGTAAATAAAATATTTGCTTTGTATTAGCTTTCTATAATATTTTAATTTAAACATAATTGAAAAGTATTGTATAAAAATATTAATTTAATGCTTTAAGTAAAAAGTCAGATTATTGAACATTTTTAATTGTCTATAAATCTAATAGTTAATTGTTTGAACAATTTGCTATAATTTATTATTGGTTATACATATTTTTTAATGTAACATTATAAACCATCTCTAGGCCATTTGCTGCCAATACTAATTCCTTCCAATCTTCCCTGTTATATGCAAGGTTCAGGTCCCTGTACCTGGTCTTAATGCCACCGTTTTTTTTGTACACATCTAACCGTCATTGCTTGTGTCGATTGCACTGGTTTTTCTTATTTATGTTGTTCACGAGCACTGTCTTGACCACACCATTGATGGCTCTCTAGAGCCCTACAAACTTCAACATTGCATCTCTTATAATTTAAACTATACTTCCTTTTCCATATAATTGCTTCAGCTGTTCATTCAGTCTATTTTCTCATACGTGAATGTTATAGAAGGGACCATAGATTTTCTTTAGGGCCCCCGGAAATAGTTTTCCAAATTTTTTACCATCTTAATGATAAGACTTTTTCACAAATCTAATCGATATTCATTTAAGGGAAAAGGGTATGACCGTTTTAATGAACGTAAATTAGCTATACAGCTGATAAAAATGTTATATTTAGTAGTAATGAAAGTATATTTGAATTTATAAACAAGTCTACTTTGCATCGGCCAGAGCACTTTATTAATTTTATCAAATTATTTACAAGAATAAAACTTTTTAATTTTGTATAGGTAAATTTATCATTTTTTAACAGTAAATAATTAAATAAAAAAAATGTTAATATGAAAAATATGCTTTGATCAATGCAAAGTAAACTTGTTTATAATTTTATTTTACATTTTTAAAATCGAACCACAGGAAATACCACAATTTTTGTTAGACACTAAAATATTTTTGCTAAACATTTCATGTAGTTTTCAGGGGCATTAATTAATGATTTTCTCTCAAGAATGTTTATTTTATTTGCATTTCCTGCTTTAGTTTAAGTAAAACATGCACACAAAATAGTTTTAATATTATGTATACACATAATAAAGAGAAATAATAGATATCTGTGTAGATCTTATTCAAAATGAATTATATCAATTTGTTTTCATGTATGAAATAAATAAAACACACTTTTTAAATTTTAATTAAAATAAAACTTATAAACCTATAATATTCCGAAGACAATATTATATACTGTATATATAATTTAAATTCAACAGATTAAATCAATAATTGTATTTTATAGATTTACATTAACTTCTTATTCTCAATAATTAAACAAATAAAATAAAGACTCATATTATTCTGATTAGCAGTAGGCAAAATCTATTGATTTTTTAAAAATTTTGTATTAGTATTTTTTTAAAATTATTTGTATAATAATTTTATAATTTATATATTTATTCTGTTAGAGTAGGAAATGGGCAGGTGAAATCACCTACTTATGCAGTTCTTATGGTCTGTCCTTAGTGAATGTTTATTTTCTAAAGCGGGATTGACTTTGAATAAACAAAGAAATCGGTTAATATCTATGCATTTAAACAAACTTCTATTTTTACAATCCTTAGATGATACACTATGGTAATGTATTCAGTATTTGACATATTTTTAAGAATTACTTACATTTAAATATAATAAAATTTAATATACCTATGCCTTGAATTAAATTATTTTTTTATTTGGTAATTTTTTTCAAAAATAAAAAGGTTTGAAAACTCGACCTCCTAGGTTTATAAAAATGGGCGATTGACTATCATTATCAAATTACTTTTTTTTTCTGCTTATTTATGCTATGAAAATATTTTCCTCAAAAATCCGATGTATCAATGCTATCAATGTTTAAACTTTCGATGTACTGATACATTGATGTTCAAAATATTAACAAATTATTAGCAATAATTTTCAAGCATATCAACTTTGTAGATATAATTAATTGTTAAGAGTCCAATAAGAAATATAACCCAAGCTAAAAGTTATAAATGTATAATGCTTAATCAAATTTGATTTATTTCAACGGCATAACTGAAATAGCAGGTAAATATAAACCACAGCAGATAAACATTGTAAAATAATATTTGTATAAAATCAATAATAAATAATATTAACCACAGTAATAAAAATCATAGCAGACAAATAAACAAAATAGGCATTTAAGCTATTCTACAAATTTTATGAAAAAATCTCAAACAATAATTAAATTATTATTAAGTATTAAAGATTAAAAATGTAATTTAATGTAACACTTAGTTCGGTTAAATTATTTTCAATTAATGTGAAGTATTTTTTTAAAATATATTATGTTGATTAAGATCAATAGAATATCTACATGAAATGTATAGATGTATAGAATGTATTTCAATAGAATAAAAAAAAAAAATTGTTTTAAAAATAGGTCTGTTTGCTCTGCTCAGAATCTAAAATTAATAGCCAATGTTGGAAGTAGTAAATAGTTCACATTTTATTATATAATAACGACCTTTATTTGTTTATTATGTTATAATGTACCAAGTTAAATAAAATATTACACTCCATTCTTAATATAGTTTCCTCACCTTTTAAAATTATGATTTCCTCTGACTTTTAATGGTAGTTGATCATGAGTTCTTTGTATTACATCTACACTCAATAATTTTGATGGACAAGAATCAGATCTTTAATGAACCATGCAAAAGCAATAACAAAAACAAAAACAAAAAAAATAATAAGTGCTATATACAAAAAACAATAATAAAGCGTGTCTAACAGCCATACACTCACACAACACAAATATTAGATATTATCTTACCTAGTGTGAACTGGTTGAGAAGGTGCAATTACAGCATTACTGGATGAATTATCATCAAATACAGGATTATCCATGGAATATACAGGGGGAGGAGACTTTCTAATTTTTATATTGGAAAAACTACGCATCACTGAATTTGTAAGAAAACATCTTTTCCTTACACGTTTTTGAGCCAACTGAAATAACAAAAGCATGTTTAATTGCTTTAATGAACATTAATCATTTCATTTGATATATATATATAGATATAAAATTACATTTTCTGGACTTATGGAATGTGATGGAGAAGCAGTGGAAGATGCAACAGCACCAACAGCAGTTAGTCCACTATCATGTGATAAATGAATTTGGTTAACTGAATTTGATGAGGCTATTAACGAATAATTTACATTCAGATTAGTTTAAACAATAAAACTTGATGTAAATTATTTATAATGTAATACCTGTATTACAACACATAGATTTTACATTGTAAGTAGGAGCTGATCGTACACGGGAAGATGTTGATGGAATTTCAGATAACCAACTAGACACACGGCTGTGTACAGAAGGACTACTACTACGTGGTGGTAGTTCAGGTGGTGGATACAAGGGTAAACTTTCATCTATGTCATTTTGAAAACCACAATCTAAAAGAATATTTATATAAATATCAATAATAAATACAAAATATAATTAAAAGTATTCTAATTTTTTAGACTAGATATAGGTACTTTGATTTTATAATATAAATTTCTTTACCGTTTCCTTGACCATTGAATGATGAAATATCTTGTTTTTGTTCATGACCTGAAGATGAATTCGAATTAGATTTGCCACTTAGCAGACGGACAGATATTCTAATAAATAATAATAAATTATATTTAGTGTTTTAAAACATAATGCACATTAAAGAATAATTTTTTACTTCGCAGGTGTCACATAGTTTCCAGGAAATACACCAGAACAATTAGTTTTCAATGAAGTCCCTTTATACCAACCATCCCGACAGCATTCAGTTACCATATACAACTGGCCACGTATTAATTCAACCTCATCACTTTTTTGAGGTTTGTATGGGTATAAAGCAACATGCCTTCAATTTAAAATAAAGTTAAATACTGATAAAATCACACAGTCAACATACATATAAACACTTAAGTGTTAAAACCAAACGAAAATGTGCAAAAAAAATGTGGCATGTTTATAAGTTTGAGGAAGATACAAGAAATACCAATAAGAATTTATTTTAAGAATAAATACAATACAACCTACTAATAGTGGTATACATTTAAAAAACTATTCCGATTATGTCATTTAATTGTGCAATCACTGGTCTTTCTAAATAATTATAATTTAATAATTAAAAAACTCACTTGGCTGGCAGAAGAATAGGTACTTTAGATCTTAGGCTTTGGTTAACTATTGGTCTTGAGTGACTTTTAAGACTTCCATGACGATGTAGTTTAGAATCTTTATTTCCATTTATTGTCTAAAATATATATATAATTATGTAATATTTCATTAAAATGTATACATATAAAAAATCAGACAATCAAAATCAATAATTGTTATATTGATATTAATTCTGAACGCAGCAAAATATGTATTGGTTAGACTAAGAAGTTTGCTTATTTTTTTTTTTTTATGTAAACAAATTTTTTACCAGAAATCTTACTCTGATCAATAACTCAGGGGTGGTTTTTGGTAATCTTGTCTAGTTTGTGTATTGAGAAGTAATTATTTATTTTCTTTCATTATATGGAAAAAATAGAAGCAATAATTCAATAAGTTATTTTTTATTGTAATTCAATAAAAAATAATGGTAGACCTAAATCTTAAAAATCACAGTAATCGCAGATTATTTATTAATTTATGTAGATAAAGCTTTTTTGGATCAAGAAAAATTTGAGACGAAAAACACCAATGTCATTTAATCTTTTAGTGACGAATAAATACAATTTTAAATTTTCATTCATCAAAATATTTTTAACTAAACCTTGCTTAGAACCATTTTACATTAGTAATGATTTTTTCTCGCACACAGATATAAATTAAAATCCCCTCTATATTCTACCTTCCCAACTTTCTACTTACAACAGTGGCCACCCCCAGGTGCAAAGTATGTATGGGTTTTGTCTATCATTCGACAGTCGTTTCATTTCATACTTGCCGTACTATCCATGATCAATATCCTACTTTTTTTTTACTTAATTCAATATTATTTTTCAATACAAAACACCTTTTTTATTTTTTTAATGTTTTATGCACAAAAATTAAAAACTTTATTTAGCATTTACTTGGTTTGGTGGAGTTTCTAAATTAGTATTTGGACTGGAAAAAACAGCAATATCATCTTGTGATAAAATCTCAGCTGAATGTCTAAAACACATATAAGTAAATTGGTAAATGAGACACATTATATGCAACTAAAGTGTCCCATACACGAAACGAGCTGTCATCAAACATGGTCTGGCATACCAGATAGTATGGTAGTAATTGTCAACATGATGTCGTGTCAGTTTTATTGGGCGAACAACCTGATGACCATAAACACTGTGGTCACGCGTGTGACCATGTTGCCAGACCGGAAATGATTGTTATCACTTATCATTAATAGCACACCATTTTAATACTAAATGCCTATAATGTTATGTTCATTAGTTCCTGCGTTTCATAATTTATTGATCTCAAACAAAAAGTTTTAGTTTATCATAGGCATTTGTACAGCGTTATAACAAAATACATTATGGCTCTCGATTCAGATATAGTATTCAATTAAGGTTGATAATATATATGTATAAAACGTACGATAAGTTTTTGTTTTTAATAATTAATACTTAAAAAAATTAAAAATAAATTAGTTATAAATTATAAAAAAATCTATTTGTTTGCAATTTTTTTTTTTCATTCTTTGAGTATCTATCTAAATAGAAAATAATTAAATGTTTTTATAATTAAAATTACATACAAATTATATTTTAAAATTGTGTTGATAATATATTTATAAGTGTTTGTGTACTTCGCAAACTAATTGATACTATATTATTAAATACTAAATACTATATTCTTATTTTTCGTGAATAATTTATTAATATAAAAGTGTTATAAATATCACGAGTACAACAATTTATGTATTTGTATGCAATAAAATAATCATAACACTACAATTGTCTATTTATAATTTATATTCCCTTATTTTATTGTTAGTTTAAATTATATGTATTTTGATTATCAGGGATTTTATTTTTATACTGTATAAAACGTACATAATTGTCTTCTATACAATAAGTTTTATCCATATATATAATAAGTGTTCTGTGTTTTATACTGTTCAGCACTGGTATTTATCAATGATTTTATAATAATTTACAACATTTATCTAGCTCTATGGAATCACTTCAACAGTTTTTTTTTTCAGTCTTTGTGATCACAAAACAAAAGCAGATGCAATAAGCACTGTTCTATTCTTTTGCTTTGACTGGTTCATATTTTTGAAAAAAAACAATGCCTATTCAAACTAATCACTGTAGTTCAACAGTGTATTATGAATTTATCCTATTACTTAATCGGTTATCAATGATAATGTCGTCAAACAAAGTATGGGATATGTAATGTTTGACGACCAATCGTACAATCTGTCTGACAACAGGTTTGTTAACAAATTGTTTTGTGTATGAGACCTTTACACAATTTTTAAAATATATACTACCAATATGCATTATCATAGAAATTTTTAGTATCCATGTATACATAAATAGTACTGTTATTTGTAAACAAATATTAAATACATTCCTATATTAAATACCATGGGTAATAGAATAAGAGTAGTGAGCCCACTTGTGATAGATAAAAGAAAAGAAGAAGTCCATGGATACTGTGTAAGGATTATACAATGGACATTATACTTCAAAAAGTTAACAGCTATAATAAATATACAAAAAATAATGGAAAATATTTTATAATTTTAAACTAACCTATTGTTTTCTGGTAAACGTGGACCTAATGAAACATGCCCAGCTCCATTTGTAAAACTGTGACGTTTAGGTGGATCTGGATTCGATGTGGGTAAAGAACGATTCATTGCAATATCAACAAAAGGAGCATGTGAAGGTGAATGACTTGGTGAACTGGATGTAGTATCAGATGGAGAAGTAGTATTTGGAGATGTGGTAGTTGTAGAAGATGATGAAGAAGTAGTTTCATTAGACACTTTTATATTATCCAGTACATTTTTTGCTTCATCCAATACATTATTTTTGATGTTTGATGACTGAGAAACACTCGGTGTTTCAAAAGGTAATACAGGAGCTTCTTTAGGGGTAGGAGGTGCAATTCTACTTTGAACAGGCTGTGAACTAGAAAAAGTTTAATACAAATTATTACCTATATCTCATAATACAAATATTAAAAATACTTACCTAACTGAGAGTTTCATTAATGCACGAGCAATTTGATTCAAGTCAACAAATGATAGAGGAAATATACCAATTCGATGACTAATTTTTCCCTCTGCCCAATTTTGATCAATTCGTCTCAAAACTGTTATTACATCCCCCTACAAAATGAAAAAAATATAATTAGATACTTAATAAAATAAACAAACATCTTTAAAATACAACTTTAATATTAAATTATAATCAATTACTTTTGAAAATGATAAACATCCTTCATCATCTTCTTTGTTCATTTTGAAATCATACAATGCTTTACATTGTGGTATATGACTAGGAAGTGACGTTGGGAAAACCTAATATTAACATATAATAATTAATAAGTTTATACAATTAATAGAAACAAAATTAATAAACATTGAAATTATATTAGTATAAAATTATTATAACATAAATATAAGCGATAAATTTATTCCACCTGTTTAAATTACTGATTTTCTTACAAAATCAATGATTACACTATTTAATTAAAAATTACAAAAATTATTTTTTTTTTCTCTATATTTACATTAACAATATTGCAATATTTAGTAATAAAGTTGGGAGTAATATTTTAGAGAAAAAGAATCAATAATGTCTCTGGAATACGAATAAAATGCTTATATTATAAGGGTTTCAATAAAATATAAGTAAACTTCAAATATTTCAAATATCGGAAAGAATTTTAGTTTTATATCAGTAGGAAATATCTGATTACAGAAAAAAGTAATATCGGCTCACCATTAGTTTTTACTGTTTTATTTAAAAGTACTCAAAAACAGTTTCATTTAGAATCTAATTTGGTTGGATAGTTTTTAGCTAAGGTTGTTACAGTGGGATTTTTGAAAACAAAATGTTTTGTCTACATTATTATTAAATTAATGAAAGATGACAGTCAAAAAAAACATAGTTGGAGGAATAAATGCTGTTTAATATTAAACATCCAGAAGTTTTTAATTATGGTCAATTATAGTACTATATAGCTCTCTCTAAAGTACGTTCATGGGATGCAGTATAAATTCATCTTGAAAACAAACAGTGAAAAATGTTGTTTAATAATTAATACAAAATTATAGTAACTGACTTAACTAATTGATTTAATATATTAATGAATTTTGAGTTAATAAAATATAATGTATTATTGTTATCATAGAGGTGCGCGTAAAACGCACACAATGGATGCCTAGTATATTAAAACATATATAACAATAAAATAAACTGATTTTCTCCAAATTTTAAATAAGTAAAAGAATAAAGTGAGTTTTAAAAACACAGAAAATAACATGTAGCTAATACTTTAATAATGGATTTAAGTCAAAAAGTCTTTAGAATAAATACTCTGAACTAGACGCATAGCTTGTATAATGTGTAATTACTAACTATGAATATAGTGAACTCCATTTAGAATCGAAAATGAATTATTATAGTTTAAATGTAAGCAATTGAATACAATACAGAATCACAAAAATTTCAATAAAGGCTAGATAAATAGATTCAATTTTTTTATTTATACAAAATACAATAATGTATATAAGGAAGATTCTACTTAAGTTACCAATTTATTTTATTTGAAACTATTTGCCATTAGGTAAATGGAAAACCAATTGACTAATAGGTCAATTTATTGTTTATAACTACAAGTGGGTTTAATAATATCTAGAATTGAAATAAGAAATATGACTTTATATAATGGCCATTTTGTATGTAGTTGGTATATTAAGTACCAATAAGAATAATAGAAAGAATAACGAAGATTAATCATTTTTAAATGTAAAATTATAAAATGATACACCTGTTAATAAAAACACAACATAAATCAACCACGTTAAATAATTCTTTTCAGTTCATTAAATATATTCCCATATATAAATGAACTAAAATTACATAATTTGACCAATTTTAATATTTTCATGAACCCCAGTTCATAATATTTCAAAGAGGAATTTGTTTATCATTATCCTGCATTTTCCTTGGAGGTCATTTTTTGTCAATCATTATAGAATTTGTATGCTTTATTTTAAGATTATTTTCAAATTTTCACCCCTAATCCTTATATGTTGAATGTGTATATACTTTTCAGAGTTTTTAAATACCAACACCTTTTTAAACACAGATAGCAATAAAATTGTTTTTAAACAAGTTGATATGCATAGCACTAACATCAGATATATTAGGAAAATATAAAGTTTGAGTTATAACAGTTTAAAATGTATACCATAGTAGAAAAGGGTAATAAACTGTATAATCATTTTGGCATTTTAAAATGAAAACACAAAATTCATTAGAAGAAAAACAATGCAATAACAATAGCCAATAGTTTAAAATCTCTTGAATTTGTATTTTATTACTCTTATCAACGTATCCAAAACTAAATTGATAAGTATTTAAAAATGTACCAACCTGTACATATGACAAAGGAAATATACCAATTACTCCATTCGCTTCTCCTTGATACCAATTAGAATCAACTTTTTGGCGTAATATTATCATATCTCCTTTTTTGAAACTTAAATCACTAGAAAATTAATATATATATATTTACATATTTACTTTTCAAGGAGTTTAAAATTAAAATTAACTTTAAATTTTATATAATTACATATATTATTAATATTTGAAATTAAATAGTTACCCAGATTCTTTGGAAGAGTAATTATACAATGCTCTTGCAAACATATTACGTTGATATGGCACCTAAAAAGTAAAACAAAAATATAGTACCATTGATAATACCTATATTATTAAAAATAATCTTAATTTATAATTAAATACATAGTTGAATTTTATATTTATTTTACTGATATGAAAATGAATCACAAAAAATGATTTTAATTTTATTAGTATTTTATGTATATTTTAATTTTTAAATTTTGTTTAACTTATTAAATGTATTATAATTATAAATTTATTAACAAACAACCAATTTATTATGTTATTCTTGCTATTTTATGCTGCTTTTAGTAATTATGATCAATTTTTATGATAATTCATGTCATATTGATAAAAACTATATTAAAAAAATCTTAAAAGTATTTTAAACTATTGATATGAAAACAAAATCATGGGAAAGATATAAATACAATTTTTTTAAGGAGATATTTAATTAATTATTTTAGAATGTCAAAGGTTTTGTGATAATACATTTTTTAATCAATAATTGATTTCAAGTATAATATATTTCATAATTGAAAATAGGTAATCAAAATAATGTCAATATTTATTACTTAAGCTATTTGCTACGCCTCTCGACTATTGCCAACACATATTTTAGTGATGCGTCTGTCAGTTATGGCTGACAAACAGGTATTTTAAGGGTGCATCTATTTGTTGTAGCCGACATCTGGTCTACTGAATTCAATGTTGACATAGCACAGGGAATATTTTTATTTATAGTCACTCATTTGTACAGAAAATACTTGTTTTGGAGTGATCCTTTTATAAATATCTTGTTTTATTAGGTTTTTTTATGTTATCAAATAAATAAAAAAAGGGCTGCTGCTTCTTCTGAGTTATCATCAATTTTATAATACACCAAAATTATTATTCATCATACAAATGTACAATGAATCATACATTTTTGGTGGCAACGAATGGGTCAATTTAAAATGAATTATCTTATAATCTCTCAACCATAGTTATGACACTTAACAACATTCTTTATTAGGTAAGCATTCTTAATTATAAATAAATATTACCCTTTTTTTTTTTATTTTAGATAATTTGCTATAGTGTTGATCATTATAAATTGTAATCAATATGAGATTGTGTTCATATTTAGTAACTTTTCATTGAACATGTATTTGGGTTTGCTACTGAATAATTAACTGATAAATTTAAGTTAGATAGCCACTATTTAACAAAGAAAATTGGCCTATTTCATGGTTATTATAAATAATTTACAGTAAAAACATATTTAAATGAAATAATAACCTGTTTAGATGGTTTTTGTGGCCTTTGATCTGAACATCCAACAGCAGGAGGTTTTTTTGGTGGTGATAATATCGGAGTAGTATTTTTGGTCTTCATTCCTTCCAATATCCGCATGAGTAATACATTAGGTGGCAGCTCATCTACTCGACACTCAACAAGCGTTCGACATTCTGGACATCTTAAATCTTTATGAGTGGCTACAATTTCATCTAGGCATTTTTTGCAAAATGTATGCTGACAGGGCAGCACTTTGCTTGACGTATCCAAGCGTTCCAGACATACTGAACACTCCAGCAAATCGTTCAATAGCTTTTCATCCATTATGATGATCACAATACTAATAATTATTATTCATATAATAAAAAGGTAACCTATAGAAGAATAAAATTATTAGATAAGCAAACTTTTCTCTTATAATTTAACAATTAACAACAATTTAGATACAGTATCCCTGTGCGAAATGCAATGGTTTACAATTTACACAAAGCAAGGCAAATATGCAATTCAACGTACACTAATTTCCAGTTAAAACGCTATTTGGTCGACAAATGCCCACTCAATATTAAGTTAACGGTGTAATCGACCTGTTTGTTGAAAACGTCTTACCTTTATCACAAGCCTTAGTCATCATAAAAATCGGACTAAAACGACACTATTGGCGTAATTCACCCAAACCATTTCCGTTTGTTGATAATAACCAACAGTTCGGCATAATTAACAAACGCGTCTACAACCGCGAGATGTGTGAAAATATTAACCGGACACGATATTTTATTGCCGAATTATTTAAAGAACAAGACCACAAAAACAATTTTTGCATTTTGCACTTCTCTATCGTCCGTTCTATCTTTTATCCCCACCTTTACCAGTTGCCATATAAAATCCATCATCTTTCCGATCAGTGTGACCAATACACAATACGCACGCGGGGAACGATTTAATATCGTACATTCATATGTGGGTGTACATTAATTTAGTACAATATTTATTGTTAGCACTATTGATTGAGCGATTTGTTCGTGTTTTCGTATCTTGTTTGTAAATTACAGTTCTGCGCCGATAAAATTTTTTTTTAAAAATTTCATCCTATGCATTATTTCAAATTCAAATAAATATTTCCTCATCGATAACAACCATTTACTACAGTCGTTATATGTTCTATATTATATGTCGTGGACATTTAAAGATAGAATATTAAAAGATAACGATGAACTTTAATACGCAAACAATGTATTTTGAATTAATTGCCGGGTTTGTAGCAAGGAAGTTGAAGAATAAAACGGCGTGTCGCAGCTATTATATAAATACTAAGAAAAATTGTATTGATCAATTTCCCAAATCGCTATTATGAGCATAAAAAGCGAATAAGACGGCTTAACCAAACCGTCCAAAGACGTAATAAAGGTTTGCAAAATCGCTGAAACTACATTTAAAAGGGTAACGTGAGTAAAATGATCAAAGTGTGCTAACTAGAATAACTAGAATCAGTATGTTTATGCACTAAAAATTGTATGAATATGTATGCACTAAAAAACAGCTAAATATGTATGAAAAGTTTGTAAAATATGCGTTCGAAAATAAAGAAATGTGGACAGAGAAAATGCAATAAATATATACAGACAAATTTAATTATTAATAGAATGTAAATGTTATTATTAATAATAAATCATTATACATTTTATAATGATTTATGAACACATCAAATCACATTTAAAATAACCATCATCCGCTATAAATTCAAGTTCATTTAATCTTGAAAACATAACTCACAACAAGATTACACAATTTTAAAAAAGTCAAATAGCCAACCGAAAATTAGAATCTAATCATTTTTAACAAAACAAATTAATTTTGAAAATCAATTGAACATTTTTATATTTTACTCTCGTTACTTTAAGGCCTACTTTACTTACCTATTAAATTATATATTTTTTTTATATTAAAACTATCGTTTGTTGTTGTTTTTTTTTTACAATAAGCATAAGTGTGGTACAACAATTATCCTGATGGAACTCGATGAAATTATAGTTTAACATTTTAACCTAACCACCTCAATAAATATAAATAAAACACCTGTAATTTAAAAATATCATATTATGGTATTATAATAGTAAAAAAGTTGAACCGTTACTGCATTTACGCCGGGAATACAAAATTCTATACCTGTTAAAGTAATAAAAATATTATTATGATATATATATATATATATTATAAATTATACATTTTTTGTACTTTGAAATACATGATAATTAATATAGAAAAAAAATCTGTGAAATAAAATAGTGACAAAACCATAGACATAATACGTATAATCGGTGGCGCAACTAGGATTTTTTCGAGGGTGGTGTTACCCTGTTACTTATTTCTGAATACGCCACTAGTGTCCCGCACCGGTGTTTAGACACAAATGATAGACACATATAATCTATGTAGCTGTCAAATGTTGAGGCATGATAGTTTTTGTATATAATAAGCTTTAAAAAAAAGAAAAAAATTAAATTTCCATAAATACAGTTCGAGTGTCTAGACACCCAAAACACCCCACCTCGGTCGCGCCACTAGCACGAAATAATTGCGTAGTCCGTTCGACAGCGTATTGTGTAGTAAAAATTTTGGTTTTTTTTTTGCATCGTACGTAAATGTACCGTACGAACACGACAGTTATCGTACGTTTGGCCACACTGATGGCTCGGGCAGACTCGTCTATCTTTTTCGTACACACGTATGTAAACTCCTCGCCTCGACTGCACGTTGGCTTTTCGATAAATAAATAGCGGAGCGGCGGCGGCGGCGGCGGCGGCGTGAGGGTAGTACTGCGGATACGAACACTCGTCGGAGATTTCGTTTATTAAAATTGGAGGTGCGCGGGCGACTTGACGTTGAATAATCAACGTAGGAAGTAGGTGGGTAATCGGGGAATAGAATATTCAGTCGTTTTCGCAAAAGGCGACTTGCTAAACACAATCAAATAAATATAATATATTACGAGTATGGGGAATGTATATATATATATATATATACAACGGGGAGTGGGCGTGGGGGTCTTTTTATCAATAAATGGGCGGGCGGGTCAAATAGTTTCGCCGGACTCGTTCGCGATGCGAGTCCGCGCCCCGCCACTGCCGCTACTGATAACCAGGCGCGGTCTACGGCGGGTTACACGAACGGAACTTCGGTCAATCGTTTTGGATGAATATTATAATATTTTAATGCCGTAACCACTATTACGGTTAACAATATTATTAGTTTTCGCCGATTTTTAATTATCACCGCGCACAACTATATTAGTATTTTTTTTTTTTTTGGGGGGGGGGCACCCGCCTGCCGTTATAATTTTTATTGAATAAATTGTTAACGACATATATACTTTATGATAAATCTGAAAAGATATCGATAATAGTAAACCATAGTCAATACCATATTATTATAGGACGAAAATATTGTCGAAGTTCGATTTAACGTACAATAAATACACACAAAGTTTGTTTAGTTGTTTTTAGGGCGATGTGCCCCCAAGGCTCCCGGTCCCGAGTACATTTTTAAAAGTAGTAGAAGTATTTTAGCGGTATATATAGACGTGTTTATTATGTATGATCGATATAAATCAATAATTTGAAATAAAATATAGAACACTGGATGGGTAGGTAGGTAGGTGTATTATCTCATATAACCTCATAAAAAAGGGTCACGTAAAAATATCGAGACTATAGTCGTTCGCCGGCAAAAAAAAAAAAAAAAAATAGTACAAATTAGATTAGATTACACACAAATATAATCTAATCTAATTTGTACCATTTTTTCTGTTATTTATTTCCGAGTAAACATTTTTTTTTTTTTTTTGTTAGCAATGGCCGCAAGACGTTTTACAACGTCTGAAACGAATAAAAATATTTTTGCGAAATGCCACTGGATAGAAAAATAATACGAGAACGGGCGCCTTCGCCGGGATCGTGCAATGGGACGCAGTAGGACACAATGGGATATTCGCGCGCTCTACAATAAATCATCTGCCGATTTTATACCGAGTAGTAATGGACCGAATGGTCGGAATAATCAAACGTAGTTGTTTTATTTAAATGCTCGTGGCTGTAATTTAAATCCCCCCTTAATTTATACTGAAAAGACGTCACAAATTATCGAAAAAAGTTAAATCGATCGATTTAAAAACATGTTCAAACTTACAAATGGTCCCGAGTCGTTATCACTAGTATTTATTGTGTAATCGAGAAATTTGTTCATGAACACGTTCGCGTAAAACAAAAAAAAAAAAAACAAAAATACCATTCAATAGTGATTTTAGAATTTGTACGTTTTATGATAATTAAATATAACAACGTTCGTATTAAATAATTATTGATTGTCGGCCGAGGTCAATGATGATAGTTCATCATGCAGGTTTCAACAACCAATGTATTTGTATTTTTCACTCGTGATCTAGTTTAAAATACTATATTATCGCGGTCGATTGAGATTTTGGTGGAGCAACATTTCACAATAATTAATTTATAATAAAATAAAAACCCAATCGAGGTGGCAATGTGGAAAACAAGGCAAACCGCCAACGTCCTGTAGACGGGAGTAGACGTTGTTCGCAGTTCCCGCGGGATATTCAATAATAATACGTGAATAATTTTATTTCAAAACTATTACTCATTAAAAACCATGGTTTTTTTTATTAACGTTTGAACCGTGCTTTCTTTTAACCGATTCTGTGTAACGCGCGCGTCTATCCGAGTTGAATACAGATGACGACAGTTTTCGGTAGACGGGTTTTTAATTAATTTGAATTACCCATACGATGTCCGGACGTCAGTTCGGATCTGAAATACCTATGTTATGAGTCATTACTATTATACCTATTGCGAAAAGAATTAAATAAGTCGTGTCACTTATCATTGAGAAATTCCATAAGTCACTATTTTACCAAAAATTACTTTTTTCTTTTTCAAAATGAATTAATTCACCGGTATAGATAATCGTGTAGATGAACCCAATGAAAAGTATGTACTATGCAATTTTATTCAATAATCTATGGATATAGAATGCAATTATTTTATATAATATATAAAATGTAGGTAATGCTGTGAGTTCATTATCATCAAAGTGTTTTTATTACACAAATTGCGGTCCGGCATTACTTCCAGAAAAATCCTAAACCCAAATGAACAATATTTTTTGTTATACCGACTTTTATTTTTAATTCTACGTTATATTAAAATCCAGAGTTGTGCGAACCTATGATTTTATTATATTCACCATAATGGATAAAAATCTGATAACAAATACAGTTACATTGTTTTAAATAGTTCTGATTAAATACATTCATACTTTAACAAGTAATTACTGATATATGAGTTGTTTTTAATAATTTATAAAAAATGTATGTAATGATGATGGATTATTACAAATAAATGGGTACGTACATGTATGTATATTGTATATGGACGAGTTTAAACATAATTAATAATCAATATAAATTATATTGCTTTTTATTTTCCATGATATATAATGTAAAAAATGTGTTCTTCTACATATTACCATATTAAGTACCTACTGACTGCTAATGATGGAAAAAATCCGGATTTGTCAAAGTTCGAGAATCCGGATTTTAGGATTTTGAAATTCGAAAATTTATGTTTCGAATTTCTAAATACATAATTTTGGATGGACCGTTTAGTTTTCTGTTTTTTTAAATCTTAAAATCAAATCTTTAGGTAATTTTTTTTTACATTATAAAATTAGTTAAATTATTTTATTAATTTCAAGGCATATTACCATAAACAATTTTTATGAGTAATAAATACCATTTGCCGGATCAGTTAGCAATATAATTATATAAATTAGAGTGTAATATGGATGATTATTTTTGTTGTACTTGTTATTTTAAATAAATTTATATTTGTTATATTTTTTGAAATGTAAAAATGTATTTAATGTGTTACACATTTATTAATGCTATTAACAATAATTATATTAATAATAGTTTTATGAGAAACAAATTAAAGAATATTAAATCACAATTTTCAAATCCAAAATCCGGATTTATGTCACATCACTACTGGCTACTTTCTATATACTTTCGTAAACCTACTTGGCTATACTTAAACTATACACTCAGTGGCGTAGTATGGGCTAGAACTTGTAGGGAGGATAGACATTTTTTTGAAAATTGTAAATAGATGGGGAGGTGCTATGTACACGAGTGGTGCCAAAAAAATAAAATAAAAATAAAATGTACGACAAACATATCAAAAATTAAACAACAACTATTATTACTTATAATTGGTGGTGTAGGAAGGGGTGCTCCTCCTTAATATTTTATTCATCAATAAAAATTATTATACTATTTATTTTATAAATTTTTTTAAACAATAATGATAAAAAAAAATGTTACAACGGAGCACCTAAATTATTTTGTTCTTTTTCTAATAAGCAACTAACATCAATAATATTAGGTATAACAAATGTGATCCCACACAAAACAAATAATCTCTTTTTTTATTATTACATGGGCATAAGTTCCCCGGTGCCCTCAGATATTTTAGTTTTGAAAATGACACAAAATAATAATTTAAAAATAAATGTGCACACATTCCATCGTCTTTGGTCATATGAGGTGTGTTCAATAAATACCCAGATAAAATTTATTAAAAATTATATTTAAAACTTATAAACTATTTAAATGGATCACCTTCAAAAAAGTGTCCTTTAGCTTCTATACAAAGCTCTCAACGTCTTGCCATTTTTGAATTTCCTCCAAGGCTATACCTTTAGCTCTTCTGTCGCGTTTGGATGGTTTCGTTAACGTCTTCAAATCTCTGAGGGTAGTTTTTAGTTTCGAAAACCAAAAAAAAATCACAGGGGTCCAAGTCATGTGAATATGGTGGGTGAGGTGTCACTGGTGTATTTTTGGATGCTAATAATTCACGTATGAAAATTGCTGAATGCGCTAGTGCATTGTCATGGTGCAAAAGCCACGACTTTAAATTTAATGCTTCTGGTCTTTTACAGCGTACTTTCTCTCTTAATTTTTCCAGTATTTGTCTATAGAAAATTTGATTTATTATCTGACCTGTAGGTACAAACTCATAATGGGCTATACCAAAAAAATCGAAAAAAAAAAACAATTAGCATTGCTTCGATGTTTGCCCGGACCTGACGACATTTTTTAAGACGAGGTGAATTTGCGATCTTCTATTGCGATGATCGAACAATGACTTCCTGATGATATCCATAATCCATTTACCGGTGTTTTATCACCAGTAATAATTGATTTTATAAAACTTGGGCCATTAGAAACCCGATGTTTTAGTTCCAAACTAAATGCCAACACCTACATGCCAACTTTATTGGCTACTTCTCTGACGATAAATCGTCGGTCATTTCTAATTTTGTTTCGAACATATTTAATGGTATCATTTGTTTTTGATGTTGATAGATGTACAGGACAATAGTCATCTTTAATGGATATTCGACCTTCGTTAAAACGTTTGAACCAGTCAAAAGTTACCCAACAGCTTAGCGAGAAATCTCCAAAAGTTATTTTAATCAATTCAAAAGTTTCCGTAGCATTTTTACCAATTGTGAAACAAAATTTAATACACGCGCGTTGTTCCGTAAAACTATCCATCGTGAAATCGCGATTTTATACAAAACGACCAACTTTGATCGCGCACTGAAAATAACTGATTGGTGATAACGATTTTTATTATATACTTACCGATAATATTAAAAGTTGTTCCGTAATAGTTTTAGTCTGGGTATTTTATTGAACACACCTCGTATGTTTTTGAAGTAATAAAATAATAGTTGTTAAATAAATGAGCATATGTTGCCCGGCACATTCAGGCATTTTAGTTTAATATACAAAATAATATTTAGAAAAAAAAACAATGAGAATAGGGTTTCCCCGGCGTCCTCGGGCTTTTGTGTTTTAAAAGTAATAAAAAAAAAAAAAGTTGTCATAAGTACTCACAGTCATTAAAATACCGTAATCCTTACGTGTTTTATCCTATTCGCATGGAAAATTGACGTTTAGTCGTAATACTGGAGGTCAAATATTTCATTGGATAATAATAACGCAATAATTACGACCCGACCGGTGAAAAAAAAGCGCACGCACTACGACACGCACCGTGTACGGCTGTCGGTGAACAACTAAAGAATAATATTTAAAATTTTATTTTCACGACTTGATATGCATTGACATCGACTATTAACCGGGTTTTGTAATTGGCTGATTAATTCACTAATCGGTTCGTCAGATACGTGCGATACGTTCATATTAAGCTATTGTTATACCGTCGCTGAATACTGGTACCGCGGTGTCATGTTTTGAAATGCCGTAATTTTACGATTTTTATTTAAAATTAACAATTCAAACTCATAAAAACAAAAACAAAATTATTAAAATGCACTCTTTTTCATCTTAATTACAACTTATAATGAATCTTGTGTACAATTAGTGGCAAAAAAAAATTTAATTTAATTAATTGGAAAAATAGTACCCGACACGTCGTGATTTTTACGATTTCCATTACAATTTTAACTATAAACCCTTGTAACAAATAACCATGCTCTACTTTTTTTATTTGACCACTGGGCATTTATAGTCGGTCAAACCAATTCAAAACTAAAAATACACTAACTAACTATAAATGTCAAACGCCTATAAATATGTTATAAATATTCTACATCTCGACCAGGCTTATTGTTTTAGCTGATACCGATTAGCTGGAATACTGATATTTACAAATATATATATATATATATATATTCATATTGGATACAGATATAGCTAACATAATTGCTTAACTTATCTAATTCTTTATAATGTTCATAAACGGGTAAGTAAAATCTAAAATATAGGTCAAATGTATAGGTGCAAAGTGTGATTTTTACCCTGTGAACTGTGAAGATCTATACATAGCCAAATATTCTAATAATACATAACACTCCATTTACAGATTTATATTAATAAACACCTGTACATATATATTACGATATACTTGATGTATTACCCGCTGAGAGCCGTCATTTTAGAGCCCTACGTGTATTACTGACTTTTATGGCTGAAAATGTATTAATTCAAAAAAAAACAAACTCTTTTTTCAAGATAGGACACAAGGCAGAAGACACTTATGTTAAAAATTACAGAACTTTACACTTATGGGAAATCACTTTCTACTGATCGACAGACAGACTCTTTGTTTTGTTAGTAGAGATCATAATAATATGTTATAATTAATTCGTACTATTACTTAATATTAATAGTTTAATTTTAACAGTGTATCTATTAGAAAATGTTCGGTTTACTTGACCGTTGTGAATACCAGTACTTATTTAGTCGTATATCTAACTACTTAAGCCCTTAGGACTTATGCAGCTTCTACCCAGTTCTCCCCAGCTGGTTGAACAATTGTTTTCAATATCACGAGCTGGGGATAGGTCTAGTACAAATGGACGCGAAAATATAGAGATAATAACAATAATAATACGATTGAATAAAATTTAAAGCTAATACCGAATATGTATATGTGAATTCAATCGGTAGAAAATAAAAATATAAAAAAATTGAAAATTAAACAGCACCGGTTTCAAAAACATAATTTATTTATTTTTTTTTATTATTCTGTTTACCGCGTATTATTATTTCGACTAAGGCCCAATTTTATCAAAATCACGTTAATCATGGTTACAGTCAGTGGTGCAATCAGGGGAGGGTGGTCGGAGTTGTAAAAACTGTAAGTTATTGTAGAAATTATTGTTTTTTCTTTCCATTTACCAGTGGCGGAAGCAACACCAATTACAAACAATTATAAAGTGCGGTTGCGATAATCGTTTGTCGAGAAGGCAACGATTGCGCAACAGTTTCGAATGAATGCCCAGACTGTGACTGCCCGACCGGCGAGTACCCGACTGCATTTTAACCCTAATCGTATAACCACGTACAATAGGTATTTATGTTTTATTTATTTTACAGCTAGCTTTTTTAACCGGTGAACATAGTTAATATGCAATTAGCTTGGCCTTTTTTTTTTCTTCTGTTCCTTGGAACTTAAAGTACTGCGGAACGAGCGAATCGTCTTGGTCCGCCCGTAAATTATAGTTAACTCCCGCTCGTGACTCTACCCAAAACCACAAAATATATAGAACGGGTACATATTATATACATGCTGGTACAAATTACTATTTTTATAATCTAAGGCAAGCAAAATAGCGATAATGTATAATATATTGCCGTACTTAGTAATATTTAAGGAGCAAATGAATAAATAACATGGCTATAGGATTTCATAATTCAATTTAAGTATTAAAACAAAGCAAACAGCTTTCAAAATACAACACCTATAGTATATTTTTTCATTAAATATTATAATAACCGCGTGTGTTTTAATATTTCAAAAATGTTTTATTCATTCAATTTTGGTAAATTTATTTGACATATTTAATGTTCAAAATGTTCAATGAATGTTAGTCATGAACACCTGTTGGAGGCAAAACATATGGAAATAGAAAACAAATAAAAGTATAGTAGGTATTATTATAGCACGAAATACAAATGTTAGAAAATTGAAAAGTCGTTATTATTTTTTTTTATAGTATTGGATGTCTCATTTTAAATTTTAAATTTAGTAGTTAAACCTATAGTTTTTAAGATATTTAATAATTATATTAGATTTTCTTTTTGTATAATTATATACAAATATAAATAAAAACAAATTACATACAATAAATAATTCATATACTTATTTGTACACACGATACTATGCGATATTGTGCGATATAATAATGGTAGAATAATTTGATAAAACGTAGTAACTAGTAACGCAATAATTAAACTACAACTACTACTACTACTACTACTATTATACTTGTTTCGATATAAAATTCATATTATCTATATATTAAACTATTAAAGTTTATTCATGATAATATAGGTATATACAGTGTTTCTATTAACATGAGCTATATAATATTATAATTATATAACTCATCCATACTATTTCCTAAATAAGTAAAACAATATGCATTAATTGCACTTGGTGAACTGTAATTATGCGCTATAATATTATAATATATGAGGTCGTTTAATGGCAAATAAGAAAAAAGTATTTTGATAAAAATGTTTTGTTACAAGCGTTTAATGTGGTAATTTTGATGAAAATTGTAAAAATTACGGTATAAATTTGCTCAGAATCGTTTTTCGTTAGCAACGATATATTCATTGCGTACAGATACAAATTAAATTCCCAACTAAATCGTACTTTCCTAATTTTCCACCACCAATATGACCATGGCCATATCTGCGAAATAAGCTTCTTGCAGAATTTTGAGTTAATGTGAATAACATAAATATCACGTTGGTAAAAATAGTAAAATATTTATCACGTAGCGTCGATGAGTCAAAGTTTTTGAATTCAGATTTCAGGGCGCTAGACATCTTATCGTCAACGCTTATAGGTTATTGGGTAACAAATTACAATACTTTGGTATAGCGTTTTCCATTTACCTCCACTGGTGTACACTTTTTGTGTGATAATGATTACTGATTAGTATTAACTTGCATAATACGTCTATAAACATAGTACAGACGCATAATTGAAGAACTCATAACACCTTTCAAACGCTGACTGGAGTTATAAAAATGATTTTTGTTGTCAAATAAAACTTTTAATTGATCAATCGTTTTCAATTTATTTTGTGTAAAACTCAATTTTTTTTTTTTTTTTAGTTGATAGAGTTCATGAAGCAGCATACAGGGATTTAAGGGATTTTTTTTTGAGAGATAGGCGTTATATATAAACGATGTATAAGTAACAATTTCTAAACAAATATTTTAGGTTATTTTTACGGGGGTTGACTCCATAGGTTACCTACAATGAAACTTTTGTTGGTCACATCTGTGAATAAGTTCTAGACATACCTATGACGGTGGCCCTTATCCACGGTATTGACGTATGTGTCTTTTGAATATGTTAATAATAATTAAATATTTGTCAAATTTGTAAAAAACGGATAACAGCGCGATATGTTGTACGCTAATATCAACAGCTATCATAACCCAACCCAAACGTTCTAGAAGTTAATTATAGCGCACACATAATTTTATATAAACTCAAATAATGTGAACATTGAATATGCTTAATCCCCTAACATATATATTTTTTTTCCGTGTAGTTTTTTGTTGTTCAAATATTTCATTAACTGGAAATTTATCGTACTCTTGTGTTTAGCCGTATACACTATGATAGAAACAGATATTATGGAAAATCGAATAACCGATTTTTTTAATAGAACCGTTTAATTTCGGTACTATCATTAGATCGCATTCTAATTAGAACCAATCCGTGTGTATGTTTAGTCTTTTGAAATTTTTCAGGAGCCGAATGACGAAACCTTCCTGCCTTCAAAAAAAGAGCAGTTTTTACAAAACAAAAATAAATCTATTTTGTTTATATAACAATTGAAGACGAGGGAGTTTGGCGAAACGATTTTACACGATTACGTTTTAGTTTTTGGGTTATCGAGTGGGGCCGTTCTTATTTCGTAATTAATATTTTTTTTTTTTCAACATAATGGTCGAGAATAATTAAAACTGAATATACTAAATAAAAATAGTAATATTTGTAGTCAAAAACTATTTACGTAAATCCCGCCCCGCGATCTCGTTCAATATTGTATTTTTAATCGGTTCAAAAATGTGAATTTTTTTTATATCGGTGTGTACGAGATATATACGTATATTATATATATTGTAGTTTATTTTTAATTCTGGATTGCGATAGTTTAATTTTCTATAATATAACTTTGCTGTACGCTAAAATAAATTCAACGTCGTCGGGACGGTGCATATGAGGAATAATTTTTAGGCACCGGGCACAGGTATGCGATATGGGTAAAGGTAATCGGGTAGGTACCAACAACAACAATAACAACAACAACAACAACAACAACAACATCAACGCCGACACCAACGACGATATTATATCGTGCGTGTAGAATGAAAAAAAGTAAAAATAAAATAAAAAACGAATCACGCGTCATATACGCGGTTCATTGTTTAACGGACGGACGAGTAGCAGCGGCGGCGGCGGCGGCGGCGGTGGTGGCGGTGGAGGTGGTGGCGGCGGCGACGAAGGGTACAACAATCTAAAAAACCTAGGACAGGAATTCCATCATTTCGTTCGCATCAAACGAGTAGAGAGAAAAAAAAAAAATAATAATAATAATAATAAAAAAAAAAAAAACTAGACAAGGCAAAATAAAACTGGCGAGCACACACACGCGCACGCATACGCACACGGCGCGTGCACACACACAAAACTCGGGCCGTGTTATGGTAATAGCCGCATTCCAGCGGATCCGCGGTCTGATTGGCTACCGTTTCGGTGATGTCATGCGATTGATAATAGAACCGGCCGCTGGCGCGCGCGCGCTCGCTCGCTCGGCCGCCGCGATCGCTCTGTATACCCGTTTTTCTTGTCGTGACGGGGGCAACGTTGCTGCGTTCGGTCCGACCATTTCCAAGATGGCGAAGTGCGCGTGACATCTATCGTCGTCGGTCGGTCCGCCAGTAGTGAACACAACACACTTGCCCGCAGATAACGCGCGCGCACACACGTAACGACTAACGACGACGACCACGACGCTGCCGCCGATATATTATTATTATAACAATAATAATAATAATAATAATAATAATAACAATAATATAAATAATATTCGTTATTTCGATAACGCAGTTGTTCGTTTTCCGACCGTTTTTCATTTTGTTGTCGACACCCTCCGGCACCGGACAAACAAGAAGCACCCACCCACCCCCCCAAAAAAGGCACGGTTTTCGCCAATGTATTCGATTTGGTGAGTCGACTTTGATGGATACAGTACAATGCCGAGACGACGGAACGGAGAGATACCGTTGCCCGACGGTTGGGATTTCGCGAGGGACTACGACGGAAAAGTGTACTTCATCGATCACAACGCCAAGAAGACCACTTGGATCGATCCCAGGGACAGGTAAATAAACAATTAATAACTAACGGCCGCCCGTTAGTAGTAACCGCGATTTTTTTTTTCCGCGATTTCCACCGACGATCCCACGGGATTTCGGTCGGTTAACGTGCGTGCGCACGTATGCGCCGGTGCGTGTGTACGCGCGTTTTCGGTTGTGAAACGCACACGCGCATTCCTTTGACAGAAATCCGGCTGGAACATCGGTGTTTTTTTTTTTAAATTTTTTTTTTTTTATGAACTGTCGTCAGTGCCATCTATATTGAAATATGCCAAACTATCCTATCTGCCGCCGCCGCCGCCGCCGCCGCCGCCGCCGCTGCCGCCGCGACCGTCTCCCTGTGCCCCGCTCGTCCGTAGCTCACCCTACTTGCCCCCCCCCATCCCCCCGCGCTGCCATTCAGAGTTCGGCGAGTACGAATTAATCCAAACAACCGCGTGTGTGTGCGTGCGCGCGTATGTTTTACAACTATACACATTGTAATGAAAATAATTAATATTTAAAGCACATGATATTTTATTATCGATATATAATATGTACGCATGTATACTATACAAATACGATATAAATTAGAAATGAATTCTTTTACAGTATGGTATTTATTTATTTTTATACCCGATGGTTTATATATATACATACACGAGAGTACGACAAAATCGTTTTTATTTTTATTTTTCTGATCTCCTCGATACGCTTAAAATAAATTAACATCCAGGTCATCTGATCTATTAGAGAAGCGTTACACCGTAAAATAATAATAATAATAATATAATCGCCGAATTTTTATATTAACGTTATGAATGAAATCAATGCAATCCCCGGTGTTTACGTTCCGAATCGTTTATAATTATCATTATTATTGTTGTGCTTATTGTACTTACTTTTAGGTCTTTTGTTCAATTAGCTTTCGATATTTGGAACACGTATTTTTTGTAAATTTTATCGTTATTCCATAATGTTATTTGAAATCGACGACGGTCGTACGATTTGAACGGGGAAATCCAAGGGATCGGTTCAAAAATTTGCTCCCCGTTTAAGAGTTTCATTTGTATTTATTTTATTCTCCTGTCGGCTATAAACAATAAAATAGACGTACGTGTTTCGGATAGAGGAGCAATTGTTATATTAACTAGCCGAAACAGAAATGCCGTCGAATAAGTTGGGGGTTAAACGAGTAAAAATTACCGAGACACGTACTTCGTACCGTGGGTGTGCAACTGTTGTAGGTGGGAAGTCGGGAAGGTAGGATATAGAAGGGAATTTAATTTTTATATCTGTACGCAATGATCAATCATTGTTAAAGACAAACATATTCTGAGCAAAGGTCTGGTAATCATGTCGTTTGAAATGCCGTGTAATTTTATAAGATTTCCATCAAAAAATACACTTAACGCTTATAAAACAGAATTATTACATTTCCCTCAAATATTTTCTTTCTCGTCATTAAGTACAACTTATGTTAAACTCCGTTTACAATTTTCAAGCATTTTCTGTCGGATAAACTAAACAATAAAATCAAACAAAATCTAAGAAAACTTAAGATGCCTATAAATTCGAAAAACGGCCAGAATTTTTTGAAAATTCAACCGCCCTAGAAATAGTTAATATTAATATTCTGTGAACATTTCAGGTCTGTACGATTATTTTTAATCGAGTTATAATAAAAAGAAAAAAATCGAAAATAATGAAACCATTATGCCGCAAATATTCCCTTTTTCCGGGTTTTCACAATTATTAATAATCTACAACGAAAATTATCTCCTCTCTGTCATAACGAGATCCAAAATGCTTTCAGAAAAGGCGCTACATTTGAAAATCGGAGCAGGATGTCTGATAAAATCTGGTAGAATAACGGTAGCTCTAAAAAATACCATTCCCCAGTGAAAACTACGCTGGTGTAGTTTATAGTAGGTACTAAAGAATTAATCTATGATGATATTTAATACTTAAATGACACCACTGGTCAGTGTCATCGTAAGGAAATTGTTATGGGATTATGGTGTGGGGGACACATTTACATTTTGATCATCCACCAATTTTAGCTCGGAATATGTAAACTATTTAAATTAATTTAGCCATTTGCATTGGAGTCTTAAGGCACAGTAATGTTTTTATCAGTTATAGGGAATTCTTTAATTTAAAAATAATAATATATGAAACGATATTCGACCGTCTTTTTTTCCTTTTCGAGTAAATACTAAATTGTACTTTAAAAATAACTGCTAGTTTTTTAACGTGAGATGTCAAACAAAAAAAATGTTTGGGCCGTTCAAATGATAATAAAAGTTGTGTGTTTTATCAATCGCATTACTTAACAGTGATAATTATTAACAACTTAAACTCTAGTTTAATTTAAATTGAAAAATATTATACTTTTACAGACAACTTGTTCCTTCATATCTCCCTCGTAATTACGTATAGAAATCGTATAGATGTTTGGAGTCTTGTGTTTATAACTCAGGTACCGGTACTTTATATAAAATGTTCCCCGCAATCATAAGAATTCTGTTAAAAACCAATTAAATTAAAAAAAAAAAAAAAAACGATTTTGAAGACACTTCACTCACCATCCCTTAATGGATACGACCACCTGTCTATGCGATTACAAATAATATTTTCACGTTTGGTATTAATACCATTTATTTTAGTTTGTATTACAGTCATGGCACCTCGCATTCCTTACCAAATCCAAAATTTTAAGAGCGCAACGTTTTATTATTAATAATTATTTCTCCATAAACCTGTTAAAGAACAGGATCTTTAAAGATTTTTTTTTATTACGTTGATAAAATAGATGTTATTACCTACTCAAACTCGGAATGCTCATTCGAATAATGCAATATTATATTATTACCAAGTATTTTATTTACAATGTTTAAATTCTTTTTTCTTTTTTTTTAATCACGTATAGCCAAAATACAATTTTTACATTTGATTTGATTATGTTATATTGTGTACTACTATTTGTCTTCAAAACGAGTTTCGATTCGAAATCTCTAAAAATTGCAATATTTAATTATATATTCCTTTCGTTCTAATAATATTAACTATTCAAATTTGCATTCTAATAATGATTTATCATTATTTTTTTTTTTAACCGATTTTAAATTAACTGCGATACATTAATCTTCTTTTCGGTATTACATTATTTGACTTACTGTAAAAGTAAGTGAAAATTGTAAAAGCAATCGTTTAAAATTCGACAGCAACATAATCTATTCGATTTCGATTTGAACTATTTAATACAGATCGGTATCGCTATAATATGTTCTAAATAAAATAAAGTAAAAATAATTATAAACCTCAAAAACCTATTTTGTACCTATACGCGCTTAATTTCTAATCAAATTCTTAAATCAAAGTTTGATGATATTTTGATATTTAAGTATGTATTTTAGCAGAATTCGAGTTTACGAATATGAGGTATATATAGAAATGATACTTTTTTCGTATAAAATATAATAATATAATACGTTGACGGTTTTGTATACTTAAAAATTGTATATTATGTATTTATATATGGCAAGTTAACATTATTTTGTTACGTGTGGTACCCGTACATATTATAATATATATATAAAAAAAAAAAATGTTCTAGAATGTATACGTTAACGAACTTGAAAAACTGGTATCGTTTTCCTAACAAAAACTCGTAAGTCGTAACGTTTGAACTTTTCTCGTCGTATTATATATACCTTGTTGGTTTTATCCTCGTTTTTTTAAATCTTGAGTTTCGTTTCGATTTTCTATACCTACTACTATAATAATATTATTATAAATTGCAATGCCTTTTAAACGAAAATACGTTCGATGTAATTTAGTATTAACTACGTCATCCATATTCGCGTTTAATGCAGGTGCCTATACCTACGTCGAATTACATATTTTATAATATCTCAAGGCCCCTGCAAACAGTTTTCAAAATTTTCTCCAATTTCGTAAAAATTGATAATTATTTTTTACCTTTTCCATTAATCTACCAAATGAGGCAGAAATGTTCGTAATTTAAGTAGTTTGATTTTAAAATATGAAAATATATTTGTATTCTTACGCGAATCGTGTAGATTTGTAAATACGAAAAAAACGCTTTGACCGAATATGTAAACCTGTTTATAAACTCCGTAATTCTTAACATTTTTTTAAAATTATGTCAGGCGTTTAGAGATGTTTTTGACGAAAATTTCACGGAGTTTGCCAGAGGCCTTAATTAATAACGATATTGTAATATAATAATATATTTCGATTTCGTCCAAAGAGATATTAAACTATAAACACATTTTTTAACACGATACGCGAGCGTATGTTGACATAATATTGTAATGTTGTGTTAAAAATAAACGTCCCAGTAGAGGAGCCACACCCGCTCGAAGTTGTGTCGCCATGCTGTCTATTACTGCGGCGTGCCGACTTATGAATTTCTGATGTCTCGATCTTTTTAATTATATTCCCTTCCGACACTACCGCCACCGCCGCCGGTGCCAGTAAATCAAATACTCGAATCCTTTCTTGCCAATTAAAATTTCTTAGACAACTTGGTCATTTCGATTTTGGCGGTATTTTAATATACCCGTCAAATAATAAAATATTATACGGCCGTTTTAGATTCTGAACGAACGTGTATTGGTTTCCGTGTGTGTGCCTTCAGTTTTATTTATTTTTTTCTGCGTGCCCTTGAATAACTTTTCCACCAAAAATCTCGCTACAATTTTCAAGTGTAGAAGTATTTTATGAAAGCATTTTGGATCTAGTTGCAGGTTGATTTCGCATGTACAGTTTCTTTAATAATTGGCAAAAAAAAAATCGAGGACATTTACGGCGATAACGGTTCCGTATTGGCCATTTTTAAGCATTTAGAATTTATTATTAAATTAGTCAAAAAAAAAAGTTAATCGTAATGTACTGCTTTTTTATAAGCTTTTAAAGTTTAAATTTTAATGGAAATCACGGCACTTTAAAACACTTAACCGAACTTTGCTCAGAATCGTTTTTTGATAGCAATGATTTATCGTTGCGTACAGATATAAAATAAATAACTCTTTATAACCTACACTTTTTTTTCTTATTAATTTGTTGATAAACGCGTTTAAAAAATAAATGTTCAAATAGTTTTGGTTTTCGATAGATTAATAAAGGGGTTGATGATTGGGATGCCTTGTCAAAAGTGCCCACGTGGAAGTGTTATTTTATTTTTATAATTTACACAAACAAATCGAATGGAATTCCCGTAGTGTATGATTTGGTTTATCGTAATAATCGTTAATCGTTATAAAATATATTACAAGTGTATCAGTGAATATTTTTTTGTAATCTTTTTGACCATTTCAAGGTTAGGTAAAACGATATCTATATACTTTATTTGGAATTCACTGCTGTAGACGTTTAACGGTATAATAATAATTATTTACATTGTATGCAATTTTATAGTCTGCAGAGTAATATACGTTTTATTTTATAATGCGGTTATGCGTTCTGTTAATTGATTTGGTATCTAATAACATACATAATTCCAAGTATTAGTTTATTTTTGACTTGAAGTATAATTAGCGTACAAATTCTTCTTGCATATCGTAGAAATTGCAGTTTACTTAGTTCGCGATAAATGCACAATTCCTATCGATGTGTTGATTATACTGTTTAAAATTTTTTTTTTTTTTTAAATTATAATCGGAGAGAGAGAGAGAGGCAAGCAAAACTATTCGGTTTTGCGCGGCGATGTTTTTCAATTTTTTTTTGTGATTTGAAATTAGGTACGAAACCCGATCGGTATTTCATTAAATAATTCGAATTAGTACGATTGTAACCGGGAGTCAGGGGGCGTATTTAGAAATTAATAATGTGGGGGGGAGGAGGCACAACAAAAAACCAAATATTTTATATATCTATTCTTGTAGCACTGTAAAAAAAAAAAAATATATATGCATATGCTTTTGGTAACTCATAACCACTACACAGTGGTATAAAATTTTCACATTTTCATAAAATACATTCACAGGTACGGTCAATAGGCAGGGAGGAGGTGACAGACCCTTGCTCCCTCCCCCCGTAAATATTCCACTGTCGATAGCGGTGTTTTTTTTTCGAATTTCCTCTTATAGTATAGTAGACTGTTCCACAAAGTCCACCAAATTGACGGGATGGGTACCTATATTTACTCATATTTAGGGCCGAGTTATAATATGAAGTGAGTTCGTCAACTATCAATTTATTACATTTTTCCTTAGAGCATTTGAAATTTGAACGACACATATTTTTGCTAAATTTACAAATAGCTGGGTAAATTTCACTGAATTACAATAATAATAATAATAACCAAATCGATTGATACAACCCTTATTAGAATTTAAATTATAATATTGTCGATCACGCGTATTGCGAATGACGTCTATAAGAGTCTAACTTAAAAAAATATCATACCCATATCACCCCGAGAACATGTATCCATAATCGTATGAAAAAGAAACTCTAATTTTGACCATTCATTTGTGAACAATGCAATAAGAATAGCATTGCACAGAGCGGTATATTCAAATTGTTCAATTTGTTCATTATATTTCTTCTAATTAAGTAAGAATCTTGACACGACTATATATATTGGTACAATAAATATCACTAAAAATAAACGCGGTGAAAAATCATCTATAGATTTTATTTTTACTATTTTCAAACTAAATAAATACAGATAGAAATTGATTAAAAATATACGGTATTTTTTAATAATGTCTTGAATATATTATTTATGTAATTTTCGCCATCTAATGCATTTCCAAGTTTACACGCTACCTACATAATATTTTGTTATGCCTGTCGTGGTGCCGTGGAAATGATTTAAATTGACTGTGTTTTTTTTTTTTCCCCCCCCGGTTCTAACCGATTCGGCATTCGGAATTTAATTAAAAATAAAAATAATTATATAACCGTCTTTGGTGAAATTCCGGGCAATGATAATCCATCCGTGTACAGATAACCGTACACAGACGTTGACATTTATGTCTGACGTGGGCAATAATATTTTAATTGCGAAATTTTATTGTCTTTGTACAATGTTAATAAGAAATCGATTGTTTGTCAATCGACCTATACGTTAATATTGAACGCTAGTCGTATAAATCATAAACAGTCGCACGACCGAAGTTATCGGTCAATCGCGTCGCGAACCGGAATTTCTGATTCTGCTTTTTACGACGCGGGGAGTACGGTATTGGTGGCGGAGGGGCCGCGTACGTGTACGCGTTTAAGAATTTTCGATATTTTTTTTTTTTTTTCGTCGTAAAATGTGAATAGCCATCATTGTCGTTATACACAAATAATCGAATGTACATTTTTCAATACCCAGCCGTTTTATTTAGGTAGTATGTTGTATATATGAATAGACACTTTAGACACTCGGAGTGTGGCAGTATATAGCTATGTTCCTATATTTGGCCACTTACTTATACTTATTAAGTGTTTATATAAAGTGTATAATATTTATAGCGTCATGACTGCGTTTTTATATGGTTATAACAGCGTATGTTTATTTCTTGATCGAAATAACGTTTTAAAATAATATATATATTTATATATTTATATATGAAAGTTTATTGACGGTCATGATAATAGAAATAGTTTTAAAAAAAATGTATATTGATTTCTAAATATTATACATATATAAATAGGGGGGGAACTATTACAATATATTTGCAGTATATTTTTATCGTTTTCCACCAATATTTTAAACGTTTCGACGGATCGATAAAATTGAAGACTATATATACATATATATTAAAATAAAACAACATCGAACAAATACGATAGAAGAAACCTATTTATTATATTTGTTCCCGTCCCGTTTGCTTTGTTATTAAAAAAAAAAAAAAAATATAATTGTCGGATAAATAAAGGAAATTACCCGGTTTTTTTTTTTAAATAATTTTTTTTACAGATTATGTACAGTTATTATTTTGTGAATAATTATAAAATTACTATACATTTGATTGATGACATTAATTTTCAGACATAATAATGATTATGTCAAATAAAACCGTGTTGGTTCTGAGAAAAACGTTAATTAATATTATTATTACTCGACGTGTAATATTTTTAATTTTTTTTTATGTACGCGTCTTGTTCATTTTTGTACCGTTCTATGACTTTTTAATGTATAGGAGTATCAAATATAAAATAGGTACATTAAAACGTTAGACTGCTTTAAACGAATGAGAATTTTTGTAATTTAACGTGCTATTGTAATTACGGATTTCCTGACTGTTTTTTATTCTTCTAATTATTATTAGCCCCGATGTTATTTTTAATTTTTTTTTTAATTATAGGTATACCAAACCTCAGTCGTTCGCCGATTGTATTGGTAACGAATTGCCTCTTGGATGGGAAGAGGCCATCGATCCAGTTATCGGGGTCTATTACATCAACCATTTCAACCGTAAGATTTAAAAAACAAAACAAAAAAAAATACCTACAGTTTAATAACTGTAGGTTATTATTATAACGGAAATTAAAATATATTTCACTGCATATTTTGTTGTAGAATGTACCCAGTTGGAAGACCCAAGGTTGGAATGGAGAGCTATCCAGGAAGCTATGCTGAGAGATTACCTTCATACGGCTCAAGATGTTTTAGAAGTAAGTACATAATATAATAATAATAATATAATGTTGTATTATTAATGATATACTAAAAAATATTGTGTCACGGAGATAAAATATTTTTTGATCGTACTAATATTTTTTTTTCTCTATTAAGATATAAATATTTAACCTAACAATAATTAGAGTATATCGTCAAACTAACCATGTTCAGAAACCGATTGCGTTATTAGAATAATATTATCTATATATGTATAGTTTATAATATTTTGTATATAGCCGAAAGAAATTTTGCTAGTGTAAAAACGATTGACGAAAAACGGAATGATACGAGGATGACAGTAATTTATTGGTATCGTGAGAGTAAAAAAAAAAAAAAAAACAAACTTTTTTTTATGGATATGGTGTGCAGTTACTTTTCGTACTGGTGGCCTATTCATTATTATTTAGTGATAGTTTTGCCCCACTTTTAGTTCAATGACAAATTCCATCGGACTAAACCTGACTAGTCATGAAAATGTTAACACCGCATGCGTTACCTATACGTAATTTTTAGAATTCCACGATAATTATACAGGGTGTCTGCCGCGTACGCTCGCGGTCTTTCCGGAGAACGGAAATATTTTTTTGTTTTTCGGCCGTCCAACGGTGTCCGTATTATATTTATATTTGAAATATTGTTACGAAATCGTTGTAAATTATAGACGTCGGACGACGATGCGGGGTGGGGGATGCCGTAGGAAGAAGTATATCGGAATAGTTTTGAGCAGCTGTTAAAATTTCGACAGTGCGTTTTTTTTTTCGCTCGCGTGTGTTTATGTCTCAAACAAAAATATTCAAACCAACGACGATAAAATGAAAATTGATTTATCGTCCGCCTCCCCTCTCTCTGTATAGCATAGCTTAGTATTATGTAGTCTTGTCGTCGAGACCAGAGGATAATTTGGATTTTAAAATAGTACTGCTCGTTGGTTTTTAATTTTTTTTCTCTCTACAACGTTTTATTATTTAGTATTCCGCGCCAGAAAACTCGCCGTGGAATCGCGTCCGTCTGTACATGTTTTTTTTTTGTTATTTTCCCGACTCGCACCGCAACCCCGGTGTATACGCACAAGCCTTCGGAAAGTAAAAAAAAAAAAAAAAAATAACAATAAATACATCCGACCGTCCCTCCCTTTTCCCGCGAGGGGCGCGCTCGTCGGGCGTCCCGAGCCTGGGTTTTTTTTCTTTTTCTAATTCTCCGCGTATCCTCCGTCCCCTCACCGTCAGCGGGCGGGTGATTGACGGCTATCAGCGGCGGCGGGCGGGTGGCAGAGGCGGCGGCGACGGCAGCGCAGGTGTCCGACGCCGTCGCGGCGCGGTGAGGGGAAATATTTTCGCCCGGGGCACAACGTGTTCCGTGGGCGCTGTGGGGCTCTCGCATCCGTCCGACCGTCCGACGGCGGCGGCGGCGGCAGCGGCAGCAGCGGCCGTTACGACTACTATACAGTACTACTATAATACTACTAGTATATAGGTACTACTACTACTAGTTATTACTACTACTACTACTACTACTACTACTACTACTACTACTACTACTACTACTACTAGTACTACGACGGCGACGACGACGACGACGACGTTGTTTGATACGAAAAGAATGCGGTCCCTCTGCGACGTTGCCGAGTCGTCGGCCGCCGGCCGTGCGCCTTAGAATGTGGAATGTGAAATGCACGACGCGCGCGCCGCACTGTTACCAACACGTACTCGCCGCCGAACATAATATTATTATTATATTTGTTTATATATATATTTTTTTTTTATTATATATATATATATATATATATCGGCGTTATAATGCGTTTACTTATTATTGTTATTCCCCGACCACGGTGCAATTTGTCCGTTCATCGCGTTTTGTTTTTCGCGATTTTCAAGACCGCGTTTCCCCCATACCCTACCACCGTCCGGAATAGAATAATAATATTTAGACGTATATTCCGTATCGGCCCGGAGAAAATCACCGGGCGGCCCGGTACACGCTCGTCTATATAAATACAATATAATAGCACTTTTGTACAGTTTTACCGGTGAAATTTCGTAACAAATCCGACCCATTTTTTTTTTTTTTTTTATATATATTTTTATTGTGGATATCGACGTAAACAATCATCGTACACACACACACACACACACACACACAATGGTTCTCTAACAATAATAATAATAATGCGCGCGCGCGCGCTCACCGGCCGGCGTAAACATTTTTTTTTGCTCTCCGATGGACCCTCCACGAATACGCAACATTAAATAAATCTCGAAATATATATATTTTTGTTCGTATATCGTAGATAACGTGTATAATTGGGTCAGATTTCGATAACGTCGTTATTCCGTATCCTTAAACATTCCGGCGTACGTATTGCAGTATTATTAATATTATAATACCCCAGAGATATTATGTTTCGGTTTTCGGTCGTATTTTTGTTTTCTACGCGCAGGTATTTCAAGTATTTTTCGATATCGCGCCGCGACAATACGCGGATACTGTATTAATATAATATTATATACGACGTGTTTTTTTTTTTTTCTTTTTGTTTTTTGTTTCCGAGACTTTAAAAACCCATTATTGTTGCTGCGCGCGCGTGTGTGCGTAGCGGCGATGACGGAAAGTCATACCGACAATACTTATACGAGTATATATAGACGTCCGCGATAAATACGTCTCGCGGTCGGAGTATAATGGATTTTATTATTATATATATATATATGTTTCCGTAATTATTTTTCTTTAAAAAAACCGACGACGACGACGACGACGTAACGATAGATAGTGAATGATGGGAGGGAGAACAAAACACTGTGCGGAATTCAAACGGGTCGGCGGCGGCGGTGGTTTTATTATTATTTTTGTACGCACTACGCGGCGGTATTATACGAAATGAAATCGTCATTGTCAATCGAGAAGTGCTGACCGCGTATGGGAAGAGGGGGGGAGCAGGGTTGCGGCGACCGAGCGGTACGATAAAAAAAAAAAAAAAAACAATCGGACAAATAAATAAATGAAAAAAAAAAAAAACTTCCGCGGCGGCCAAAGTGCGCGGTTCCACCGTGCTACCAGCTATACCGGCCGGCTACCGGTGTTACACTCCGGGGCCGGGTCTCGGCCGGCGGTGGCTCGTCGTAAAACGATTGAAGAGTTCCGCTGCTGCCGCCGATACGAGCGCGGAGTGAAGAAAATAAAATAAAAGTAAAACAAATGAGAGAAGAATAAAAAAAAAAAAAAAAAAATCCGTCGTGGCAACGCTGTGCCACGACCGGCGGTGGCTACTAGTGTTACGAGCACAACACGATCGGATTGTTTTCTAAACTGAAAAAAAAAAATAAAAAAAAAACGATCGAAGACAATGAACCATCTGCTCAGGCGGCGCGGTGAAATGATTTGTACCGTTCCGAGTGCGTGTATATATATATATATATATATATAAAAATAATTTAATACACTTATACATATATATATATATACCGGAGAGTTATGCGATGCCGTTGAAAATTTGAATTTATATTATCCGGGGCGAAAAAAAAAAAAAAAAAATGAAAAATCGGTATATAATAATCGTCGACACTGTGCGTACGAGTCTTTTTATAATAATTATTATTAAATAATTTCTGTGGGCGGCGGCGGACGATTAACCCCGGAAAAAAAAAAAATAAATATGATTTCGGAGAACGCGCGTCTCGGTTTCAAAATCGAAAATTCCACGCGTCCGCCGTCGTCGGTCGATTAGCCAACAACCGCATTCCGGTCGGGTTTCGTCAGATTAAAAAGAAATATATATATATATATATTAACAAATATTATGTTTATTTTCGTATAATATTTCGTCGGTTTCGGTTTTTTTAATACGAGATCGTTTTACAACTACTGCACTCCTCTCATCCGCCGCCTATTCCAGTATGCAGAGCCCATTTTTTTTTCTTCTGTGCACGGGAATTCGTTTTACACACTTGTACACGCATAAAATCATAATAGGTAATAGCCGTTTTAATTATATATGACAAACGAAATTAAAAACAAATAATTTAATCTAAATCGCCTTTGGAGGCCAAATATATGCGCATCCGTCGCCTATATATTTTATTCGTTATTTCGACTATTGTTTGTGCGTTTCGTTAAATCTTCATAACTATTATAGTAGTGACGTATTTCTTCATACACTTTTTTTAATTTTTTTTTTTCTTCGTCATAAATAATTTACTTTTAATAATAATTATTTCCCGCGCGCAACGAATACGCGGCACGTTCTTGTCGTCTCCGAGTCGATTTACCGGAAATACATTCTTCTGCAGGTGGTTTTTTTTTCTCGCTACTTCGGTCGGTATTTACTATAAATAATAATAATAATACTAATATCTGGATTTTTTTTTCTACGTTTTCGGTTATGTAACAATAACGCGTAAAGATATTATAACATACAATATGGCCAATATTATATATATATATATATACGCGTAATATA